>OZ034975.1:29077842-29677842 GCA_964030785.1 Siderastrea siderea
AAAACGCAATTACATTCAAACGTTGAATGTCGGCATAAATTTTCCCACAACTGAGGATGCCTACAAAGGGATGACGAAATATTTACTGCTGTGCCTCAGTAGACCGTGAATACAAACAGTGAACATAGCAGTAGAATCAAAATAACGCTTGATAAACACGAGCTCGAACAGATCGTCAGAGTCCGGGTCACGTTAAGGCATATCTCATGACGTAATGCTTAAAACCGATTTGCTAACCCGGGAATCCCCATGCAAAGTAAACAAGTTGACTCGGAACTACGTGCCAGACTACGCACGAAATTACCTCAAACCAACCAACACCACACGCTTCCTTATTAATTGATCTCCTTATTAATGACCGATTCCTTCGTCTTTATGTAATTAAAATCAACTTCTCGCGTCAAGTAAACACTCATCTCTCTCCCTCCTCAAGAACTGTGATGTATCGATGGTGCAATCCACTAATTGCATCATCATACTAGTGCCAATCCCTTCTCTTCCTAAGCCACCGTTCCTTACCGTGCTAATAAGCTGCAAACGCAGCTGTCGTTTCTCTCCTCTGCGAAATACTGGTTACCCAATGAGAAAACTTGCAATCCACTTCGGAAACCGTCCCCCAATAAAACGTTAAGGGAAACTGCCTCTCACGCAGCACAATATTACACCGCTGCTATACAAAACGTAACTTTCAAAGCAAATCAGATTCACAGAAGCGTGATATGCTCCTCACTAACAAAACTCCTGCACTAAAAAAATTTTCACCATAACCACCAACTAGATCAGACAACACAGCCAATTTCGCATTCAATCCTATTAGCTGCTTTACTCAGTTGCGCATGCGTTATACAAGACAAATACTGAAACCCCATACTTAACAACCCTTCGCCGTTCATATCTTAAATACTGTAAATTAAAAGACAAGAACACACGAAGGTAACATTCAGCAGACTAATATGCGCATGCGTCTTATATAAGATAGTACCGCTCTTGAGTACCCGTACCACAAGCTTTACAGCTCTTTATTCATATGTTTAGCCAACTGGCGAAGGAAAAGAGACCGTGTCCATTTTAAAAACCGGCGGTTGCCATACGGTCGCCAAATGGCGACGGCCGGTTAACAAGAAAACATAAAAAGAAGTGTCCCAACAGTGAAGTAATGCTTGCCTCACGGCCTGATTTCAGTGGTTTCATTGCATACACAGACTAAAACCTTGAAACTAAGAACTAGTTGTAGGGTAACAGCAAATGGTAAACACAGACATGTTATCCTTTCATCATTATAAGAGACGTCCTTAGCGATAGAAGCCTCCGTTCTATGCAAATCTTTCCAATCTTGTATTGAGAAGGCGTCAATTAAATGGTAACAAGAATCAATTTTGACGAAAGACTACTATGAATACTATCCATTAAGAAATCAACCAACTATGTTGGTACAGCCAGAATGAAACATGATCACGATCGCGGAAAGGTGTGTTTATTACTAAGTTTTGATTTAACTTGCTGCCTTTATACTATACATCGTTGCTATACGTCTATACGTCTTTGGTCACGAAGGCCTGGTAAGAAGTCATACTCAGTGTTTAGTTTACACATGATGTTAAGCATAAAGAACGATTGGCTGTTTTTGGGTAAAGTTTTCATCCAAACACTTAAGACACAGCACATGGCATTTAAAAATAAACCTTTCGGGAACAATTTAAAATATCGGTGAGAGAGAGAATTTAATTCTCGTAAACTAAATAAAAAACCTTCACTATGCAGGTTTCGTACTGATCTGAATAACACGGAATTATTGAGGTCCATTATTTTACTGATCTTGAATAAAAACGATTGGCTGTTTTTGGGTAAAGTTTTCATCCAAACACTTAAGACACAGCACATGGCATTTAAAAATAAACCTTTCGGGAACAATTTAAAATATCGGTGAGAGAGAGAATTTAATTCTCGTAAACTAAATAAAAAACCTTCACTATGCAGGTTTCGTACTGATCTGAATAACACGGAATTATTGAGGTCCATTATTTTACTGATCTTGAATAAAAACAGACAAATACTTCGTAACTGTTTTTATAATATTATTCTAGTATTGAGGCGTGCATATCTTCTTTGGACATTTAAAACTTTACGAGATCAATTTCAAGTTCTTGAGCGCACGCATGTCGTACGTCTTGATGATACTGTCTCACGTTTAATAATAAGTTTATCCCAGATAATCCTTTTCAGGCTCTTCAACACTATCCTTTAGTTTAATATTAATAACCACGGATATAATCTGTTTTGCAGGTTTAATAAAGCGCCGTTGAGTTCAGATATTCTCATTTCAAGGGTGTCAGTAAAACGCGGGGTCGGGGTCGGGGTCGGGGTCCATTGTTCTTTTGTTTCGTTTTCTGTTGTCTTGCCCTAACCAAAACATAAAACCGAAAACGAAACAAAAGAACAATGGACCCCGACCCCGACCCCGACCCCGCGTTTTACTGACACCCTCATTTCAATCTGTACGTTGCTTCGAATATTTTAGTGGCTTAAAGGTCATGTACATGTACTTAACTGATTTGAATAGAACAATAGCGCATTTTAACCAAATTGTTTCAGTGTTGAGTGCAACTGACGTTTGCCTGTTACCTACCAATATTGAAGTAATAGTTAATTAGCGCGTTTATGAGTCGGTGATAGTTGCTTATTTTGATCATGTCCGGCAGTTGTTTCTGTCATAGTTTTCCAACTCCAAATTTATCTTATTAGATTCGCACTGGTCGTTTGCTGAGTTGTCCATTCACTGTGAAGATCATTTGCTTCGCCATTCTTGCACTTCTCAGTCGCTAGCCACCACGACACAACCTACAAAATATCATTTTTAGCGGATAAATCTAACTTGAAAAGGAACTTTCGTTAGCGTTTTTTACTCGAGAATTATTGGTTGGAAGTATATCTGGTACCTTTCTTCTGCGAGTTTTAAAGTACATTAATTTTCATACACGGAAGCCTTCTGTCGCTAACATATCCACAAATTTAAAACCACCTACTATATTTTTCTGTAGCTCCACTACTGTGAGAACCTACATTAAAGACCACTATCACACACAGTAGCTCTAGATACAGGGAAACCTTTTGCTTTCTCACCTCATATCACTTTAAAACTGCAATATTATATGGTCATTGAGAGTGGGAGTGACGATCACGATCGCTGAACATGCAGCGTGTTTATATAACTGATTTTGCACGATGTTTTATTTTCATTGATTCAATTTGCTTTCTGTGTGGAATCATTCTCGTACAGTGTAACCATAGTATTCAGCATAAAGAAAAAAGGATGTTTTTGTTTTGCAAAATTTTTGTCCAAACACTCGAACACAGCACGATAAACCTTTTAGGAACAATTTTCTTGGCGCCAAAGAAGTTAGCTCTCGAAAAGTTAATCAAATACTTCCACTCTTTTAAAATGACTTCATTATGCAGGCTTCTTACTGATCTGAATGTCACGGAAAGATAGAGTTCCGTTATTTACTGATCCTGAATAAAAACCGACAAATAACTGTGTTACAATGTTGCTGTATATGTTCTCTGGGCGTCTGGGCGTCTGGGCGTCTGGGCGTTTAGTACTTTTCGTGATCAATTTCACATTTTTGAGCGAACGCTGTACTGTTCTCCTAAATATTCTCTTTCAAGCACTTAAACACTTTCATAAAGTACTTTGGATTAATATCAAGAGCCACAGGTGGAATCTATTTTACAGGCTTAATAAAGCGCTGCTGCGTTCAGGTATTCTCATTTCAACCTTTGCTTTGCGTCGAATATTCGAGCGGCTTTGGAGGTCGGTGAAAAGAAAAAGGTTTTGCGGTAAGATCAATTATCTTTCTAGGTAGTAAGTTTCAGGGGTACTCGACGGATCTCTGGATCTTGTCTATATCTGCTTCCCAATAGAATTCGTGCTGGGTGGGAAACTATCTTCGTAGAACGTTTTCCTGGGAAGTAAAACCTGCGTAGGGTTTTTTTGGAAAGGTAATCAGGTGGAAAGAGTATTGAGATTGCTGGGCAAATGTTAATTACCTACCTGCCTTAAATCTTCACGCTTTGATCCACAACCTCCTTAAAAGATGTTTCTAAATTTCATTTTTGTGCTTACTGGCTTGGGTGTTATTGGTTTTCTATGATATGTTTTATTACTGGCTGGACAACATCGGAAATTATTTCTGTTGGCAGAGAATCTTACATGGCCTTCATCCATGCCGAAAGCAAAAAAGGCGCAGAACGTTTCCTCCAGCAGCGCACGGAAAGCTTGGAATGCCATGAAACAACTTTTACTTAGTTAATTAATAGAACAATGTATTTTCACCAGATTGTTTGTTGGGTGTACCTACAGCTAATGCACCCGCCAATCTTGAAGTACTGCTAATTTTGACCTGAAACTGTTATTGCTATTAACAATAGTTTTCTAATTCCAAATTAATCTTTTTAGATTCGCGTTGATCGTTTACTGTTTTTCATCCATTCACCATGAAGATGATTTGCTTCGTTATTCTTGCACTTCTCTTGGTATCCGCCATGGCACGACCTTACGATGAAGGTACGAAATATAATTTTGAGCCGACAAAGATAACTTGAAAACAAAACCAGCGTTACCGACTATGTGTTTTTAAAGTAGGAGAGACCTACACTGACCTTGTTTCCACCCGGAAGGGACTTCTTATAACTAAAATGGAACTTGTTGGTGCCTGAAGCTTTTCTTATAGGGTAAGGTGGTGAAAAGTAAAGCCGGATGGTTCTCATCCCGGCTTAGCTTAACCTGCCGTGCTTTTCAGTAATAATATCTTTTATCATTTTGATCATGAACCCACGGTTTAATGGGTATTATCAAATATTTCGTTGTTTCATAAGGTTTTGTTTCCTTAAGAACTGCGGAGTAAGTCTACTTTAATTTTGTTCTAAAGTGTTTTTCCCTGAGAAGTGTTGGTTGAAAGTATTTTCCGGTGTCTTCCTTATGAAACTCCTAGAATTCACTATCTTGTACTAAAGCCCGGTATTAATTCCTTAGCCACACATTTGAGACCATCTTTTCTTTCTAACTATAATAATTCTACACACACGGCAAAAGCAGACCTTTCGCAAAAATGACTGACCTACGTTCTATACGATGACTTTACCTTGCTAGTGCTTTATCATCGGCGACTAGTTACAACACACCTGGGTAAAATCATGTTGATTTTGTTCGAAACAGGATTTATCCCTACTATTTTTTTATTTATTTATTCAAAGGGGAGTCTCATGACAATGAAATGGAGAACGAGCTACGCTCGTTTGAAGATCCAGGATGTTTCAAAGGATGCATGAAGGAATGTTTGAAGTGGTCCAATAACTACCAGTGCGTTCAAATATGCTGTTGGAGATAATAAGTAAAAGGAAGGTAATGTTACTAAGCGTGACGCGTAAAATGATAAATAAGTGGTAGACAATTACGGGAGGATGGGAAACCGAAAGTACATCGATACCCATAAACTGGCGCTTTTTTCCGATTTGAAAGCGATAAACATCACAAACAACGTATTTTGTAAAACGACTTGATATTTCGTATGAGCACTACGCAACCGATTCTCAAAAGTGACAGTTAAGATGAAAAGTACAAAGAAATATCGACGTAATAAGGAGTATGGTACTGAGATATTCCTTCAACACTCTTTTGATAAACCAGGATGTCTGAGTCGTAAAGGGATGTTTGAAGTGGTCGATCGAGTAGTTAGAAACCACTTTTCCGACCTTTAGAAGGCCCAAAGCTTTTCTTTATTTCAGTCCAAGAGGGCAACTCCTATTACAGTCAGAACAAAACAGCTTTATAAATTGAACGCCATTTGGCAATAGACAACTGGATTGGGACCAGCGAACCCTAAACGCATGTCTGTGTCCCATTTTCCAGTAGAGTTCATTGCACACCCATTCTGGAGTTAAACAAGAGGTTTCTTTTTCATTCGTTCGTTCGTTCGTTCTTTCCTTCCTTCCTTCCTTCCTTCCTTCCTTCCTTCCTTCCTTCCTTCCTTCCTTCCTTCCTTCCTTCCTTCCTTCCTTCCTTCCTTCCTTTCTTCCTTCCTTCCTTCATTCATTCATCTGTGTATTTTTCAGGTGTTTGCAGCCAGCCCGGATCACCGTTACAAGCGCTGCTTCGTAATAACTTATATTAGGCGTTCTATAATGAGTTTGTAAAGTAAAATTACAAATAAAAGTTGGTTACTGGTCCAATTTGCTTCCACTTGTGTCTCCAGCATTCCCTTGACTTGTCAGACAGTTAACAATCTGTTGCAAATTCCATTGTCTTTTAAGAGCAAATCCGTACAAGAAATCAAACAAAATCGCAAATGAGCGGCAAAGCTAAAAAAATATGAGGCTCTTCTTTTGCATGGTGGTAGCCCTTAGTAAGTTTACAAACACTGTGTAGTTTTTCCTTGAAATGGCTCTTCATTTCTAAGAAAAGCAAATAAATCCGTTTCCAGCTCTATGCTCAATAGGATGAGACCAGGAAGGGTTGAAATTCCTTCATGTTCACTTGACTCGCGTATCAATACTGTTGAACTTGGAAAGGCTGTAATACTACCAATTTGTTGTATGACTCTTCGTCGTCCAAATGTCAAGATTTCATAAACATTGGATTCATCTAAGTATTGAAAGAGCGCCAAAAGCAAAAGGCTTTCCTTTGTTCGGTCAATCAATGGATCGAAAAGAACAACAAATTTGACCATGTGCCTTTCCTCAGAATGTCATAATATTAAGTGTTTAAGGACTAAATAAATTGTTCTTTTGAAGTACTTTAAGTTTAGTTTGGGCAAACGATTTCGGAATTTTCAGGAAATTTTTGAAAACCGGTGCATAGCAAGCATAAAATCACGCAATCCGGTGAATGCGTGACCAACAGTAAACTGGAATAAAATTCCTTCAGATGGAAACATCAGCGACGTAGACAGATAAAACAACCTCAGTGTACTAACCTGTACAGAGATATGGTATTCTAAGGGCTCCAAAGTCCTTATTTTTTGCCGTTCGTTGCATGCAGATCTCCTTGAGCTTTGACAGCTGCTCGGTCGTTGTTTAAATAGTTACGACTCCAAACTTGAAATGTTTTAATTCTTGTGTCTTTGCGCTCCTTGTTCCATCGATATCCTTGTTTTGTGAAAATTGACGTTTAATCCTCTCAAAACCAATTTCAAAAATGGAATTGTTGAAGAGGCCTTTCAATAGTACAGCTTTCCATCAGGGATGTGACGCTTACGTGATACGCTTCATTTCCGAAGCTTGACGGGGGAGCCTGTGTGCAAACTCAATGTTCCTCTTTTTTCCCTGGCCTCAAAACAATTGCGGGAAAATTGTATCTATACATAACAGAGGCTAGAACTAAGACCAAGGAGGAGTAAAGGTACGCTTTATCCTTAGTAATATACTCTGTGTAGTTGCTTACTTCAGGGGCATATGGCTGGTTCCGAAAAAATTTAGCAAAGGAGATGCATTGTTTTATCATTACTGCAGGAATGAGGGGAACTCCCCTATTTCCATAAGGAATATAATACAGCCATTAAAATACTTGCTGAGATATGGACCAACGGTCAAACACTTTTCTAACATAATGAGTGCTAGATGGTTATAAAGAGCACGAGGACCAAGCATGTGTATTTTTAAATAAGTGACAGAAATTTTTCTTTCACCCACGGACCTGTCACACACTTTGCACTTATTATTTCAACTTGGCACTTGCTATCTTAGAGTGTGCATGTAGCACTGGTTACCCACCTATTCCCCAGTCTAAGCGTTCCATAGGAGTCCCTTGACTATCAAGAAAGCTATATGCGAGACTCTCAGTGGCTTAGTACTTCTCACCAAGAAAAAACAAAAGAAAGAGCTGAAACCTACCACCCAAAGGTCCGTTGGTGTACTAGACATAATTCAAATAAAATGGTCTTAGACATGCTTTAGGGTATTCCGTTCTATTAGAGAGATATGTTGGATTATTACAGTGGTGACTAGCAATTCTCATTTATTTCTGTGGCATTCACAGCCCTTGACTGGTTCTTCTAAGATGTCAATGTATGGTTGCAGGGTGGGGCATTTGTCATTAGTGGTCTGCCCGGGGATGGAGCATTTGTCGCCGATTTTTTCAACTAGCGAATTTCACATTTTTACTATTTAAGCTAAATTTCTGCTTATTTTATTAGATTTCAAGAAGAAGGCATTGGATATTCTTATCAAAAGAGATATTAATCAGTTCAAAAGCCATGTATTATTATTTTACTAGCCCCCTCCTCTCTCAATTTGTTTCCATTAGCTAAGCTCCTGGAACAAGCCCACTGGAAAAAGGACACCTGTTTTCTGAAAAATGACGGCTTCGATACGTCCTTCCCCACTTCTCTGTCACCTTTGTGTTAGTGCACCTTTTCCAGTACTGCGATGGGCGATTTCAGGAGGAATTTGACAGATAGCCTGATCGATTGTACTGCATAAAAGCTGGTTCTTGTGCACACAAGCCGATAAGCTCTGTCTCGCTTCTAGCTCCAGAAAATGATCAAGCGGACTGATGGCTACTTACATCTTTCTGACATGTGAAAAAAGGAACAAGTTCAGAATTTTTTTTCTGTTTCGACCGTCGTATGCCGACAAAAATTGCCGACGATGGACCAATCCAAAAGTGATCCTCCAAAAGTGACATCAAGTCTTATGTAAACGGCAGAAGTACATCGATTCCAGTCGAAAAATTGGCCGCTTTGAAATGTCAATATTTGTAATTTGTCCTAGTTTAACTCTGCTGTAAGTGATTTTTTTGGTTAATTTACTTGTCGAGTTGCTCGCAAAGAAGACACAGAAAACAACAAAGTTAAGTTTGCTCACACCACCAGCGTGCAGTCAACAGAATTATGGAGCACGCTTACACAAGGTGAATTTGATTGCGCGGATTTGCTAGCTATGTTATAAACATCTTTAATCTTTAATTAAGACAGTTCGTCGAATCCCAAGAAGCCTGCAAAGGCAAGCAGAGCCATAGCCATAAATCTCATGTCCATTAGAGAGCCACCCAAGCTCTGAGGAAAATTCAGCAAAAAATTAGGTAAAATAGGCAGCTCTCTAGAAGTTTAGTGCGAAAACTTCCTTTTGCTGACTCCACGACTTTCTGGGGAAGTGCGTGAATGGCAACTGATTTCGTGGGCCTAGCGGATGCTGTAGAAGGCGTTCTGAACCGTTGCTGGAGAACTAGAAGTCTGCAGGACGCTGAGCAGGTTTAAAGAAACGTAAGCTGGAGTAGCACCGTAACCTCAAGAAACCTGCAGGCCCAAGCACGCTATCGTTTAAAGCCGTAGGTGAAAGTAGTAGAATCTGCTCTGGAACCAAGGACATTCCGGTAATTTGTCGGCCAAACAGCGCAGACAGGGATCCCCGACATCATTAAGTTCAGCCCACACTGGGCTAGTAAAAACATCTGTAAGAAAGAAGAAATAAAAAGTCCGTAGGAAACGAATTAGAAATAAACCATACATCTGTACATGAACTGAGAAAAAACAAAATTACAAGAGAGGAGAGGGACAGAAAACACTTGCAACCACCACAAAGGCAAATAAAACATAACGGAAAACACCCACGCGGCCACCCAGGCACACGCAATCACCATGAGGCAAACACACGTGTGACCTCGGAGGCATGCGTAACCACCATAAAGGTGAAAACTGAACACCAGACGAGACCACAGAGGCACGAGTAACCGTCAACGAGGCGAAATAACAAAAAACAACGACGCACGTAATCATGGCCACTGAGGCACACATATAATATATGACACATAGGGGATACAAAACAATGAGATGCACACAAGTGCGGCCACCGAGGCCCACGTAATTGCCACTGAGGCAAATCAAAAGGAAAAGAAAACAATTCACTACTACAATAAACATAAATACTACAATAAAACCTAGATGAACAAATCTAAAGCCGACAAATGAACGGCTAACACATGGAACTTGAACTTACAGCCATAAAAAATAGATTCTATAGATCTCCTAACAAAAATACCAGAAACATCGGTAAAAATAATGCTGCCCTTAACGCATGAGTTGAAAAAAAGGGCATGAAGACCAAAGAACATAGGCCAAAATGGAGAGGTGACCCACTTAGGGACGATGGGAGTTCCCTCAAAACTGAAAATGCTATTTGAGTATACAAGCTAGCAACAGTGTTAGAATTGACACCGTGTTCATATTCTCTGAAATCTATATCTTCTACAACAAAGTTCAGTAACTTATCTCTGTCTTCGTAGATTCACCATAATCAGCGTTCATCACGAACGTTTGTTGAGTTGGTTAGCCGAAAATTGAGATTACAGCGCGGGGTACTGATTCAGGAAATGGCCAAATTTTCCGCAGCCACAACAGTTTCCTCCACGCGAGGCACGAGGGGCCTTTGACCAGTCGACGGCACCGAAAGGGTTCTGAGGATTAAAGCCTGACGGAGAAACGGTTGGATGGAACGGAGAAACAACAGAACTATAACTGGGAATCACGTAAGGAAACAGAGAAACTGGCAGACTAGATAATTTCTGAGAGCGTTCAACCGATTCTTCTTCGCCATCTGGGCGCGTTGGCGTTTCTGCCGGGTTGCTTTGTGCGCCTGTCTTTGCCGCTGCTTTTTCAACGCAGCGCCATGCTCTTTGGAAAACTCTATTTTTTAATTAGAGAGACCAGATCGAAGTTATTTTAAAAGGTCAGCAATGCTTCGCGCTAGATCAGCGTAGGACGCCATCTTGACACAAGTTGAAAGTTCGAGAGCTGAGATGAATACATTACAATCCTCAAGCCTAGCTTATGTACCTAACAACAATAGAGCCAATTTTAAAATTTTAAAACGCCATAACGGCTCACGTGCGTTCATACCAATAGGAAATTGTTTACATTCCTTGTCACTGCCACTTAAAGTTTAGTTCCGCGGAATGTAAATAAATTTTTACATTTTTGACAATTTCTAATTTTCGGTGAAATCCAATATGGCGCCCAAAGTGGCAGTCATCTTGGATGACGTAACAGGCCCCCAGCAGCGCGGCTACCCATAATGTTTACCTCACGTTGTAGAGCACATCACAGGCTTTCTACTTAAGGTGGAATCTTTTTGAGATATGGTGACATAACGAAAACAACAGGGGGAGGGGGCGCGTTCTATCACCCTCCACCCCTGTACCACGGTGGGGGTGTGACTTTGCTTGTACGTCCCAGGGTTAATAAAACATTCACAAATGTAATTTACAAGTGTAGCTATTGTTTCAGAGGTTGAAAACAATAACTACAATTGACCCAGCACGCGCTTCCGATTTCACGTGATCAAGTTAATCAGGTGTGAAAGAACTTGTCAGCGATTAATTGCCATAATTAACAAGGAAAAATCTTTTAATCCTAATAACTCTCCACTGAGCCATTATTTTCTTCTAACTTTTTTGTTTGAAAGAAGAATTTCGAGGAGATTTATATGAGCATGTAAAAATCTCATTTATCAAAAAAGACACTTTTTTCCGTGGCTGATACCTTAAATTACCTGAAACAACTCAAGTCACATAGAGTAAACACAGTCATGTTAATATTACTTTAACCCTATTTCGCCTGGGCTTTCTCTGAGTTTCTGAGCCTGGGGGGGGCACAAAGTGCCCCCCTAGAGATCTCGAAAAGTATTCACGCTCTTGTGATGAAACTTGGCACGTTTATAGTACGTCATTAGCGTAATAGATTGAATTTATGACATGTCGATTATGATGTTTCATGACGTCATAATGACGTCACAAAGCAGCCATTTTGAATTTTGAGCCGCCATCTTGAATCCCGAGCATGCAGTCATACAGTTGACAATGACGTCATCGAAACAATAGGAATTTGTTTTAAGAGACATACTTAATCAAAACAAGCACAAAAAGTAAACGTTTAGCTTCCTTTCTCAAATGAATGGGAAAAATCTGAAAAAAGACTGCAAAAAGACAAAAATAGTCAAAACACCTCCTAAGTAGACGGTTGCTATGGAAACGTCAATCATCATAGACACGTCATTGACACAGGAACTTTTCTCTGATGAATTTCAGGAAAAGTCACGCGATTTGGTGATTATTCGTCCAGCCGTTTAAAAGTTATAACTCGTTAAAGTCAGCGCGGGCACAACGTACACCCCCCCCCCCCCCTCCCAGGCTAAATAGGGTTGAGAGAAGTCCTTAACAACAGAACTAATTACTCCTACACAAGCCCTTTTGATTTTATGTTGAGAAGGCAACGATTAAATGATGGTAAGCTAAATTGACAGGCCTGTGGATATCATTTTTTAACCCTTTCCCGTCAGCGTTTTTTCCTGAGAAAAACGAATTTTTTACCGCTAAAACGTTTCTTTTAAGTGCTATGTTGCCAAATGCCGCAAAACGTTGTTACAAAAGCGTTTTCTTAAAATTTAGCTAAATTTTGAGCCAGCGTCTGCTGTCAATTGTACAATATTTTGCTTTCACGGATGCGCATAAGCTAAATTTTTTTTTTTGCGGATTCATTTCCAAATTTTTTCTCGCTTCTTTTGCGTTCCTTTTTCTCTCCCTTTCTTTTCTCTTTATCTTCTACCCTTTATCCTCTTTCTATCCACTGGAAAAGTTTGGGCCTCAGTCCCTCTGAAAACCTGGAAATGAAACATTGATCAACTAGGTGACTTGGCCTATTTTACCACCAACTTTGCACTCAAAATTGGACACGTTTTTTATGGCATAGCTCTGCCAGAATTTGGTCGATATTCAAAATGGACACACGTATGGATGGATCTGTCCTTGCTGTGCTAGCTGCTTATCAAAACAATCTGGTGACGTCAAAAATGATGAGGTCACAAGTGGCTCAATGGTTCCCGACTTCAACGTTGGAAAAATACAACTCTTGACGGGAAAGAGTTAAGAAATCAGTCAGATATTGATATAGCCGGAGTGAGAATCGCGATTGCGAAATAATGTGTTTATATAATTGACTATACAAGATATTTCGATTTTCAATGATTTAATTTGCTTCCTCTGGCACATTTTTCCTAAGAGCCTAGCGAGGAATCCCACTTGTTCAGTTTACACGTATTATTCAGCATAGAAAGTTTTTTCCAAAGCTTTCATCTAAACCCTTAAACACAGCGCGTGCCACAAAACTTTTGATAACAGTTACCTTGGTGGAAGAGAATTAACCTTCTTGCTGTATATATTCTATAGACGCGTTTGAAACTTAACGCAGTTAATTTTCAGTTCCTGAGGGCATGCATGTTAGCATGAAATAAGCCCTTTGGTATTGATATATTAGGTTCTTCAAGATAAGCCCTTCAAGCTCTTGAACACTCACAAAATTCTATACGGTTTAATATCAAGCGCGACAGATAGAATCTATTTACAGGCTTAGTAAGGCGCTGCTGCGATCAGGTATTTTTATTTCAAGCTGTGCGTTCCTTCGAATATTTGACTGGCTCTGAAAGTCGTCGACAAAAGAAGGTTTTACGATAGGATTAATCATCTTTCTACATAGTGTAAGTTGCTGGGGCTCTTAACACATCCGTTCCTATCTATATCTGTTCCCAAAGGGAATTCGACCCGGAAAGCAAATTATTTTCAATATTTTGGTCGAACGTTTTCGCGGGAAATAATAACGGTGTACTGGGTTTTTTCCTCGGGAAGTTAATCTTACTGGAAAGGACGTTTGGTATTCTGGGTAAATGTTAGCTACCTTTCGGCCTTGAGAACTCAGGTTTTGAGCCACTCCCTACTTAAATAATGTAACTAAATTTCAATTTATGCTTGCTGGCTGGGGTCTTATTGTGACGCTATTATATGTTTTATTGGTGGGAAACGTGGTAATTGTTTTCTGCTGGCTGGGAATCTTCCATGACCGTCATCCATCATCCATGACCGTCCCAATTAACAGTCAGTTGGTATATATGTGTAAATCAGTAAAAGCTGCCTATTTTGACACATAGCTGTTTTTGTAATAGTATCAGTATTGGTTTCCTGATTACAATTTATCTTTTTAGAATCGTGGGAATCATTTACGGTGTTTTTCGCCCATTCACCATGAAGATCATCTGCTTTGTTATTCCTGCACTTCTCTTGGTAACCGCCACGGCACGACCTTACGACGAAGGTAAAAAATATAATTTTCCGTAGATAGATTATTCCAAAAGAAATTTGGTGTTGTGAACAGTTATTTACAAACAGGAGAAACTAATATCGACCTTTGACTCTACTCCAAAACTGCAATGTTATGTCATTTTAAGTGCACTATCGCTACATATGGTCAATAGTTTTAGATGACAGTCGTTTTACATTCAAATTGACTGACATTCTGTACTCATGACTTCGCATGGCCAGTTCTTTACGACGACTAGTCACAACATAGCACGGTTTAATCATATTTATTTGCGAAACAGGGCTTAACTCTATTTTTTTCCAATTTGTTCCCAGGGGAGCCTCATGACTATGAAATGGAGTTCATTGTCGCAAAAGATGAGGAAGGGCAACAACCTTTTGAAGATCCACGTCCAGGATGTTATAGACGTTGCATGAGGGGGTGTTTGGATTGGTCGAATAGAAATGTGTGCAGAGTATTGTGCAGAAATAATTGTCAGTAGCGCCCTTATGTCGAAAGTGAAAGTAAGGTAATGTCATTATGTGCAAGCGTGCAATAAGCAATGAGCAGCAGGCAATTGCGGTAAAGAAAAATAGAAACCTGAGCTGTGGAGTGAAAATGGAGGCCAACAAAAGACCCGATCACAGTTTCTCTCAACATGTCTGCACAATTTCTATTCAAAGACGTGTAACTTAATAAATTTGGCTGAAATGCGTGATCAAGATCTGGGGTCCCCTACCCAGTATTACACCTAGATATATGACATTTTTTCTAACCCAAGGCCCAAAAGTTTTCTTTTATTTCAGGACAAAAGGGCAAATCCTTTTTTTCAGAACAAAACAGCTTTAAAAATTTCGCCATTTGGCTATGGACACCTGACTTGGGAGCAGTGAACGTCAAACGCATCTCCGTAGTTAGCCTTGTTCTCGTAAAGTTCATCACACGCGCATTCGGGAGTAAAATTAGCGATTCCTTTCTCAAGAGTTCAGCTTTATTTATTTAATTGTAATTTGTGTATGTATTCTTTTTTCAGGTGTTTGAGCAAAGATGACCATTTCAAGCGCTGCTTAATCACATCATAAATTCTGCATTTCGTGATGTAAACTTACAAATAAAGTTGGTTACTGGTTTAATTTGTTTCCATTTGTTTCTGCAACTTACCCCCTGCCTTGTGTGTAAGTTAACAGTCCGTGGCGATTGTTTTTCTTTTTGCAACGTCTCTCAATTTAGAGTAAGGGAGCGGTCATTATTTATAGCAGGGGAGGGGGTGGATGATTTTTTAACCCCAAACAGCATAAGTCTATAACCCCTCCTTTAGCAGATAGTAACTTTCTGTGACCCCTCCTTAAAGTGGTTAAAAAAGTTCATAACCCCTCCTTTAAACAAAAACACTTTTAATAGGCCATTGGTGCTTGAATTGGTGGAAATTAAACACAGTAAGGGCCTCTCTGTACAGACTATATGAACAAGAGCAACTCGATCACACACATAACCGAATCAACAAGATTCTGGAAGAATTTGAACTTTCTCGCGCATCAGAAAATGACCGTAAGGTATTTACCTGCCGTATCCTTCCAGCTCTTCAAGAGTTTACGGTTAAAATTGACTGTTTGAAATCTGAACTTAAGAACCACTTTTTGAATATGTTAAGGGCTTTTGTAAAGAAATTTTGGAGCTGTTAAACGAGTACAAATTGCCAAGCGTGAAGCCGAAATGGGAAGACTTCACAGATGCAGGCCCCAGTGTTCGTGTCAGCAACAAAAAAGAAAAATTCAGAGAAGCAGATTTTACAAGGATCTTCAACTCTCACTATCGAGTTAGGGTCCATAGATCGCGTGGAGATTCGGGACAGAATGAGGTAGAGAAAACTAATTCTGGATGTGGGGATGCACTTGTCGATGGAGGGACCCTAGAATGGGAGAAGTTCAAAAGGTTTGAGGGAATGTCAAATGAGGACATAAAGAAGATGGACATAAAGGAGTTTGAAGTGTACGAAAGCAATCGAATGGAAAAGAATGCTTGGGCTGTGGCTGAAGAGATTCAAAGACAACTTGACGACGCGCCAATACTTGGGGAGTATATTAAGGTGTTATTGACCGAGAAAAGTAATAATGGCTTTTTCTTTATTTGGGACTACTTGGCAAGGTATATGGAAGCTTCGGAGGCAAAACGTAAAGACCTTCCAGGGCATGCTTATTCCAGGAAGATATGGGATTTATACAATGCTCATTATAATAACGAAATCACTCAGTTCTACATGATGATGATGGATGATGGATGGATGTTGAAACATCCGAAACACGTCTTCAAAACTAAAACATGTTGTCGTCTTTCTTATAATTAACTGCGTGATTTCGTTGCTGCTAGCAAGAAACCTCGGTAGCTCATTATAATACAGGTGAGCTGTTTTTGGAATGCCTGAAGAAAGACTGCATTAATAAGGATGGAAAACTATGCGATTTCTGCCAAGCACACGACTGGGTGGGACCAAGCCAGGAAAGAACATCACGAGCCAGAGAGAACCGGAAGTTTAAAAATTCGCAAGGTCTGGTTGCTATGGAGTGACGTCATGGTATTCGGCTTGCGGTTTCACTCCCGCAGCGTTTCAGTGGGGCTCTTTTGACAATTCTAAAGAGGTTAGATTTCATAATTATTTTGACCAGGGCGGGAAAATTCGATAACTCAATCCTTTACTCCTTTCCTTCTGCAAATGGCTGCTTTCGATAATTGGCGGGTTGGAATTTCTACAAGCGCTTCATCCAGCTGCTAAATTAGATCTGTGAAATGTGGCGTTTCAGTGTAGCACGTTCACTGGCAAGTTTTTTGAACCAAGTGGCCACAAGTATCAGCTCGCAGACATGGTGGGCTTTCTGGTCTTTCTGATCGGAGAGTTAACAAAGAAGAGTTGTTTCTTATTCGGTGTCGTTTTTCCTCATTCTGCGTTGCAAATCTAAAGCAAGCAAACATGATGACGGCGAAGATTACTTACAACCAATGCGGCACGGACTAAAGATCACTACAGCAAAACGTCTTCAGGTATGCAGCGAATCGACCGTAACATGTAGCTGGTAGTCTAGCGAAATAACTGCACACCGAGCTAAGTTATTGAGGGAGGCATTGGGGCCTATCAGAAACCGAAAAACCGGCCAAAATTTTCACCAAAACCGAAAAACCGGAAGAAAAATCGCTTAAAACCGAAAAACGCCGAGAGTAATGATCAAAACCGCAAATTCGTGATTTTCAATCCCACAATCCTTGATACAACAGCAAAATATTACGTTAGGGACCATTCAATGCCCCTGTTATACTGCTTGCAGCGCGAATTTGCGCATTATCCCGAAAGAAATTTTTGCAATGTTCAACCAAAGCAATCGCTTCTTCCATTGTCTCCGCCTCATATGAAGGTGAAACTTTTGCAATGAAATCAAAAAGCTTCGTACAATGCGCCAATTGCTCGCAAGAACCGAATAACCGCTTTTTTTGTGCACGAAAACCTAAACCCAAATTTCAAAAAGGGAAAAACCGAAAATCGCAGTGGATACCAAAACCGAAAACCCGAGTTTTTTTGGGTACAAAAACCGAAAAGCCGATCTCAAAAGTGACCAAAATCGCAAAATCGCAAAACCGAAAAGCCCAATGCCCCCCTCCTTTAACGGTCTGTCTATAAATGTGGCGTGTAAAGTGCTTATTACCTGCCAATCAAATTTGTCAACGGAAGCTTGTTAAAGAAGGGAATCGAATCAGCATGGCGCAGGCGGTGACGTAATACATTATTAAAGACTAAATTCCACTTAAGCAAATGACTACAGCGCTTAAAATAGGTAATATAAATATATAATATATAGATTTAGCCAAGCCTAAAAGCGGAGCCCCCCTTTTTGTTTTGTCTGTTTTTTGCTTTTGTTTTTTGTCTTGTTTTTTGTTTTGTTTTTGCTGGCAGTTATTAATTTGTGAAAATACTCTCATCCAAGTCGTTTTATTAAAATAAAAAAAGCAAAGAAAAAAGATTTTTGCTCCCGCTGAGTGTCGAACCCGGGTTGTCGGCGTGAGATGCCGGTAGCTAGTCCACTAGGCCATGGGCGTTTGACATTGTTTCATAAGTTAATTTTAATACTTATTTCTTTCTTCGTGACAAGCTGCCTATCAGCATGAAAATGCTGGTGTTTTTCCCGGCAATTTGTGTTCGAAACGCCGTAAAAACCATGGTTGTGGACAGAAAAAACCAAAAAGCACTAGCTCTGCTATATTTGGCGTCGAAACCGCTGCGAAAAGCTGCGAACTCAAGCGGTGTGCCGACCGAGTTTGAACAGAACCGACGAGGCAAATTTGAACTTTTGCCTGAACTTTATCACCGAATTTCTTTCGCCTAGATTGAACTTTTCCCCTTCCACCAAAAAGACAACTGAGTGTTCTTTTGAGCTTTTTTTTTTCCATTAACAAATTTGTTTTTGACTTTTGTTGTCTTTGCTTGTTTTGCTACAACGCGGGTCAACATGCGATTTCGCGCCGAAAACACACGAGATTCATCACAGGGTTATATCCAGTGTAGGAAGTGTATTTGTAGCCCTGTGGTGCGGACGGACGGACGTACGGATGTACGGACGGACGGATGAACGGACGGACGGTCACGTGACT
Source organism: Siderastrea siderea (assembly GCA_964030785.1). NCBI lineage: Eukaryota > Metazoa > Cnidaria > Anthozoa > Scleractinia > Rhizangiidae > Siderastrea > Siderastrea siderea. The sequence goes on from OZ034975.1 coordinate 29,096,595, forward strand.
ACTACGTCACTACCAAAATTTTTTGGCTTGATAGATTACCAAATTTCCTTAGCAATGGAGCTCCGCTGACGCGCTAGCGCGCTGGCTCCGCTAAAAACTAATATATACATATCTATAAGAAAATAAAATAAATTGAATATTTTTCTGGAAAGATTGATCGTTACTACACGTTCGTATTTAAACAAAAAGAGAAAAGTGAGAGTAAGGTTCTGAAGTAGATCTTTATGTGGGTCTACTATCTATAAATTTCATTGATTGTTGACTATATTTTTCATTGAATGGGAGTTGAATATTTTTAATGCCCGATAAAATATCAAATGTTTATTCCCTGTGCATATTCAAAGGTAGATAAAGCAACGACAAAAAGAAACATATGAAGAGAAACATGTCAGAGAAACATGTGGTTAAAACAACTTAATTACGACATTACCACAAATGTACAAGGTTACATATGCAATTCACGAGGAATTGGGCGTTTGAGGAATTAGGCGTTTAATTAAGATAGCAGAGTTATACACGGAAAAAGCACAAGAAGGAATCGGTTTTCGTACATCTTCAGTTTACTGAAGTGGAAGGCACGAACAATGTTTTTGTCCTACATTGAAGGCGTAAATAGTATATTGCACAGTCATAAAACATCAATGGTCATATTTGCGATTCTTAACTGGAAAGTTAACCGTTATAAGTGACATTTTGTTCCGTTTTCCTACATCAGTGTCATACAACCTGCACATCAACAACGTGTTGTGGTGAAACACGTTCACTTTTGCAACATTGGGAAGGCCTACATGAAAAACAACTAAACATGTCCTTCAGTGTCTTACAGAATCTTGAGCTAGAGGCGAAAAGAATTAAAGGATTAACTACTGTGCTTAGAGTTGGGACAACGTAGAAAAACAAACCAACAAATAACATGCATGGATCTTTGGCGAAGTGCGAGGTCGGAACGATTTTTCTAAGTACAATGTGCACGCAGAGTGGAGTCTGGCAGATGAAAAAGGCGCTAGCGCTGACAATCCATATAAAAACCTTCATCACAATCCGGTTCTGATGTAGTTTTCCTATTCTTACGTTATTCTTACGCTCTTACGTTATTCTTACGCTCTTCTTGTTTCTCTCCTCCTGGTGTGGTTTGTCTTAAACTTTTCATGATTCGAGAGTAGAGTACAATTATTGAAAAGAGTGGCACACAGTAAAATATAAAAAACCCCACAGTAAAGAGAACAGATTTTTCTATTTTGTTCCAGGATGCAAAAGTCCTACAAAACGTTTGATGACCTTCTTGGATGATTTCACTTGACGATGCATAGGAGATGAAAATCAGTAGTGACAAGGTCCAAGCAAACGTCAATAGAGCAGCTCTGAGTCGTGGCCTGACGTAGATGGCTTTAAAGGGAAGTACTATTGCAATGTATCTGTCCACAACGACCAGCAATAGACTTAGAACTGGGACAGCCAGAGAAACAGCTCTGAAGTAATGTCCCAGTTTGCATACTTTGGTAGCCACGGAACCTTCGATCATAGGTTTTCGTATAATAATTCCTTCTCCTTCAGTGGCGTAAACTGGCCAATTGGCAGAAGACGACAGTATATCAGAAACTGCTATGTTGATTATGAAATAGTTTGTACTTGTTCTGAGGCTGGCGTTCATTAGGAAAGTTATTGTTACTAGACAGTTACCGACGAAAGACCCAATGCTTAAGAGGGAAATAGCTGATGTAAGCGCCGTAGAAACAGCGAATGAACACGTGGCATCCTCCAAAGTATCAGTACTGGAGTTGTTCATGTTTCTTTGCTAGACTTTATGGTGCTCTAACTTTGCGGAAAACAATTCCTTCGCCTTACGGTCGTGTATACTTATAATGTGGTGTTTAATTTTTAAGTGCTTCATCGTCATTACCTGCCAATCAAATTTGCCGACAGGATGGATTCATTGCCTGACGCAATGCATGTACATGTAAGTGTGATTCCCAATTAAGGACGTGAAGTGAATGATAACGATTTTTGTCTCGCTCCTATTGTAAACGGAACAGAAATTCTTTGACGTCAGCTTCGAGAAAACGGGTAAGTATGGATTCGTTTAGACGTTTTTCTCAGTCAAGGAAATCGAGCAGCTGTCAAGTCACAGCACTGGCTGAAAATATGATTCTTCGCTGTTTTTCTCCAACTGAATGTTCTGAAAACGCTGTAAGTACATTCTGAATCAGGGGCCCATTTAATTTCGCGAAACTCTTGATAACTTTCCGGGCCCGAAAACTATTTTAGGTGGCAATGTTCTCGAGTAACTATACAATTTTTATTGATTTTGAAAGCTAAATTTAATCTTTATAGTTTAATGAAGCATATCGCTAACTTTGCGCCAACAATTACCATTAGCTGAAAAACAATGAGCTCCAAAACATACTTACCGGACCTGGAAAGTTATCGTGAGTTTCGAGAAACGGGCCCCAGAAGAGGAAAAAAATAAACAAAGGCTTTTTTTGCATTTGAATAAATGAACAATGGTGTTGTCTTTCAGGAATATTAAGGTGTATTCTATTTTAACTAGAATAATTACATTTTGTCTTGAACTGCAATGGTAGACTTTAGAGCGGGAAGAGATTTCACTTCAGTTTCCTACAGGAGTGAAACAAGTCAGCACTAAAGAGATCCACAACCCAAAAAAGCAGAGCTAGGCGACCTTCTCCGCTGTTCTAGAAAAGGCAATATTATCGATTCATGCTTCCCAAAATTGTAACTTGATCATTTTTATGCCCTGATAAGATCTTAAAACGTAGTTAAAATGAGAAACTAATAGAGAGAAGAATGTAAAATACTTCTGATTCAGCACGGTACACGGTGCACGCATTTTCAGTTGGTTATTCTATACTCTCATTTTCCATCTGCATGGTTAATAAACCACAGTTTTGCGGTCAAGTGTCAAATGTTCAAATGTACATAGCCGAGAGAAAACCCCTCTACTTTTAGGGGACACCTGAACTAGTTAAAAGATATAAAACCTAAAAATATACGGAAATCTAGTTTTAAAATGTTGTATGATATAAAAGTGGCTACATTAAGAATATGCACTGAAAAGTTTCAGTGAAGATTCACTCTGACTGGACCGTTTCGACCATCCATTATGTACAAATGACGTATTTTGAAGTCATAGTTTCAAGAAACTTCATGTATGATCAGATTAATGACCGTTAATCAGTCTTAGGACAATTATATTGAAGCTCATCGAGACAAAACTCTCCTTGGGAAGTTACTCTTAGGAAAGTGGGGGGAATCGTGGCCAAACACTCATGTCAGTTGCTTGTAAAGGCTCGCCTTGGTTTCGCGTTAGCACAGAATAAGGACTTAGCTCAACTGGACTTAATTTAACTACACTGTTTTATAGCAAAAATCAGTCCGGCTCCTCCTGTACATACTGGCGGCTAACTTTACGTGATGAACTAGGGAAATATATGGAGTTTCCTGTGTGGTAAACAACTTGATTTCGTCGTGACCGCAAGTGTATATGAGATAGGATTGCACACTCACGATATTGATGCGGAACCGGAAGCCACGAAGTATATTTTGGTCCATCATCAAACGTGTAAATGGCATATTTGCGCAAGCATTAAACGTCATTGCTCATATTTCTCATTGTTAACTACCTAAGTAAAACAAGGTTTTGTTCTGTTTTCCTACATAATCTGCATCCCCACATCATCGTGTTGTGGTGAAACACGTTCACATTTGCAACGCTTGTTATGCTTACATGTAAAACAGCTAAACGTTTCCTTCAATGCCTGAGAAAACCTTGAGCTAGAAATGAAAAGAATTATAGGATTAACTACTATGCTAAGAGTTGGAAAAACGTAGAAAAATAATCCAACAAATATCATGCACGGATCTTTGGCGAACTGCGAGGTCGGAATTATTTTCCTGAGTACAATGTACACGCAAAGCGGAGTCCAGCAGAAGAAAAAGGCGCTGACAATCCATATGAAAACCTTCATCACAATCCGGTTCTGATGTAGTTTTCGTATTCTTATGTTTTCTTGTTCCTCATCTCCTGGTGTTGTTTGCCCTAAACTCTTCATGATCCGAGAGTAGAGTACAATTATTGAAAAGAGTGGCACACAGTAAAACATTAAAAAAACCCACAGCATAGAATATGGATTGTTCCACCTTGTTCCATGAAACAAAAGTCCTACAGTATGTGTGATGACCTTCTTCAATGATTTTACTAGTCCATACAAAAGGGAAGCCAATGAGTAAAGGGAAACTCCACGTGATTGACAGTAGACCAGCTCTAAATCGTCTTGTAACCAAAATAGATTGCAAGGGAAGTACAATTGCAATGTATCTATCCACAACGATCAACAATAAACTGTGAACAGAAACAGCTTGAGAAATGGCTCTGGAATAATGACCAAATTTGCATACAAAGGTGGCCAGAGAGCCTTCTATCATTTTTTTCTTCAAAAGGAACCCTTCAGTTGCAGAGAGTGGCCAATTGGTCAAAGAAGACAGAAGATCAGAAATTGCCATGTTGACTATGAAGTAGTTTGTGCTTGTCCTTAGGTTGGCGTTCATCAGGAAAATTATTGTTACGAGACTGTTCCCGACGAACGCTGCAATGCTAACGAAGGAAATACCTGATGTAAGTGCAATAGAAACAGCGGGCGAGCACGATGGTAGATCCTCCAAACTGTCAATAGTGGAGTTGTTCATGTTTTCTTGTTGGCCTCGGGTAAGTCTTGTAGACGCTCTAACTTTGCAGGAAATGTTATCTTGGCTTGGAGGGGGGCATTGGGGCCTATCAGAAACCGAAAAACCGGCCAAAATTTTCACCAAAACCGAAAAACCGGAAGAAAAATCGCTCAAAACCGAAAAACCGCCGAGAGTAATGATCAAAACCGCAAATTCGTGATTTTCAATCTCACAACCCTTGATACAACAGCAAAATATTACGTTAGGGACCATTCAATGCCCCTGTTATACTGCTTACAGTGCGAATTTGCGCATTATCCCGAAAGAAATTTTTGCAATGTTCAACCAAAGCAAGGTGAAACTTTTGTAATAAAATCAAAAAGCTTCGTACAATGCGCCAATTGCTCGCAAAAACCGAATAACCGCTTTTTTGTTCACAAATACCGAAACCCAAATGTCAAAAAGGGACAAACCGAAAACCGCAGTGGATACCAAAACCGAAAAACCGGTGATTTTGAGCGCAAAAACCGAAAAACCGATCTCAAAAGTGACCAAAATCGCAAAACCGAAAAACCCAATACCCCCTTGTTATTCCTTCGGTCGTTTTCTTTAGATAAGATAAAAGCTCCGTCCGTTCGTTAGAAGTCTCTCCTTTCAGGGATAATAGAGCGAAAACAACACACCGGTAGCGAGCTCGAAAGTCGCCTGCCACGTGAAAACGTGGCTCGCGTGTGATGAACAGCTGGTGTACACGCGCGGCACGTTTTTGTTTATTTTTTAAGAAAAGGAAGCTCTTCCACAAATGTGGTGGTCAAAGGGGTCCTTAACAGAATAAATAAACCAAACATTTAGGAACTCCTAGGTAAGGAAATAAAATGAGTAAAGAAGAAGCCCTGTTATACTGTACACCAAAAATAACATAATTGAGTTTTCACGCGTATTTGAATATCTTTTCTGGTGCACCCAGGCTGGAGTCCTGAGTTCACCGTATCCCTGAGCGCTTTCGTGATATGCAACATAGTAACCATTTTGAGACAAAATTTTAGGCAAATGTTGTATATCTTTCTATTCCAGCCAGGTTGGAGTCCTGGCATCATTGTATGCCTGAGCGCTTCTGGAATATGCAGCATAATAAACATTTTCCGACACAAAATTTTAGCCAAACGTTGTAATATCTTATCTGGTTCAGTTACAATCCTGGCCATTAGAACTTGGGACACTTAGATGAGAAGAAAATGTACCCTACAGTAATTAGAAGTCTTTCACAAGTGTTATGACTATCTGTGCCCCCCTCCCCACCTCCCCAAACAGTGTTGAAGGTCAAGCATCAGTTTCAAAACACAAACTTCAACATTGTACAGGGGGAAGGGGGCGAGGGAAGAGTATTTTTGAAATGACGCTAACGGGATAGGATTTGAGCAAAGAGTCCCACGACCAATGGCCAGGGTTGTAGGTTGGAGTCCTGGCATCATTGTATGCCTGAGCGCTTCTGGGATATGCAACATAATAAACATTTTGCGACACAAAATTTTAGGCAAACGTTGTAGTATCTTATCTGGTTCAGCCAGGTTGGAGTCCTGGCATCATTGTATGCCTGAGCGCTTCTGGGATATGCAACATAATAAACATTTTGCGACACAAAATTTTAGGCAAACGTTGTAGTATCTTATCTGGTTCAGCCAGGTTGGAGTCCTGGCATCATTGTATGCCTGAGCGCTTCTGGTATATGCAACATAATAAACATTTTGGGACAAAAAAATTTAAACAAAAGTTGTAATATCTTATCTAGTTCAGCCAGGTTGGAGTCCTGGCATCACTGTATGCCTGAGCGCTTCTGGGATATGCAATATAATAAAAATTTTAGACAAATTTCCTTTCTGGTTACCCAGGTTGGAGTCCTGGTATCACTGTATGCCTAGGCACTTCTAGGGTTTGCAACATTCAAAGTCATCGTAAAATAAATGACAATCCTTTTTTCTGAAGAATTACCCTCCAATTTTTTGTCCTTTTCTCCGTAACCCTCCTCTCCCAAAAACAATCCTACCTCAAGGATAAGCCGCTGAAAAAACGATTTGGAATTATTGTTTTATTTTATATTCGTACGAAAAGTCTGTGTATTTTACGCCCGCCTGTTCAATGGTCACTTTTTTGACTGAAAATTTCTCTTTTCTGATGTTTGTGCCTATTTTTCTGTGTACCAAAAGAACCAAAAAACACTTCGCTAGCAAGGAGTCCTGCGCTAGCGTATGCTGTCCGTATTTCGCCAGATGGAACCAGGATAAAATTTGAGGAGCTTATGATGATGCGATTTCAAACTGGAAAGTGTACGAGAAGACATTAAGCACAAAGGACACGCGAGAGACGCGAGCGGACGCAAAATTGGCCTGTGGAGTGAAAACATGATGCGCGAATTATGATGATTGCTTGACTATTCTTGAGTGAAAAGAGACTGCACGTAGTCTAGATACTTATCTAAAATCCTATGTCGGTACCATAAGTCTTTTTACATGTTTTACTGTTTCATGGCAGATGGCTTGTATCGTCGTTATAGTGGAATATGTAAACGCAGTGTAAATTTCCTACCGGAAAAGGATATTGTTAGCTGCTCTGGAAGAAATCCAAGCGGCTGATAATTTCAAGTAGTATTTCAGCGTTGATATCCTCGTTTCAAGTTTGGCCGATCGATAGGCTCGATTACCAGCCTCTGTGAGAGAGCGGCAGAAATCGAGCCTAGCCGATCGAGTGAAGCGGGATGTAATTTTTAATTATTTTTCAGTATAGCTAACGCAAAGGGCGGTGTGCATGAGTAGAGTTTAGTTTTTTCAATTTGCCGATGGAAATCCGTCGCGTGATTAGCAGCCTAAATTTTTCTTCTTCAAAACTACACTTTTCTAAAAAAGCGATTTCCTGCCAAACCGCAGTTAAAACTTGTTTATATATCTCTCAAACGCCATGAACAAACGTAGAATAAATTAAAAACAAGCAATTAATGAATTTCACGCTAAAGATTATAACACATTCGCGCGAAAATTAACACCTAAGTGGAACAGAAACGATCACCAAAACAGATTTAATTACATTGGAATGCTAGTAAGTCACTGGGCACGCAGAGATACCGGACTAAAAGACTGGTATCTCAGCGGGATCCTAAGGTATTTTTTGGTTGCTAAGAACGCCTGGCTCGTTATGAGCTCAGCCAGTTCCAGATCCCAATATCCCTGGTCACTATATAACGCCTTTTGAAACACCAACGAGTAGAAGATTTCCGGATGACTGGCATCCCGGTGTTAATATTAAAAAAGAGTTTAGCAATGGAAATCTGCACACAGAGACTGGAATTGACCGCTTTACTACCAAATTTGCAGTTGATCCGAAATTAGTAAAGGAGTATGTGCAGCATCTAAATGATGTTAAACAAAGACCGCAGATGAGAGCTGCTCAGAGAGGAAGGAAAAGTCAGCAGCTTAGGCAGAAGACATTCGAGGAATACGAATGGCGGCAATTAGGTCTGGGAGGAGAAATCAGTAAATTGAAAGTATTCAAACTAGACAAATATTTGGACAAACACAATCTTCTTACCGGAAAGAAAGCATTAAAGGACGATCAAGTAAAATGCATAATAAGTCAGACATGTTCTTAGAAACGATTCCTCAGCAACTCACACAAACACTGTTGCTTGTGCCAGTTACAAAGAGAATGCGTGGATGAATCAGACAAGGACGACGACGACGACGACAACGACAGTGAGAGGTCGGATTCAGAAGAGGACCTGGTCCTGATTTGGATGAATCGGCAGAGTCAGGGGACAGTGAGATAGAAGAGAATGAAGATCAACCAGAACTATTTGATCAGGTTATTCTTAGGACTGGAAGACTGGCAAAGCCGATTCCTAGTGCGAAGCTAGAACAGTAAAGCCATATTCCTTGGAATGAATAAAGTGTTCATTGATTTCCTGTAACCTTTGTTCTCTGTGGATATTCCATAACCCCTCCTCCAGAACTCTCCAAAAATCCATAACCCCTCCCTAATATCATCCACCCCCTCCCCTGCTCTAAATAATGACCTCTCCTTAATTTGGAAATTTAGGGTGATTTCTATTTTGTGTCTTAACAGATTTACTTCAGGATCCGGTTTTTGCAAAATGCTAGATAACCGAGTTGAAGATTTGTGTCTCCACCGTGAATACAAAACACAGGGTCCAGAGGAGTTAAATTTGTACGCAAGAATTATCATTCGTACATCTTATCTTATAAAATACATAGCCACGTCATTTGATCGATAAATTTTCCCAATGCAACCTTTGTGAATCCAATTTGAACGGCTTTCTTCTCTTTCCATACGCTGTATTTCTCGATCTCGCTTAGTACGCCATATCGTCCGCCACATTGAAAATTGCTATTAACCGCAGACCATTTTTCCGCGGTCGCCTAACACGTTGCCCGAAGGGCAACGGCTTTTCTTCGGAAAGCTTCGCTTTCCGAACGAGGCACGAAGTGCCGAGTAAAAATAAGGACAAGGGAGGAAACTTATACCACGTGATCTCGATCGATGTGCAACGCAGCACATGGTGACGGAAGTGATCGTTACCGGAAACGGAAGAGCAGTGGCCCGTTACTAATTGAAGGTTCAAAACATCACATGTGGAGGGAGTTTTAAAAATAGCGAGTTCGCCCTTGAAGAGGAAAGCTCCGTTACAAGAAAACCAGCCTGAGCGGAAGAAATCGAAACTATCGAACAGGGAAAAAGACGTTTTCGTATCTAAATGGTAAGTGTTTTGACAATCTGCTTTCAAACGCGAACAGAAAAATACCATATTTCCGCGATCAAATGGCCCCGGACCAATTTTAAAATTTTAAAATTTATTGCACGCTATCGCTGAATTACCAGATAGACCGCCGAAATTACACAACACTGAGTGGAATTCTTGAAGATTATAATGTGAGCGGCTGTGAAAAGGAAAATTTCCTTTTGAATGTCAAAGCAATGGGCATGATTTTGAGCGAGGTCTTTCCGAAGACGACTAGAGTACAGCGGAGAGGAAACGGCAACCGAGCGTGGAAGTACCCACTTTCAAAGAAGTCTCAGCTGGATGAAGATGCACTAAAATGGGAAGACCTGCCACATTTCACCAAAGAGTTTGGTTGGCTTTTATCTACCACGTGCACCACTTGGCAATTCTTCGCGTTCCGATTTCGCTATTTCAAGGCGCTTGATCCGCTCACACAATAGCTCGTTCGAATTTCTAACGTCTCTGATTTCTTCCAAGGTGGAATCGAGTCTTCCGTTAAGCGTTTTAAAAGCAGAATCTATTTTCTCAAGGATGGCTTCGTTGCTTATGATTCCGTGGCGGAGATGCACCAAGCAAGAATGAAATATGAGCGACGAAACGTCGCTCAAAACAATAACAGAAGTTAATATGGAACTTTAATACAACGTTCCGCCTGACTACAGTCCCAACAGGACAACTTGCGCTTTCGATCAAATCACCATATTTACGTCATTTCCGTCACCGAGTGCTGCGGTGCACATAGTACGAAAGCGAAGCGTGGATGCCGTAGATTTCGCTTGGCGAAAAGGTGTGATTTTCGTCATTTTTATACAACTCTTTTCCATATTTGTTGAGAATAGGTAAATTCTAGACCAGATTCTTAAAATTAGGCATTTTGGCGAATTTTCTTACGAGATAGAGGGATTCCAAAAATCAGCCCAAATCTGTTTCTTCCCTTGTCGTATTATTTAGTGTTAAGTCGATCTCAGTGATCCTAAGAGCCCACAGTAATTTGACCTGCGGTAAAAATATAAGCAACGCGAGTAACGCAAGTTCGTAGCAAATTATGTCGTTGTCTTTCGCAAGGAAAACTAAACGTTCTGCTCGAACTTCGCTCCTCTGGACTCTCTGTACAAAATTGGTCACAAGCGAAAAACACGATCTACACGATCTAGCCCTAGCAGTTCTTTTACCCGAGGTCTAAAATAGAAAATAATAAATTAATTTTTAAGAACAAGAAAGAAACAAGTAGCTTAACAGTGACGTAATACGTTTTCTATGGCTTTCATTTTAGTAGTTTCATTACATTCAGACTAAAACCTTAAAACTACGTGAAAGAACTCAAGTTACATAGAGTAAACACAGAACTGTTAATAAATCATTAAAGAAGTTTTTAATGATAGAAGCTTATTACCTGTGTTACAAATCTCTCTAATCTTAAATTGAGAAGGCAGAAAATCGAATGGTCGATTGTGATGACAGGCCAATATAAATACCATCCATTAAGAAATCAATCAATTATTTTAATATAGCCGGAGTAACAGTCACAATAGCAGAACAGTGTGTTTATACGATGATAGTTTCTGCACGATTTAATTCAGTGAGTGGTTTAATCAATTTGCTTTCTTTGCTACTCTTTATCCTAAGAAGAAATAATACTTCCTGTGCTTACACAAAGTATTTAGTATAGGAAAGTAAGGAAATTTTTTGGTTGCACAATTTAAAGTTTTCAACCAAAGCAGCACACTTAAACACAGAACCTGACCTTCAAAGACAAAACTTTTGATCACAGTTTTCCCGGTGGAAAACAATTAAACTCTTGAAAACTTAATGAAATACCCAAACTTTTTTTACAAGGGCTTCATTTTTCAGCCGTTACACGGAAAAGTTATCTTGAATAAAAACAGACAAAATCTTTTCATGTGCCATTTCGACGAAATTTGACCTTTTCTTTCGGTCCTTGCTGGATTTAGCATAAGTTATTATAGTAAAAATACTTATTGACGGGAGAAAAAAAAGACACGTTAATCTCGCCAACTCGTCTCTCGCGCTCATGAGAAGTTCCTGACAGTTGTAGACCGAATTCACAGCTTCGTGTATATCAAACACTTTATTACACCTTGAAAAACACAAGTAGAACCTGGCACCACTAAACTAAATTTCAGGGATTAACCCGTACCGAAAAACCACTAAATGAGGTGGGTAAAAGAGGGTAAAATTCTCTTATAAACTGCTCACTTGAAGTTCCTACGTTGTCTCTGACATCACTTCCGCTGGCTAGCTTGGTTGGCGTTAGAAACGTCCGGAACATGCCAATTTAATGGCGGCTGTAAAGGCAGTAAAAATGCGAATTTTAGGGTCGGAAAGCAGATCCTTCTGCCCCGCCCAAACAATCACGATTTGAATCTAAGATGACATTGAACTGAGTCGCTCCAATAATTACCAGTCTTGCACGGGACTTGAAACTATACTAAACTAAAATCTTTAAAATACTCACATTGGTTGTTGATTATAAACCTTATTTGGCACATAGATGTTGGCAAAAACATATTTACTCCTTAAAGCGCCACATTTAAAATGATGAATATACCACACCCGATTCCTCCTTAAAATTCAAAACGTTCCTAACGAATATAATAACTCCACAACTGCGGTTTGAACCGCACGCAAGAAATATTTTCCCCTAGCACTGGATTCTCCAGAGGTTCTTGATTTCTTTCGCACTCAGTATATATTTCTTGGAGGAAGAAATTATCTCGGTTTTTGGCTTGTTTGCCCAGAAAAGGGTTTCCTTTATATTATCAAGCGATCGCATTTCACGAACATCTGAATATAAATCATAATCATCTGATCGGTACTGAAGTAATTCAAAGATGGGAGCCGCAAAATAGCAACCCTCGTAATATGTATAAGAATATCTACACATTTTGAAACCTATAAAAGACAGAAATAAAACCACACAACTTCACACAACTGTAAACATACAATGAACACCAGCAGAGGAGGTTGGACACGGCCCGCAAGGTATCACGGGGCAACTTGTCCTTTTGAGCGGCTCTCAGCTTAGTTGCAACGAACCTCGAAGGTGTGATGAGCTCGATAAACTGAAGATTTCAGTTACAAGAAGCACTGAAACGGCCTAGATCGAAGTTTATACGATTCATTCTGATTAGTTACCGTTCTTTACAACTTGTTAACTAAGGTTTCATTATAAAAGTGGTTTTTGTCAGCTTTCTGTTTCGCCGATCGATGGAAAGGCTTACGAAGCAAGGCATCACGCCGTACTATTTCACCAGTAATCACGACCGAGGAATATTTTGCAGTGAAAGCTAATCGAAGGCACCCTAACAAACTGCCTTTTCAAGGCGTTGATAGCTTTGTCTGTGTTAAATCGTAAGTTTTGACTAGCGGCTCATTATCATCAGGAGTACTCGCTCCAGTAGCGTTAATCGCTCGACAAATACAGAGGGACTTCTAGCAGTGTACATCAGGAGTAACAAAAAATCTCTCAGGAATATGCCGAGATTGGTACCAAAATCGATATTTGCATTTCATCCTAAATTTAAGCTTGCTGTTTTGAAGTACCAGTAATATAAAATCGAGTTTCAGGAAATTTTCAGTAATTACGTTGGATAAGTTTGTATCATTGTACTGTAGTGTAGGCTGGTTGTGCTATAATTTGGCTTGTGTTGAAATTAAAATGTAAATAAACAAATGAAAATAATCTAGTACAAATTAAAGCAGAGGTATACAAATGTCTGTGTATAAATACCAAGGGGACAGGGAAAATATTGATGTAACAAAAATGATAGCCCTAAATTCTCATTGCAATTCAGGTAATAAAAAAAATTATTACAGATTTACAGACTGCAGACGGCTATTTTTATTATAAAAATAATGGATAAAATGTTTGCCTTGTGGAAGTAGTAAATACTGCTCATTGTTGCTTCTGAACAGAAACTAAATCCAGTTTTCTAAGTCAATAACAACAATAATAATAATAACAATAATAATAATTACTGCAAAAACATGTAAAAAGAACAGCAACCTGGAAAGACAAACTTATTGATTGTCTAATCTAATTGATAAGACTGGAAAACAATGTGTCTGGGGGCTCTACCCCGAGTTTGCAACCAAACCATCAAGGGTACCAGGCACCTTGCTTGGTGTGTGATAAGGTCACAATTTCAGGTTTCTGGACATGAGAACTGAACAAATTGTTCTTGCATTCCAGCACTTATCTAATTAGGCTATTTTCTACAAATCTGTCTTCCTGTTACACTATTTTCTTATAAACAAGTTTTGCTTGTGCAGTTAAAATCAGCAACCACCCTTGAAACCAGAAAGGGTGTTTGCTTGGATGTTGATTCGCATGAGAAAGACTGAACAAATTGACTAAATGCATACAGTTGAACCACTAATACAAACACTTCTTTCTTCTTCTTGTGCCAGTGGAATTAAAGCCCTTATATTTTTGGACACCCCAAGCAGTTTGTCCTATCCTAAAGGAGCCCATAAAAAGTGTTCAGCTCTGCAGTGTTTAAATGAATTATTTCAAGTGAGATTCTTCAAAGTTGGGCTCTCAAGGCTGATGGTGCCTTACAAGAGTGGTTGACCATTGAGGGCTAGCTAACCATTATTATTCAGTGCCGGATTCTCTTCCAACAGTGGGATTCATAACAAAGTATTTGTGTCATCCTTGTAAGCAATACCACCCTCTTAATGAAAGCCATAGCCTGGGAATACAGCTGCCTCTTGTCGCTCCTAGCCGCTAGGGGCGTTCATGCAAATGCCCTTAGCAGCCAAATGCAACAAGAGGCAGCTGTGTTCACAGACTATGAAAGTCAGTGATGGAATATTTTTACCATTACCTCCCCTCTGCTTGGTGGTTACGGAGGCCAAACTGTGTTGTACAGTCAAACCCTACTTTGCAGGCAATCGCTGAATATTGAAACCACATTATAACAGACAGTTTTCTCTGTCCTGGTGGTATTAAAGCCCAATCATTTTTTAGACAAAATTGACCCACTTAATACAGACACCCTGTCCTGGACAGTTGGTCCTGTTCTGAAGATGCCCATATTAGCCAGTTCAACTGTGCAGTGTTTAAATAAGTATTTCATGTGGGATTCTTTAAAAAATGGACTCTCAAGATGGATGGTCCCTTAGCCTGGCCAACACTAGCGACATAACAACGTAAAGAAAACATAACATTTTTTTCTTAAGTCATTATGTTTATGTCATTATGTTCATATATTTATGTTGTTATGTTGGGTTGTTCACAGCTGTTACGGCTGTACACATTCAATACATCAATCAGTAGGTTGTGCTTTGCAATTATGTAACCCCACAGTTATCTTGTTTTATATGTCACTATTGTGAATCAGGCATACAATTCAAATGATTTTTGTCTCTCGCTACTAAGTGCTACACTAGAAAACTCATTGATGCATAATATAATTTAAAAACAACACCAAAACACACAAGAAATAAACTAAAAAAAAACAAAAAATATCTAAAGAGGACACTCACTCTATAATTTATTGTTATAAACCCATTTAAAGCTCTTGTGAGCTTTGGATTTTATTTAATCTGTTGCTTAGGGCGGGACTTAACAAGAGTTCATAATATGGCAGACTAAATTCCTCTAAACAAGCTCAGTATTTTGGTTTAAAGCAAATATAACAATTTGATCCTTGTAAGCCTGGGTCAGTTTCAGGGGCAGACTAGACTGGAGCCACATTTTGTTGTTAAACCTAGAGATGAAAAAGAAAAAAAAGACTTAATTGGGTTTAAGCCACCTCATGATTTGGCAGTTGTCACAAACAAAACAACATGTGAGTTCATTACATTGGAGTTGTTCAAATCTCAGCACCTGAGTTTGCACAAGAGCATGAATCACATATCACATATAGTAATTATTTCCCACTCAAGAGAAAACTTTTACCTCAAAACGTCAAAGAGACCTTAGAAAATGCAGTTTTTTGAAGCCTCAGAATTCTCAAGTCTTACTAGGGACGCTCTAGAAGTGATGTTAAGCGTTGTGCTACAGAACTGTCCTAACTTAATCTTGTTTATCTCTAAAACCACCAAACTTCGATCGCAAATAACAGAAAAACTGTAAGAGGTGCGATAGGGTGCGACCCTCTAAAATTAAAGAATAACTATCCCTACAATAGCTGGTACGATTTTCTAAGGTAAATCTGACACGATATTGAAACAAGGAACGAACGCGTTGGTTGACTACAGAACGTGGACAACAGCCGCCATATTGGACAAGCTCGCGAGGACGTCTAATAATGACGAATTCTATGAGGATATTTTAAAATATAAAGCAGTGTGTGGTAAAAGTAAAAACCTACCTTTCATTTAAACTCCTCCATTGAGAAAAAAACGAGCTACATGTACATCTTAGAGAAAAGCGCACTCAAAACCATGAAATGTTGCGTGGAGAAATTTTCTCAGAAAAGACGAACGAATGAATACAGTGTTCTGATTGGTTGATCACAGCTGCCAGAATGCCTTTCGGGCCGTGTCCAAACTCCTCTGGAGCACTAGTAAGGTTCTAAAACGGTCTTAAGATTTCAACCTCAGTGACGACCCTTGGGACTTCGGACTTGTAACGCTTTCTGCTAAGAAACCGCCATCGTGGTCAGCCCTAGTCCCAGTAGTAGTGATCAATGACCGAACTCTTATATGAAAGTCTTTAACAGTTTGAAAGGCTTCGTGTTTATTTTGCGACAACCTACATGCGGTTGAGAATTAACATCATGGTTTTTTTAACCTCAAAAAAAAATGGACCACAAGGACACTCTTTCTTTTTGTATATAAGAATGTATATTTTTCATGCGAAGGCTGGATATCTTATTTTTCTGCCGACTTAAGGCTGAAAATATTCTCGTGTACATTCTCAGATTACAGAGCATTGTATAAGTCGATCATATGTCTATTGCTAGTTTTAAAATTATTGAAAATTATTCAAGCAAACAATTCATAAGTGATAAACAAAATTAATTCACGCATAAGCTTAAGTCTTGAGCTTAAGTGAAGCCCAATAAAATTATTGAAATTCAAGCAAACAATTCATAAGTGATAAACAAAATTAATTCACGCATAAGCTTAAGTCTTGAGCTTAAGTGAAACCCAATAAAATGATTGAAATTCAAGCAAACAATTCATAAGTGATAAACAAAATTAATTCACACATAAGCTTAAGTCTTGAGCTTAAGTGAAGCCAAATAAAATTATTGAAATTCAAGCAAACAATTCAGAAATCAGAATAAGGGTTAAAAAATATTTAAGACCTACCTCAGTAGATTCATAAATGAGGATGTGCTTTTTCATCGATTCGTTACTTGCATGGATTTTGGTAGGGGTTTTGCCGAGGATATTGTAAACAATGACTGGATTCAGAGTTTAAAAGAACGAAGCATGTATCAATTATGTCCTGTTTTGTTATTCTTTTGTTAGTCAATGAGTTAACATCTTGACGATTCGCGTTGGTACTTGTTTTCGCCTTTTACTTCATTGCATGCTTTCATAAGCTGTTTTCTCTTTTGCCTGGCTACACTTTGCTCCCGTGAAAACAAAACACACTGGTAATCTTCAAAGTTGAGAAAAGCGGGTTATCGTCGCAAAAGTAAATAACTGGAAATATTATATTTATGACCAAAGCCAAGACAAATTTCTCTTTGTTCGAGATAACGGGGAATTGGAAATAAGCGAGTTGAGATAGTGGGATCCTTCTAAATAAAAGCGAATTTCCCATACCGTAATATTCTGTGAAATGATTGATAAATTCCGAGAAACTCACCCGGGAAACTCAGCAAAGCAGATCTTCGCGCTGGTTCAATTAAAGCATCGGGCCAAAGCAATCCATATTTCTCCTCTCTATAAAGACATTCATATTCCACTTAATAGGCATTCGGGACCGGCAGTCGAGTTTCTTTAGCCTATCTTTTCATTTCTAACGTTGGAAAGGCATTGTGTTCTCGTTCTCGGCCTGACGCGCGCGGCCATATTGTGAAATCTTGTAATATGATACCATCACCTTTGCACTACCCCCTCATATTGTGTTCTCTTTTTTCGCTTTGTTTTGTTTTGTTTTGTTTTCCTCTTTTTTTCACTTTCTACGAGTAGTGTTAAATGACATACCGTAAAAGGTGTTGTTTAAGTTTTGACGAAAAGTTCCCTTTTGTAACAGTGCATTTTTTTTGGTAAACAAACTTTGCTAAAGCACGGAAATTGATTTTACCCGAACACCTTCTAACTTCATGCTGTCCTTGGCGTAAATTTCTTCTCCATTCTCTCTCTCCATTACGATTTCTTTCCCCTTGTTCATCTGTAGAATAAAATACAAAAACGTAGACGTAAATTATTCGGTGGTACAAAATTATTTCCAATCACAAATTGATAAAAATCAAGAAAACTGTACCCGACATGTTTACAGTTCTCTGTCGGCGTCTCTCAGTTTTCCTCTGGCGTTGTTCTTCAGTACCGTCCGTCTTACTTCTCGTTGCCTTTCTCGCTCTGCTGTAAGCTTACTGTTCCTTCGTCTTTCTCGTTTTTCTTTCTGTTCTGCTTGACGCTGTTCTTCAGTGGCGTTTCTCATCCTTTCCCGCTGTTGTTCTCTATCTCCTTCTCTTTTCCCTAGTCTCTGCTCTTCTGACATATTTTTCTCAGAATATCATTTGAAGTTTAATAAAAGATAATGGACCTATTAACATGAAAAGTCAAGAAAAAAATGCGAAGCTAACGTCCAGTTTACCATGCCATTGGCAATAAGCTGGGTGAAAATTTCCCTCATGCAAGAATGTCATGAAATGCGACGTACGTATGTACGTACGGCGCACGCGCCTGCGAGCCATTCCGCTTGCCATGACCATAAAAAATTACCAGCATGCCTCTTAGTATGAGTATGGGGCTCCACTTTTGCGGCCTTCGGCCGCAAAGGAGTTCCGCTAAAAAGCTGTTGAAAGTTTTACTGTTATTTTTGAAAATACTTCACTATAGAGGTTACTTGGGCAAAATAAAAAGAAATTCGAAATTTCACGAGTGACGCCCGATTCTCGATAATTGCAGACATGGGCTCTTAAGCCTCAAAAATAGTCATAACTTACATAATTACTCAAAGTTATACTCGAAAACATTGCATGCTTTCACGAACGTTTCGACGCTCGTGAAGTAGCGCTTAAGACGTCTTCCACCTGCCTCCTGCTGCAATTTTTTTGAGAGGAAAGAAACAATTCACTAGTTTTGAATAAATATAATATTAAAGTTAACACTTATTGATCGTTTTCCGCCTCAAAAGAAGTAATTTCTTCGGCAGCTTGAAGATGAGCGGAGAATGACAACAAAACCGGTTCCTGCTTTACTGCTGACATCGAAAACGGTTCAGAGGTGGAAGGCTGAATTTGAGATTGAGGGCGCCGAATTACTTGCATGTCGATCGCTGGTGTGCTGTTCTCTGGCTGTTTTAAATGTAACATCTCCAGAAAAGCTTGGCGGATTTTCCTCATACGCCAACAGTAAATAATAGGGTTTACAAGAGAACCCAACCCTGTAAAAGCTGCCGCCCAGCTCGACATAGTGTTTAAAACTTGCGGTTCTGCAGTGCTTTCTGCAGTTGCAGCAAGTACAGTCATAACTGAAGGCAAGTAGGTCACAGCTAACGCACCTAGAATTATTCCAAGGGTGTTGGCAGCCTTGTAGTCTTTTCTGATTCTGCTAGCTTCTTCGGCAGTTAAGTGCTCGGTGTGGAGTCGTTTCTGACGGCGTGTTTCGGAGAAGATGTAGCAATACGTGTAAGCTATAGTCGCAAAGCACGTCAAGCAGAAAATGACCATCATACCGACTGAAACACTCATATAGACGTAGTAAATATTTGTTTTG
This sequence comes from Siderastrea siderea, assembly GCA_964030785.1. Lineage (NCBI taxonomy): Eukaryota > Metazoa > Cnidaria > Anthozoa > Scleractinia > Rhizangiidae > Siderastrea > Siderastrea siderea. Next base: position 29,115,937 of record OZ034975.1, read on the forward strand.
CTGTCTATAGAAGCCAAGATGATTTCGTTAATCGTAACAAACAATGCAACAGTCCAGGCCAAAATTACGCCAGCCGTCATGCGCTGTTTTGTGACAATGTCTTGGTACCTCAAAGGTTTTTTGATAGCTATATATCGATCGATACTGATTTATACAAGATGGCCTAACGAAGCGCAAAGGAGTCCTATGAAAGCTACTACACCTGCTTTTTCTAGGGCCGTGCAAAATGGACCCACGCCAAGGATTTTCTTTGTTTCCATAGCGATGCCTAAAGGTTGAAAAACCAGGCCAACCAAAACGTCCGTCCCAGCTAGACATGCCAGTAAAGTATTCGATTTGGATCGCAATCGTTGCCTCGTTGCCACAGAGAAGATGACCAGCGCGTTTAACATGATGGTCGGAACGACCTCGATCGAATTGATGATGATTATAGCGACTAGAATCTTGAACGTGTCTTCTATCAAGTACTGACCCTGCCACTGAGCTCCGGCCGCCTGTAAATAAGCGCATTCTTCTGCGTCGAAGGACCTGATTTGTGAAAGCGAGGAAGCATTTGTCATTTTGCGTTCGATGACAAACCACAAAAGTACAACGCTGCGCGAAGGAAAGGTGCAATCAAATGGGAAACGTTTTCTTAAAAACACACACACAAGAGAATAAATTCAATGGTTTATCTTTTTATTGGTTGCAGTTCAAAAGAATTGTTAAATTCTTAGCTCAAACTGCCGTTACTTTTATGTCCCCAGAATAACGTAAGAAGCACATTCAACACTGAGTTTTTGTTAAACCACGGATGTGTTTGTATGATCACAGCTGAGTTGGTTTCCTTTCTTTATTTTAATATTCTATTATTTTCTTTTGAGATCGAAAAATGGCCTTTGCGATAACATTCTGAGGACAAAATTGGGAGATTTGCCAGCTGATATTTCTTCTAACTTAAGCAAAACAAATTTTTTGGCATTTCAACAGAAAAACAAATCACAAACTTTTCTGTGGGAGCAAAATTGATTACTTGAAAACACATATGATGACATTTGATGGGATCACTGATTTTCGTGACTGCCCAAAGTTAATTCGCCAAATAAACATGTGCGTGCATTTACATGGCTATTGCAGCTTAAAACTGGAAGATGTCGAATACAAGCAAGCTACTTATCATAAAAGGGGAAAATTGCACAAATATTGGAACATCTAGTTTCAAATGAAAAACTTGGTTAGAAATGATAACAAAAACAAACCTTAAAAATCATTCTAATGCAAATACTATTTGGTGCGTTTTTGCCGACTGGCCACGCTAAGAAAAAGATGTTTATCAGCAAAAACGGAGGGTTTTGAGAACGCTCTACAAAGTGAAGACTTTTGAAAACGGAGGATTGATTATAGCAAAACAGCTGTTCGTTTTTCATTTGAACAAAAAATTGCATAATTTCAATACAATGAAAAGGTCCTCAGGTCGACCTGGACTCCTTGCTTTTCTGTTTATTTTATATAGCAGTCATTTTTTCTCAGCAATTGGCGATTTACATTTGAAAGATAAGATTATTTGCGAGGATGGTGTCGTTTGAAATTGTTCAAGTTTTCATTTGCTCCTGTTGTAAAAATCCTTGAAGCGTTAATGGAACCTGGTCAAACCATCGAAACGTTTCTTCGATATCATTTTTTGTAGCAATTTTAAAAAATTTCGTGCAAGTGAAAGGCAGCTAAAACGCCTAGTTGACCACAATTTTTTTTAAATAAAAAAGCGGTGGGAACATATAGTCGCTAATAAATTAACTAAGAGAGAATATTTTGCTGATTTGTGAATAAGCAGCTGATGTTACTTCTAAGTATAGAAAACAAGTAATTTTTAGGCGGAAAAAACAAATTGCGCAATTCTCTAGGAGCGTAAAGGTTTCTAAGCAAAAGCCGATTTTACAGTTGTGTGCTTATAGTCCGGCCTTTGAGTGCAAGTGATGCTAGTACTGGCTTTGTTTCGACAAAAGTTGCAAATAATTTTGATCTCATTCTAACTAGTTTCTGATCATTATCAGTGCCGAGACTGTGAAAACAAAAGTGCAACAGAAGAACATCGCAGTTATTACGGAACAAAATAGCATCCCAGGACATCCATTGCCAGTCTTCCATTCATTAAATCTTTCATTCTTAGTTCACATGCATGTATATGATTTTCATAAATTTCACTTAACTTATCGAGAACACGTAACTCACTACGTGACACGTGAAAGCCTCCAGGGCTTGTGTGCAATTAGACTCGTTCGGGGGTGCAAAATATTAGCTCACCGAGCCACCTAATCAATCACATGAAACAATTTGAACGTTTCATGTACGTCTCGCAAAAAACGAAAGGAGGCTATAAGGGAACACGACTAAAATGTTTGAGTGCTCGAAATAAGTAAGGCTTATATTTACCTTGTCTGTGTTAGTGCAAATTTGCATACGTCTTACATCGGTCGATGAAAACTCTGAAAAATGATAGCATGAAGATTCCTCTGCTAAGAGTGCACGGTAAAAAGAAGATTCTAAGTCACAAGCAAAACAAAGTAAAAAACATAAGCAGGGCATTCGGGACTCATCCAAATCCGTTTTTCAATGTATTTTTTCGGCGAAAATAGGTAGATCCTTTTCGACTTCACTGCTTACATCTTCAAAGTTGATAATATTCTAAAACATATCGTTACTAGAAAACATTATATAGTTCAGTTTGCATGCGAAGTTTGAAAGAAAAGGGATGAAAACCGGCGTCTAAAAATGCATTTCGTAGTTTCAACATTTACAGACGTTTGTAAGGCGGTTTCAAACAGGAAAATCTCCTTCAATTTTGAACAGTTTCCTCTCATATTGCCACATCTAGACTTAGTTTAGCTAATGTGACGGTCCTCTTCGTTTACCCAGTTTTATGAAGTTTTCGATAATTTATGATAATGTACAGGACGAAGATTGCCAACGTAAACAAATGTGACAGTCGTCACCTGGGCCCCTTTAGGCCAATGTAGGAAGAGAGGGTTGGGTACCAGTAGGCTTAGGGAGAACGCTCACGAGCAAATTGTGTTTCGGTACGCCGGACGAATCGTCCTCAAATCTCACCGAACATGCCCGTCGAATCGAAGAAGCCTTGGCTCGTACCCAGTCTCCCGTTGAGCGAGTAGCAACGGTCGAATCTAGTGACACGGCAAGCAGATTCTACGCCCTTTCAAATGAAGTGAGTGAGCTGAACTCCTCCTTAAAGAGCAAGTTACCCCCGAATCTCGGATGGATGATTTAAATGCTGTCTCTTCCAAACAAAGTAACCCTAGCTTACCACCTCGGAAGTGTTTACTTCTGGATCTACCACTTATTTGCAAAGGCAATGTAGCCGTGCCCCTCCAGTGCGAGGAAAAGGGCCGCAACCAAGGCCGTTTTTATCGGTGCTTCTTACAGCCAGGTAGGAAGTCAGGGCTCTATCACCTCTCAGAATTGTAGAGTTCTTGGACATGTCGCCAGTCGCTCATCACACTTAAACTAGATAACACCACTGCGGCGAGGCCACTGCTGGTGTCTAATGCAACCGACAGTGCCTCGTTTGTCTCACAACGCTCATGGTCTCATCAACGATCTTCCTTGAATGTGGCAGGAAAAATTGAAAATGTGAAATGAACGTGGCTGTTAGATACTGTCTCATATGTTACCTGTATTAGCTCTAGATTACCTGGCATTACCTCAACCTTCCACAGATGCGCGTGCTACAGCAAATGGGAGCTCCTCGCGCTGTATAGGTGAGATTGTCACTAACATAGAGATAGGTCAAGAAGCTCCCAGACACCAATCCTGCACTTCGTCGATGGTCAACCAAAAGGGAATTTCTTTCCCTTGGAAAAGAAGATGGGTTGTTGTATAATCATTAGCCTAACTGGCAAACACCACGTTAACCAGGTTGACGCGCTCGTCCCCTTTGTCTTTAAAGGAACGATAACGCGCGTTTGAGCATTATCTTAATTATGAGTTAATTATAAGTTATCCCTTGGAATTACCAAGACATAAACATAAGAGACATAACCATCAGAGGAACAAACAAACTCATTACCTTAACTCCTTTAACTGCAAAGATTTCACCTTTGATAGATTATGGGTTGCGGAGCTGCTGGGGGCCTGTGTCGTCATCCAAGATAGCGGCCTTAGGCCCGCAAAAAGGCAGGAGCAGATGAGAAATCGCCAGGGAAACATTTAAAATAAACCTTATAGGGGAGGGCCCCTGTTCGTCCAAGGGTTAAATTTGACAGTCAAAGCTTGTTTTCTATTAACAAAAAAATCCGGAACTTTCAGGCCCATAGCTAAATTACCAGCGTGCAGCGTGCAGCGTGCAGCGTGCATTTTTAGATTCAAATGATTCGCTTCTTTGTTTATTCTCCACATCTTTCAACATATTAAGTAAAAGAACTGTCAGTTTCCTCTTCAATTAAAAGTTACAGCTGACATACACTGGAGAATTGCCTTTAGTCTCGTCAAAAAATAGTAATTAAATACACGGTTACTCAAAATTATGCTTGAAAACATTGGATGCCTTCGCGGACGTTCGACGCACGTGAAGTAGCGTTTAAGTGTTTGTGACTTCTACTTGCCTCCTACTGCAATTTTTATGAAAGGAAAGAAACAAAACACAAGTTTTGGCTGAATATAATAATATGGTTAACGTTTATTGATCATTTTGTTCCTCAAGAGGAATAATTTCTTCGACAGCTTGAAGATGAGCGGAGAACGACAACAAAACCGGTTCCTGCTTTACTGCTGACATCGAAAACGGTTCAGAGGTGGAAGGCTGAATGTGAGATTGAGGGCGCCGTATTACTTGCATCTCGATCGCTGGTGGGCTGTTCTCTGGCTGTTTTAAATGTAAAATCTCGAGGAAAGCTTGACGCAATTTCTTCATACGCCAACAGTAAATAATAGGGTTTAAAAGAGAACCCAACCCTGCGAAAGTTGCCGCCCAGCTCGACATAATGTTTAAAACTTGCGGTTCTACAATGCTTTCTGTAGTCGCAGCAAGTACAGTCATAACTGAAGGCAAGTAAGTCACAGCTAACGCACCTAGAATTATTCCAAGGGTGTTGGCAGCCTTGTGGTCTTTTCTGATTCTGCCAGCTTCTTCGGCAGTTAAGTGCTCGGTTTGGAGTCGTTTCTGACGGCGTGTTTCAGAGAAGATGTAGAAATACGTGTAAGCTATAGTCGCAAAGCACATCAAGCAGAAAATGATCATCATGCCGACTGACACATTCATAAAGACTGAGTGAATATTTGTTTTGCTGTCTATAGAAGCCAAGATGATTTCGTTAATCGTAACAAACAATGCAACAGTCCAGGCCAAAATTACGCCGACCGTCATGCGCTGTTTTGTGACAATGTCTTGGTACCTCAAAGGTTTTTTGATAGCTATATATCGATCGATACTGATTAATACAAGATGGCTTAACGAAGCGCAAAGGAGACCTATGAAAGCTACCACACCTGCTTTTTCTAGGGCCGTGCAAAATGGACCCATGCCAAGGATTTTCTTTGTTTCCATAGCCATGCCTAAAGGTTGGTAAACCAGGCCAACCAAAACGTCCGTCCCAGCTAGACATGCCAGTAAAGTATTCGATTTGGATCGTAATCGTTGCCTCGTTGCCACAGAGAAGATGACCAGCGCGTTTAACATGATGGTCGGAACGACCTCGATCGAATTGATGATGATTATAGCGACTAGAATCTTGAAGGTGTCTTCTTTCAAGTACTGACCTTGCCACTGAGCTCCGACCGCCTGTAAATAAGCGCACTCTTCTGCGTCGAAGGACCTGATGTGTGAAAGCGAGGAAGCATTTGTCATTTTGCGTTCGATGACAAACCACAAAAGTACAACGCTGCGCGAAGGAAAGGTGCAATCAAATGCGAAACGTTTTCCGTTAAAAACACACACACAAGAGAATAAATTCAATGGTTTATCTTTTTATTGGTTGCCGCTCAAAGAATTGTTAATTCTTGGCTCAAACTGCCGTTACTTTTATGTCCCCGGAATAACGTAAGAAGCACTTTCACCATTGCGTTTTTGTTAAACCACGGATGTGTTTGTATGATCACAGCCGAGTTGGTTTCCTTTCTTATTTTAATATTCTATTATTTTCTTTTGAGGTCGAAAAATGGCCTTTTCGATAACATTCTGAGGACAGAATTGGGAAATTTACCAGCTGATATTTCTTCTAACTTAAGCAAAACAAATCTTTAGGCATTTCAACGGAAAAAAAATCGGAAACCTTTTCTGCGGGAGCAAAATTGATTACTTGAAAACACATATGATGACATTTGATGGGATCACTGATTTTCGTGACTGCCCAAAGTTAATTCGCCAAATAAACATGTGCGTGCATTTACATGGCTATTGTAGCTTTAAACTGGAAGATGTCGAATACAAGCAAGTCGCTTATAAAAGGGGAAAATTGCACAAATATTGGAACATCTAGTTTCAAATGAAAAACTTGGTTAGAAATGATAACAAAAACAAACCTTAAAATCATTCTAATGCAAATACTATTTGGTGCGTTTTTGCCGACTGGCCACGCTAAGAAAAAGATGTTTATCAGCAAAAAGGGAGGGTTTTGAGAACGCTCTACAAAGTGAAGACTTTTGAAAACGGAGGACTGATTATAGCAAAACAGCTGTTCGTTTTTCATTTCAACAAAAAAATTGTATAATTTCAATACAATGAAAACGTCCTCAGGTCGACCTGGACTCCTTGCTTTTCTGTTTATTTTATATAGCAGTCATTTTTTCTCAGCAATTGGCCGATTTACATTTGAAAGATAAAATCATTTCCGAGGATGGTGTCGTTTGAAATTGTTCAAGTTTTCATTTGCTGCTGTTGTAAAAATCCTTGAAGCGTGAATGGAACCTGGTCAAACCATCGAAACGTTTCTTCGATATGACTTTTTGTAGCAATTTTAAAAACTTTCGTGCGATTGAAAGGCAGCTACAACGCCTGGTTGACCACAATTTTTTTAAATAGAAAAGCCGTGGGAACTTATAATCGCTAACAATTAACTAAGAGAATATTTTGCTGATTTGTGAATAAGCAGCTGATGTTACTTCTAAGTATAGCAAAACAAGTATAGTTATTTTTAGGCGGAAGAAGCAAATTGCGCAATTCTCTAGGAGCTTAAAGGTTTCTAAGCAAAAGCCTATTTTACAGTTGTGTGCTTATAGTCCAGCCTTTGAGTGCAAGCGATGCTAGTACTGGCTTTGTTTCGACAAATGTTGCAAATCATTTTGATCTCATTCTAACTAGTTTCTGATCATTATTGTCGAGACTGTGAAAACAAAAGTGCAACAGAAGAACATCGCAGTTATTACGGAACGAAATAGCATCCCAGGACATCCATTCCCAGTCTTCCGTTCATTAAATCTTTCATCCTTAGTTCACATGCATGTATATGATATTTCATAAATTTCACTTAACTTATCGAGGACACGTAACTCACTATCACTTACCTACGGCAAGGAAATCGTTTTGACACGTGAAAGCCTCCAGGGCTTGTGTGCAATTAGACTCGTTCGGGGTGCAAAATATTAGCTCACCGAACCAAATAATCAATCACATGAAGCAATTTGAGCGTTTCATGTACGTCCCGCAAAAAACGAAAGAAGGCTATAAACGAACACGACTAAAATGTTTGAGTGCTCGAAATAAGTAAGGCTTATATTTACCTTGTCTGTGTTAGTGCAAATTTGCATACGTCTTACATCGGTCGATGAAAACTCTGAAAAATGATAGCATGAAGATTCTTCTGCTAAGAGTGCACGGTAAAAAGAAGATTCTAAGTCACAAGCAAAACAAAGTAAAAAACATTAGCAGGGCATTCGGGACTCATCCAAATCCGTTTTTCAATGTATTTTTTCGGCGAAAATAGGTAGATCCTTTTCGACTTCATTGCTTACATCTTCAAAGTTGATAATATTCTAAAACATATCGTTACTAGAAAACATTATATAGTTCAGTTTGCATGCGAAGTCTAAAAGAAAAGGGATAAAAATTGGCGTCTAAAGATGCATTTCAAAGTTTCAACATTTACAGACGTTTGCAAGGCTGAGTAGCAACTCTTGCCAAACACATTCGTAAATTTTGCTTTTTTCAAACAGGAAAATCTCCTTCAATTTTGAACAGTTTCCTCTCATATTGCCACATCTAGACTTAGTTTAGCTAATGGTACGGTCTTCTTCGTTTACCAAGTTTTATGAAGTTTTCGATAATTTATGATAATGTACAGGACGAAGATTGCCAACGTAAACAAATGTGACAGTCGTCACCTGGGCCCCTTTAGGCCAATGTAGGGAGAGATGGTTGGGTACGAGTAGGTTTAGGAAGAACGCTCACGAGCAAACTGTGTTTCGGAACGCCGGACGAATCGTCTTCAACTCTCACCGAACATGCCCGTCTAATCGAAGAAGTCTTGGCTCGTACCCAGTCTCCTGGTGAGCGAGTAGCAACGGTCGAATCTAGTGACACGGCAAGCAGATTGGACGCCCTTTTAAATGAAGTGAGTGAGCTGAAACTCCTCCTTAAAGAGCAAGTTACCCCCGAATCTCGGATGGATGATTTAAATGCTGTCTCTTCCAAACAAAGTAACCCGGCTTACCAGCTTGGAAGTGCTTTTCTTGTGGATCTACCACTTATTTGCAAAGGCAATGTAGCCGTGCCCCTCCAGTGCAAGGAAAAGGGCGCAATCAAGGCCGTTTTTATCGGTGCTTCTTACAGCCAGGTAGGAAGTCAGGGCTCTATCACCTCTCAGAATTGTAGAGTTCTTGGACATGTCGCCAGTCGCTCATCACACTTAAACTAGATAACACCACTGCGGCGAGGCCACTGCTGGTGTCTAATGCAACCGAAAGTGCCTCGTTTGTCTCACAACGCTCATGGTCTCAGCAACGATCTTCCTTGCATGTGGCAGGAAAAATTGAAAATGTGAAATGAACGTGGCTGTTAGATACTGTCTCAGATGTGACCTGTATTAGCTCTAGATTACCTGGCATTACCTCAACCTTCCACAGATGCGAGTGCTACAGCAAATGGGAGCTCCTCGCGCTGTATAGGTGAGATTGTCACTAACATAGAGATAGGTCAAGAAGCTCCCAGACACCAATCGTGCACTTCGTCGATGGTCAACCAAAAGGGAATTTCTTTCCCTTGGAAAAGAAGATGGGTTGTTGCATAATCATTAGCCTAACTGGCAAACACCACGTTAATCAGGTTGACGCGCTCGTCCCCTTTGTCTTTTGTCCTAAACATGACAATGTTGGCCACATGGCTGCTTAGAAAACCACCAGCCTGATCCGTCGGGAGTATTTCTGGTTGACAGTGGTTGCAAATGTTAGGAAGTACTGCCACTCATGTGATCCGTGTGCATGTAACCTTCCCGCCCCTTCCCATCCTTCTACACGTTTCACGCTGTCGTCACACCAACAAGAACCGTGGCATGAGATAACTATGGACATCAAAAGGCCCCTTTGGCAAGAAACGTACCACCGATATGTTTTAGTGGTAATGGATTTGCTTACCCGTGAGGCAAAAATGATTCCTAGTCTTGATAAGTCTGCCAAAACCGTTCTGTGTAGGGCTGTCGTGCATCAAGTTTTCTGTCGCTGGGGAATCCCCGAGTCCATTTTAACCGACCAAGGCTGTGAATTTGACAACCAAGCTCTAAGCACGGTTGCTCAACAACTTGGCCTTCCATTACGCATATCTGCTCTCCACCGACAAGGCAATGGCAATGTTGAGAAACTAAACCCTACGATAGGTGAAATATTGAAGGAAGCAACCGACGAGCGCGGAGATGGTTTGGATTTGGAGATCCCTTTTGTGCAATTTAATTACAGGAGCCATGACCACAGCGCTACTAGAACTCGCCATTTTACCTGTCTTGTGGATATTTTCCACGTACCCCGCGATTAGTTCTTGCTCCTGGCTCCACAAGGTCCCCAAGTTCCATCCACGAGTAGACATCAACCCTTGCCTCACGTTTGAAGGAGGCACACCCAGGTGCAGCCATCCGGGACTCTCAGACAAAGCAAAGACGAGTCCCGAGAAGCGAAGGGGACTCTACCCCGTTATGTGTCGGAGACTCTGTGATGACGCATGCTCCCCCTCGGTCACTGCAGGTTTGGCCCATTCATAGTAGTGAAATGTCTTCACCATCTACCGCATCAAGCAGGCCAATAATTTCCGTAATCGGTTATTGCAACATCGTGATCAGCTTTGTGTCTTTTACACGCTGAACCTGGTTCCGCTCCTTTTTGACACTGCGTAGAGGAGTTAGGTCACGCCGTCCACCCCCAACAGTTACGGAGATTGGCGACTATTCTGTGTATGATGATGAGGATGATATCGGCATTTACTTTTTATAGTTTGCAACCACTAGGGATTTATTAACCTCCCTAGGGGGGAGGAGTGTGACAGTTGTAACCTGGGCCCCTTTAGGCCTATGTAGGGAGAGAGGGTCTGGATACGAGTAAGTTTTGGGAGAACGCTTAGGAGCGAGTTGTGTTTTTGAACGCTGTAATAAATACATTGATTGTTCACCGGCCTCCGAGTTTGCACAAAGGTTGGCATTTATTGATCTCAATCAGCATTCACATTTCAAAGGGGTTATGTTAAGAGGAAGTTTCGTGTTTTGGGGTGAAAATGCGCTGAAATGAAAATTAAATACCTTCCTAGTACAAGAAATGTTCCTAGAACGTCAAGAGAAAAAATAAATGATTTTCGCAAAGGGAGAACGACCTATACTCAGTTTCTGGTGATTTTTCCAAGAAACAAAGGAGAAACTTGAAAACGTTAGCGTAATGTTTTCAAGTTGGAATTCAATTCCATCCTAGCGACCTGCAGCCAAACACACTTCACTATAGTTTCAGAGAACTGGTAGAGTAATTACAAACGAAACTGAACCAGTATTTTGGGTTTCCTCTGATCGGCAATGTCTTTAATCTTTTAAAGTAATCCTTAAAAATAGGCGACAGAGCCCCTAGCACAGATTTAGTGTTGCCAGGACTTTGAACCAACATGACAAGTCCGGTGTTTTCGAACCAGCTGACTAAAAGAAAGAACTTGACCACTTATGTTTGAAGCTTTACAAAATTAATTGTGGCTACTCACAGTGGTACATTGCCACAGCGTGCACTCCACTAAAACTGCTAGATCCAGACCCCAAGAGACCAAAGTACATTCTTCAGCTTCTAGATAGAAACTTGTCGTAACACACTAATGTCTGGCCGACTCGCCACCAGGCACTGGCAGCGCAACAAGATAGGGAGTGCAGGGCGTCATAGGATGGATGCAAAAGTGCATAATTGTACCTACTGTTATGGCCAACAGAAGGTCCTCGTTAGATGCTTTCGTACTTTTAAATCACACTTAAATACCCTCGAGAATAAACGAAAAGTCTGAGGTCAGATTTTAATCGTTTTACCAAGTTAAGTTAAGTTATATATACTATATAACTATATTGGAAATTATATCGCAAAGTCATACTTGGAGCGAAATTGAAAATTCTCTTCGGTTGCGTAGCATTAGAAAAGAATTGATTTCTGTTCGATATTGTCTTAGCTTTTTGGTTTAGCTTTTATGCGATGAATTTAGGTACGCAGATGTGCGTGTAGAAAATTTATTCGTGTGGAGGTTTTTGTATTCAATTCTCTAGTTTTTCTCATCTTCTCAGTTGCTATGTACTTGTATTTGATTCAGTCTTTGTGAATTGATGACTGCAATTGAATGGAGACCAATGGAGGTTGTATTGACGGCATGTATTTATAAAGTGTAACGGCCTACTACGGCACAAGAAACCAGAATTTATGTTATCATGTCATTATTCGTTTATTGGTCGTGGGTGGAAGCGTGTTGTTAAGAACAGAAGCAAATTTACGCGAAGTTTCCATGTGATTATATGTGACAACCTTGAGCAAGAAATTGCTCCCCTGGCTCCCAAGATACGGAGAAAATTACAAATTTCCCCTTACTCTTGCCAGCCTATTTAAATGCATGCTGTCTGCCAAACCACGACGTATATCACTAGGATCTTTTAGAACTTTTCCTCCCAGTCAGAGTACAAACTTGATAACGAGCAAAAACGTGTCCTTCATTTTAGTGGTTTCATTGCATACACTGTCTAAAACGTACAATAAAACTTTGAACGAAAGAAAAGTTAAGTAGGGTAAAGAGGCACAATGGTAAAAACAAAAACAGACATGTTAAGCGATCAGGCATTATAAGAAGAGTTCTTAACGATAAAAGCCTACGTTCTCTGCACGAACCTTTTTAATATTGTATTGAGAAGGCGGCAATTAAATGGTGATAAGAATCGATTGTAATGAAAGAACACCATGAATACTACCCATTTACAAATCAACCAATTATATTGATGCAGCCAGAGTGACAATCACGATCAAGGAACAGTTCATTTATTACTAAGTTTGCACGATGTTTTGTTTTTAGTAATTTAACTTGAGCATTGTCCTTGCTACAATTTCACAAAAGACCTAGTATGGAATTTATACTTGCTCAGTTTGCACATAGTATTCAGCTGATAAAGAAAGTTGTAATGTTTTTTTTGGCAAAGTTTCATCCAAACACTTAAACACAGCACGTGACATTTAAAGAAAAAAATTAACTTTCGAAGGTTAATAACTACACTGTGCAGGCTTCGTACTGATGTGATGACAGGGCAATTTTAAGTGCCGTAATTTTAACGATCTTGAATAAAACCAAATGAATACTTCTAAGGTTTATGTCTTCACCGGAAGTTTTTAAAAACATTACGTGATCAATTTTGTACTTGAGCCACACATGTTGTTTTGATGTAAACTCACGTTTAATAATATTATCCCAGATCAGGCCCGAATCGTTTTCAAGCTCTTCAACACTATCCTTTAGTTTAATGTTAAGAACCACAGAGAGAATCTGTTTTTGCAAGTTTAATAAAGCGCCGTTGAGTTTAGATATATTAAAGGTCATGTACTTAATTTGAATAGAACAGTAGTGCATTTTACTGTAATTGTTTGTTGAGTACCCCTGACGCTCGCCTGTGCCTTCCAATATTAAAGTAGTAGTCAATTAGCGCGTAATGCCTGAGTCGGGCATGAGTCGGTGATAGCTGCTAATTGTTATTATGAACCGTAACTGTTTTATCATAGTTTTCTAATTCCAAATTTATATTTTTAGATTCGTACTGATCGTTTGCTGAGCTTTTCGTCCATTCACCATGAAGATCATTTGCTTCGTTATTCTTGCACTTCTCTTGGTATCTACCACGGCATGACCTTACGATGAAAGTACGAAAAGTAATTGTCAGCGAATAGAGTTACCTTGAACTGAAACTTTCTTTAGCGTTTTTCGTCGAGAGGAATTGGCTGGAAGTATTTTATGGTACTCCCACTTATGTGACCTCAAAAGTTTATTATCATCTAATAAAGCCCTGTGTCGCTACCAAAGCCGACCAATGAAAACCGCCTTTCTCTTTCTGTGGTTCCACTACTGAAGAACTTACATTAAAGCAGTTGTCATGAAATAAACCGTTTAGTAACAATATAAGGTTCTTTAAGCTCTTCAACACGTTCACAAAATACCTTGGTTTAATATCAAGCGCCACAGATGGAATCTATTTTGCAGGCTTGAGAAGTCGCTGCTGCGTTTAGGTATTCTCGTTTTAGTCTTGTGCGTTGCTTTGAGTATAATTTAAGTTTCTCTAAAAGTCGGCGAGCAAAAAAGGATTTACGGTACGGTCAATTATCTTTCTACGTAGTTTAAGTTTGGAGAACCTAACGGATCCGTTCCGACGTGTTCGCCAGTAGAATTCTTGCTACATGGCAAAGATGTTTTCCAGAGAAACAAAAACTGCGTAGGTTTTTCCTCGGAAAGTTAATGTTGCTGGAAAGGACGTTTGGTATTCTGGGTAAATGTTAGCTGGCTTTGGCCTTGTAAATTCATGTTTTGAGCCACTCCCTCCTTAAATAATGTATCTAAATTTGAGTTTTGTGCTTGCTGCCTGGGATGTTATTGGGTCGCTATTATGTTTTATTGCCGGGAAACGTGGTTATTGTTTTCTGCCGGCTGGGAATCTTCTATGACTGTTACCCCGATAAAAATGGGCACAGAATTTTTTTTCCCAAGTAACGCTCAGCTGGTATATATGTGCAAATCAGTAAAAGCGGCTTATTTTGACACATAGCTGTTTTTTGTTATAATATCAGTCTAAGTTTCCTGATTACATTATCTTTATAGAATCGTGTGGATCATTTACAGTGTTTTTCGCCCATTCACCATGAAGATCATCTGCTTTGTTATTCTTACACTTCTCTTGGCATCCGCCATGGCACGACCTTACGACAAAGGTACGAAATATAATTTTCCGTGGATGAAGTTTATTTGAAAAAAGTTAGTGTTGCGAACAGTTATTTACAAACAGGAGAAACTAATATCGACCTTTGACTCTTCTCCAAAACTGCAATGTTATGTCATTTTAAGTGCACTATATATCGCTACACGCGGTCAATGGTTTTACATGATAAAGTCGTTTTGCAGTCAAATTGTCGCTCACATTCTGTACTCATGACTTCGCCTGGCCAGTTCCCCTTTACGACGACTAGTTACAACATGGCATGGTTGAATCATATTTATTTGTAGAACAGGGCTTAACTCTATTTCTTTCCTTTGTTTTAAACATTTGTTCACAGGGGAGTCTTATGACTATGGTATGGAGTTCAATGTCGCAAAAAAAGAGAAAAAGCAAGAATCTTTTGAAGTTCCACAGCGACGATGTTATAGACGTTGCATGAGGGGGTGTTTGGATTGGTCGAATAGAAATGTGTGCAGAGTATTATGCAGAAATAATTGTCAGTAGCGCCCTTATGTCAAAAGTGAAATTAAGGTAATGTTATTAAGTGCTAGTTTACAATAATCAATGAGCAGCAGGCAATTACGGTAAAGAAAAACAAAATTTGAGCTGTGGAGTGAAAAGGCAGGCCAACAAAAGACCCGACTACAGTTTCTCTCAACACGTCTGCACAATTTCTATCCAAAGACGCGTAACTTAATAAATTTGGCTGAATGCGTGATGCCTAGACCTGGGGTCCCCTACCCAGTATTACACCTAGATATATGACACTTTTTCTAACTCGAGGCCCAAAAGATTTCTTTTATTTCAGGACAGAAGGGCAAATCCTATTTTTCAGAACAAAACAGCTTTAAAAATTTCGCCATTTGGCTATGGACACCTGACTTAGTACCAGTGAACGTCAAACGCATCTCCTTCCTTAGTTAGCCTTGTTCTCGTAAAGTTAATCACAAGCGCATGCGGGAGTAAAATTAGCGATTCCTTTTTCAAGAATTGAGCTTTATTTATTTAATTGTAATTTGTGTATGTTTTTTTTTTTCAGCCGGTTTGAGCAAAGATGACCGTTTCAAGCGCTGCTTAATCACATCATAAATTCTGCATTTCGTAATGTAAACTTACAAATAAAGTTGGTTACCGGTTTAATTTGTTTCCATTTGTTTCTGCAACTTACCCCGCGCCGCCTTGTGCGTAGGTTAACCGTAGGTTAATGCGTAGGTTAACCGTTGTTCTTCTTGCAACGTCTCTCAGTTTAGAGAATTTTGCAAATTTAGGGTGATTTCTGGTGGTGTCTCAACAGATTTATGTCAAGATTCGGTTTTTCAAAATGCTAGAAAATTTAGGTGAAGATTTTTGTCTCCGCCGTGGTCAAAAGCGAAAAACGTTTCCTTAAACACGATCTAGCCCTAGCAGTCTTTCCAGGCGTTACGTGGAAATATCGCAATGATCTTAACTAAAAACAGACGTCAAACTATCAAGTGCCAGTTTGATCGACAAAAATTGACCTTTTCTTTCGGTCATTGATGGGCTTAACATAAATCAGTATAGCCAAAATACTTACCTGACAGGAGAAAAAATACAATTAATTCTGGTAACAGAATTAAAATACACGCATCAAATCCACACTTTTAACACCATGAGGCACCCGTGACCTACTACGATTGCCTTTGGCCTAAACAACCAAGTACGAGAGCAACTTTACTTAAGCAGTTTAAGGCCTGGGTTCAAACTCTGGGTGGAGAAATGATTGATCGACCATATTTTCCACTAGATCGCATAGAGAAGCATGAAATTTTCCTGGAATGTAGATATTAATGTCCATTCTTTTCCTTAACGCACAAACTTGATTTCGTGACAGATAAAAAAAAAATCAAAAATTGCCAGTGAATTTTAACTGTATTGAAAAGTGAAAGAGCGCTTTCCATAGAAATTTTATGTAAGCAAAACTTTAATTAACCAAAACACGTTTTAATGTAATACAGACTTTACGATTAAATAGAGCAAAACAGAAACTATATTACAGTAAATATTACAAAATAATATATACATTTGTTAGTAATAAAACAACAGACAAATGAATTAAAAGTCCGACTTTTACAGGGAAGCTTACAAATACACTACAAGTACGAACGTAAGATAACAGAACAGAAAACGGAAAGAACATTGGGCACCTTTAAACGGCAAAGCGTCTGCAAGAGTTCAAGCGCATAGTGTTTTCCATTTCGATTCCACTTACTTCAGAGTGTTGTTTTTAAAAGCAATCGTTCTTTCAGATGTGATCTTGTCATTAAGTAACAGACGAAACATTTCGAGGCATGGGACGTCGTTGTTTAACCAGCGGCACGAAAAAGTATAATACTTAGCGATAATTGCAAAATGGTTCAAAGCATGGTGAAGACCAAATTCTGGTTTAAATCCGTAGATAATATGCAGGGCATTTAAAGTGACATTTTCTGATCGTGTATCATTCCACCGTGTAATAACCTTTTGCCAGAAAGTTTGTAATATTGGGCATTCATAAATATATGGAGCAAAGTTTCATTGGGAAGCTTGCAACAATTACAGTTGGAGGGATTTTTCAGCTTCATTTTGAAGAGTCTATTCTTTATGGGAATAATGTAATGTAATGCATCTAAGTTTAAATGTAAAGAAGATCCTCGCAGTTATTAACGCAACTTATGCAGTTGCGAAAAGAAAACCTGAAAAAATCAGGCTTGCCGGGATTCGAACCCTGACCTCTGCGATACCGGTGCAGCGCTCTAACGAATTGAGCTAACAAGCCAACTGGGAGCTGGTCATTAAATTGGTTTCATCTTCATCTTTCCCGGGTATATTACGAACCAATTTAATGACCAGCTCCCAGTTGGCTTGTTATCTCAATTGGTTAGAGCACTGCAACGGTATCGCAGAGGTCAGGGTTCGAATCCCAGCAAGCCTGATTTTTTCAGGCTTTCTCTTCGCAACTGCATAAGTTGCGTTAATAACTGCGAGGTTCTTCTTTACATTTATTTCTTCATTCCGCAGTTCAAATATATGAATTTCATATATTCATAATTTCATCTGCATCTAAGTTTGTTATCTATTGTCACTTAAAAAGACAACTCGTATATAGCCTTTATAGGCAAATTTTCCTGCGTTAGCTTCAATTCTACATTTTAGGGTTCCCTAGAACTAAGAACAAGCAGTTTGCGTGCGACTTTAGCAGAGATATTGTTAGAACTTGCTCTTTCCCAGTCCACGGGGATTACGACTAAAAATCTATTGTACATTAAAACGTTAACTGTTTGAGTATATTCCTGCTGAAATTCTGATATAGATATAAACGTCTTGTTTTCTCTTAGGTGACGTATTTTATTTACACCTTTATCATACCAGGCAGGATAGAATTTTACTTTATCAAACACATGCACGTTGTCTTAAAATAAACATCTTAGTGATAATTTACTCCATAGAAAGCCCTTCCACATTTAAAATACTCGTATATAATAGTTTGTTTATCAGTAAAATGGAGCACGTGCAACCTAAATATGACTGCGTTCAATATTCAAGTATATCTAGCAGAACATATGTTTTTGTTTTTAACGGAATCTTATGGGTTGCATTTACGTGCTACTTTTATGGCCAATAGAAAGTCCTCGTTAGATGCTTTCGTACTTTCAAATCGCATATAAATACCATTGAAAATAAACAAAAAATCCGAGGTGATATTTTAAACGTTTTACATGGTTATTTCAGTACAGGTTAAAACGAAAATGAGGAGCAGATAAACTATAATAATAATAATAATAATAATAATAATAATAATAATAATAATAATAATAATAACAATAATAATAATAATAATAATAATAATAATAATAATAATAATAATAGTAAGTAATGGTAATTGGACTGTGTGGAGTACAATTCAGGGAGTAAGCGGGCGAATAATTTTAAATCGCGCGAGGACGATTTGAAATTGCGAGCACGATTACCCCTGATTTGTACGACACGAAGTCCAGTTACCAGTTAATCGTATCTATAACAAATTGCGAGATTAGGAAAATCTACGTGCCCGTCGGGGATGTATTTTTACTTCTCACTTTGCAAGCAGTGGAGAAACAGCTATAAAAAGAAGCCATTTCAGTGCACTTGATTGACGAGCGGGCAGCGTAGTTTTCCAATTACAGCTATCCAATTACAAAAAGTTCAAATTGGAAAGCTGTGATTGGACACCAACGTGATCACCCTCCACGGTATGTATTAAAGCTATAGAAACAAATATTTTGAAAGAAGTAATAAACTGAACATAACAACTAAGAATCTCATCTGGCCAGAGGCAGACCAGTTGGCTATGTACAAGCATGGTCGAGGAGTTGAACTCGGGTCCACGGAGAAACAACTCCAGCTGGCGGCCAGAGCGGGATTTGAACCCGGGGATACTGGGTTGAAATCCACCGCCCTAAACCACTCGGCCCTGCTGCTTTCTTCTATATTGGAAATTATAGCTCAAAGCCGGACATCCTCGAGACAAATTAAAATAATTTTACACGAAGTGCCCACGTGATTATAGGTGACAATTAATCTGAGTTTACTTATGAACAAGAAATTACTGAGAAATTACAAATTTCATCTTTATAGGTTGCTCTTGTTAGCCAGTTTCAATGTACACTGTCAAACCAGAAGGTATGTCACTAGGATCCGCTTAGAAACGCTTTTTCTTCATAGTCGGAGAGCAATATTGGTCGTTTGCTCAAGCACGATTCTGACCCTCGCAGTCCTTCAAGAGAGCCCATTAAAATCAGGTTCCATGACAACAACAACAACAACAACAAAACAAAAA
Organism: Siderastrea siderea; assembly: GCA_964030785.1. NCBI lineage: Eukaryota > Metazoa > Cnidaria > Anthozoa > Scleractinia > Rhizangiidae > Siderastrea > Siderastrea siderea. Next base: position 29,135,134 of record OZ034975.1, read on the forward strand.
AGGATGAAAAAAGTAGCCCAACAGTGAATTAATGCTTGCCCCACGGCTTCATTTTAGTACTTTCATTGTTTTATTATATTGCATACACTGGCTAAAACCTTGAAAATGTGAACTAACGTGGGTTAGAAGGGACAAAGGTGAACACAGACATGTTATCCAATCATTTTCAGAAAAGTCCTTAACGATAGAAGCCTACGTTGTCTGCACGAACCTTTTTAAACTTGTATTGAGAAGGCGGAAATGGTGATAAGAATCAATTGTAATGAAAGAACAACATGAATATTAGCCATTAACACATCAACCGATTATATGGATACAGCCAGAGTGACAATCATGATCAAGGAACAGTTTTTTTATTATTATTAGGTTTGCACGATGTTTTATTTTTAGTGATTTAACTTGCAGTCTTTGCTGCACTTTCACAAAATACCTAGTGAGGAATCATACTTGTTCAGTTTACACATTGTGTATAAAGCATAAAGAACGATTGGCAGTTTTTTGGAAAAGTTTTTATCCAAACACTTAAACGCAGCACGTGACATTTAAGAATAAACCTTTTAGGAACAATTTTATCAGTAAGAAAGAATTTAACTCTCGAAAACTTAATCAAAATCTGCAATATGCAGGCTTCGCACTGATCTAAATGACTGAGAATTATTGAATGCCATTATTTTACTGATCTTGAATACAAACAAAACAAGAATAAACCTTTTAGGAACAGTTTTATCAGTGAGAAAGAATGTAATTCTCGGAAAACTTACAATAATCAAAAACCTACAATATGCAGGCTTCGCACTGATCTAAATGACTGGGAATTATTGAATGCCATTATTTTACTGATCTTGAATACAAACCGACGAATACCTCTAAATTGTTTTTATAATATTGCCGTATGCCTCCTCTGGCCATTTCTTGAGCGCACGTATGTTTTCTTGATGTAAACTCACGTTTAATGATAAAGTTATTCCAGATAATCCTTTCTCTTGAAAGGTCTCCAACATTGCCCTTTAGTTTAATATTAAAAACCACAGATAGAATCTGTTTTTGCAGGTTTATAAAACGCTCTTTAGTTTAGGCTCATGTTAATCTGCGCGTTGCTTCAAATATTTCACTGAGTGGCTTAACAGTAATGCATTTTAACCAAATTGTTTGTTAAGTGCGCCTGACGCTTGCCCTTTACTGCCAATATTGAAGTAATAGTCAACTGGCGCGTATTTGCATGAGTCATTGATAGTTGCTAATTGTGATCATGACCTGCAATTGTTTTGTTGTAGTTTTCTCAGTCCAAATTTATCTTTTTAGATTCGGACTGATCATTTGCTGAATTTTTCGTCCATTCACCATAGCTACACATTAAATATAATTTTCAGCGGATACATCTAACTTGAAAAGAAACTTTTGTTAGCGTTTTTACTCGAGAAGTATTGGGTGGAAGTATTTCTGGTACCGTCCTTATGTTTGTGACTTTAAAACTTCATTATCATATAATGAAGCCTTCTGTCACTACCATTAAGCCACAGATCAGTTAAAAACCACCCATCTCTTACTGTGGATCCAATAATGTAAGAACCTATAATAAAGTCCCTATCGCAAACCGTAGCTCATATCACCTCATATCACTTCGAAAATGAAATGTTATAATAGACAGTAAGGGTGGGAGTGGCAATCTCGATCGCAGAACAGTGTGTATAATTTTGCGCGACGTTTCATTTTCAGTGATTCAATTTGCTTTCTTTGCTACGCCGTTTTCCTAACGACCTTGCAAGGAATCTTGCTCGTACAGTTTAACCATAGCACCCAGGGCAAAGAAAATTAGGATGCTTTTTTAGTGAAGTTTTTATCCAAACACTTGAACACAGCACGTGACATCCAAAAATAAACCCTTTGGGAAAAATTTTATCGATGCAAAAGAATTTAGGTCTTGAAAACGCAATCAGATACTTACACTCTTCTAATACAACTTCATTATGCAGGCTTCGTACTGATCTGAATGTCTCTAAAATATCGAGTTCCATTATTTTACTGATCCTGAATGAAAACAGACAAATAGCTGTGTTCATAATTATGTTGTATAAGTTTTATGGGCTTATAAAACTTTACGTGATCAATTTCCCATTCTTGAGAGCACGCATCCCTGTTGTCTTGCAATGTACTCATATGTAAACCTTTCAAGCTCTTGAACATTTCATAAAGTACTCTGGATTAATATCAAGAGCCACAGCTGGAATCTATTTTGCAGGCTTAAAAAGGCGCTGCTGCGTTCGGGTACTCTCATTTCAACCTTTGCGTTGCTTTGAGTCAGTTTCAGTGGCTTCGAAGTTCGGTGAAAAGAAAAGGTTTTACGGTAAGATCAATTATCTTTCGTAGTAAGTTTCACGGGTAGTGGGGATCTTTTCTGATCTGATCCAATGGAATTCGTGCTAGGTGGGAAACTATCTTTGTAGAGCGTTTTCCTCGGAAATAATAACTGTGCAGGTTTTTTTTTTCTTGGCAAGGTAGTGATGCTAGGAAAGGCATTGCGATTACTGAGTTAATGTTTAGTTACCTACCCACTGCTATGAAAATTTACGCTTTGGTCCACAACCTCGTTAATAGGCTCAGTCTCCAGCCGTGAGTGTCTCGATGCGCCCGCGATTTTCGCCACCTTCACGGCTGGGCGCACGGGTTTGGTTGCATGTCCGTGACGTCATTACAATTTTTGTAATTATGCAGACAATCCACGCGTCATTTGCTTAAATTTTATGTTTTTTTTTATCGTCTTGAAAAAAAAGCGAAATGTGAAAAGTATACCTGAAACGTCCTCCTAAAAGTGTGAAATTTCAAGAGAAAGACGAAATCCCGCTAAATTATGTCGCGCATTCTGCCCCGCAAATTTCAGGGGGCTTGTCGCTGATTGGTCAGTCTAAACAATAACCAAACCCGTGCGCCCAGCGGTGAAGGTGGCGAGAATCGCGGGCGCATCGAGACACTCACGGCTGGAGACTGAGCCTGCCTCGTTAAGTGATATGTCTAAATTTGTTTGCTTGTTGGCTTGGGTATTACTGAGTCGCTATGATATGTTTCATTACTGGCTGGACAACGTGGGAAATTATTTCAGAGAATCGTTCATGGTCGCCATGCCGAAAACGATAAAGGCGCAGATAATTTCCTACAGCAACGCGCAAAAAAGCTTGGAATATCTTGAAACAACTTTTACTTAGTTCATTTGAATAGAGCCATGCATTTTCACCGGATTGTTTGTTGAGTGCACCTGCATGATGTTCGTCCGTACCCGTTGATCTTGAAGTAACAGTCAGTTGGCGTGTGTCGATGTAACTGTTGTTGTTAAAGTTTAATTCCAAATTACTCTTCAGGTTTTAGATTCGTGTTGATCGTTTCCTGGTTTCATCCATTCAACATGAAGATTATTTGCTTTGTTATTCTTGCTCTTCTCTTCGCATACGCCATGGCACGACCTTACGATGAAGGTACGAAATATAATTTTCAGCTACCCACCATTTCCTAGACCCAGAAGAGATTATATAGATCTTGATTCCTCCCCCGGGGGGGGGGGGGGGGGAGGGGGAGGCGAGTGAAGACGGTTCTAACCTAAGCAAAGCTAAACCTGTTACGCTTTCACATAGCTTTTATATCGGAGAGCCAAGGTTTAATGGGTATCATCAAGTGTTTCTTTGTTTTGTAAAGTTTTTGCTTACCTAAAAATTTCCCTCGATAGTTGTTGGTTGAAAGTATTTTCTAGTACCTTCCTTATGTGAGTCCAGGAGTTCAGCATCCTAAAGTCTGCTGAAGCCCGGTATTGCTACCATAGCCACAAATTAAAGACCACCTTTCTCTTTCTAAGTTTCTGAGACTCCACTACTGTAAGATCCTATAGTAACGTCCAGTATCACACACAATAGCTCTACCTAAAGGGAAACCTTTCTCTTAATTTCTAGCCTCACGTAACTCCAAAACGGCAATAATATGTTAGGATTGTCAAAGTCTGCTATCGCCTCGTGCTTCAACAGTTTTACTTAAAAAATATGACCTGTCGTACACTTGAATTGACCGTCACTCTATAGTGATAACCTCCCCGTGCCAGTGCTCTACAATGGCTGGTTACAACATAGCGCGGTTGAATTATTTTTTATTTCGAAACAAGATTTATATTATATTTAACTTTTGTTCACAGGGGAATTTCATGACGATGGAATGGAGTTCAAAGTTGCAGAAGAAGAGAAGATGCTAAGCTCAGTTGACGATCCAGGAAATCGCGAATGTCTTATCCGTTGCATAAGGGCATGTATGAACGTATGTGGCAGGAATTGTCATTGGTGCACTTATTGCCTTAAGTATTGCGGATATCGGGGCATATAAAAGCAAGGTAATGTCAATAAGCATGATGCGGACAATTATCAATGAGATGACAATGAACATATATGAAAAATCATAAATGAACTGCAGAAATGAAATCAAATGGAGGATGATCCTCGCAGTGATGTTCGCAATGAAAGAAATTTCGATTAAACCTGAAAAAAATCTGCAGGCTTTGGACGGGATTTGAACTTATGACCTCCACGCTGCCGATGTGATGCTCTAACCAACTCAGCTGCCAATTGTCAGTTCTAATGCTCCGTAAACTGAATAAATGTTTTTTTTTTCCATCAGCCTTCGTCAGTTGGTTAGAGCATCACACTAGCAGCGTGAAAGACACGCGGTTCAAATCCCGTCCAAAGTCTCGAACTTTTTGCACGCTTAATAGCAAATTCTTCAATTGCGTGCATCACTGCAAGGATCATTCTTCATTTTGAATTATCAATGAGCAGCAGACAATTACGGTAGAGAGAAACATAAAACCTGAACTCTGAAGCAGAAATGAAGGCCAATAGAAAACCCATCCATCCATCCATCCATCCATCCATCCATCCATCCATCCATCCATCCATCCATCCATCCATCCATCCATCTATCCAATCACTCACTCACTCACTCACTCACTCATTCACTCACTCACTCACTCACTCACTCACTCACTCACTCACTCACTCACTCACTCACTCACTCACTCACTCACTCACTCACTCACCCACCCACCGACCCACCCACCCAGCCACCCACCCACCCACTCACTCACTCACTCACTCACTCACTCACTCACTCACTCACTCACTCACTCACTCACTCACTCACTCACTCACTCACTCACTCACTCACTCACTCACTCACTCACTCACTCACTCACTCACTCACTCACTCACGGGCAAAACAAAAATAATATAAATTTCAAATACAATAATCAAACTTTACGAATTGTCGACAAACAAACATATTTAGTATAAAAAATGACTTCATCCGGTCGTTACACCTATGCAAGAGAAATACTCAGCAAAAAAGCCACTAAAGTCCTCTCGATAATTTAACGATCCTTTTCTAACATCGATTCAGCAACTATTGCGATTAAGAACAAACTTTTTAATGCCCTTGTTAGACCCGTGTCACTTTATGCGTGCGAAATTTGGGGACCAGAACTATTGTCATACAAAACGCACTTCGATAAAAGCACAATTGAACAAGTCCACATTAAGTTCTGTAAACAAACATTAAACATCCCATGGTCACAGAAAACATTGCTTGCAGGGCAGAGCTTGGGCGATATCCTTTAAGCATTGACATAAAAGCCTCAATCTTCAGCTACTGGCAAAGACTGAAGCATTCTTGTACAACGAACGAACAGTGAACGAAGTACTAAATACTTTCTGAATTTGGAAAAGAGAAACCATGTCAAAAAACATATTTGAAAGTTGTCAATAAGCGGTGTTATAACAACGGATCCATATCGTATACTATCAGAACAAAAGAAATTTTATCGGAACTTATACCAAACAAAAGCAACAGACTCTGAAGAACAAAAGCAATCATGTGAAGGCGGAATTACAGCTGAAGAATGTAGTGAGATCTTGGAAAGTTTTCAGAATAATAAGTCTCCGGGAAACGATGGAATACCAATTGAAGTTTATAAGAAGTGCTGGAATCTTATTTGCGAACCGTTTATTAATTGTGTAAATGAGTCCTTTAAGAAGGAAGAAATGTCCAATTCCCAGAGACAAGCTGTCATTACTTTGATTGAAAAAAAAGGTAAAGATCGTACGTGCATAGAAAATTGGAGGCCTATCTCTCTCGTCAATGTAGATGCTAAAATAATCTCGAAAGTAATTGCCACAAGAATAAAAAATATTCTGCCGCATATCATTCATTGCAATCAAAGCGGTTACGTTAAAGACCGCTATATCGGTGAGACGATGAGGTCTATTTTTGACATCATGGATTTTACAGAAAAGAATAATATACCTGGCCTGTTGATATTTATTGATTTCCAAAAAGCCTTCGACTCTTTAGAGTGGAATTTCTTGTTTCATTGTCTGGATGCATTCAATTTTGGTCCCGAATTCAAATGTTGGATGAAGACTTTTTATAAGAATATTCAAAGTTGTGTGATTAATATATAACGGCCTGTCTTCAGAATATTTTTATCTCACTCGCGGTGTCAGATAAGGTGACCCTTTGTCACCTTATCTTTTTCTTCTAGCTGTAGAGATATTGGCAATTGCGGTAAGGGATAGAGCAGTTTTCAATTGAGTGTCGAAAGTAATTCGTGTTTTGCTTTGGTTTTGCTTTACTTCGCTCTGTGATTGGTTAAAAAATCTCGCGCCACTTTCTCGACCAATCAGGAGTAAAACTCAAACCAATCAGTCGCGACTTGCTCGCGCTCGCACGCGTTTTCCCGCGCTTGACGCCGGTTACATGTACTTGCTTCGAGTTCTGATTGGTTCATTGGGTAATTTGTGTTTGTTGTGATTGGCTGGGGTAATTACTTTGGTTTTGGTTTTACGACACTCATTTGAAAAGCGCTCTAATGTGGAAATAAAAGGGATTGCAATTGAACAACAGGAAACTAAACTCCTCCAATACGCTGATGATACAACTGCAGAGCATCTGTAATTAATAATTATGAAGGTGGAGGTCTTAACATGGTTGATATTGAAAGCATGATTAAACCTCTCCGCCTCTCCTGGCTCAAAATAATTTTTGGTGAAAACTCGGGAGCATGGAAAAATTAATTAAGGTGGCTTGGTGGCTTGGCTCTTTTCAGTTGTAACTACAACACTAAACAGTGACTAAAGATCTCAATATTAATTCGCAGTTCTACTTAGAACTATTGGAATGGTGGTCTCAGTTTCCGCGAGGACAATGCAGTTGACAACAGATGGAAATACATTATTTGGAATAACCAGGAAATCAGAATCAATAATAAACCAGTATTTTATAAAAAGTATTTTCACTATGGAATCCAAACTACAAGAGACCTTCGATTTGACCTCAATAATATCGATTCTTACAAATTAAATGTAAAGAAGATCCTCGCAGTTATTAACGCAACTTATGCAGTTGCGAAAAGAAAGCCTGAAAAAATCAGGCTTGCCGGGATTCGAACCCTGACCTCTGCGATACCGGTGCAGCGCTCTAACCAATTGAGCTAACAAGCCAACTGGCAGCTGGCTTGTTAGCTTAATTTAATGACCAGCTCCCAGTTGGCTTGTTAGCTCAATTGTTAGAGCGCTGCACCGGTATCGCAGAGGTCAGGGTTCGAATCCCGGCAAGCCTGATTTTTTCAGGCTTTTTTTCGCAACTGCATAAGTTGCGTTAATAACTGCGAGGATCTTCTTTACATTTATTTCTTCATTCCGCAGTTCAAATATATGAATTTCATATATTCATAATTTCATCTTACAAATTAGTTGAAAAACACTTAGAAAAGACCAACTTTCTGGAATGGACTGGTTTGCGTCATTCAATTCCCCCTAACCTACGAAATCCCAATCTAGATTACGTGTATCAATTCCAAAACCCATCTTTTAATTTGATCAATGACCTTTTTGACGTAACCAAAAGGAAATCAAAAGATTACTATTCTCTGTTAGTACTTAAGAAGGCACTTCTTCCTAATCTCGCGCAAAAATTGAAAAGTGACCTAAACTTATCAGACGAAGCATTGAAAAATGCTTTTTTACTCCCCCATTCTGCCACTTTTGAGCCATATGTGAAGGCTTTTCAGTACAAAGTGTTGAATTCCATACTCTACACAAATTCAAAATTACATAAAATTGGTTACATTTCAGACAATCTGTGTTCTTTCTGCAAGCAGGAATCAGAAACATTGCAGCATTTCTTTTATGATTACTCACTCACTCACTCACTCACTCACTCACTCACTCACTCACTCACTCACTCACTCACTCACTCACTCACTCAATCACTCATTCATTCATTCGTTCATTCATTCATTCATTCATTCATTCATTAATACATACGCTTCTGCGTTTGTTTGTTTGTTTTTACTTATTTGTTTTTTTTTTTTTCATTTTCTTTCAGGTACTTGCGGCCCACATGACCGACTTAAGCACCACTTAATCATGCCTTAAATTAGGCAACTATAAAGAGTGCGTAATGTAAACATACAAATAAAGTTGGTCACTTGTCCAATTTGCTTCCGCTTATTTCTGCAACTTACACCCTGTATTGCCAGCCAAGTAACAAACTTCAAATTGTGTTGTGTCTTATAAAAAGTGTTCAGTTCTTCTTACAATATCTCTTAATTGGGATCTTTCCGCATATTAAGTTCAAAGGTGCTCAACGGACGTGTTCCTATTTTTATATCTGTTCCCCAATATAATTCGTGCTGGCTGTCAGCCTTAAAACGTTAGCTCATGATCCACGTCTTCCTTAAGTACAGGCTATCTAGAAGGGCGAAGAAAGGGCGAAGATAACAAAGGGCGAGTAGGGTGCTTTAAATAAAATCGAGGTTAGCCCTTGCTGGCTTAGATATTTTTGGATCGCTTTGATTTGTTTAACCTCTGGCTGGGGAACAGGAAACTGATTTTATATCTGCTGGCCAGGAATCTTTACCCATATTTACCATGATGGGAAAAAAGAACCCCTTTTTTTTCCAGAAACGCAGAAAAAAAGCCTGAAAATCCTTAACGCCACTTGCATTTACTTAAAGGGACGGTTTCACGACTTCATACCCTCAAATGCATGTGTACAACCGTGCACCCACCCATTGACTTGAATAGAACAGTAGTGCATTTTAATCTGTCAGTGTCAGTGACGTTTGCCCGTACCTGCCAATATTGAAGTTATAGTCAATTAGCGCGCATATGAGTCGGTGATAGTTGTTAATTTTGATCATGACCTGCAATAATATTGATTTTGTTATGGTTTTCTCAATCCAAATTTATCTTTTAGATTCCGACTGATCGTTTCCTGAGTTTTTCTTCCATTCACCATGAAGATCATTTGCTTCGTTATTCATGCGCTTTTCTTGTGTGACCCTCCTTATGTGACTTTAAAAGTTCATTATCGATCATATATTAAAGCCTTCTGCGCATTTGCATTTGTATTTTGTCGCTACCATAGCCACCCATTAAAAACCGCCCCTATATCTTTCTGTGGCTCCACTACTGTAAGAACCTCTTTTAAAGCCCCCTACGACCCACAGCAGCTGTACATACGGGCAGTTGAGGCAGAAAATCCCCGGAAAACCCAATGCAGCATTTGATTTCCTTTAATAACAACGGCTCTCACTCCAAGAACTTGTTAACAAAGTCGGAAACACAGCCATAAACAGTCGTCTGTGCATCACAAAACAAGATTAACGAAGGAAAACTACCTGCGGCATGAAACTTTTGCGGGTATTAAATTTTCGCGCATTTCACGGATTTTCCATCCGTTGACTGAGAAAAGAATATTACGACCTTCCCCTTTGCAATCGCAACAAACGAATAGTCTCTGCATTCTCTGGATAAATTTGATAACAACCATAGACGAGACCATCTCCTGTCAAAGAGCAAATAGTAGTTGACTGCGTGTTTCTTCCTGCCCAGATAAAATAAACAAGACACTATTACATCTCTTGTTGTCCTACACAGGTTTCGTTCGTCAAATACCAGTCGAGAAACCTGCAAGAAACCCGCGAAAATTTGTTCCCTATAGGATAGTCTGAAATCGAAATTCGCGAAAATTTGTTCCCACAAACTGAAAAAAAAATTGGCAATCGGCGAAATTTTAACTCCCGCGAAAATTTCATTTCACACCGCGGTAACAGACAAGCAAAGGAGCTAAACCTTTTGTGACCGATCACCTCATGTCTTATCCTTGCACCACGCAGGAAGGGGGAAGGGGGGGGGGGGGGGGAGGCAAAAACGTGGGAAAAGACACGACAGCAACCTTCTGCTTTGTAACCTCATATCACTTCTACATTACCAGGAGCCCATTACTCCTGGTGGGAGTGACAGTCACGATCGCAAAACAGCGTGATATAATGGCTTTTGCAGGATTTTTCATTTTCAATGATTCAATTTGTTTTCTCTGCTGCACTTTTCCTAACGAGCTTATGAGGAATCATTCTTGTACAGTTTAACCATAGTATTCAGTATAAAGAAAATTAGGATTTTTTTGCCAAGTTTTAATCCAAACACTTGAACACAGCACGTGACATTCAAAAATAAACCCTTTTATCGAACAATTTTATCGGTGCAAAAATATTTTAACCCTTGAAAACTTAATCAAATATTTACACTATTCTAAAATGACTTCATTTAATATGCAGGTTTCGTGCTGATCTGAATGTCATGGAAATATTATGTTCCATTATTTTACTGACAGTGAATGAAAACAGACAAATAACGTTCTCCTAATTATTCCCTTTCAAGCTCTTGAACACTTTCATAAAGTTCTTTGGTTTAATATCACGAGCCACAGATGGAATCTATTTTGCAGCTCAAAACTGCAATATTATATAGACAGTGAGAGTGTGCCGAGTGACAATCACGATCGCGGAACAGCGTGTTTAAAATTATAATTGATTTTGCACGATGTGCTGCTCTCTTCCTAAGTACCTTGTGAGTAATCATACTCGTACAGTTTAACCATAGCGTTCAGCATAAAGAAAATTAGGATGTTTTTGTTTTTCTTTTTTCTTTTTGTTTTCTTGGTTTTTTTGTTCTTGTTTTTGTTTTTTCCTCAAAGTTTTCACGCTTGAACACTGTACTAGAAATTCAAAAATAACCCTTTGGGAACAGTTTTATCGAGCAAAAGAATTCAACTCTTGAGAAGTTAAGACGATTTCCGCTCAACGTTCAAGCAGTAAGAGCACAAATTAAGTTACCAAAAAAATACTTGCAGCACTGTCACATTTTGAGAACACATAAGAAGAACTTATCGTTACTTTTGCTCCCAAGCTGACCCCGCGAGAGAAAATTGGATTTGAGGTTATCCATATTTCAATAAAAAGACATTTCATGTCAGTTCAAAACAAAATGGCGCCCGTTTTTAGCATACTTTTACGAGATTTGAAATTAATTTTCTTGAGAATGCTTGAGAATTTCATGCGGGGTCACTTGGGCAAGTGAACTAGAGTGAGATGTTTCAAATAGCATTTAAAATGTTACCGTGCTATGAGTAGTTTTTTAGTAAATATTTTTTGCACTTGTTGCTCGAACGTTGAGCGGAATCCGTCTTAATCATTACACTCTTTTAAAACGACTTCTTTGTGCACGCTAATCGTACTGGTTTAAATGTCACGGAAATATTGAGTTCCATTATATTTTACTGATCCTGAATGAAAACGGACAAATAGCTGTGTTTATACTGCTGTATATGTTCTCTGGGAGTATAAAACTATACGTGATAAATTTTCAGTTTTTTAGCCCACTGACTCGTGTTGTCTGGATATAAACCGTTTTTAAAATAATAACGTTCTTCTGCATATTCTCTTTCAAACTCTTGAACACTTTTTCATAAAGTACTTTTGTTTAATATCACGAGACACAGATGGAATCTATTTGCCAGTTCAAAACTGCAATATTATAGCGCGCCAGCGGAGCACCGTTGCTAAGCAAATTTGGTAACCTATGAAATTTTGGTTGTGACGTCAGCGTACGCCCACCCGTTCGTACAGACTCTGGGGGAGGGGGAGGGGAGTTCCAAGACAACCCGACGGGGGGTGGAGAATGCCGTCTTTTCTTGGCGGGAAATCGCGCGGTGCTTTGGGCAACCGGCGTTTTTCTTGGCGGGAAATCGCATGACCACCATCGCTTTTGAAAAAGAGGTTTTTGAAAAGCTTTTTAGCTTGTTTAGCAAAACGATTCAGTTCGACAGAAGTGAAGTTTAGAACTTGAGAAAAGATATCAGATATCTATAAATGGAAAGAAAGAGTCCAACAGAGTACTCAGTTGTCTTTTTGGTGGAAAGCAAAAAGTTTAAGTTACTAAGACTTCATCTTTGTCGTCGGTTCCGTGCAGCAAACTCGCTCGGCACAACGCTTGAGTTCGCAGTATTTTACAGCGGTCCCGACCCCAAATATAGCAGAGCTAGTGCCTTCTGGTTTTTTCTGTCCACAACCATGGTTTTAGCGGCGGTCTGACCACATTTTGCCAGAAAAACAACCGCCTGTTTAGTCGACGGATTTCTCCCATACATTTTCTGTAATTTTTGTACTGTGGAATTACAGAAAATGTATGGGAGAAATCAAGTTTTCGAAAACCTGATCATGGACCTCTATGCACTCTAGATTTAGTGTATTGTTTCTTTGAATTCATAAGTTACACTTTTCAAAGAGAAAGTGTCAAATGTATTAATTCAGGAAGAATTAGTTGGCTTTGAAATCCCATACAAACCTTTGAATTCCCGCCATTTTGCCCTGATTACCTATGATGCATCTAAGAGCGTGAACCGGTCTGTTGATTTTGCACGATGTTTCATTTTCAGTGATTCAATATATTTGCTTTCTGTGCTACTCTTTTCCCAAGGACTTTGTGAGGAATCATCCTCATACAGTTTAACCATAGCGTTCAGCATAAAGAAAACTAGGATGTTTTTTTTGGCGGATTTTTCATCCAAACACTTGAACACAGCATGTGCGACATTAAAAATACACCTTTTGGGAACAATTTTATCAGTGCAAAAGAATTTAACTCTTGAGAACTTAATCAAATATTTACACTGTTTTAAAAAGCTTCATTATGCAGGCTTCTCACTTATCTAGATGTCACTAAAATATCGAGTTCCATTATTTTACTTATCTTGAATGAAAACAGACAAATAGCTGTTTACAATATTGCTGTATGGGTACATTCTCTGGGCGTTTAAAACTTTGAACACACGCATGCAGTCTTGATATAAACCGTTTAATAATGACGTTCTCAAACATTTTCCCTTTCAGGCTCTTCAACGCTTTCACAAAGTACCTTGGTTTAATATCAAGAGCCACAGATGAAATCTACTTTGCAGTCCAAAACTGCAATAATTATTATAAAGACATTGAGAGTGGGAGTGACAAACACGATCGCGGAACAGCGTAATTAATATTATAATTAATTTTGCACGATGTTTCATTTTCAATGATCCAATTTGCTTTCTCTGCTACACTTTTCCTAAGGACCTTGTGAGGCATCATACTGGTACAGTTTAGGCCATAGTATTTAGCATAGAGAAAATAGGACGTTTTTGTTTTGCAAAATTTTCATCCAAACACTTGAACACAGCACGAGACATAAAAAAATAAACGTTTTGGGAACAATATTTTAATTGGCGCCAATGGTCCGATTTATACTAGAGACGGATCATCCGTCCAGACGGATTATCCGTCAAGACGAATCATCTATCTAGTATAAACACGGGGCGAACTATGATACGAACTAGGCGGATAATTCGTCTAAGCGTGACGAAAAGGCATGGGTACAAGTCAAATCGTCACCTTGAGTTTGTATTTCACTGCAAGACGACCGCTGGCTTTAGGTAACGAGATCCTGATTTTTGAGTAGTTCGTCTTCTGCCCGTATTTATACAGACAGACGGATCATCCGTCCAGACGAATTATCCACGGTAGTTCGTCTGTCAAGACGAACTACCGTGATAGTTCGTCTGGACGGATGATCCGTCTGAAAGCCCATATTTATACACAGACGAATTATAAGACGAACTACCGTTCTTTGCCCAAGTTCGTCCAGGACGGATGATCCGTCTCTAGTATAAATCGGGCCAATGAATTTACTCTGGAAAACTTAATCAAATACTTCTTCATTATGCAGGCTTCGTTGTGGTCTGAATGTCACGGAAAGACAGTTCCACTATTTACTGATTCTGAATGAAAACAGACAAATACCTGTGTTTACAATATTGCCGTTAATTGAACTGATGTTCTCTGGGCGTTTAAATCTTTACGTGATCAATTTCACGTTCTTGAGGGCACGCATGTTCTCCTACATATTCCCTTTCAAGCTCTTGAACACTTTCATAAAGTACTTTGGTTTAATATCAAGAGTCACAGATGGAATCTATTTTGCAGGCTTAATAAAGCGCTGCTGCGTTTAAGTATTCTCATTTCAACCTTTGCTTTGCTTGAAGTATATGAGCGCCTTTGAAGGTCGGTGAAAAGAAGAAGCTTTTACGGTAACAGCAATTATCTTTCGTAGTAAGTTTCAGGGTACTCAACGGATCTTTTCTTTTCTATATCTGCTCCCCAATGGAATTCGTGCTGGGTGGCAAACGATCTTCGTAGAGCGTTTTCCTGGCAAATAACAACTGCACAGGAGGCTTTTTATCTTGTAAAAGTAATGATGTTAGGAAGGGTATTAAGATTACTGGGTAAATGCTTAGCTACCTACCTGTTATCAAAATTCACGCTTTGATCCACAACTTCCTCAAGTGATATATCTCTGTTTGCTTGTTGGCTTGGGTATTACTGGGTCGCTATGATATGATTTATTACTGGCTGGACAACATGGAAAATGATTTCTACTGGCGAGAATCTTCCATGGCCGTCATGCCGAAAACGAAAAAGGCGCAGATAATTTCCTACAGCAACGCACAAAAAAGTTTGGAATGTCTTGAATCAACTTTTACTTAGTTAATTTGAATAGAGCGATGCATTTTCACCATCAGTTGTTTGTTGAATGTACCTGATGTTTGCCCATACCCCCAATCTTGTAGTAACAGTCAGTTGGCGTGTATGTGCGAATCGCTAATAGCTGCTTTAGATTGAACGTTAAATTCTCTTTAAGTTATCAGGGATAAAACAGCGCGCTTCAACTTAGGGAACTTCTCCTTACAACAGCAACGTTACACTATAATGTTGCTACTGCCGGTGATGACTTCCCCTTAGTTTGTTGAAACATTAGTACAATGTCATCATCAACAGTCATTCTCAGGACTAAAGCGGCTCACCTGGGCGATCATTCTTCATCGACCTTTTATAGCAACATTAACCAGGCTTTAGGGAAAAGTAAGTAAAGGGTCAATTTCATCACCCCTCTCTTATATATTTGTATTGGGCCCGAGCAATGGTTCAAGTTTCTGGTTCAAGTGTATTTTTGTTCAGTACATTCACTGAAGATTGGTTTTCAATCGACACGCACGCACAAATAAAAGTATAACTGCACTTATGTTAACTTGAAAACAGGCCTAACTCAAGTATAACCCCAACGGTTAAAAGTTTTTCATTTCCATGTGCAACTTACGCTAATGCTTATACCGGTAGTGTTCGTTATTTAGCTACAGCAATATTATTTTGAGCTAAAAACGCTATCATGCTCGGTAAAATATTATCTTTATTCGCCCTAATGGCTAAATTTTAGTTAATGCCATTGTGACGTTTTGTTTATCCTCTTTTTGACTTGGAAGTGACTCCGGAGCGCTATTATTTTGCATTTTGAAAGCATTCTCGCATATTTGGCCCCGATTTATTTTAGCGTTGATTATCCTAGCTATCATACTCAGACTCTTCTAGTAATGTTCTTATGCTATGGAAGTAATGCTTGCTGCCGCAAGCTGCCAAAAAGTGGGTGCTCGAAATTATGCCGGCATAACTCTTTTAGTAAAGCGCATCTATCGAATGACGTTCACGTACCGAAGACGGAAAACGAGGTATCAGTATCAGCGACGATATGCCTCGTCCTAGGGGTCCGTATAGCGCGGGAAACCAAAAAAAGAGGATGAATATTTCGAACTAGCTTCAAACGCACCAATTCTTGGGGAAGGATGCAAAAGCAGCCGTCCCAGACCTCGACGCACGCCACCACAGAACAAGGAGAGAAGCCTGGGGAAGAGGCATAACAACGATTTCCTAAGCGACAAACAAACTAACAAATTCGCCTAGGGCCAAAAGAGAGGAGAGATGTCGTATGAGGGTCGCTGTAGCATCTTAGACTGGTCATCTTAAGCTAAACGGAGACTGTACTTTTCCTTGATTGATCATGTTACAAATCAATTTTCGCCTTAAACAACGTTGTTTTTTATGAACATTTCGAACTAGCTTCGAACGCACCAGGACTTATCATAATTACAAACTCCAACTTAAGCCATCAAATTGCAACTGTTGTAAATACTCTTTTTGTCAGAATTGTTCGTGAGTGGAATGACTTACCATCAAATGTTTTTGGGGCCGGCAACCGTGGTCGGTTCAAAAAAGCTGTTAATTGTTCCATCCTCGGAGACCCAGGGGCAGATAGTCGGAGCGAGAGGCAGATAAAACGGACGGAATCGATGCGAGCAGAAGCCTCGAGCGAGCGAAAGTTTACAAGACGGGCGAGCCCCCAGGAACATACCTTTAACGGACTAGTTCAAGAGCCCGTTTGCGTTCTTGCTTCTGATCGAGCACAAAGTTTGTGGCATTGTATTTTTTGTGCCCAATCAGCGTGGCGTCTTACACAGAGTGTAACTTTGCTAATTATATATATTTTTTTATAATTGTATTTTAAGGGAGTTTTTTTCTATGGGATTCACCTCTTAAACTCTCTTTCAGGGCATTTTACTGTATTTTAAGCTTTAACAGTTTTGAATTAAATGTATGTATGTATGTATTGTAACTGACAAAAACTGACCAATCAGTTTTTGTTTTTGTTTTTTTTTCACCCGAACCATCGCACTACACAGACCACAGGCATACCAGCAACTGTTGCTAAACCTTCACGAATGGTGATTGAGAAGTAAACTACAAAAGAGCAGGGCTTGCAACTCCGAGACCCATAAAACCACCTTTCATAATTCTATAATTCTGAGTGAGTCTAGCATCACGTTTCTAAGGCTGCTCACGGAATCTTCAAATCGACAAAATAAAACAACAAACGACATTTTTGACAAATTGTATTTCAAGCCCTAAACATCACCTTCAGAGAGGCTAATTTGACAACCAACAGAGAATGGAAAGGCAACGCCAGATTTCTGAGTTAACCCATTTGCAATAAGGATTAATGTCACAATTTTTTTTTGGGGGGGGGGAGAGAAGTTCAAAAAACGTATTGGGTAATATTTCTGTATTATACAATACTAGTGTGTGTTTTTTTACGGAATGCGTGTATGATATGATGGTTTGAGAATTGTTGGAGCACTATTTAAGGGAGTATAAGTTATACGGAAACCATTCAAAGGTATCTCTGGTCTCAAATTTTTCTTGGCTCTTAGAATTGTTAGACGTTTGAATTGCCATTATTGAAGTTTCTGATGTAATTGTCGCACTGGCTGATTTTGTAACTTACAGCTTGTAACTTGTATTTGCCCGGACATCAATAAACGAGATGCCCAAACCTTGCGATTGTGTGGTGTATTTATTTAGTTTGCTATTGCTATTAAAAAATGGTAAATGCTATTATTTAAAGTGGAAGTGCACTTAGCTAATACAGCTAGCTCACAGGCACTAAACTGAAATATTCACAAACAAATAATCAAATTAAACATAAAGAAGGTTAAAACCCCCAACTGGCGGGAGGCAAACCAGTTGGCTATTTACAAGCGTGGCCGAGGAGTTGAACTCGGGACTACTGAGAAACAAATCCAGCTAGTGGTCGAACTTGGGACCTCTGGGTTGCGAGTCCAACGCGCTAACCACTCAGCCACGCTGCCTCCCTTTCTAAATTTTCATACTCGTTTCACAGTGATCAGAGTAAAGGCTAAAAACTGCCGTCTCACTTCCAGTGTCTGTGAGTGCAGGATCCAGATTCGTTTATTGACTCAAGAACGTCTGGTCAGTAGCGTAAACAATTACCAAATAAGTGCATAGTTGGTCCTAGTTTCTGTAGATTGGATCGCCTTTGATCTTTGGCTCTGTGACAAATGATACATCGGGATTCTCACACTTATGCAATTCAAAGATGAGCAGCTGAAAAACAAAAATGCAGTTCAGTTACTCTTATGCCCTTTATTTTTGCATGGTTTTATTTTTTGCGCTTGATAGAAGGTTTGGACAAATTACACCCTTGGCTTATGAACTCGAAAAAGCAATAAAGGAGTGTATCGGGCCAAAAAAGGTATAACAAACTTATCACAAATGTAGGGTTGGTGACGTACGCTACTCGATACTTAGTCGGGATTCTTTCGTCTTTTAAGCGGTACCGCGAGATCGCAGTTGTAATTAAACTTCAGAAAAATTCATGGATTCGACAGCATTTGAACCCATGACCTTTGCGATGCCGGTGCAAATGCATGGGAGCTGGAAGTTCTCTGAGTAGAATTAATTAGTGGAAGCGAGATTCTGACCGCAAAAGGGAGTTATATTCCCTTCTGCAAAGTTTAACCACAGGTATCCCAAGCTTACACAATGAGCTTAGGACACCGGTGCCTTAACCAAAGAACGTACCTCGTTTACTCCTTTACGTAACCATGGCGACGGAAGATACAGTGTCTCCTGTGGCCCTATTTCCCAGTATCTTCCCAGGTTGTGTCCATTAATGAAGACCACGCCTTTGGTCCAGCCTTTCATGTGAAGAAACGTGTCCTTAGGCTCACCTGTGATACCAAATGTCCCTTTGTACAGTGATGGAACCGACGGTAGATTTCCTTCGGTTATTTTTCTCCACTCTGACTGCTCGTTCAACCTGAAGGAAAGTTGAAGTTTCAGCATGGACCCTACTTTCCCGTGGGATTAACCCTTTATGCCCCAATAGTGATGAGCATCTAATTTCTCCTTACAATATCCTTACTTGATCAAACATACAGGTCACGAGAATAAAGGAAATGATCACCAAACATAAAGTGTCTTGATGTTTGTGCAAATTCTCTTAACAAGTACCTACGAAATATATGGAGAACACTAAGAAGAATATGCATTTTGATGTTGGGGCTTAAAGGCTTTTATGTCTAAAGCCTGACGCCAACATTGCAGTGTCCTCCTTATCAGGCGGTAACCGGTACAATTTACCGCTTGCAGCACTGCTTGTTACTGGTTAGAACCACATACTAAGGCCTGGAGTAGAAACATCCAACAGTTTTGGATTGTGAAAGGTTTTTTTATGGGATTGAAGTATGAAAAGATTTATGTCAGTTGTACTACACACCACGTCTTCTCACTGTCCATGCGTTCGTACAATATTAGACAAAGTCTTGCTATCTCGACGTTTCTAAGTTTGTTAGATAACAGTCTCGTCTTCTCAACGTTTCCCTCATGCATCTTCCCGACTGTCGACATTTCTCCATATCTTAGAACATTCGAAAAAGGCTATTGTTATCTTCTCGACGTTTGTCCGTGTGTTAATATATTTTTTAATTAATTAAGATGTTGTTAGCATTGTCGTAAGATACTATCTGTCTTCTCGATGTTAAACCGTACGCTGGTTTTTCAGGTTTGTTCGTAACGTGTTGTTAGTATTGCCTTCTCCTTGAGGGTCTTCGTTTGTGCCTTTGTAAGGAATTTGTCTCATCTTCTAGGCATTTCTGCGTACGTTTTTTAGGTTTCTGTAAGTTTTTTCTTCACGACGTTTGTCTGTGCATTAATACAGTAACAGTAAGCGCAAACATGAAGCGTTTTGAAGGGTTTTCGCGGCGTGTGTGAGCCTAGTGTCGTGCGGGAAACATTCTCAAACATTTTCAACAGAACTGCTTTACCGGTCTAAAAAACTCACCTACCTGTTACCCTGAAAACTAGGGAGAACACTGCATTGACATTAATAGTGGGTTAGCGGACACTTTATCCCACGTGACACGAGCGCGTCAGTCGTGATCACCTGTAATCCGTTTCCCAGACACACTACTAATTTTCTTTAATAGGCCCTTTGCCACCCTGCCAGCAGAGCCTTTCTAAAACTCCGCGAGAAAAGAAAGACTCTGCAGAAATCAAGTCAAATCTTTCTCGAGCATGCGATTGTTGTTACTAGGATACAATTTCGAGCTCAGGACGAATTGCGTTTACCGTGACCTGCGGGTAAAGATACGAAGGTATCCGACCCAGACAAAAAATATTTTATCGCTGTTGACTGCGAATGACTTGATTGTTCTATTCCATCAAACTTACTCAACACTCGAAACAGATTCTCGTCAAACACAAATTCGAACTCCGTACTCAAACTCGCATACTTAGACGCCATTTTGCTTTGGCACAGTGGGCTCAGTTTTGACCTTCAGTCTATCAACAAAATTAATGCGTGGAGGAAAAAAACCGGTTTGACGAGAGAAAACCGGATTGACTAGCCCATAAGTTGGGGCTGTGGGGACTTGAATCGATTTCTGCAGAGTTCAAGAAAGGCTCTGCTAGCAGGGTGCCCCTTTGCACGACTTTCTCACATTGGACAACATCCGCCATACTGGAAACCAAGTGGCGTAGTGGAATTAAAAAACAAACAAACAAACAAACAAACAAACTTAACATTCAAATGGTTGACATCTGTTTATTTTTTATGCATCACTGCGTCACTTGCCATCCAACATGGTGAACTTTGTACCAAGACCCACTACTCACTTGTCAAAAAAGTTTTTCTTGAAGTCCATTGGGTAGATCTTCCACTTTGTTTGCTTTCTGCCATCGATCTGAACATCTCCAAGTAGGCCTGAAAAACAAGTCATACACAAATTTCGTAACCTGCTGCTGAAAGTGTCACAGTTAATTGAATACCAAGAAGGTCGGAAAGCAACGAGAGTCTTTACTTTCGGACTTAACACCTTTTTCTATCTTTTTGGAGATCTTGTTCGGTACAATGCATTTAAAGCGATTCATCTAGGAAAAGTCATGGCAAATATGAAAATATGCGTGCAATTATCCCCACTGATTCTAGGTAGAAAGTCAACTTAATTGTGAGATCATTATTTTCGGACGGTTGTCATTTTCGGAGGGTCGCTAAAATCGGAGGTTCGCGACTTTATGAACTTTAAGGTAATTTTTTATATTCCCAAAAAAGAAAAAAATACCACAAGATTAAAGTTCTCCAATTTTTTAAATGTCACCCGTTATATGTTAGTTAAAAGTGCGAACTACTTTTTCAATCCTGTTGTTAAAAAACTAAAGCCTTGCTGTAATCCGGAGGTCCCTGGTTCAAGTTTTCCTCTTTGACCACTTGGACTTGTTTCACGGTAGTTCTGTGTTCAAATCCTCAGCCACGCTTGTAAATAGCCAACTGGTAACAGGGCTCGAGACTAACGGTAGCCAACTAGTCACAGACTAGTAGAAATTCCGTTTTGGCTAGTAAGTTTTGCGCTTTCACTAGCCATTATGGCTAGTGAAAATTTCAAAGTACTATTAAGCACCGGATGGAAACCGAACTAAATATTGTTTCTGATGATTGGATCCCAAAAGCAAATTGAGTGAGCAGAAAGTAAAACTTATTCCGTAGAAGGATATCATGATGTTCGCATGATACTTGTTTTGTCCTCTCAACGTTTTTCCCCACCAATTCTTGTCTCAAATGGCAACGTTTTCTCCGTCATTTCTACGTTCGTACGAAATGAGCCGTTTCAGAACGTTTCACCATACTTTTCCTTGAAAGGTCCATTAGTGCGTTCATATGATCTTGCCTACACGTTAGTAGATGTAGGTTCACACAATTTTTTAGTCTTCTGTTATCGGCTCTTTTCCATTTTTGCTACGTTCGACAGTTTCTCTTCCCAGCGTTTCTCTCTACGTAACGTCTTCACATTATTCTCCGTACGTAAGTAGGTTCGTCGATTTATTGGTCTAGCCTTCTCATCGTTTCTTTGTACATTAGCACGTTTGCACGACATTGTTGTGTTCTTCCTGAGGTTTTCAGCGTGTTAGGTACATTCGCACGATGAGTCGACACTCGCCTTAGCGTTTCTCTGTACGTTAGAATGTTCATACGGTATTAGTCTTGTCTTCTCAACGTTTATCCTTACGTTAGTGCGATTTTAGTTGTCTCATTTACGTTTCTCCATAATTTATTGCCCCACTGTAATAGCTCAGTTTGTCCGTTCGGCGTTCTTCCGTACGTCACACACTTTCTTACGGAATTAGTTTTGTCTAATAACGTTTCTCTGTATCTTGGTACACTGATATGTTGGCAGCGTTTCTCCCTACTGTAGTGCATTTGCAAAAAGCGTGTTTGATATGACTTCTCAACGTTTCTCCGTACCTTAGTAAGTTCGAACCTTATTAGTTTTTTCTGCTTCTCTTGTAGACGTTTTTCCGTACGTGAGTTGAGTGCTGTATCAGTCTTGTCTTTTTGACGTTTCCCCGTACCTTACAACGTTCGTACAATGTTAGTCTTGTCTGCCCAACGTTTCTCCGTACGATGACATGCTCGTATACGGTTAACTGTTCGAGTTATTCGTTATGATCTGACCGAAACCGAAAGGCGCTAGGCGTGAACTACATCACGCCTGGAAATTTGCCCTGAAGGCATATAGTAGTTTGTCTTCCGCGTGTGAGGATCTTTAACCGTTGGAAAGATTCGTCAACATTCAAGTTCTTCACTCTTGAGATTACAGATAGAAAGGCATGTTTACAGTACTTAACTCGGCTGAAAATTAGACATATTGAACACAGTAGGATATTTTGCAAAAAAAAGTCTGGCTAGTGAAAATTTATTTTGGCTAGTGAAATCAAACCTCTAACTAGCCACTTGGCTACTAAGCTGAAACGTTAGTCTCGAGCCCTGGGTAAGCCTCCCACCAACTGGGTTTTAAAATGTTTATGTTCAATTTGTCATGTTACTTTCTCACATTTACCTTGACCCCAATTAGCACTGCCTAGCTGAAAACTTTGGCACTTATACCAAGAATACAAACACTATCGATTCTTTTAAAGTTCTTCTTAAAACTCACTTATTACAACATAATTTAATGCTCTCCTCTCTAAATAAACCGGAAAAATTGATTAGTTCCCCCACCTTTTCGCTGGCTGTTAATATGCTGCAAAAAATTCACTCGCCCCAAGTTTTCGACGAGAATATCAAGCTGTATTTGCCTGGAGCCCTGCAAACATTAGAAACAGAACTTTTCACATTTGTAAAATTCAGATTTTAGTTAGGTAATATCCTAATCAAGTCTAATTCTGGACTTTAACTTTTTACTTCCACAAGTTCTGTAGTGGGACAAACAGATGGCACGCCCCTTGTTACTTTCGGAATCAGTTAGCAGGCATAATAACATTCTCCTTTCAGAGGGCCGTTATTTTCTGAATTATACAGTAGCCCAAGGTGTCACCTTTCTGTCTCCCTCAGGTCTTATTTTGACTTCCCATAGCTCTTCTTCATCAATGGATTGCTTGTCTACTTTCATTGCATCGATTGTGTGGATGAGCTCAAGGTCAAGAAAAACCTAAAAAGAACAAAAAAGGAAAGTTACAAACGTTCAGACTAAAACCTAAAGCAGCTATGAAAACGGGAAACAAAATAGACAGCAAACATCTGTCATTAGACGTGTACGCACTCCTCCCCCCCCCCTCCCTTGTTTGCCAACAGCGTTGACATGACAGCACAGGGCGACATATGTTGAACAACAGTCAGAAACATTTGATCATCAACAATGTTAAGTCGTGTTAACTGGTATATCGCTTTAAGGCGATCAAAAACAAAAATTGCACTGTTGTTTTTCAGAAGCTTCAAGAGCTGTCTATCACTCAAGGTCTGGTCATGTTCTAATCGGGTCACAATTGACCGACGAGGCCGGAGCTTTACTCAGTTTCTGTGTAAAGGACGAGTAGCAACTCCCAGGATGGAATTGTGCTTGTGTGTTTGTTTGTTTTGATTTTTTTTCCAGACTCAAACTATCAAGAAAGAGACAAAAAAGGACCGTGATCTGCACCTGAAACGATTGTAAAACATTAAATTCGCCATGGCGACTAAGCAGCATAGGCAAAATAAAACAAAACACAACACAACAATCACAAACAAAACAAAACAAAACGCTTGTTCCCAGAATAAAACTTATCTTCCAAACTTTTTTCAGGTCTGGAAAACTAGTTTAAGGTTTTTAATACTTTTCCATACTTCTTAGACTCTGTACAAATGCCGAATGAGTTGTATACCTGTGCTCTGTCACTGACATTGTGAACTATTATTTCCTCAGGAGCGCTGTCAAGTTCTGTTTGGTAAAGAATGAAGCCATAACCTTGTCCTCCATCATTGTTAATTGGCAGTTCTTCCATGGGCATAACATTCTCAGTTTCTACAGGCGGCCCCTTCAAGAAAAACAACAACCACAAAATGTTTTTAGAAAAGAATGTATTTCGACCTTTGAAAGCAACCCCAGGGAATACTTTAGAGCGACTTTCAACAACATTGCAAACAATTGCATCTTTACTACCGCCGATAATAATTAGTTGACAATAAGTGCGCCGTGAAAACAAAACAAGGTAGATCGAAATCTGCCAATTACAGCGCACGAAGGGGAATAGCCTGCGAGCAGGCTCTCTATTCGGGGGGCAACGCAACGTGAATTATTTTCTTACGTGAATTATTTTCTTCGAGAGCGCCTAAGGCGCGAGTTTCGGCGAGCGAAGCGAGCCGCTGGGCGAGCGAAGCGAGCCCGCGGTGAAAATTGAGAGCCTGCACGTATCCCATTGAATTTTGAATCCGGCGCGTTCGTCCACGAACGCAGCACTCTGATTGGTCAAAAATGACAGGCTCAATTAATATGAGTAATTAATATGCATATGGCTCAATTAATATGCATAAGTTCCTAATTTTTCGGGCGCAAGAATTACACACACGGCTCGACAAAGAAGACAATTTTACGAAATTAATACCAATGTTTTCGCCCATCGTCGCCAATACTTGTCCGCGACTTCCATCGCGATTTGAAACTTCAAATAGATTTCCGTGGACATTCGACCCGATTTTCCAGTTCCATATTTCACCAAAAAACTACAACTGCAGATACGGCAATGACCACTTGCTTTGTTGACAACTTTTTTCGGAGTTAAAACGCGTTCTTCCGATCCTTCCATGAAGAGCCACAAAGATCTAGACGAAATCCCGGGAAAACTTCCACGTGCATCTTTCTGTCATGTTTGTTTATATTTTTCTCGTTCCCTATTGGCTAGTTATTTGACACCGGAAGCGTGGCGAGTTGTCAACAAGTTGTCACATTTCGAGGGGCCGGAATTGAAATTCAATGACTCACGTGCAGGCTCTCGTTTTTCACCGCGGGCTCGCTTCGCTCGCCGAAACTCGCGCCTTCGGCGCTCTCAAAGAAAATAATTCACGTTGCCCCCCCGAATAGAGAGCCTGCTCGCAGGCTAGAAGGGGAAGTTCGTCACAACTTTCGGAACTCATCCAAGTTCCTTTGTGAATGATGTGATCACTGATGTGCAGCCTCGTTTTTTCTGCTGCAAAATCGCTACGTATATCGAGCTGAGGTGGAAGCCCTGGGGTCCGTTTCTCGAAGGTCCCGGTAACTTTTCGGGCCCGAAGCTATAAATTCAGGATCAAAATCTATAGAACGTTGGCGTAGTTTTTAGCCCGCATATCAGCACGACTTGTTTTATCAACTTAGAATTTTACTGCTCAGTTTTTAAAACTAACAAAATTTGAATCTTTAATGTAAACATCGAGCACATAAAATAGCTTTCCGGGTCCGAAAAGTTATCGGGACTTTCGAGAAACAAGCCCCTGGGGTGCGTTTCTCAAAAGGCCCCGAAAAGCCATTTGTAAAAATATGGACCACCCATTCTTCAAAGCTGTTGTTTTAACTTATCTTTAAGGTTAGAAATGTTAAACGTATAGTAGAATGCTTAGAAAAGTCTTTGTTTTCTAGACACAAATTATATATCGTGTCAGAGATCGGCCCGATGGTCACGGTTCATGGCCGACTGATGCTGGCGGATACAGCTGGCCTCGCGGATTCTGCGTGACAGTAATGCCATCAGTAATCACGCCATCGACAAAGAGACTTGGATGAGTTCCGAAAGCTCTGACCAGCTCGCACACTCACACAATGAGCGCTTTTCATTCAACTAATTTGTTCTTGTTTTCCACGTTGCCTTCTTCCTACCAATAGGGAGCTTAAGCAACCACGACGGCAACGCCAAGGAAAACGTCACTTTAAAAATGACTTTCAAATATATCAAAGTTCTTCGCGATAGTTTCAACTCGTTCAATTTGTCTAATGTAGCCGAACAATCCGGGAGCTGACTCTGTAAGGACGGCGTTACCGTTCATGTAGAAAAAAGAAAATTCACTGTCGTGTGTTCACGTTCCACATAAAACTTTGAATTTGGTCATTTCACGTTGTTGTTTTGCAGAGGACGGCAAAGAAATGTACCAAAATCTGTATCGCACGTGCAGAATCCCTGTTTTAATAATTAAACCTTTTGTTTTGTGACGTTCTCGTCAGCCGTCCCCGTCGTGTTTGCTTAAGATTTCCATATAAACCAAGTGCAACCCACAATTCCTTGACTCGCTCTGACAAGGGCTAACGCTCGAAACGTCACCTTTCAATCTCTTTACGGTGGCCAATTTACCTCATCAACTCAGTTGATAAATCCAATTAGTTTAGTGTTTCACTTCTCCACCAACGCAGTTTCAAGAATAATTTCTTCTATGAAGTATTAACTCACTTGGACCGGTCGGAACAGAAGCAAAGAACACAACGAATCAATCACAATTCGGAGCAAAAGCATTTCACTGGTGTTGAGCGCAAAAAAAGCGTGAGAGCAAGTTGCCATTGCTCTTGACTTTAGTCCTGATTGTATCAGAAAGTGGCGATTTTTTTTTAACCAAACACTTTCAATACTCTTCTATGAAAAAGGCTTTGTTAAAGAGAACGTTGTCTTTAGCCAGAATGCGTTCAGTGGTTACGATAAATATGATGCAGGGATTTTTACAACTATCTATTCTTGAACGCACTTACAAAGAGAGGCAACAAGTCACCGAGCTGTTGGACATGTTGCATCTCAACATCTTCTGTAAAAAGTAAAAAATAAGTATTATTTACTGTTAGTCTTTATTTACATGAGCTCGCGATATAAATTGGCCAATTTTAACAGCAATTCAACTAGCTTAAAACTAATTTTTCAAATATGTGATAAAGAAAATTTATGATCGAGACAATACTTTTTGCAGTTGTGACCCCCCAACCCAACCCAACCCGAAAATATGTTTAGGGTAAGAACAAAATGTGATTATCAGTATACAGTGTTCTTCCGTAAGGCAAATATTGGATGTTATTACTTTTTATTACTTGCTGGTTATTACCTCATGCAACTACACGTAAATTATAGCACCGATATGCAACTGACAGTTTACACTTGAAGGGATTTTATACAATGGGGCTTGCACAAACATGTAATCAAGGTTCATAGCTTTCATAATGTCCAACAACTCTGACAATACAAGACACCAATATGATCCTATTATAGGGCTTAATTAAGCAGAGCTATAATTAACTCCTTACCGTATGTTGCCCTCTCATGTTGATCCTTAAAAGGAACTGAAAAAAAAACAAATCATAAGGACGTTGTCATTTAATTCACTTCTAACTTTTAAGGTATTTTGATAAATAACACGAAATAAACAACTACATTGGATAAAAGCATTCGAAATTAAAGACAAAAACAGAACAAGTAGTTGGGGCGTAAATTAAGTGCACGACCACAAGAATGGGAAGGGTTTTAAAATAGCAGTTCGTAAAATTTGATTTGGTGATAGGATGTCCAAAACAAAAATCAAAATTGCCGTTAGCTACCTTAAAAACGAGTTAAGGAGTGGGAACGAGTTTTTAATTGACTGATAAAGCACTTCAAAAGTAGCAATCCTGGCAAATTTGCAATCACTGAGTTGACTAAAAATCAAATAAATAGCTTCCAAAAATCGGACAAATTACACGGCTAGGGGACACGCTTTTAAAAACAGATACATTGGTATGGGATTTTCGCTATATTTAAAAACCCCTACTTAAGTGACTATTGATCCAAACGTTCTCAAACTTGGCAAGGCTGGTAGTTCTCACGTACTCGTTCACGTGATGGAACATTTCTTTGCTATGTTTCTTCCGCTATATTTTGTATTTGGTCCCAGGCACCTACTCGTTTCTAAAGTGGCGAATTCTGGTGGAACTTCGAGGTTTTTAAGCCGTTACGTTTCCTTGCTTTATCAATTCTGATGACATTCCCTTCTTATTTCAACAAAAAAGCAACCTTACAACAAGATCTTGACTATGCACTTACTTAAGAAAATACGATACACCTATTTTAGCCGCGACGCTGTCCCTTTATATCTCTGTCTGTCTGTCTGTCTGTCTGTCTGTCTGTCTGTCTGTCTGCCTGCCTGCCTGTCTGTCTGTCTGTCTGTCTGTCTGTCTGCCCATTTGTGGCTACAAGTTACCCAGAACACGAATGTGTGGGACTTGTGACTATTTGTCTTTTTAGCCACATCACAGAAGTGTCTCTCTTTGTCATCACTTGATTACTTTTTGTGGGAACCTTGAGCCTGAGTGTTAGCTATGCCGTGCTGACGAGACCTAATAAGGTCGAAACAGCTGTCCATGGCTGCTAACACTCAAGCTCAGTATTTCCTTTTTTTTTTTTTGGTACAAGCTACCCAGAGCACGCATGTACGGGACTTGTGAGCATTTGTCTTTTAAACGATGTCCCACTAGCTGGTCTCTCTTTGACTGTCTGTCTGTCTGTCTGCCTGCCTGCTTATTTCTTTATTCATTCGTTCGTTCGTTCGTACTTTCGTTCGCACGCTCGTTCGTTCGTTTGTTCATTCACTCATTTATCACGATGTATTTAGAGCTGTTTTCAATTGAGTGTCGAAAGTAATGTTGTCTTTGGTTTGGTTTTGTCATGCTACGCACTCTGATTGGTTAAAAAAGCTTGGGCCACTTCCTTAACCAATCAGACGCAAAACCAAAAGCAATTACAGATTTTGCCAGGCTATTTACAGCTGCAATATAATATCAATTGTACGAAAGAAAAGAGATGAGATTTAACAATGAGGCAAATATCCAATCGTGGCTTAATCGCATGCGTTTACCCGCGCTTAACACTAATTGCTTGTATTTGCTTCAAGTTATGATTTTGTGTTGAGTTGAGTAATTAGTTTGGTTCTGGTTTTACGAAACTCGTTTGAAAACTGCTCTATGGAAATTCTACAACTAATCAACAAAGTTAAAGCTTTTTCTTACTTGGTGCATGGGCATCTGGATTGTATTCTGCTATTACCGTCTTTAATGCCTTAAACTTCTCAGTGATGTCACCTGCCTCTGATAAAGGAGCGTCATAATCTACAAGAAGTAAATAAACAACAAAATAATAATATTGCAATAGTTAAATAAAATGACTAACTGCGGCACGCCCAGACCGGATGCTATCCCTGTCACCACGACAATACCAGCAGTCAGAGACTAGAATTGCCTCTGATGCAGACATTCTCTGGGTTTGTCATGCGCTCCTCCCAGGAGGAATGGACTGTTGACAAGAACTTAGAATGTCCACGTTGAAAGCTTGGATCGATCAAGAAAGATTTTAAAGTAACCTGTTTAAATAATTATCCTGTAAATAAATGTGAAGGTGCGGTGGTGCAAGGTCGACCCTCTTCTTCACTGAGCTATTTAATATTTGAGATCATTTGTCATTTCTCCTGCCAATAACCAGAAAAACTGTTAGTTTGAGAGTTCTAATGGCTTTTCAGCTGTTTACATTATCATGTGGATAGATGGCATGTGCACTCTGCTATGCAAACAACACTGGGAACTGTTGAAAGACCCTGCGTTTTAATTTGGCATTAATAAATTAATAATAATTATAATTATAATTATAATAATAATAATAAATAATTATTTAATATTTATTTATTTGTTAATTTGTTAACACTCAACTTACCATATGAGGTAACAGTTGGTGAATATCTAAACTCATCTCTGTAATGATTTGCACCATTCATGAAGCCAAAGTTTGTTCCTCCTTGAAATAAGATGTAGAGTACAAAAGTTATAATCCGTGACTTACTTAGCCTTAGAAGCCCCCCCCCCCCCCGCGATTCTAATCTTTTTGCTCTTTTTTGCCCCATGCGCTCGCGTGTATCCCGCTTGGTTCACGCTTCTCCCACTTGGTAAAAGGAAACGGAAATGACTGCTATGCAGGCTATGACTTACTAAGAAGGTAATTTTCAGTAAAGTTTTTTAAACAATTTTAAGTTAATGATTCAGGTTCCTGAAGGGGTTATATGGGAACTGACATTTGCCTACTTTTTGCACTGGGAAACGGGATTTGGGGCACAGGAACTGGGATTTTGCAGATTTTTTGGTCCAAACAATCCTAAAATGTAAGTGTCAGGCAACTTTACCCATGCACAACATTATCTTTGAACATCTAAAGGAAGATAATTATAACCCTTCCCTTAGATGTTCAAAGATAATGTTGTGCATGTGTCAAGTTGCCTATCACTAATTTTAGGATAGTTTGGACCAAAAATCCGCAAAATCCTCGTGATGTAGCCCTTTTAAGTGCAGAATGCCTTTGTCATACCAATCTGTTTCTCAGTAAATTTACGAAAAGTTTGGTTGCTTTTGTTTGGATGTCAAAGTTACTGTAATTTATTATTCGTGGAAACTGATTATTATTTTAAATATAATAAATGATAAAATAAAATAATTATAATTAACAGTCTAAAACTTGCATCAGGGTTTCTGTACCATGAAACATGTAGAAGTTGATAGAGGCTCCAGCTTTCAGTATGTTTGAAACTCTTTTAACGACTTTTTCCACCTCCATTTTGTGATGTTGTTCACCCCAATGATCGAACCAGCCTGGCCAAAACTCGGCAACCATCAGCGGTTTATCAGGCTATTTAATGAAGTTAAACACAATACTGCTGTTACAATGGTTTGATGGGATACTGTACATGACTGATCATCTGGGAGGGGAGAGACAATCACTGGGTGGGTGGGGGAGACCTTGAAATTTAGGGTAGAGATGCATGGCTCAGAGCTCAACACCCTTACCCCTTTTCCGGGAATTACAGTCAGTCAGATGATTTTTACTGATTGACTGTAATGCCTAAAATTGTACCTGTTTTCAAGTCAATTCAGCAAAAAGCTAAAATAAACACTTATTTCAGACAAACTTGATAACTAGTATGTTCATGCTCAATGACCATACCATTCAAGATTCCACATGCCCCTCTTTAATAAAGAAGCTTATACTAGAATGAGGCAGTTACAGTACCGCTCGGCCCCCAACCAAAACCTGATTTTCCTGACTGTCAACTAAACAAGTTCGAATTAATTAACAAAAGCACTAGATGAACATAGAGGCACACAATATACCTAATATTGAATTGGGGGGTTTATGTGTCTATCTACCATATATTGTAAGCAATTTAAACTGCATCTAACCCCAAAATATTTTTTGCTAAAATAACTCTTTGCACCTGTTCGAAAAGCATTGCAACCTTTTTTATGAAATCCCCCTCAGTTCTGGCTTTTTATAGGCTTTAAAAGTTACCAAATCTAGCTCTCACCTGTTACACGACCGAGCTAGTGAGGGGCATGTTTCTTTTCCTTATTTGACATCACAAACTGATTTGCAACTCCTTAAGTCTTTGTAAACAAGCATGCAAAGCAGGTCGTGACGTCAAATCAGGAATAGACCCATGCCCCTTCTTACTCGGTCGTGGAACAAATGATGCTTAGTTTTTCGTAAGTTTTGTAGCACGTAAAAAAGTCAAAAACTGCAAATAATGGCAAAATGTTTTAAAAATAGGTGCAAAGTTTTATATTAGCATAAAAAATATTTTGGGGTTAGGTGCACTTTATTGTCACTCACTTGAAGCTCCCCAAGCCTGTTGAGGTAAATGGTTTCATTGTTTTGAAAGTTTGCTGTCTTCAGCACTGAAGAAACAAAAACAAGATGTACAGTCTTTAACTGTATTTAACATTTAATACATCAAGAAAAATAATGCAATATGACTTTGAGATTGATTTTGGACCTTTTTGTTCATAATAATTTATCATTTTTGGCTGAGAAAATTAAGGATATTCAAAGAAGTGTGTAATTACATCTTTTAAAATTATTACCATTGTATCGCTTACAACTCAGAGTTGAGAGGACTGCCAGAAAAAAGTGAGGTAGCTCAATCTCATTGGACATTTTGCAAGGAAACCCCTTAGCTACCAAAATCTCATAATGTGGGTGTGGTTCAAATTCAATTTCACCCCTAGAGGTACAACTTCTGATAAGTAGCTACTTCAATGCGGCTTGTCATCTTTTCGAGCTTAGGATGATACTAATCATTGTTAGATCTTAACACCCTTCATGGTACCAAACCACAAATCTTAACCTTCTAAGAGGAACACATCTCAAGCACTCCAACCACTACAATGTATTTGGAACGTTTTTGCTTTCTTGGGGGACAAGGGCTTGTAGCAACATCCACATTGTAGCAGCAACACATCGCATTATTTTTGTACATGTGGGAGGAAAATAACTATAGAAGATGATTTACCTCCCGATATCTCAGGGTAGTATTCCGCCTCCATCTGTTTTATGCCGTCTGATGTAAACAACAGCTCTGTTAAGCCATTTGCCATCATAAGCTGAAATCAACCCAATTTAGACTTAGTAAGTTTAAAAGGGAATGTGGTACTTTCTTCAATGTAAGCTATAATAGGCTAGTATGTGGCCTGAAAGGGTATGATTGAGTTTTATGTATAATAAGAGGTTTTGACTATGAAACTGGATATTGACTTTGACCATTTTGAATAAAACGCTAGGTTTTGCCTATTGGTATGAAAATAGGTAAAGGTCTCGCGCTGTTTTGGACTATTGAAAAAGGGGGAAGATTTTTATGTTACGTAAAATATGATATACAAGAAAAAACTGTATAATTTCTGTTTTGGTCTAAAGTAGGCTTATTAACAGGGTTTCACCCTTTGAGTCACACATTTCCGACCAAAATAATTGTGAGAAACATCCCATGCCACAGTGAGTGATTTAAAAATAATTATTAATATTTTATTGATTAAAAGTATGACTACATAATCATAATGAACAATTTACTACTAGTAGCTGCTGCAGATGCAAATTAATTTTAAATTATTTAGAAACTGAATTCTTACATCTCTCATATGTGCCATATATTCAGCACTGAGGTCATGTTTACCAAAGCTGCCATACTCATTTTCCACTTGAAACGCTATGATTGGGCCACCACGGGAATACTGAAATTAGCAGCAAAAAAAAAAAGATTCAGTCAACAGTCATATTTATTTTGCTCGTTAATTACTGTCAGTACTACTCAGAGAGTAAGGATGGCAAAGATCAGAAAGTGAAAATTAATATACAGAACTTTCTTGAACTAATGCTACGATTATTCTAATTTATTAAGCTCCTTAACATCACAACCATCACATATTAGATTGATTTCCCCACCGATGATGATATTCAGCTATAAGCTAGCTCCACTCCCCCACCCTGGCTAATTTTTAACCCTTTAAACCCCAATATTCTCCTTACTGTTCTCCATACATTTCTTATGGTACTAGTTGAGAGAATTTGCACAAACATTAAGACATTTCATGTTTGGTGATCATCACCTTTATTCTCGTGACCTGTATGATTGTTTGATCAAGTAGTGATATTGTAAGAAGAAATTAGATGCTTGTCACTATTCAGGGGCTTGAAGGGTTTAATTAAACCACTAGGAAAAGCTGCAATTGAGCCCCGCTACATGTTGTTTCATGTTCAACATTACCTGAAGGGGTACAAGTATTGGGAGAAGTTTGTTGAAATAGTTCCCCACTGCACGAATGTAAGGAGGATACATGGATCTCAGTTTCATTTTGGGATCACGTAGCAACCAGCTGTAGTTAAAGGAGAAAAAAATACAATTGTTAAATAAATATTGCCATTTACTGTTGGTTAACTTTATTAACTTTAAGTACATAAAGCATACTGCTCTGTCTGTAGGTGTAAATTTCCTTTTGCAGGTACAAAAGAGTTAGGGGGATGGCTGTGGGGTACTTAGCACCCCTTAAAATAACATTTACAGATGTACAGTGTACAAGTTCTTTTGTAATAATATTGTTTTATTAGTAATTCTGTGGTTTTTAACTTCTCTGATTAAAATGATGCTCTGGCATAATTGCTTTTATTAGCAAACTAAGTTTTTCTAATAAAATTTACCTGTTGCCCAGAGCTCTTGACAGCAGTTAATTATAATCAAAGATCAAACAACTTTTATGCAGAGGTTTCCCTCACTTGTCAGTAATATACAGAGCAATTAAAAAACATATGCATGCAGGGTACCATGGCAGAGCCCTTTCATGCCTTTATTTTCCCCAGCATAATTAAACAATCTGCCATCTTGTAAATTACAGCCTAGGGGCTCTGTCATGGGAAATTTCACTTTTGGGTGCAGAATGTTCTGAAATTTATTTCAAGTATAAAAGTATTTTTTTTGGTTTCCTCTGATTGCAATATCTCGTTTAGCTTTTCATAGTAATCCTAAAAATTGGTGACAGTGCCCCTTTAACTGTTTGATACACTGTTAATCCCTCACTTACCTCGGCAGCCCTCCAAGATCCCACTCAGCACAGATGTAAGGCCCAGGGCGAACAATCACATACAAACCAAGTGATTGAGCTACCTTGATAAAATGACTATGCAAAAATCAGAATAAAAACAGTAAGGAGAAGATTACAACAATATACTCACTGACTGTGCTAAGAATCATGTAGACACTTGATTAACAGTTTAACACCACATGAGCTACAGGAAACATGGATTTTGAATTCTCACCGAACGTTGTAATGTTTCAAGCAAACAGCGATGAAATATGTCAATGATTCAATAAAACTATCACCTTACTGTCAGTTCTGCTGACCTGTGTCTTTGATTTCTACGTCACCTTCTGCAAATAACCCTGTTTCTCCCTGATTCTTCGGTGACTTTTTTACCGCCCGCCATTTTGAAAAAACACTCATTCCCAGTTCATTCTCGTTCATTCCCAGTTCTACATGATTTTCTGACTAGAAAACCTCCTAAAGCTGCCCTGAAGCCCTTGGGCAGGAAGCACTTGGGCCATTGCTAGGAGATTCGGCCTTTGGCCAATCGTAGGGCCGGAAAGACAATCGCTATTGTATTTCAAATTCGTTTTCAGCCGGTAAGAGCAAAAAGCGTTTGCCAGTCCCCCGACAGAACCTAATTTGAATTGTCACTTTTTATAATCCGTTGCACGACGACCTTCCATATATGGAAGTCTGTCGTGCAATGTTCTTACGAGCTCGTAACCAAAACCTGGAAAAGATGGCCTACCCAGTGGATTAAGAGCGGCTTAAGGAGGTTTTCTATTTAGCTGCGTAGAACTGGGAACGAATGTTTTTTTCAAAATGGCGGGCGGTAAAAGTAAGCATATCGAACTCACCGAAGAATCGGGGAGCAACAGGGACATTTGCAGAAGGTGATGAAGAAATCAAAGGCACAGGACAGGAAAACTGATGGTAAGGTGATATTTGTATTGAATCGTCGACATATTTCACCGCTGTTTGTCTGAAACAACGTTCGATGAGAACTCAAAATCCATGTTTCCTATAGCTCATGAACACCATTACAACTGTAACTTGGATAATTTCACAAATCATTTTTTGGAGGCATGAGCATGATGCAGTGGTTGGCACATTGGACTACTGAATTTCATTGGGAGAAAGAAATGTTGTTAGTTCAATTAAGGCTTAGAAACTTTCTCAACATTGTCTGTCTCTCAACCCAGGTGTAATAACATGCAAACAGCTTCTAGCGATCCCTTAGGAAAACCTCATTAAATGCTGAGGCTAGAATTACTCAATGGAGGAGCATTGTATCTTAGTGGAGAGAAGAGTGTACCCAGCAGCAGATCCTGGGGGGGTGAATTGGGTGGCTAGCCACCCCCCTCTTTGGGGATGGGGTCATTTAAGCTTGAAATTAAGAAAAGGAACAAAGCTACAATGTATCACTGAAGCAACTTTTTCTCTGATTGTTCCATTATCGTTCTGTCAGGTCAGCACCCCCGTTCAAAACTCCTGAATCCGCCACTGTGTACCACAGTAATTAATACACATAATTTCCTTATGCTACAGAAATGGAGCTGTACGCTAGCCGTTCAAGCCACCAGTAGCAAAAGTTAACAGTCCTAGTTGTTTCACGCTATGTTAGCAAACAGAGTCAACGTCATCCATGTGGGTCACTTACATGTGTGGCACAAATGTAGCTTTACCAGATGAAAGTCCTAAAAATCATTTTCCAACTTGGTGATCATTTACTAATGAACACATTCCAGGATGTCAGTCCAGTAAATTTGGGTGATCATTTTATTCAGGAACATTTTAAATGTGAGGCTCATTTCATGAGCTATACTATGGAGTCAACATTGGTTTGAGGGCATTTTTGGGTATTGAATTAGTTTGGGGTGTACTTAAGTTCATTTTATGGTGATTATATAGCACTTAATTGAATTGTTGCTGCTCAAGAACACTCACACTATATCCAAATTTCCATCAAAGTTAAACTGCTCTTTAACTTCTTCATGTAAATTCCAAGGAACATAACTGTCAGAGAAACATACATCAACGTAATAAGAATAAATTTGTCTAGGGACCCCATGTATCCTGATCAGGGTCATCAGGAGGTATAAGCAGCTTTTGCACACATAATAATAACCAAGGGTACAGTATACCGGTAATTTTCTGAGGGACAATTGATAAAATAATTACATTATGGCAAAAATAAATAAATAAAATAATAACTATAATCAATAATAATAATAATAATAATAATAACAATAATAATAATAATAATAATAATAATAATAATAATAATAATTAAACAAATCCTACTCTTTTTGGGCTAAATTTTAAAAATGAATTTTCTCTTTTCATCATCACTTCTTGTTCAAACATTCAAGTGATGAGAATAAAGAAAGTGGTCACCAAGGAAAAGATACACGTACATGTATCTTGATACAAATTCTCCCTACTAGATCCATAAAAAAGTATGGAGAACAGTAAGGAGAATATTCACTTTCACGTCAGGGCTTAAAGGTTTAATAATTCTGCCTTAAAAGCTGATCCTACAGTCATTAAAATTTACATGACAAACTTTGATGTTCAACAGACCCTGCCGTAGTAACAGACACATCACTCCATACATTGATTACCAGTGAAGCAAAAAAATTAGGAAATGCATTATTTTCTCATACTATTTAAGCACACCAAGCAATTAAACATGCTCTAATTCTACTGCACAATTTTGGGAGCAACCAACTATGGGAGCAATGGACTGTTAGCTCTGGCAACCACCTACTACTGGAGGAGCCAGAGCTCAGCTGGGACAAGATTGAGGTTTTAGAGGACCCACAAAACCACCACCATTAGTACCCTTGACACGTATACACAATCTTAATTAAGCTTACAGTGGTGTATGTTAATTATAAACATTGAGATAAAAAGTAGAGAAGATTACACTGGCATATATACATGTATCTATATACACGCGTATAAAAACGTACCGGCTTAAGTTTCCATTATATCGTTTTAAAGCTACATTTATTTTACTTACGTTTCCACTGTGTTAAGTCCCATGGCTTTGAGTTTAAGCAGACGATCTTTCCAATATTCTGGAACAACTCTAAAGTAATGTATAGCGCCACTTAGAATTCGAAAGGGTTTTCCTTCGAGAAAGAATTGCCGTTTCTCTGTTCTTAAAACTCGTTTTTCTATGGGCAAACTTTTGAAGTGTTGGAAAGCCATCCACAAAACAATGCACACGGAGATTCCAAGGACGATTAGCACAGGCTTTGGACGAATATGTATGGTTTTCATCATGGTCATAGCTCCCAGGTGTAGCCTTGAATACAAATTCGAGGCTTGCGTGATCGAAGACAAAAGACAGGTAGATTTGAAGAGTTGTTTTAACACATTGTAGCAAAAAACAATTACTGTTGCTGCAACGGCTTAAACTAACAATCCTTCCTTTCGTCAAAAACTGCAAAAACAGCAACTTCCTTTAGTTCCTTGGTCTCCAAGAAACTCAAGAGGTATTCGAGTCAGCGGCGAACATAAGCTCGATTTTCATCACGCGGTCGAAACGAGCGTGATAAAAATCTGGGGGTGGGGAGGGTTGGGCGACCGATGGTTAATAACTCAATTGTAGAATTCTTGTGAGAAAAAATAAAAATATATATATCATTCTCATGGACTATTCATTGCAAATGAACACCGTGTATATTTTTTAAACTTAAATTAATCCATTAAAGCTACATATCATCAATGGAAGGCCTGACCCCTCCCTGACTAAGTATCGTCTTCAGTTTCGTGCCCCCAGGGAGGGTCCGCATGGGTAAGACACAGGTCACCCAAACTCACACTGCGACCATGGATAAAAGGAAAAGTTTGGGAACTCAACAAATGATTTCTATAAGCGTAAAATAAAATATTTTTTGCAAATGAAAGTTGGAGCAGATAGGGTCTCACCAGTTTCCGTTGTTGTTATGCAAAACATCGAGGACGGAGCCCTTGCAACTTACAAAAGAACACTCCCACTCTGGCTACGCTATGTTGACGATACCTTTCGAGCTGTACACAAAAGACGAAATCAACGATTTCTTCTTTTTACGAGCACCTCAGCAGACAATACGCCAACATAGAGAAACTTAATCTACTTCCTCTTGTTTATCGAAGAGAAGTTAAAGACTTGACTGCATTTTATAAATTAAAATGTGGATATTATAACGTACCAGTTGATAACTATTTCGAATTTTGTGCTGACAAAAGACTTAGATCGTACTCAAGCAATAAACTTAAGCTTAATGTATATAGAACAGAACTTTTCAAAGCTACTTTCTTTAATCGTATACCATATCTATGGAACAATTTACCAGATAATATTAGAATAAGCAACCTTGGAATCTCTAGTTTTAAAAAACAATGTGAGGATTACTACAAAAATATAGGTTTTGATCCTGACAATCCCAGAGCTACATGGGTGTCATGACGTTCTAACTCTAATTTTTGCTATATACTTTTCAATAATTAATTATTAGTCATTATTTTGTTCAATTTTATTACTGTCCTGTAATTTTAAGTTGGACTAGCTCGAATGGTTCGTTAGTTCCTCTCTAGTCTTCCTCTTTTGCACATATTTAATTATTTTTTTTTCTGTCATCG
Source organism: Siderastrea siderea (assembly GCA_964030785.1). Lineage (NCBI taxonomy): Eukaryota > Metazoa > Cnidaria > Anthozoa > Scleractinia > Rhizangiidae > Siderastrea > Siderastrea siderea. The sequence goes on from OZ034975.1 coordinate 29,174,530, forward strand.
TAACTTACTATATACGTACTTTTTATTTATGTAAATCTATATATTTTGTTTATATTACTTTGTGCAAAGAAAATGGGATAAATTAAAATTACTAAAATCGAGGGAAAATAGTGCTTAGTTACCCGTAACAATTACAATTACAAATTTCTAGCGACAATTTACAGAAAACCCACACATACCGACACACTACTCATCTTACAACGCTACTTCTGACAAAGCAACGACTACACTGACCTTGACAAGACAAGCGCAACTAGTTTGTCTCACCTGACAGTTAAAAGGACGAACTCAAGAACTTAGACCAACGTTTTTAGCAAGGGCAATATTAATTAAAGCCGGGATTTTATTACACGCAATTATTTAACAGGAACTCTGAATCTAACGTTACGAACACTAACTCGACACCTGTTACTACATGCCTCGTCCCCAAGCGTCCCTCCTTATTGTATGATGGTGTGCGTGGCGTTGTGGGATAGGTGCACTGCAGCCGGTGGACGGCGCTCCGCGTTTTGCATCCTTCCCAAGACGCCCCGCGCTCCCTGTTTGTCCGCGCTAAACAGGCGCCTGGGGACGAGGCAGTATTACCACTACAACTATACCTTACACCAAAGAGACTTCTGAAACCATCGCACGGATTCTAAAACCCTACATAGTCCGGGCTGCTCAGAAACCTATCACTACTACGACAACTGTTGACAAACGCCAAGGACAGAGACGAACCAAGCGACAGACAGGGAACAGCTTATACACAAGATCAAGTGCTGCGACTGCCAGGCCACTTATAACTACTGGTAAGAATGGCAGAAATTTGAACATACGACTGACTGAACACGAACGAGCGACTAGGAATGGTGACATTATCAATCGCATTGCTGAGTACCATTTACAAACAGCACAGAATCGACTTGGACTCTGCTAAATGCGTGACCTATAGTACGAACTACTACTGTGATCAAAGAATCACTCTGGACACAGGAGGCCACATAAACTGTGTTACCGCTTGTAGTTTAAAAATTATAAGGGAATGTATGGGAAAACCGATAGGTTTCCAATCATGTGAAGTCTTGCGAGGAATATTCGCATTTAAGTTCGAAATAAACGCAATCTTACCTCAATCGTTGTGTTTTGTCGTCATCGTTCGCTAAACTCAGGAAATTGCTAATATTCGCAGTTTAGAGGCACAGTGACGACAAAACACAACGATTGAGGTAAGACTTAATATTCCTCGCAAGATTTCACGTTATTAGAAGCCTTTCGGTTTTCCCATACATTCCCTTATAATTTTACAACTGCAAATGGTCACAGCGTCACTTGAGCAATTCACTCTAATTTCCAGAGTCTGGAACTAGTTAGCCTGCGTGCAGATGTCTCCTATCTCCTTTCGTTGTTTCCGCGTGAATCAAAGGAAATAGGAGACGTCTGCACGCAGGCTAGGAACTAGTTTGACTATTGTCCGTTTGGAAATTTTGGACTACCTCCGTTTTCTCCGGAAATTTTCCGTTTGGGAAACGGAACTAAGTCTTCCCATTTACATTCCAACCGAACTTTCCGGATTTTTTGTGTAAATGGTAAACAAACCCGGTTTTGTTTCCCCCTCTCCTCAAAACCAACATTTCCAAATTCCAATTCGATCTTGGAGGTGTCTCCAGTTAGCATTCTGTGGGAAATACCGTTTACTTCTAAATGAAGTGATTAATTTGTTTATTTCTTTCTTTCTTTCTTTCTTTCTTTCTTTCTTTCTTTATTTATTTATTTATTAAATAAATCAGGGCAAAAGTGGGTACAAACTTGTCAAAAAATAGAATACCCTGACTAAACAAATAAATAAAGTGATTACTATTACTACGCTACTTACACAACCTAGTGTAGATGATAACAATAGGGATAGGTATACGAGTGGAAGACTAAATACGAGTACGGCTATCACGTGGTACATGTAGCAACGTCGTACCCAGAAAACTCCTTCTCAACTCTCACTAGTGAGCAACAGCTCTCTTGGCATGTAATCCATGTTAAGGATATCAAACATACAGGGCCAATTATTTAAACGAAGTCTAACTTAGACCGTGGTTTAACCCTTTCACTCCCAAAAGTGTCTTAAATCAAAATTTAAGACGAATCCAAATTTCATTTTGTTAAATACTTATAATAAATATAAAAGGTACTATGTGAAAATACTGCGGACGAGGTTTCATTTGAGTGGTCACACCATAGAACTTCATCTACAGACTCAAAATTAGAAGCACTTAGATGTCTTCTCCACAACTGACTCTGGGAGTGTCAGAGTTAAAGCAACAAATAAACCTCTACTCATCTATTTACAAGCGGGTTATTGATAGGAAATAAACGGTCGTGTAGTCTGTGCCTTATGCCTGCTTGACATTAATTATGGTAAAGAAGACTTACATATTTGGGTATGCCAGAATGAAATCGATTTAGACCACGTTTTTGTTGAATCTTGTCTACACTTTGTTTAAATATCCAGCCTATAGTCTCCGTACATAGTCTACCATAACGGGTACATAAATTAAAGTTATTACAGGAGACTGTATATTTGGTAACCCTAACATGAATCACATGACGCTCTCTCCTCCGCAGAGGCTCCAAAGGAATTTTAGGGAAGGGAATCCACTGGGAGGAGAATGCAGGTTTGACTATCTCTCGCCTCTTATGCACTGCACTCACCCTGTACAGTGAATTCATTCGCCCCACCGAAGACCACGGAACCTCTGCAGAGGGGAGGGGAGCAACAGAGAGGAACGAGGGCGCTGGGAACGAGCCATAGTTAAAATTCGAAAATCGTACTTGTATTCCAATTTAAGGTTCCTTAATGTCCCTACACTTAAAAACGTATATTTGGTTATAAAAAATTATAACTAATTAATTAGTGTAGATGCTCAGGTTTTCGCTACAATGGGCGAATGAGCACTGCCATGAAACGCGTAATTTCAGACAAAGAAATGTGAACCGGGCAACTTTGTCTCTAAACTTCAAACATCTCTTCAAAGAGAATGTACATTTCCACGTAAAACAAATGAATTTTACCTGTTTTGACAACTAAAGCCTTTGCATATAGTAAGTTCTTAACTTAAACGTCATACATGTAAATAACCTAATAACTTAATTTTTTTTTTCACTCGATCATTCCCGCTACACAAACCACAGGTCTACCAGCAAGTGTTTGTATGGAAGAATGTGCCTTTAATGAGTCTAACATCAAGTTTCTAAGGCTGCTGACGGAATCTTCAAGTTGACAAAACAAAACAACATAAAACAACAACGTGTTAACATTATCGGCAGCTTGTATTCCAAGCCCTAAACTTCGCCTGTAGATAGGCTAATTTGTCAACCAACAGAGAATGGTAAGCCAGCGCCAGATTTCTGAGTTAAACCATGTGCAAAAAAATGATTTCTGTCGCTATTGTTGGAAGAAAAGGAAGTTCAAAAAAATTATTTGGTATTATTTAAAGGAATGCATGTATAATATGGTGAGTTGAAATCTGTTACAGCACTATTTTAGGGAGTATAAGACATACAAAAACCATTCGAAGGGATCTCTTCTCTCAAATGTTTCTTGGCTCTAAGAATTGTCAAACGTTCGAATTTCTAATATCGACGTTTCTGCTGTAATTGTCGCACTGGCAGATTTTGTAACAAATATAACTTGTAACTTGTATTTGTTCGGACATTAATAAACAAGATGCCCGTACCTCGTGATTGTGTGGTGCATTTATCTAAATTGTCTATTCTCATTTTACAGAGGTTAGAGTAAAAGTTTAAAAAGTGCCGTCTCCCTTCCAATGTCTGTGAGTGCAGAATCCAATTTTGTTTAGTGACTCAAGAACGTCTAGCCAGTAGCGTAAAAAAATAATAAGTGCACAGTTGATCCTAGTCCCTGTAAACAGGGTCGCCTTTGATCTTTGGCTCTGTGACGAATGATACACCAGGATTCTCACATTTATGCAATTCAAAGATGAGCAGCTGAAAATAAAAATGCAGTTCAGTTACTCTGTTGCTCTTTATTTTTGAGTGGTTTTATTTTTTTTGCACTTCAAAGAAGGTTGGACAAATTAAACCTTGAAAAAGGAATTCGAAAAAAGCAGATAGGAATGTGTCAATCCCAAAAGGCGTTACACAATTGTCACAAATGCATATTTGGTGACGTACGCTAAGCAATACTTTTTCTTCTTGAATAGTTGTACAATCAAGATTAACAAAAAAAAAAATTGATGACAGTGTTGGCAGGAGAAAGGTCATTAAAGAGAAGAATAGTCTTCCACAGAAAAAATGAATTTTTATAGAATAGAACTTTGTGGAAAACTTCTACCATCATTTTATAGGGCTTCACGCCCTGACTTCAATATGAGTCTTTTCAGGTCACATGTCATGATAGTTTTAACTAGCATCTTAAGTTACTGAAAAGTGATGTTCATGATAACAACGATAACTCACTAATACACGGTTGGAAGAGCCTCAAACCAACTCAAATGTGTACATAAATAGCATGATTGTGCAAGGAACCTCAAAAATTGACCAGTTTTTTTCCAGTCGACTTTTTTTTTTTTTTCCCAGAACATTAGGTAACAGGAAATAACAATAGGACAAAGAATCGCTTAATGAGACGTATTTCAAACCTATATACACTTTTTTTAGGTTCATTGCACCAAGAAAAAGGTGCTTTAATATTGATGAAAACTTCAGACCAACCGGATGAAATGCAAGCGAGATATCATTGTTAAGACTTCCTTTATTCCAAGAAATTCTGTTTTTCGAGAAAAACGGTCTTAAAGGTAAGCGAACGCAATTTAGACAGTAAACAAACCCGGTTTTGTTTCCCCCTCTCCTCAAAACCAACATTTCCAAATTCCAATTCGATCTTGGAGGTGTCTCCAGTTAGCATTCTGTGGGAAATACCGTTTACTTCTAAATGAAGTGATTAATTTGTTTATTTCTTTCTTTCTTTCTTTCTTTCTTTCTTTCTTTCTTTCTTTCTTTATTTATTTATTTATTAAATAAATCAGGGCAAAAGTGGGTACAAACTTGTCAAAAAATAGAATACCCTGACTAAACAAATAAATAAAGTGATTACTATTACTACGCTACTTACACAACCTAGTGTAGATGATAACAATAGGGATAGGTATACGAGTGGAAGACTAAATACGAGTACGGCTATCACGTGGTACATGTAGCAACGTCGTACCCAGAAAACTCCTTCTCAACTCTCACTAGTGAGCAACAGCTCTCTTGGCATGTAATCCATGTTAAGGATATCAAACATACAGGGCCAATTATTTAAACGAAGTCTAACTTAGACCGTGGTTTAACCCTTTCACTCCCAAAAGTGTCTTAAATCAAAATTTAAGACGAATCCAAATTTCATTTTGTTAAATACTTATAATAAATATAAAAGGTACTATGTGAAAATACTGCGGACGAGGTTTCATTTGAGTGGTCACACCATAGAACTTCATCTACAGACTCAAAATTAGAAGCACTTAGATGTCTTCTCCACAACTGACTCTGGGAGTGTCAGAGTTAAAGCAACAAATAAACCTCTACTCATCTATTTACAAGCGGGTTATTGATAGGAAATAAACGGTCGTGTAGTCTGTGCCTTATGCCTGCTTGACATTAATTATGGTAAAGAAGACTTACATATTTGGGTATGCCAGAATGAAATCGATTTAGACCACGTTTTTGTTGAATCTTGTCTACACTTTGTTTAAATATCCAGCCTATAGTCTCCGTACATAGTCTACCATAACGGGTACATAAATTAAAGTTATTACAGGAGACTGTATATTTGGTAACCCTAACATGAATCACATGACGCTCTCTCCTCCGCAGAGGCTCCAAAGGAATTTTAGGGAAGGGAATCCACTGGGAGGAGAATGCAGGTTTGACTATCTCTCGCCTCTTATGCACTGCACTCACCCTGTACAGTGAATTCATTCGCCCCACCGAAGACCACGGAACCTCTGCAGAGGGGAGGGGAGCAACAGAGAGGAACGAGGGCGCTGGGAACGAGCCATAGTTAAAATTCGAAAATCGTACTTGTATTCCAATTTAAGGTTCCTTAATGTCCCTACACTTAAAAACGTATATTTGGTTATAAAAAATTATAACTAATTAATTAGTGTAGATGCTCAGGTTTTCGCTACAATGGGCGAATGAGCACTGCCATGAAACGCGTAATTTCAGACAAAGAAATGTGAACCGGGCAACTTTGTCTCTAAACTTCAAACATCTCTTCAAAGAGAATGTACATTTCCACGTAAAACAAATGAATTTTACCTGTTTTGACAACTAAAGCCTTTGCATATAGTAAGTTCTTAACTTAAACGTCATACATGTAAATAACCTAATAACTTAATTTTTTTTTTCACTCGATCATTCCCGCTACACAAACCACAGGTCTACCAGCAAGTGTTTGTATGGAAGAATGTGCCTTTAATGAGTCTAACATCAAGTTTCTAAGGCTGCTGACGGAATCTTCAAGTTGACAAAACAAAACAACATAGAACAACAACGTGTTAACATTATCGGCAGCTTGTATTCCAAGCCCTAAACTTCGCCTGTAGATAGGCTAATTTGTCAACCAACAGAGAATGGTAAGCCAGCGCCAGATTTCTGAGTTAAACCATGTGCAAAAAAATGATTTCTGTCGCTATTGTTGGAAGAAAAGGAAGTTCAAAAAAATTATTTGGTATTATTTAAAGGAATGCATGTATAATATGGTGAGTTGAAATCTGTCACAGCACTATTTTAGGGAGTATAAGACATACAAAAACCATTCGAAGGGATCTCTTCTCTCAAATGTTTCTTGGCTCTAAGAATTGTCAAACGTTCGAATTTCTAATATCGACGTTTCTGCTGTAATTGTCGCACTGGCAGATTTTGTAACAAATATAACTTGTAACTTGTATTTGTTCGGACATTAATAAACAAGATGCCCGTACCTCGTGATTGTGTGGTGCATTTATCTAAATTGTCTATTCTCATTTTACAGAGGTTAGAGTAAAAGTTTAAAAAGTGCCGTCTCCCTTCCAATGTCTGTGAGTGCAGAATCCAATTTTGTTTAGTGACTCAAGAACGTCTAGCCAGTAGCGTAAAAAAATAATAAGTGCACAGTTGATCCTAGTCCCTGTAAACAGGGTCGCCTTTGATCTTTGGCTCTGTGACGAATGATACACCAGGATTCTCACATTTATGCAATTCAAAGATGAGCAGCTGAAAATAAAAATGCAGTTCAGTTACTCTGTTGCTCTTTATTTTTGAGTGGTTTTATTTTTTTTGCACTTCAAAGAAGGTTGGACAAATTAAACCTTGAAAAAGGAATTCGAAAAAAGCAGATAGGAATGTGTCAATCCCAAAAGGCGTTACACAATTGTCACAAATGCATATTTGGTGACGTACGCTAAGCAATACTTTTTCTTCTTGAATAGTTGTACAATCAAGATTAACAAAAAAAAAAATTGATGACAGTGTTGGCAGGAGAAAGGTCATTAAAGAGAAGAATAGTCTTCCACAGAAAAAATGAATTTTTATAGAATAGAACTTTGTGGAAAACTTCTACCATCATTTTATAGGGCTTCACGCCCTGACTTCAATATGAGTCTTTTCAGGTCACATGTCATGATAGTTTTAACTAGCATCTTAAGTTACTGAAAAGTGATGTTCATGATAACAACGATAACTCACTAATACACGGTTGGAAGAGCCTCAAACCAACTCAAATGTGTACATAAATAGCATGATTGTGCAAGGAACCTCAAAAATTGACCAGTTTTTTTCCAGTCGACTTTTTTTTTTTTTCCCAGAACATTAGGTAACAGGAAATAACAATAGGACAAAGAATCGCTTAATGAGACGTATTTCAAACCTATATACACTTTTTTTAGGTTCATTGCACCAAGAAAAAGGTGCTTTAATATTGATGAAAACTTCAGACCAACCGGATGAAATGCAAGCGAGATATCATTGTTAAGACTTCCTTTATTCCAAGAAATTCTGTTTTTCGAGAAAAACGGTCTTAAAGGTAAGCGAACGCAATTTAGACAGTAAACAAACCCGGTTTTGTTTCCCCCTCTCCTCAAAACCAACATTTCCAAATTCCAATTCGATCTTGGAGGTGTCTCCAGTTAGCATTCTGTGGGAAATACCGTTTACTTCTAAATGAAGTGATTAATTTGTTTATTTCTTTCTTTCTTTCTTTCTTTCTTTCTTTCTTTCTTTCTTTATTTATTTATTTATTAAATAAATCAGGGCAAAAGTGGGTACAAACTTGTCAAAAAATAGAATACCCTGACTAAACAAATAAATAAAGTGATTACTATTACTACGCTACTTACACAACCTAGTGTAGATGATAACAATAGGGATAGGTATACGAGTGGAAGACTAAATACGAGTACGGCTATCACGTGGTACATGTAGCAACGTCGTACCCAGAAAACTCCTTCTCAACTCTCACTAGTGAGCAACAGCTCTCTTGGCATGTAATCCATGTTAAGGATATCAAACATACAGGGCCAATTATTTAAACGAAGTCTAACTTAGACCGTGGTTTAACCCTTTCACTCCCAAAAGTGTCTTAAATCAAAATTTAAGACGAATCCAAATTTCATTTTGTTAAATACTTATAATAAATATAAAAGGTACTATGTGAAAATACTGCGGACGAGGTTTCATTTGAGTGGTCACACCATAGAACTTCATCTACAGACTCAAAATTAGAAGCACTTAGATGTCTTCTCCACAACTGACTCTGGGAGTGTCAGAGTTAAAGCAACAAATAAACCTCTACTCATCTATTTACAAGCGGGTTATTGATAGGAAATAAACGGTCGTGTAGTCTGTGCCTTATGCCTGCTTGACATTAATTATGGTAAAGAAGACTTACATATTTGGGTATGCCAGAATGAAATCGATTTAGACCACGTTTTTGTTGAATCTTGTCTACACTTTGTTTAAATATCCAGCCTATAGTCTCCGTACATAGTCTACCATAACGGGTACATAAATTAAAGTTATTACAGGAGACTGTATATTTGGTAACCCTAACATGAATCACATGACGCTCTCTCCTCCGCAGAGGCTCCAAAGGAATTTTAGGGAAGGGAATCCACTGGGAGGAGAATGCAGGTTTGACTATCTCTCGCCTCTTATGCACTGCACTCACCCTGTACAGTGAATTCATTCGCCCCACCGAAGACCACGGAACCTCTGCAGAGGGGAGGGGAGCAACAGAGAGGAACGAGGGCGCTGGGAACGAGCCATAGTTAAAATTCGAAAATCGTACTTGTATTCCAATTTAAGGTTCCTTAATGTCCCTACACTTAAAAACGTATATTTGGTTATAAAAAATTATAACTAATTAATTAGTGTAGATGCTCAGGTTTTCGCTACAATGGGCGAATGAGCACTGCCATGAAACGCGTAATTTCAGACAAAGAAATGTGAACCGGGCAACTTTGTCTCTAAACTTCAAACATCTCTTCAAAGAGAATGTACATTTCCACGTAAAACAAATGAATTTTACCTGTTTTGACAACTAAAGCCTTTGCATATAGTAAGTTCTTAACTTAAACGTCATACATGTAAATAACCTAATAACTTAATTTTTTTTTTCACTCGATCATTCCCGCTACACAAACCACAGGTCTACCAGCAAGTGTTTGTATGGAAGAATGTGCCTTTAATGAGTCTAACATCAAGTTTCTAAGGCTGCTGACGGAATCTTCAAGTTGACAAAACAAAACAACATAGAACAACAACGTGTTAACATTATCGGCAGCTTGTATTCCAAGCCCTAAACTTCGCCTGTAGATAGGCTAATTTGTCAACCAACAGAGAATGGTAAGCCAGCGCCAGATTTCTGAGTTAAACCATGTGCAAAAAAATGATTTCTGTCGCTATTGTTGGAAGAAAAGGAAGTTCAAAAAAATTATTTGGTATTATTTAAAGGAATGCATGTATAATATGGTGAGTTGAAATCTGTCACAGCACTATTTTAGGGAGTATAAGACATACAAAAACCATTCGAAGGGATCTCTTCTCTCAAATGTTTCTTGGCTCTAAGAATTGTCAAACGTTCGAATTTCTAATATCGACGTTTCTGCTGTAATTGTCGCACTGGCAGATTTTGTAACAAATATAACTTGTAACTTGTATTTGTTCGGACATTAATAAACAAGATGCCCGTACCTCGTGATTGTGTGGTGCATTTATCTAAATTGTCTATTCTCATTTTACAGAGGTTAGAGTAAAAGTTTAAAAAGTGCCGTCTCCCTTCCAATGTCTGTGAGTGCAGAATCCAATTTTGTTTAGTGACTCAAGAACGTCTAGCCAGTAGCGTAAAAAAATAATAAGTGCACAGTTGATCCTAGTCCCTGTAAACAGGGTCGCCTTTGATCTTTGGCTCTGTGACGAATGATACACCAGGATTCTCACATTTATGCAATTCAAAGATGAGCAGCTGAAAATAAAAATGCAGTTCAGTTACTCTGTTGCTCTTTATTTTTGAGTGGTTTTATTTTTTTTGCACTTCAAAGAAGGTTGGACAAATTAAACCTTGAAAAAGGAATTCGAAAAAAGCAGATAGGAATGTGTCAATCCCAAAAGGCGTTACACAATTGTCACAAATGCATATTTGGTGACGTACGCTAAGCAATACTTTTTCTTCTTGAATAGTTGTACAATCAAGATTAACAAAAAAAAAAATTGATGACAGTGTTGGCAGGAGAAAGGTCATTAAAGAGAAGAATAGTCTTCCACAGAAAAAATGAATTTTTATAGAATAGAACTTTGTGGAAAACTTCTACCATCATTTTATAGGGCTTCACGCCCTGACTTCAATATGAGTCTTTTCAGGTCACATGTCATGATAGTTTTAACTAGCATCTTAAGTTACTGAAAAGTGATGTTCATGATAACAACGATAACTCACTAATACACGGTTGGAAGAGCCTCAAACCAACTCAAATGTGTACATAAATAGCATGATTGTGCAAGGAACCTCAAAAATTGACCAGTTTTTTTCCAGTCGACTTTTTTTTTTTTTCCCAGAACATTAGGTAACAGGAAATAACAATAGGACAAAGAATCGCTTAATGAGACGTATTTCAAACCTATATACACTTTTTTTAGGTTCATTGCACCAAGAAAAAGGTGCTTTAATATTGATGAAAACTTCAGACCAACCGGATGAAATGCAAGCGAGATATCATTGTTAAGACTTCCTTTATTCCAAGAAATTCTGTTTTTCGAGAAAAACGGTCTTAAAGGTAAGCGAACGCAATTTAGACAGTTTGTCCGTCTCGCGGTATCCTAAAACTATTGTCAAATTCAAGTTGCCACAGTAAAATACAAGCTGAATGGTAATTCGATACAAAAGCCATCGCTTCTGTGAGATTTGAGTCATGTTTTGTCGGCTAAAACTCGGACCTCAGGACTCTCTCCTCAGGTGTTTATCCACAGCAGTACCTGATGTCATTTTACAGAGAGGCGAGGGGGGAGGGAGTGTTCTTAATGAGGTTTGTTTGTGAGCATTTAATAAAAGTAAACCATTGTTTCTATGGCCGTTGCTATGGAAAAAGTCACATACTGCCGATTAGATTTCTTAAATTTCCATGTCTCATTTATTGGAAATCGAGTGAGATTGTTTCACGACAGCTTTCCCAAGTGTTTAAGGTTACAATTTTGCCTTTTAAGAAAGTGACTTTTGCAACCGAACATCACCTTTTTTGAGTAGAAGACCACTTTAAGCGGTACCATGAGCTAGCAGTTGTGAATTACGCCTCACAAAAATTCATGACCTTTGCGATGCCGGTGCAAATGCTATATCACGCATGCGAGCTGACAGCACCCTGGACAAATTCAATTGCTTGAAGCGAGATTCTGACCGCAAAAGGGAGTTATATTCCCTATTACACAGTTTAAACCACAGGCCTCCCAAGCTCACACAATGAACCTAGGAGACCTCTGCCTTAATCAAGAACGTACCTCGTTTACTCCTTTGCGTAACCATGGCGATGGAAGATACAGTGTCTCCTGTGGCCCAATTTCCCAGTACCTTCCCAGGTTATGTCCATTAATGAAGCCCACGCCTTTGGTCCAGCCTTTCATGTGAAGAAAAGTGTCCTTAGGTTTACCTGTGATTCTAAATGTCCCTTTGTACAGTGATGGAACCGATGGTAAACTTCTTTCAGTTATTTTTCTCCATTCCGACTGTTGGTTCAACCTGAGGAAAAGCCAAAGTTGAAAAAATGGGCCCTATTTCCCAACGGGATTGTGTCTATAGCATAAAAGCCTGCATTGAAGTTAACAGCGGAATCTTTATCCCAAGTGACATGCACGTCTCTATGGTTTCGTTACGCCCGCAATCTTAACAGTGAAAAAAAGCAAAAAGCTACGTCACTCCGGTCTTTCAGAGCCTTGAAGGTTGAATCATTTCAAACGTTTACGAGCGTGAAGTTCGTATGAACACGAAGCATAACATGTCCCGGCAAACCCAATTTCACGCCGGCAAAACGTGTGCATGACAGTTACTTCATTCCGAACATATACTCAACGTAAAAAGCTTAAGTTTTCAGAGAAGGCGTTAAGTTTTGCGGTTAAAGTGAAACTTTATTTTCCTTTTTAAAATTATGGCAGGAACTGCACACGCATCATACATTTGGTAGCTGCTTCCAATACACATTAGTGTTTCTCTTGCTAACGTGGTACAACACCTGACATGCATGTGGCGTAGTGGAACATTCAAAAACCAAATTAACACACAAACAAATAACCCTTTTTACAGTAAACTATTCTCATTTGCATTACAATGTATTTCAACGTGAATGTGAGGCAATTTCGGGCAATTTTGCAGTTTCGAAACTCCCCACCTACCCCTCCCCTAACCCAACATTAACACTACCTTGTTAACTTATTATCACTCAGGGCAAAATGTTGGGTTAAGGGAGGGGTAGGTGAGGAGCTTACCAGAAACGCATAATGATCCAAATTACCTCACATCCACGTTCAAATACACTGTAACGCAAATGAGAAAGGTTTACCGGGAAACGGGTTATTCAACGACCCTCAACATTGTTGCATTCAACATGTTTCACACGTTTGGCCAACAAGTGGAATAATGTGGAACAATATTGTCAATTTTAGTATATGTGTAGTCTTGTAAAACGCTACGGACACGTAGAGGATACGCACTATATACCGGTAAGATAATAAATCATCGTCATCTTTATCAGTTGGATGATGGTGAATGTTGTTGGATGGCGTTGAAAGGAATATGATTGTCACGACAATTTGAATTCAACAATGTTGAAAGTTATTCTATGGAAATGTTGTATCCGTTTGCCTAACCTGCGTAGCCGTTGGGATCGTTACCGCGTGCAAAGTTTTAGCAAAGGAGCTGCGAAGCCGCGTGGAGAATAGGGAGGAGACGCTTTCGCGCTCAAAATCAATGATTCCGCCAGCTACGCAGGCTACCGTTTGCCCTGGGCAAACATTTAAATGGCTGCCATCTCCAATCATCCTTTATGCACCATTGCGTCACTTGTCCTCCAGCATGGCGGTTTATGTCCGAAGTGGCCAAGCAATGTAAAGGACGCATTACTCACTTGTCAAAAAAGGTTTTCTTGAAGTCCATTGGGTAGATCTTCCACTTTGTTTGCTTTCTGCCATCGATTTGGACATCACCGAGTATGCCTGAAAAACAAGTACAAACATATACATCATTCCTGCTACTGAAAGCGTTATAGAAAATTTGACTACCGTAAAGTTCTGAAAGCAACAATGGTAGTTACTTCCGGATTCAAAGAACAGGAACTATAACAGATAAGTTTACAGCATAAGTGTATCTGGAACGACTCATCTTAGCAAAAATATACCTGCAATTTTCGTTTAAATTGTGATACTTTTTCTCAAGAAATTTGTACGTCTTTGTGCTTTTCAATCCCAGGGGGTGGGGGGATTCAATAAAGTTTTATACGGGGGGGCTCCGCCCGGAGGTTCAAACACTTACCCTTTAATATATTAATTTTTACCAAAATGGTACCCCTTTCATATAACTACAGCAACATTGTGCCCCTTTCTTTAGCCGGGGCCAAACGAGAGCGAGAGTTGCCGAAAGTTGATGAGAGTTCACTCTCGACCTCGTTTGGCCTTAAACTCTCATGCGCTCTCATCAAATTTGAACCTGCTCAAATGTTTGTTGATAGTCGCCGAGGGTTTTCTCTCGTTTGGCCTGCGTTTGAGAGTTGCATGAGAGTTTTGCGGTCAGCAGTTGTTACATTTAGTACAGCGGGCTCAATCGCCACCTCAAAAACAACATGGCGTCGATGGCGTCCATGTCGTCGGAGTCTCTGCCGCGGCAACCAAGGAAACTGGCAAAACTCCACGCAAAAGGTGGTCGCACGATGATGTGTTTCGCATGATCGTAAGCAATAAGCACGCAGCAGCTTTTCACTTGCGTGAAAAATTCATTGCACTGGATAGCTAGCCGGCTAGCCGACCTGGCCGTACGCCGTGTTTGTTTACTTGCGCGATTCTCGCGCGATTACAAGGTCATATGACGCCATGTCTTGTCGCGCGATGAACTCTCGTCAACTCTCGTTCTCGTTTGGCCGGGCGGACGATAGTTACCGAAAGTTGAAGACAACTCTCAGACAACTCTCATTCTTCAACTCTCGGCAACTCTCAGTCTCGTTTGGCCCGGCCTTAATACCTTAAGGATAAGCCAAAACAATAGAATTTCCTATAATTGCCACGTTTTTCCCGGGCTTTCAATCGTTCTGGTTCAGTTACTCAAAGGGTGCAAGCTTTTTTGTTTTTCGCGTTGTCATTTCTGCCAAAATTTGGCACCCTTTGTTTTACTTCACTTTAGCCACCATTTCTTCCACTCTGCAGCCGATTTTGTGACCTTTTTATAAACTAAAATGGCAATTTTCCCTACCCTTTAGTATACTGAGAGCATAAAAAAGTACCCCTTTCGGGCGGAGCCTCCTCGTATAGCCCATTATAGGGAGCACCCCCCGGGTTTTCAATCGTTACTCCACACGTCACTTATGACAGAACAGGCGGCCGGGTCTTACGGTTGTATACAGCGTCTGTCAGTCACTTGTTTTCTCTTTAAGGGTTGTTTGGTAAAGGCTATATGTGCATTTTGTAATCATCCCCACTGTTTTTTAACGAAAAAGGTCACGTTAGTTTTGAGGTCGTTATTTTTGGACGGTTAAGAACTTTACGGTGATTTTTATTTATTTATTTATTTATTTATTTATTTATTTTACATTGCAAAAAACAAAGAAATAAAGCAAAGAATACCACAAGATTTAAAAAAACTCCGATTTAAATGCTGGCTCTTATATATTGTTCAAAAGTGCGAACCTTTTTTTCATTCCTGTTGTTTGAAAATAAAGCCCTACACAGTTTAATGCTCTTCTCTCTAAATAAAACCTAAACAAAAGATAAATTCCCCACCTTTTCGCTGACTGTTCAAAAACAGCCCAGAATTCACTCGCCCCAAGTTTTCGACGAGGATATCAAGTTGAATTTGTCTGGAGCCCTGTAGAAATTAGAAAAAAAAAACTTTGACATTTGACTGATAGTCTTTGATAAGATTAACAAAACTGGAAGTTCCTGGCCTTAAAATTTTTACTTTCACGAAATATATGGTAGACAAAACAGATAACACGTTCCCTCTTAATTTTGAAATTAGCAGGCCTAATGACTTTCGGGTGGTCATTACTTCGGACAGTTAAAATACGTTAGTAACGTAATGCGAAAAACAAGGTGAACGCGACCACAAAATGATACTTTTAAAATCCTTAAAGACGATCTCATCGATTTTCATAAGAACCAACTTGAAGCTGGTCGGCTGTAAACCTCAGTTAGAAGAGCCCTACACCAATAATAGCCCAATTTCGATATATTAAAATTTAACTTAAAACAATAGACATCACTACGAGGCTTAGGGGAATAATATAAGGATTTATATGGGTTTATTCCCCTAAGCCTCGAAATGATGCCTATTGTTTAAGACTGAATTTTAATATATCGAAATTGGGCTGTTGCAGGGACATGGGTTCGAATGGTTTGAGAAGCCATGCCATATCAAAAACTCGAAAGAGTGTTTCATCAGGTATCCAAACACCTCAAAGTGGGTTTCAAAACTCGGCTGCGCCTCGTTTTTTAAATTACGGTATTTGGATATCCTGATGAAACACTCTTTCTCGTGTCTGATGTATTACTTCACATATACGATATTTCATTTATTTTACTTCCAATTTAAGGCAAGTAAAAAAGGCAAAATACTCAACAAGGAAGTTCCGTGCAACCCTGGCTAGGACTAGCGTCATGTATACATACATTGTTATTGTCAGTTTGTAGCATTTCGGTTAGATCATTACTTTCGGCGGGGAATGAGGTAGGATAGTGGGGTGGCGATGGGTGGTTACTTTCTGGAATAACTGGGAACGTCCCAAACTGACGTTACTTTCGGTTGGGCATTATTTTCAGGGGCCCTTAATTTCTAAACTATACAGGAGCCCAGGGTGTCACCTTTCTGTCGCCCTCAGGTCTTATTTTGACTTCCAATAGTTCTTCTTCATCAATGGATTGCTTGTCTACTTTCATTGCATCGATTGTGTGAATGAGCTCAAGGTCTAGAAAAACCTAAAAGAACAAGAAAGCAAGCTTACAGACACTCAGACTCAAAAAGCTATGAGAACAGGAAACCAAAAAGACAGCAAATCTGTCAATAGATGTGTATGCAACAACGTTGACATGACAGGACAGGGTAACAGTTGTTGACTAACAGTCAGAAACTTTGATCATCAACAAATGTTAAATGAATGGTGTTAATTGGTATATCGCTTTAAGGCGATCATAAAAAAATTGTACTGCTGTCATAAAATTATGAAAGCAGTGTTTATCCACCCAGCAGTATAAATGGGTACCGACGGTGTACTGCTAGGGGGTAACCTTGTGATGAACTGGCATCCCACCCAAAGAGGAGTAGCAATACTCCCAGTTGCTTCATGCCACAGGAACCAGGTTAAGCTCTGGCCGCGTGGGTGTCCTGTGGCTAGTATACGACTTTACTTTTAATTTGTTTATTTTTCTTCGTAAGCCAAAACGCATTCTTAAATTTCTTCAAAACGGCTTATGAAATGGTATAGTACAAGAAATTGTGGAAAAAAGGTAAGTCTTTTAGTAAAAACGCATTTTTCTGTTCCTGATCACGTGACATTGGGCGTGGTCTGATGACGTCATGAACTGAACCCTACTTGCCCTCAATGAATATTGTCCAAATTTGGTCCAATGTAAGCATACATGTGTTGAGTTACAGCAAAGTCATTTTTTAAAAAATGAACAACTACTTTCAGTTTGACACAAAACATGCTTCGATCGTTCAACGATCATCATCAGCAAGCAATGGCGTAACATTTCAAACATGATACATTTCAAAGTTAACGTACGACATTTAAATGCGCGAGACATAGAACAACTGTTGTGCGCGCGAGTCTAGATACATGGCAAAGAAAACAGTATAAATTAGCAACGGCCTCAATAGATACTGTATGGGCCCTTAACGCTTAAAGTCATGTCTCTTCAATGTAGGAACTAACAGTACTACAGATACTTCCAGGATGGAAAGCTGGTCCTTTGTAGGATCACCCCTTTCATTATATCTTGTGGCTGCGATAGCAACTACGAGAAATTGTTGTGGAGTTGTACACTTAGGTGGTTATTTTCGTGAGCTCTCGTGAAGACTCGCTGATGTTCACGAGCCGTTCGGTATTCCCAAGAGAGGAACTTCGCTGTATCATCGCGTTATGTCGTGGAAACTTTCGTTATTTTTAGGCGCTGACGTATCAGTCAACTAGGATGTATGGGGATCCTGTCGTTCAGAGTGATAAATTGTGTCATTTATCAATGATTTTCACGCTCAGTAATATTTAATATGTTGCGGTAAAATTAGAGAAATAACGTTAGATCACAGCGAACAGCCGTGTGCTCTTAGAAAAGGTTTTTGTCAGGAGTATATCGTGATTATACTTGTGCTAATTGTGAAGCACACACAATCCATTTTCGGTTTTGATTACATAACAACCTTGTATGGTGCAATGGTTGATTTTGCTGATATCACTGAAATTGGAATTCTGTGTTGGAAAATTCAATTCACCTTTTAGGACTGCCCATTGGCGATTGTTATTCAAGAGATACCTAGAAAGGAGTGTTTTAACAAGAGAGAACAGGAAACACAAATGGAATAATTTGGTCTCTTAAAAAGAAACGAAAGGGACATTTTGTTATTCTATTTTGGTGTAACACGAAGACCCTTGTTGAGTGTGCTAATGGAAGTTAAACGGTTTCGGAAACCTAAAGACTGCTGAAATGCACTTGAAAGGCTTTGAGACGGTCAAGAAACCCAAGGACAATATATGATATGGTATGCACACTTAATTGGCTATTTATTGTCATTTTTAGTTTCCTGACTAAACCTAGCCATCAAGTTCCATACAAATCCTTATATTTTGACACTTAAGTGGTCTGCTCGTGAGCCTGGGTAACCTGTGCGACAACCAGGAGATCTCGCCCTTGGGACGGTTATTTTCATAGTATGACAACAGTTCGCCTATCATATACATACAGACATAACACCTGGACAGAAGGACTCAAATTAGTGAGGAATTTTCTTTTTGAGCACCACAGAAATAACACATCTACGTCGTCCAAACATATTCCTTTCTTGGTTCGTATAAAATTTTGGATGCAGAATTGAATACTTTTCCATACTGTTTTGCCAAATCATTTATAATTTTTCCAAATTCCTATATAACTATCAAGAAAGAAACGAAAAGGACCGTCATCAGCGCCTGAAAAGGCTATTAATTATACATGGAAATATAGATGGAAAAGCACAACAAAACAGGACAAAAATGAACAAGACGAAACAACAACAACAACAACAACAACAACAACAACAACAAAAAGTCTCTGTACTTTTTTCCCAGAGTAAACTTTATCTCCTATACTTTGTCAAGGTCTACGAAACTGGTTTTAGATTCTTAATACTTTTCCTATTTTTTTCAGACTCTGTACGAATGGACTCCTTGGAGCGACTCAAAGAACAAGACCAACAGATTTGGAGATGGTGCTAAAGAGAACGCCAGAGGAGCAGCCACTAAAATCAGCACGCAAATGCGCATGGGCGAGGTAACACCTCAAGTGCTTATAATCTCCTACCCAGATCTCTTGTAGACGAAGCCGGCTTCGTCCACAAGAGACCAGAGGAGATCTGGGTACGAAATTAAAGTGCTTGCACAAACTCTCCGGGGGAGATGGCCAGAGAACCGTAGTCCTTGACGTAGAACAGAACAGAACAGAACAGGACACTTAGTTGTATACCTGTGCTCTGTCACTGACGTGATGAATGATTATTTCCTCAGGTACACTGTCAAGTTCTGTTTGGTATAGAATGAAGCCATAACCTTGTCCTCCATCGTTGTTAATTGGAAGTTCTTCCATGGGCATAACATTCTCGGATTCTACAGGCGGCCCCTGCAAGAAAAACAACAACCACAACAAAATGTAAGAAAAAACAACCAGAGCAAAATGAAGAAAAAACAACATTTAGACTTTTTGAGAGCAACCCCAGGGAATACTTTACTGCGACTTTCAATAACACACAGACTCTAAACTTTAAATGCGAAAAACGATTGCGACTTTTACTGCCGTCGATGATAATTAGCTGACCGCCAGTGGGCCATGAAAAGCAAAGTGAATCGAAATCTGCTAATCAGGGCGCACAAACGAGACCTCTTGAACCCGAACGAAACTACTCTGTTGTTATAGAAGATATTATTCTTGAAACATCAACAATTAAAGGAAAGATTGGTCAGTGATTTAGGAACTCATCCGAGTCCCTTTGTCAATGATATGATGCACATTATTACCCTTTCACTCCTAAAGTGGCCAAAGCAAAAATTCACCAAAAATTCCAAATTTCGTTTCGTAATATCCTCAGAAATAAATAGTCCTATGCAAAAGTTCTGCCAAAGAGGTTTCATTTGAATGGTAACACGATAGGATTTTGTCAACAGATTAAAAAGTTAGAGTGTCAAATCATCTCACCATAACTTGGTCTATGAGTGAAAGGGATAATCACATCACTGACAGAGGGAATCGGGACGAGTTCAGAAAGCTCTGACGAACTTTCCCTTTAATATATTGTTGGTATTTCAAGCATAATTTCCAGAGCAAACACAAACGAAATTTGACACTCGTGAAAAACGCTCTAGGACAGGTTTGTCTGTAGTCAGATTGCTTTCAATGATTACAAGAATTATATAGCAGGGGAGTTCATCTATTCTTGAAGTCACTTACAAAGAAAGGCAAAAAGTCGCCGAGCTGTTGGACATGTTGCACCTTAACATCTTCTGTAAAAAGTAAGAATAAATTAATTTTATTAAAAATTACTTTTTGCTTCCCTGCTAGCAGAGGCCCCTTTTCCTTTGTATTCGCTGAGCTGACGGACGGGACGAAAAGGGACCTCTGCCATGGGTCAAAATGAACTGTGTTGAGCATGCGCCACGGTTACTTAGCGACCGAAACGTCACGTGATGCTTTTAGCACGTGATCAGCTGACGACTCCCACCTTTCTCAACTAGCGCGCCAAAAAACACCTGCACAGTTTTGTTGTCGTGAATGGCAAGTTCACCAAAACCCTAAAAAAAAGTAGACAGTTCGTCTGGAGATAGTTGTTGTCTAATCTACGGTATTAATTTCAAGTTATCTGGACAAGGAAGCTTTTCTAACATGACCACAACTCCAGGAATCAAAGAGAATTTAACCCATTGAAGACTGTGTGTTTTATGATCGCTTCACTAAATTAGCAGTTGGCAATAAACAACCCATGTGCAGTACGGAAGGACAATTTATAGGTTCGAAAAAACAACACTCACTTGATCTAGAATAGTTAAAATTTCTTACTTTTAAATAAAATACACCAGTTGTCAAATAAGAATTAGCCAAAAATACAATCTCAAAGTCAAAATTTTGAAAATTTCCGCAAGAGATTTCTCATGCTGTCTCGCGCGTAAAATCAAACCACAACAGAGCATTTGTGTCTGTTTAGGTCAGATTACTACTTTTCGAAATTTTATGAATGAAGGTACACAGAAGAAGAGACAGTAAGCTTTTATAAATAATACATTTATTAAAACACGCCTTTACTTGTTTCTGAAGACCAAACGCGTTCAATTCTCTCTTCGGGGGAAGCTACGCGCAAGCGATTTCGCTCGATGTGCAAGTTATTTTGAAGAGCATTTGGTAATGCGAATTGTGCACGTTTTTCAAAACTTTTACGAAAACTGTAAGGAATATGAAGAATCCCTCAATTAAAAAGCGATTTCGATACAAATTTACAATCAAATGTGTAATTTACTCTACCGTAGACTCGTAGAAGTGCTGGAGCATTTCACAAAAAGTCCGCAGCTCGAAAAATCTTTGGAGGTGGAAGGTTGTCCTTCGCCTTGACAGATATTTTCTTCGCTCTAAATTCCATTGTTTAACTTGTCGAGTGTTTCTTAGAGCTTCTTCTTTCGATTGTTTATCTTTCCGTCGTCCATGTTAACAAAAACGAGAGAAAGTAAACGTTGTAACTCTTCACGAGTTTAGTTCTCTTTCCAGGACGGCATGTTACTATGCGGGCTCACTAAATGACAGCGGAATAACTGTAAAGGAATGCGCGAGATACAGTGGGCTCAAGTCACGGTCAGCAAACAATACAGGGAGCATGCGTTTCGGAAACCGCCGTCCACAACCATGGACGGCGGTTGGATCAAAGGGAGTTTCGACCCATGGCAGAGGTCCCTTTTCGTGCCGCCCGTCAGCTCAGCGAATACCGAATACAAAGGAAAAGGGGCCTCTGCTAGCAGGTAAACTTTTTGTTTACATGTGCCTACAATTTAAATGCGAATTCACGCCTAAGGCGTAAAAATTGAAACCTGAGACATGAATTTCCTGAAAGCTTACTAGTTCTTTCTTATTAAGACTTCTACATACTATTCATTTGGAATGGTGTCTTTTTTAAAACTGACCAATTTTAATAGCAGTTCAAATACCTTAAAAGTTAATTTTTTAAATGTGTGATCATGGATGAACATTTACGATACTTTATGCTGTTGTGAAAATTATTTATTCGTGATAACAATAACAAAACGACATGTAACAGGCCTTGATAACCCCCTGAAACCACTATTCTCTGGTTATTACCTCATGCAACTACATGTAAATGAATTAGAAGACCGACATACAATTGACAATTTTGCAAGGCATTGTATGCAATATCAGAATCATCCTCAGACAATATCAAATAAATGATAAATTGCAACACTGAATATCCAGATTTTCAGTGTGTTGTTCGATTTTCAGTGTTGTTCGAGTCCCACCTAAGCCAATGAATTCCATTTCAGTGGCTTGGATTTTCAGTGTTGCAATTTATGTGTACAATGTAGTTTGCACAAACATCTAATCAAGTTTCATACCTTTCATGATCTAACTCTAACAATACAAGGTACCAATATGTTTCCGTCATAGCGTTTAGTCAAGCATAGTTATAATTAACTCCTTACCATATGTTGTCCTCTCATGTCGATCCTTAAAAGGAACTGAAAAAACGAGATCAAAGAATGTTGCCATTTTAATCACTCCTAGAAAAAGCGACCTTCGTGGGTTTACACCATTCTAAGTTTTCCTCTAAAAATCCATAACCTCAGGATTAGGAGACACTGTTACAATAATTGGGTGAGCACAACTTTTCAAGAAAAGTTATATCCCTGAGGGATTTACAGGTACAGTTTCCAGCCTAAATACCGAAATTTCGCTTATCTAGTTTCTGTTATTTTGCTTAATGACACCAAATATACAACTAAATTGGAAGATAAGATTTAAATGGGAGAACCAGAACAAGAAGTTTGGGCAAAAAATGCAGGACTACAAAGATGAAAGTGGATTGCAATTCATCAAATTTGACGGCTAGAAATCAATTTTGACGACAATTTCTTTCTATTTCAAGATACAGTTGATTCCTCGGTAACTCGAAGCTCCCGCTAACAAAAGCTGATTTCCCCCTGGATTTGTTCCATACCTTTACTGTAACTTTGTCCCCGATAACTCGAACCTTCAATAACTCTAACCTCCCTCAAGCTCGAAGTGAATTTTCTTCCCTTCAGGTACAATTTTCTAATATATTTATTAGATATTATTTCTCAAGTTTAAAACTTCAACACTGTGGAACAATCGTTTTCCTGCTGGTTGCCCAAAAGCAGCATGCGATTTCCCGCCAAGAAAAGATGGCATTCTCCTTCCCCCGTCGGGTTTCCTTGGGATTCTTCTCCCCCTCCCCCAGTTTCTGTAAAGGAGGGAGGACGGGCCGGCGTACAATGTCGTCAGAGCCAAAATTTCTCGCATCGACAGGTTACCAAATTTGCTTATCAATGGTGCTCCGCTCTGCGGCCTTCAGCCGCAAAGGAGCTCTGCTAATAAAGAAAGCTAACAGCAAATTTACGGCCAAATGTGAGAGTGGTAGGGAGGGGGGGACAAGGAGGATTAAGCTTTCTGCTTCCCGTACCCTTTAATTCCGGTTCCCGCCCTATTTTTTGTTGGCTCCCACCTCTTTGCGCTATTTAGATTGCAAAGTATTGCGCAATGTTGCGTATTTTTCACCTCCTCCTGTACACCTCCCACCCCTTTTTCTTCTGGTCTCCCACCCCCCTGCCCCTCTCCACTTAAGAACACACAATATATCTGATACGAGGTAGTGTGCCTCTATATTTATTTATTTATTCATTCATTCATTCAATCATTCATTCATTCATTTATTTATTCCACAACAACTCAAAAAATCCTTTCTCTTACTTGGTGCTAGGGCATCTGGATTGTATTCTGCTATAACTGTCTTTAATGCCTTAAACTTCTCAGTGATGTCACCTGCCTCTGATAAAGGAGCGTCATAATCTACAAGGAGTAAATAAACAACAAAATAATAATATTGCAATAGTTAAATAAATTGACTAAGGACTTCATTTTGCAAACCCAGCCTAGACTATTTCTATAGCAACATTCCCCTGTTGATTCATAATTAATTTACTGCTGCATTCTAGTGACGGACTAGAGTAGCCTCTAACGCAGACATTCTCTGGGCAACCTCGTTCCCAGCGTCTCTATTTTTCTCGCTCCAGGGGATGGAAAGAAGAGAGACCCTGGGAACGAGGTTGATTCTCTGGGCTTGTCATGCACTCCCCCAGGGAGGAATGGATTGCTCGAGAGCCCTTAGAACGTCTAAGTTGAAACCTAGGATGACAGCCGATCGAGTAAGCTTAATAACTTGTTTATCCTGTAAATGAATGTGAAAATGCGGTGGTGTAAGGTCGACACTCTTCTTCAGCTATCGCAAATCGTTAGTTCAAGTTTATTTGTCATTTTTTCTGCCAATAACCAGTAACACTGTTGGTTAGAGAATTAAAATGGTCTTCAAATAAGAAAATAATTTACCCTCGGCAAGTGATTACAGCGAGGTGCTAGAAGGTGCTGGTGAGGCCGAGCATTTAAACCTTAGAAATAAATATTTCAAACTGAACATAACAAGTTAAAAGTCCCAATTTTCAGCTGTTTACACTATCATGTGGAAAGATGGCATGTCAAAAAATGGCTGCGCAATTCTCTGCAATGCAAACAACTCCGGAAACCACTGTAAGGACCCTGAGAATTAATTAACATTATTGGTGTTAACACCAACACTTAATTAATTAATTAAGTAATAAATTAATTAACACCAATACTTAATTAATTAGTTAAGTATTGGTTTCAATTAATTAATTAATTAATTAAATAGTTAATTATAATATTTATTTTATTGTTTATTAATTGATGTT
Source organism: Siderastrea siderea (assembly GCA_964030785.1). Lineage (NCBI taxonomy): Eukaryota > Metazoa > Cnidaria > Anthozoa > Scleractinia > Rhizangiidae > Siderastrea > Siderastrea siderea. Next base: position 29,199,477 of record OZ034975.1, read on the forward strand.
ACACTTACCATATGAGGTAACTGTTGGAAAATACTTCAACTCAACTTTGTGATGACTTGCACCATTCATGAAGCCAAAGTTCGTTCCTCCTTGAAACAAAAGATGTGAAGATCAAAAGCTATAATCCGTAATTAAGTAAGGAGATACTGTTCAGTAAAAATTGTAATTAACAACTAATTCAAACTCGACAGGCAGAACAACGATATTTCATTGCTAACAGCTGACATGCACATTTTCAGTGGTAATAACGGAGAAACTTTAAAGTTCCAAGAAATTTTGTGAAATTCATTTGCTTTACTTTTAGACAGTACCGAATTCGAACTGTTTCCGCAATTGTGTATGTATATTTTTTGGTACGCTCAAACTCGGAAAATTTCAACTTCAAAACAAAATACTTTTTTTTCGAATCGCTTGGCTATTCAAACCAATATTTATTTTTTTTTTTTTCAAACACAATTTTTACTATTTTGCTGTTTTAATAATATTTTTATATTTCTATATTTTATTCTTAGTTAGACAAAATATTATAACACGTAGTCATTCTTACTTATAGCTTAACTTAATTTATACACTTCCAAGAAGTTTTTATTTTTCTATTCTGTATTTTTATTTCGTGGCGCACCTGTAAACTAGCTTTTTAGCTAAGCGTGCTGACCACGTTAATAAAGGATTGATTGATTGATTGATTGATTGATTGATTGATTGATTGATTGATTGATTGATTGATTGAATGTCGAAAACTCCTCAGGGATTTAAATCCTTCTCGTAGAAATTCTTCCAGAATTTCAGACTGCCGGGCTTCCCCAGCTGCTGTCACCATACAGACCACACGGCGTTGTAAACATTCTTTCTTCGAAAGTTATATGAAATCGCTGTCAATCTTCTAAGTTGAGTAGTGGCCTCTAACGTCAAATATTTCAGTCTCAGTACTCTAGCTCCATGAAAAAGTTCCGATATCAGTTCTTTAACTAACGTTTCGGTGCTGTTAATCGTTTTATTATATCCCTCATCGGAAATAAATGAAACGACAGTGATATCTCATGGTCCTTTCAACATAATGTTTTAGGTAAAACTGTCTTGGAATATTAAATTAAACCGAAAGTGAGATGGTATGGACTTTCGAAATTAATTGACGTGCTTCCATCGAAAAAGAAGTTGTAATGAGAATTTGTTGAAACTTTGCAGAGTTACTAATTACACCTAGTACATTAAAAAAATAACTAATTAAAAAGAGTGGGTCACCGTGTCTGATTTCGCGCTACAGGGCTATAGCATTTGTAGATACAGGTATTTTGCTAGCTTTCAACAGCAATATTAAAACATCGGCACGCAGTGCGTGCAGAACCGGTTACGTTTGTTTGTTTGTTTGTTTTTTTGACATTGTCGCAATTTTGCCGTTGTATAAATTTCCCAAGACATTGTCTAAGGCAACACGAATGATAAGTCTACGGGCTTTACAAATGTTGTTCGTCTAAAACCCCTTAGGTAAACTTGACATATTAATCCGGGTAACAAACAACGACTACCTGAGATGCCACAGTCTTAATATAGCGTGAGGCCCATACTGTTACTGTTAGTAAGTCCATCATCTTGGACAGTGGGCCCTTGTACTATTTTGCTTGCCTGTATGTACTTATGGATGTATGTGCATAATTGCAAGTATCTATTGTGTTTGTATGCGATTGAGCAGAATTTTTGAGAAATATACCGTAGCTCTACAAAAGCATAAAATCTTTCTGCGGTTACAATCTAACTTCCGAGGATCACATGACCTCCTTATCGCAGTTAGTTCCCAGTTTTCTCGGATCCGGATGTATTTGTATTGCATGCGTAGCTGCACGTTCCACCGTCCATAAGATTCTAGCGTGCCTGCCAGTGTGTCGAATGTATCTGCCTATGGGGATTTTTCTTTTCGGAAGTCTGAGTCTTCTTGTAAATTTCTGCAGGTCTTTGAGCCCATTCAGCTAAGATGACACTTCAAACAAAGCGGCGAACGAAATATTTGTTTACATTTCTAATGTCACGATCACGGACGCTTAAGTTTGTCGTGGAATAGATCAAAATCATCTAACAAGAGCATGCTCAAATTGGGAATAGATTTTTCACTTGCTGATATTGCTGTTGCCACTGCAGAAGCTATCTTAACTTAACTTAACTTTATTTAAATACAATTCAATTCACAAAAATACATAATTATTAAATAGAAAGAAAATTATAAACAAGATGGGAATAATTAAAGGTTCGGTTCCGCCCGGAAATAGCAGAAGCTAATCGAGGCGGGCGGAGCTACAAGGGTTCATCAGTCACAATAATTAAATAATGATTATTTAATTAATTATTTAATTAATCAATCATTATTTAATTATTTAATAATTAATTAATTAATTGAATTAATTATTTAATTGATTAATTAATTAATGATTAATTAATACTGAACAGGCTTTAAACCTTGTCTCAGGCATCTTCAATGGCACCTTTCTACAAAACACTGATAAAGCTTTATCAATGAAAACTTTCAGACAAAAGTCGAATACTGTATTACTGGTTGCCATGGAAACACCGCATTAAATGAACAATATCCTCGTCACACCACTCTTTTTCTAAGTAACCTTCAAGCAAAAATTATAAAACGTTTGGTGGCTTTTTGTTTGGATTTTAATAAAAAGTACTTCAAATTGTTTTATGGACGGTGCCTCCTTTTGTTTCTGCACATATATACATTCTGTGCATCTCAGGATGGCCTGAGAAACTTGGGTTTCGTTCGAACGGTACCTACTAATACAAAGGTATTTTTGCTTGGTTTATGACTATGCGGAGAAAACAGATCTTAGCAAGGGCTGTTGGAATCCAAAAAGAAAATTGGGAAATTTGGAAAGAAGATACCATACATTGATAGGTATTTTAAAGCTCTTAACAGTTATGGTTGCTTAATTATCTCTAAAGGATAAATGGTTACCCACAATTTTGTTTTTAAATCCAATAGCCCTTGCTAAGATCTCTTTTTTCCACGTAGCCATAAACTGTGCAAAAAGGCACCATCCTCAAGTCTGCGGTGGAGGAATCCCCCAGTGTGAATGGGACTTATAATAATTACATCTTTTTTAATTACATATTTATACTCCAAAACTTGCATCAAGGGCTCCATACCATGAAACATGTAGAAGTTGATCGAGGCTCCAGCTTTCAGTATGTTTGAAACTCTTTTAGCAACTTTTTCCACCTCCATCTTGCGATGTTGCTCCCCCCAATGATCAAACCAGCCCGGCCAAAACTCAGCTACCATCAGCGGCTTATCAGGCTATATATGTAAATACAACACTGTCAACTAGTACGGTCTATAAACTTACATTTGCAATAAATTAGAATGAGAGGGTTTGAAACCAGGGGTATCTAATCCCAGGAAGGGTAGGGTGGGTGGGGGGACACTGCTTTCTTTAGGATACAACATTTTGCAATTTTATGGCTTCTTTGGCCTTAATGGGGATAGGAATTTGTTTTTAGATAGGGTATGGGTTTTAGAGCAACTGGGTTCACAATTTTGCAACTTAATCTCTTAACAGGGGCACTAATGTCTTAACAGGGGCACCATTTAACACTTAATGACTGGTCCCGAGGGAAACAGTTAATTTTGTTTCCCGAGAATCTCAATGTATATATATAAATTATATAGCACAACGAAGAGATTAGAAGACGTAATGTGAAAACAATCGAAAATTTATTGAAAACAAAAACGCGCTTGTCAAACGCTATGATCACACCACCTTCAATCACGTTCTGTTCACGTGCAACGGCGGTCTTCGGTCAACATTCGCGGGTAATATTGCATTGCTACCCTCTAACGTAATAGACTTTGCAATGTTGCCCGCGCAGAGACTTTTGGCGGGAAACAGTTTCATTGTTAGATGTCATGTGATCCCGAACTGACCAATAAAAGCGCGCGCTATTAGGGGAAAAATTCCAGCTGTATAACAATTATACTAAATACAGATAGACCCTTAAGTGACAAGGACAAAATTTGCAGTGAACACGTCTTTGTATGAGAGGGATGCGTCTTGGACGTGAACAAAATAGTTTGATCAGCTGTAAACGTCATTTGTAACGATTTGTGGGCTTCAAATATAAGAAAAAAAGGCATTCCTACTTTGTGGAGTGCAAAACGGACTCAGGATATCCAGATAATGGCTTACAAGTCGATAAATTATGGGAAGAGGCTAGTGAAATCTGGTCATCTTCCAATATGTGATACAAAAGCAAAACACTTCCAACTTGCTCCAACAAATATGCGAGAGGGAAAGGTAAATTACTGATTCCGTCTTGTTTGACTAGAATGTATGCATCGCTAGCCTGAGAGAAGATTTGAATATCGGTCCGAACCAAGAAATTTCCAGATGATCAAAACGTTTTGCAGGTTAGCCTCCAACGCAGCCTCCCTTCAATGCCATCATTCAACTTAAATAGCTAGAGGTGGAAAAATCTGCGTTTTGACTTGAATGCATAAAACAGGGACAGCGTTTGTGGGGGCCAGTCAGGCTGGTCAACCCAAACTTGCAGCAAGTACCCTCACCCCATCTCTGGGTCAGAAATCATGCCCATAAAAGTTATACATGAGACAGTACGCCTCCCCCATATAAAACATTGTTCTCCAGAACTAACGGACGCCTCCCAGTCCAACCACCTCTCATAAGCACCCACTTCCGATAAGCGACCACCTTTCTAGTTGGAACCTCTTAAAAGCGACCGCGGCTACTTTTTATACTGTGGTTGCTATTTATAGCAACCAAAGAGATTATGTGAACACATAGGCACATTCCTGTCGTTATTTCCAGAAGAAATCGTGTGGATTCGTTGCTGTTCGTGCGATGTTCGGTATTACCAAGAGAGTAACTTTGCTGTGTTTTCGGGCCTTGTCGGAGATGCTTTCGTTATTTTTAGGCGCTGATGTATCCGATAACTAGGGTAACGTGGTTCCCGTTGCTTAGAGTGATAACCTATCTCGTTTATCAATGATTTCACGCTCAATAGCATTCAATATGTTGCAGTAAGGGGGGGGGGGGGTGGATTCTGCCCGCACGGACTTTGGACGTTTATAACTTTCTTAATACGCAAGCTAAAGCCACCAAACTTTGGGGACTTTTCTTAAAATTTACCTGAAAACAATTCGATATAGTTTCTATGAAGTTTGACATTACCACGGCAACCATTTTTTGCCAAATGTTTTTTTTCAGAAATTTGAATTTTCCTCTTTTTAATGAAAAATCATCAGTTTTTTGAAGAAAATTTCAATTTTTTAGATCATTTATTTATTGATTCTGGTCACTTCTTGATAAATTTTGGCGGTTTTTTAAGGTTTTGGAAAAATCAAGTAAACCAAGAATGGGATCCAAGATGGCCGCTGTTTGAGAACAAGACGTTTTTGTGACGTCATATGACGTCATCAATTGATATTACGGATCTCAAAGGAAACTTTTTTGGACGTACTTTGTGCCTTCTAGCCTGAGAAAACAGCCGACGTTTCGCGAGGTCGCCACTTGAGCCCTCAAAAAACGACGTCTGAGTAACGAACGCAGAAATGCCATACTGATGACGTGCACTACCCAGATCTTGGTAGCGCTTCTGATTGGTTATGCCGCGAGGGAATTCTCTTTCAACCAATCAGAACCACTACCAAGACCTGGGTAGTGCACGTCATCAGTATGGAATTTCTGCGCTCGTTACTCAGACGTCGTTTTACGAGGGCTCAAGTGGCGACCTCGCGAAACGTCGGCTGTTTTCCCAGGCTATGTGCCTTCCAAGTTTCGTTGTCATGGCTTTGATATTCTCGGAGTTAAGATGTGGGGCGGAATCCGGCTCCCCCAATCCTCCGGTCCCAGAAGACCAAAAAAAGCCCTGTCTGAATAGGGTTAAGAGAAGTAGCGTTAGATCACAGCGAACAGCAATGTGTTCTTAGGATATTTTTATCAGGAACATATCGTGATTATATTTGTGTTGATTGTGGAGCATACACAGTCGATGAAAAAAGTCGATTTCCGGTTTTGATTACATAATCAAAGATCTTGTATGGTGCAATGTTTGGTTTTGCTAATGTGACAGGAAATTCCGTGTTAGAACATTTAACTCACCTTTTGTGACTTCTGTCCATTGGCGGTTGTTATTTAAGGATTGTTTAAACAAGAAAAAAGAGGAAACACGAATGAAATAATTGTACTATTAAGCCCGGTAATCAGAGAAGGCTTTGCAATATTCTACTTTGAGAGTGGTAATCGAAGATTAACCACAGAAGAATAACGTTTATGGAATTTTGACTGCTAAAGGTAGTATCCGTGTCCGCCTTAGAGTGCTCAACATTAGTAGCTTTACTAACCCTGCTAAAAACGGTACATTATAATTATTTTTACAATAACTGAGCGAATTCTCGCGCGCTGATTGGCTAATTTTTATTGTCAATAAGAGTTCAGACGGATGAAACACGTCAAGCTGACGCAATCAGCAAAGTTTTGTCAAACTTTTCAGCGCTGCATTCTTGATGAGGCGAGAATTGTACCACAAATGTAGTAGTCTCCAATGAGGAAATCATTTAAATTGTATGGGTTAAAACTTAAGAAACTATTGCAACCTCAGAGCGGAAAGATGAGGATTTTTATTGAAGATTCAGACCTGAAAATCGACGGTGAGCGGGAGTTTGTGCTGTCGATGAAATTAAGGCTTTTTAATGGTGGACCTTTTTGTGGATCTACAACACTTGGACAATGTTATGACGAAATTTATCATCAATAAGAGGACAGACGCATAAAAAACTGGCGTCAATTTGTTAGATTTAATTTTTGATTGCGTGATTTCTTATGAAAAGTAATGAATGGGTTATTAGAGCTGCGTTTAGCTGTTCTTCTATGGCCTCGGCTGACAATGTAGTATTTCCGAGCAGCTGCATATTCTTTGAATTTATCAGTTCTTATATACGTAGAATCAAATGAAATATATGCTCCATTGACTCTTGCCAGTTGTTCTCTAACAAGATCCTACTGTTATTTACATCGGTCATCCAGACCAAATTCATAATTTATAGTTATCTCGGCTATGCCTCTTGAAAACGTAGACCAGATAATGGGCTCAAACTTGAGAGTGAGTAATGAAGAAGAAGATGCTTTCAATTATCAGCCCAACAAGAGATACGAGTAATGAAATACAGAGATTTGTATGTGAAAAATTCGGGAGAAGAGAGACTGACAAGAGAAGGAAGTTATTGAAACATATCAAAATTCAGTGTTGTTTAATGATTAACGGAGAGAAACACACCGCCATATTGGTCGGACCAGCTTGACACTCGGAGTTGATATCTCTACAGACACATAGCCTGTGAACAGGCTCTCTGGTCGGAGAAAGAGCGAAGAAAACAAAGGGCGAGAACGAGCGAACAGACGGGGAGGGGGCGGGGAAGGTAGGCTCGGCTCGCTCCGCTCTTTGATTTATTTTCGCGCTCAGTTTTCCCCTCTGCGGAGCCTGTTCACAGGCCACCGACACACAACAGGTAATGTGATGCATTACAGTGGTCGGAATTGTACTACCCAGGTAACAGACGATTTGTATTGTATCAGACAACTCAAAAAGCAAACCGTTTGTTCGGCAATCCGTCCTGGAAGTTCTTTGGCCGCGCAATGTTAGAACGTTTAAAATGTTAATTTTTTTTTGTGACTTCTTAAAATGTATCACACTGCATTTTGCTTTGGGTGTAGATCTCTGCAAGGATTAAGACTCCAATACTACCACAGACCTTATGCTAAATTGGGAAACTTACATGTACATCCACTACATGTTATTAAAGTGTACTAGTACCCTCAACAAAATGTTACTCACTTGAAGCTTTTCAAGCCTGCCAAGGTATTCCATTTCATTGTTTTGAAAGTTTATTGTTTTCAAAACTATAGAAACAAAAACAAGACATACAACCTGTAAATGAAAAACAGCAGTGTTGTAACATATGATACAAGAAAAATAACCTCGTAAGATACAAAGTGATGCTGCTGCTGACTGGAAATTTTGAAATTATCTCAAAATCTCATTTTGTGTGTGTGGCGCAAACTCAATTTCCTCCAAAGAAGATACAACTCCTGACTTAACATATTTTCCACACTTTTTAGATGAGACCACGCAAATTCCAGGCTGACTAGCTAAAGAGCAACACCTGGATGAAGTTTGAAATCAGGGTGACACAAGAAAAAAATAACTAGAACACATCATAGATAGGTCTGGCTTACTCCTTTGAGGTCATGCAACAGGGACAAGTACTACAGCAACATGTAGCAGCGACAGATCACAATATTTTGGCACACACAAGGAGACGTGTTTTAGCATGCGTTGGATTGTTTTGAAACTTATGCATGCTCCTGCCACAATTCACTAAGGCATAACCCTGCTACAAGAGTGCTTTTGTTGTCACAGAGACATGGCCTTGCCCCGTGCATTGTATCCCTAGTGTTGAAGAAAATCTTTTTTTTTTAAGAAATTAAGCAATAACTGAGATTAAAGATAATTTACCTCCTGATATCTCAGGGTAGTATTCCGCCTCCATCTTATGAATGCCGTCTGATGTAAACAGCAGCTCTGTTAAGCCAGTTGCTATCATAAGCTGAAATCAACCCGATTAGTAAGTTTACAAGTTTAATTTTTGGAAGAGCGTACGTGAGCACGGCTCACCCTTTGTCATCACCTGCGTTGTCTCTGGCTTTTTTTGACACCTTGCCAAATGACGTAATCAAAGGCTGGCAATGCGTGCTGAGCCGATGACGTTTTTGGAAAGAGCGTGCTTGGATGTACATTTATCATGTATGACGAACTAGTCACGCTAGAAATGAAGAAATGTACCATCACGCAAAACATGACTTGTCCAGATTGACTATACGGGATTTTTCTTTGTCACATTACACGATCAGTTTAAAATAACATACCTAATTTTGATAATAGAACACACTTCTTACTAGGTTTCAAACGATTTTGTGGGTTCCAAAATAATTTACATATACAGCAGTAGTATCGATATCCTGATATTAACTAAGTAAAGGATAAAGTCACACTCGAGCCAAGGAGGCCCACGCGGCTGGAGCTTATCCCGGTTTCCGTAGCGTGAAGCAACTGAGAGTATTACTACTCCCCCCCTGGACGGGATGCTAGTCCATCGCAGGGTTACCCCCTAGCAGTATGTCGCCGGTGCCCATCGTTGGTACCCATTTATGCACCTCGGTGAAGAGAGACAATGTGGGGCAAAGTTTCTTGTCTAAGGAAACAACACGATGGCAGGGACTGGCCTGTCAACCACCGACCTTCAGATCTGAAGTCCAACGCACTAACCACTACACCACCGCGCCCCCACTAGAACCTTCAGGTGAAACACTTATACGACGTTATATATCAACGTTCTACAGTGTGTTGCCCAGTTTTCGTACACTTTAGTTTGTAATCGCTATATCTTTTCGTCTTTGAGATGAAAATTTCTGAAATTTCTGTTAAAGATAGCCTATTTACTTACCTTCAATATATAAAACGATTGGCCGCTTGATCGACGTATGTTCAAAATTATGCCATTTTTCCCAAAACTCCTAAGTTGCCCAGTCTTCGTACACCTGGCCCAGTTTTCGTACATCGACAAAACATTTCCCCACGAAAACGCTCGACGCAAACCGATGTGTCAGCCACCCTGCTGAGTGCTTATCGTGTTTTCTGTTCGATTGGTGAATAAATATCGGCTTAGCGACCAATAATTGGTGTAAATGGCAAATGGTTATTCGGGGGGTGGATGTTTAATCGATCCTGCAGTGTTGATTTTTTGGTCCGTCACTTAATTGGACGGCTTTTCGTACGCTCAATCCACTGTCTCGTACGTCATTTACTGCCTTGGTAAAGGTAGTTGACAGGTTACTATTCTGCGTATTACAACTGTTAAGAAAAGGCCTGTATAAGATTCGACGTTTTCCATCCGTTTCCGCTTACGCCTTTAAAATAGCAAACGCTTTACTTCCGTTTCCGCTTACGCTTGCTTTTCTTAGCTACTTTTGTAAATGTTTTTTAGAATCGCAGCAGAGTGAAAAAAATCGGTAAAACTGGTAAGCTAACGATATTTCAAGGTGTATGTCAACATTCTATGCATAGACATCTACCTTAGTTAATTACTTGACGATTTAGATTGTTTGCGCGGGATTAAGTTTATGAAATATTCGTGACCTTTGCATGACCTGGATGTAAAGCGTCGCTGTTATACCACAACAAATACATGTACTGTATTGTACTTTGCAAGGATTGTTGTGTAATCTTTGCTGCACTTGCGACTTATTAGTTTTCGAACAGTAAAGTTTAAAATTTAGTTCTTTAACTTATTTAAAAATAGGTTTTGAGAAAGGCGCAGCTAAGTGTACGAAAACTGGCACAGTAGGTCGAAATGTATGCGAAGATTCTCACCGCTAAAATTCAGGAGCAGTTAAATTTGAGCTGGTGATGAAAGTTTTTCCATTCACTTTCATCTTTTATCTATCATCTGTCCAAAAATCATGAAGTTCCGTGCAAAATTACCTACAAAACGGGCTATTTGTTCATCTACAATACCTTAACTGTGCAGTGAAAAGTGCAAATATTAGCCGCTAAACTTTTACTCACCTCGAAAGAAATTGTCCGCACTGACCTGCTTCGTCATCAAAAAGCCCGGCAAAACCAGCAATTTATAGCTGAAATGTTCCTTTTATTTTTGGAATTCTTCGGTTGACGAAGATTTAAATGACCGACGAAAATAATCAAATAAAGTTCTTTTTGTACGAAAACTGGGCCCGTACGAAAACTGGGCAACATACTGTATATCTCAGGAGTAAAATTGAAAGTAAATATAAGGGAAAATGCTTTTGATTTGAGTTAACCAGAAGTTCGAAATTGTCGAGATTCTAATGTATTTTTGTGTGGCTTCGAGCCATACATTGTCGGCATGCGCGTTGTCAGTTTCTATATTTATTTGTCTGGACACGGGTTTGCCACATTCGTCAAGCATGAGGTCACTTGTCACGCAAGAAGTGAAGAAAGAGAATACTAAGACGCAAGACGTGACTCTCAAGATCGGCTATTCTAGTCTGATTTCAAACATTACAGAATTAATTTTGATGACAAGTCACGCTTTCCTACTAGATTTCATTTTGTGAGCTCAAAAAAATTGTTGGTGGAAAAAATCTTGAAAGTAGAAAAGCCCCAAAATTCAATTTCCATCCGTTGTGCTTGCGAGGAAGATATGCGAGAATTGTTTGTGCCATTACTTAGTTATAAGCAGAACAAAAACGTTTGGTTGGTTAGTGATTCTTCTGTAATGGCAGCTGTAAAAGAGATCACTAAGAGCGAGGAAGACGCCTTAATTAATGAGTTGTCTTCTCAGTTCAGACTTAAAAAGGAAGTCCGAAAGTATCGCTACATGCAGTTAAACCTAGACATGACGCATCATTTATGCGATTCATGTGCAGTCCTCTCAATAAACCTCCAGTTCGCTTAGCTGGCACGTAGCACGAGAGTAATGTGAGTACATTTACGCTTCGTCTTACGCAAGTTTGCTAGACCAGCCAAATTGTACGCTTTCCCAACTCTTGTTCTAGTATATTTCGCACCTATCATAACAAGAAAACGTGTTTCTCGACCAAATTCCGAGAAATCATCGTGTTAACATGACGGAAGTGATTCAAGCCGTGCTCACAAGCACGCTTATCCCAAAAGTCTAAGTTCGCTTTGTTAACTGCGTAATAACGTTAATTTTCGACTGTTGTCAGAGATTTTACAGTTAACTCTTCCATTTTAGAGTCCGAGGTAAGACTATCTCATTTTCTTCTTGTTTTGTCGTAATTTGAAGCCACACTTGTATGCATAAGCGTACCGTTTATATGTTAGGGTTTTTTACCCTTTCCTCTGCCGAAGTCGGAGTGCCTAGGGACCTCACAGTCCCCATCTCCTTGGAGGTACCTCACCGCTGTGCAGAGGCTGAAAGTCGGGCATCTGTGCTCCGACAATTCCTGAGGCTAATAGGCGTTTGGATTAAAGCCGGTCACAGAAACCAACACTGCACCGACTGTCCATTGGGACTGGAAGGGGGAGTAACTTTTACACATTCCAACACTGACCGTGGGGGGGGGGGGGGGCGAATTATGACGCCATCAACGCCGAAGCTATTGTCCCCCAAGTACCACGCCCAAATTGGGACATGGAACGTACGCACTATGTACCAGATTGGCAAAGCGCACCAAGTTGCCAGGGAAATGAAGAGGCTGGGGCTCGCCACCCTGGAAGTTAGCAAAACAAGATGGACAGGGGCTGAGAGATTCAACTGTCATCCGGGAAAACAGTACTCTACTCCGGTCTGGCAGGCGCCAACGCGCTGCACGAGAAAGGGATGGCATTGATCCTGTCAAGGGAGGCTGAACTAATCTCCGAGCAGATCTTCACTGCCTGGCATGGTTTGCGTCAAGGTGCCAGAACACCACGATAATCCAAGTCCATGCACCAACAAATGACGCAAAGGAGGATGAGAAGGCGGGCGTCTGTCACCAGCTTCAGACCGCCTTCGACAAGAGGAAGACGAGAGGTCTCACCATGGTTATCGGAGACCTGAACGCCAAAGGGACTTTTGATGAAGGAGACATGTTCTGTGATTGGAGAAATGTTCTGTGATTTCTGGGCAACAAATGGGCTTATTATTGGGTGAAAACTCTTCCTGCACAAGAAATCTCATAAGCCCACGTGGACATCCCCTGATGGCATGACCGAGAATCAGATTGACCATGTGGTCATCAGCAAAAAGTGGTGGAGTTCACTTCAGGATATTCGACTGAAACGTAGTAGAGATGCCGGATCAGATCATCACCTAGTTGTGGCTGAGATCAATATGAAGCTGCTGGCTCTGAAGAAGAAGAGACCAAGAAGAAGCAAGTATTGCACCTACAAGCTGAAAGACCAAACAGTGATTGTTGAGTTCGCAATTGCACTGGCCAACAGATACGATGCCCTGTACAATGGATCAGATGATGAAGAGAAGACAGAGCCTGAGCTGGAACAGGAGACGTATTCTTCCACCTGCGAGAAAATCCTCGGTAAGGTCAAAAGAGAAAGAAAGGAGTGAATGAGGAAAGACACGTGCACACTCGTGGAGAAGAGACGCGAGCTGAAAGCCAACATGGAGGCCGCTAAGACAATAAACCAGAAGTTGGCCACAGCACGTGCTTACAACATAAAGAATAAAGAGGTGAAGCGAAGTTGCAGGAGAGATAAGAGAAAGAGAATCGATGACATTGCCCTAGAAGCAGAGGAAGCAGCAGAACAACGAGACATAAAGAAAGTGTACGATACCACGAGGCTGCTTAGTAGGAAAAGAAACATCCAGAGTACAGTCAAGGACAAGAACGGGGTGGTCCTGACCAGGAAAGATGACAAGCTAAACCGACGGAACTCCTACACAGGCCCGCACCAGAGAAACCAACGGATTTGACTAGAGGACCTCCACTGGCTAGAAGAACGGGGCAAATCACCCTGGCAGAACTCACGAATGCTTTGAAAACCCTGAAGAACGGAAATGCAGCTGGGTGCGACAACATCGATCCCACGAGAAGCCTAGAAGGTAGGAGGCCTGGTCTCGGCCAAGGCCCTCGACTCTCTCCTGGACAAAACCTGGAACGTGGAGGACATCCCTTAAGACTGGAAGCTGGGCGTCCTGGTTACGTTTTCCAAGAAGGGCGACTTGAGCCTTTGCAAGAACTGGAGGGGCATCATGCTCCTGACGATTGCTAGCAAGGTACTCTACAGGATCATCCTCGATAGGATGAATTATGCTCTTGATGAAAGACGCCAGGACAAGGAAGCAGAATTTCGCAAGGAGCGATCCTGCTGCGACCAAGTAGCAACCTTGATCATGGCGCAGCCCCTGGAGTCGAACAACGGGCTGCACATAGCCTTCGTCAACTTCGAGAAGGCATTTGATTCCATAGATCAGGACATGCTCTGGAAGATCTTGAGGCACTGTGGGTTCCGGAGAAGATCGTCAAGATGACCCAGGTTTTCAAGCGAGAGTTCTGCACTAGGGAGACATCACAACCCTTTCACACGAAGAAGGTGGTCTGTCAGGGGTGTCTACTAAGCCCCCTTCTCTTCCTTGTGGTGCTGGACTGAGTAGCCCAACAGGCCTTTGAAGACAACAAGCCCGATATCCAGTTGCCCTTGCTCCAGAAGCTGGACATGAAACAGATGCTAGAGGCACTTCAGAAGTAGGCTGCCAAGGTTAGGCTCAAAGTGAATGCATCGAGTGACCAAGGAGATGAGGTTTCGGTCGGCAAACACGGGAGATATGACTTGTGGAGGCGAGACCCTAGAACAGGTCACGGTCTTCAAGTACCTCAGTGGCCTTATAACCACCACAGGCAGCACCGAGGAAGATGCTGAAGCCAGATGCAACAAGGTGCAGATTGCCTTCTGCATTCTAAGACCCATCTGGAGATCCCAGTGCATCTCTCTGTGGACAAAGCTGAGGATATTCAATTCAAAAGTCAAGTCCGTCCTCCTGTATGGATCTAGAACTTGGAGACTGACTAGGAGGATCATCGCCAAACTTTAGGCCTTCGTCAATCACAGGCTTTGGTACATCCTGGGAGTCTGGTGGCTAAGGAGGATCTCGAATGAGAATAGAAGCGCACCAATCAAGAGAAGATTTAAGTCACCATCCGTAGAGGGAAATGGTGGTGGAATAGCCACACCTTGAGGAAACCTGTCACCAACATCATTTGCCAGTCCTTTGAGCGGAACCCTAAGGGGCTAGGAGGAAGGGCAGGCCCAAAACGTCGTGGAAAAGAACAATGCAAAAGGAATACGAAGACAACGGGATGTCAGGGAACGGCGAGAAACGGACAGCACAAAATTGAGCCCGCTAGATAGCTGCAATGGAGGTTCGATGCTCCGGTCAGAATGACGTGAAATAACTCAAGTAAGTTTCCCCCTTGGAGTCACACACTCTCAACTAAAATGGTGAGAAACATCCCACACCCCAGTGAGTGACTTGGATATAATTATTTATTAATTAACATTAACTAACAGTACAATATGACAAAATAAAATCATTTAAAGTTGAATTCTTACGTCTCTCATATGTGCCATATACTTAGCACCTAGGTCACCTTTGCCATAGTTGCCATACTCATTTTCCACTTGAAACGCTATGATTGGGCCACCACGGGAAAACTGAAATCAGCGGAGGAAAGTATAAATCAGTCAACAGTCATTTGCTCCTTAATTACTGTACTAGCCTATTCCAGGCTCTCTGAGAGAGTAAGGATGGCAAAGATTAGGAAGGGAAATGCGGATTTTCTCAAACTTGCTAAATACTTAGATTTTTACTAATTTTGATTACATGATTATGCTCCTTAACTTGACAACCATTACAAAGATTGATTTGCGTGAAGATTATGATTTTCTGCCATAGTTCATTTTTAAATTGAACCACTGGAAAATATTGCAATCCTGAGCCCTCAATGTTCAGTATTACCTGCAGGGGTACAAGTATTGGAAGAAGTTTGCTGAAATATTTCTCCACTGCATGAATGTAAGGAGGATACATGGATCTAAGTTTCATTTTGGGATCACGTAACAGCCAGCTGTAGTTTAAAGAGAAATAAAGTTATTAATATTGGCATAAACTATTAGTAAACGTTACCAACTATAAGTTGAGAAAGCCTACTGCTCTGCCTGTACAACTAAATTTTCGCTCACAGGGACAAAGGAAGTAGAGAGATGGGTGTGGGGTGCTTAGCTCCCCACCCCGTTAGGGACCCTTCGTAAAATCCGCCTTAAGTAATAATTAGTGAATTAATTACATTAATTTACAACTTTTATGATTTATTAGTTAGAAGTTATACTTTTTTAGCCTCTCTAATTAAAACTATGTTCCGCCATTATTGTTTTAGGAAACTACGTTTTTCTAAATTTAACTGTTGCCCATAGCTCTTGACTGCAATCGAGCAGTTTTTAATTTATGCAGAGGTCATCTCACTTGTGGCATATACTGGTACATGTTAAGCAATAAAGAAATGCCCGCTTGCAGAGAGCCACGGCATAACCCTTTTACACAGTAACAATCTTCAAAAAATTTAAACAATCTGCTATCTTGTAACTAATGTTTGATAGGCTCTTTGATAGAGTGGTTCTCTCACTAACCTTGGCAGCCCTCCAAGATCCCACTCAGCACAGATGTAAGGCCCAGGACGAATGATCACATACAAACCAAGTGACTGGGCTAACTTGATAAAATGACTATGCAACAATGATAATAAAAACAGTAAGGAGGAGATTACAACAACATGTTCACTGACTGTTCTAAGAATCATGCAGACACTTGATTAACAGTTTAACACCATCACAATGGTAACAAATAAAGCCACCGAAAATTCTGGGGCTGGATCATTTCACGAATCATCTTGCAAAGGTGCGAGCATGATGCAGTGGTTGGCACATTGGACTAATTTCATTGGGAGAAAGAAAGGTTGTTAATTCAAAGCTTGGTCGTTTCAACGAGACATGTTGTTTCCTCAGAAACTTTCTTCAACTTTGTCTCTCGCTGCCCAGGCATGTTAACGTGCAAATGGGTATTAGCGATCCATTAGGAAAACCTTATAAAATGCTGGGGCAAGAATGACTAGAACTACTACTGATGATCAAGCATACCATCTGAGTGAAGGGACGACTGTACTTGTTAATGCATCTTATGCTCCTACAATATCCTTCACGATACAGGAAATGGAGCTGTGCACTCGCCATGCAGGCCACCTGTGGCAAAATGAAGCTTAAAGCAATCCTGGTTGTTTTGCACCATGCACGGGAAACAGAGTTAGGCAATAGCCATGTCGGCCACTTATGGCCCAATTTCAGCTTTACCAGATGAGAGTTTAAAAAATCCCTTTTCAAGTTGGTGATCATGTACTGACAAACACTATGGAGTCATTTTCGGGCTGGGGACATTTTGGGGTACTGGATTATTTTGGAGTTCACTGAGGTTTATTTTTGGTGTTCAAAACACTCACACTATATCCAAATCGCCTTCAAAGTTAAATTTCCCTTTAACTTCTTCATGTAAGTTCCAGGGAACATAACTGTCAAAGAAACATACATCATCTTATTATTAGAAAGATAATATATTCAGAGAGCCAGTACCCTGCAAGTAGAGTTTTCTTGGCTGCCCTATGTTCTGGTGGGCGAAATAGTAACCTCTGCGCAAAACGCTCCGATTTCCTGTCATGCATGCGTGACATTTGTCATACGCATCGTCACTTCCTGTCCTGGAGACCAAGAGATCTCGCAAACACCAGGAATCCCCCAACAAAACCTCTATTAAACTCCCTCTTTCACGTCGAATAATTATTTATTATAAATCACAGTTTTGATCTTCCGTTTAACACTTTGACCAAAACTCTGTGCCGAATTTTCTTTCTTTACTCCCATCAATACAATTTATCAGCTGGATAGTGGTTTATCCAGTGGATAAAGTTATTGAGCCTTTGAACAACTGGGCCCTACTGTTACTCAAGACTTTGTTTCTACACAGGTGAAAGTTAAGTTTCAAACTTTTGTCAGTCAAGTTGCAGTTTGTTGACACAGTATCTGTCATATCATGCATGAAAGGTGCGTAGATTATGAATATCAATCAGTAGTCTCCGTTACTTTAATGATAAACAAAGGCCCTCCCTTCATTAACAAACACGGTTTGTACTGCTACGATCAGCAAATAGGTGATGCTTTCATGCTTTGAAACATTAGCTCAGAGCATTGGCTATTGGAGGACAGTGCAGACTTTGGCACAAGATATTTGAGGTTTTAGAGCACCCGACGGAACCACCACCATTTTAACTCGTATATGTAATACGATGTCAATATTGCACGCTTAGTTCATTTTTGAAACACGTAAAATATACACCTACTTAATTTATGATAATTGACATTACGCAACATAAATGAGATACGAATAAAGATAACGTACACTAGTACATATAAAATATACCCGCCTAAGCTTACATTATGTCGTTTTAGTTTATTTTACTTACGTTTCCACAGTGTTTAGCCCCATGGCTTTGAGTTTAAGCAGGCGATCTTTCCAATATTCTGAAACAACTCTAAAGTAGTGTATAGAGCCACTTAGAATACGAAACGGTTTTCCCTCGAGAAAGAATTGCCGTTTCTCTGTTCGTAAAACTCGTTTTTCTACGGGCAAACTTTTGAACTGTCGAAAAGCCATCCACAAAACAATGCACACGGAGATTCCAAGGACGATTAGAACAGGCTTTAGATGTATGGTTCTCATCATGGTTATAGCTTTGAATACAAATGCAAGCTTGCGTTATCGAAGACAGGTAGATTTGAAGCGTTGTTTTAACAGTGATTAACACGTTATAGCAAAACAATCACTGCTGCTGCAACGTTGTCCACTCACAGCTTACATTGACCTCCAATTAATCTCTGCATCCGTCAAAAAACTACAAAAAGGGCAACGTCCTTCAATATATCGGTCTCTAAGAAACTCTAAAGATACTTCGAATCAGCGGTAAACACGGAACTCAATTTAAAGTCGAGCCAGGTGAAGCGTACCCCATAGAATGAAAATTTGAATTGATAATTGCAATATTGATTTCATTATTCGTTTCAATAATCCGCATTTCAAATGAAAAATGAAATATTCACACCGAAAATGGCGCGTTTTTCTTATCAAAATTCAACTGTTTCGCTTGTTTTTTAGTTCAACATTCGTTCTTTGAAATAAGGAGGCTCGCAACAGTTTTTTTGGCCTTAGAGTGTATCTTTTGAAATCAAAATTTCGCATAGAAGACAAACTTCGATTTCCTTGATACTACACAATCTTTCCGACATATGATCAAAGTTTAGTTTTTCATAGGCTTTCTAGCAACAGCTGTCACCATAGCATAGCAACCTTTTGACTGATTTGTGTTTCATTTTAGCAGTTTTTTAACACAAATATCTTAAATTGCAGCCACCTAGGAAGTTCAATGTACATTAAGAATGTTTTGCTATCATAAAAGATCTTTCAACTGAAAAGAGAGAGTGTTAAGTTTTATTTTTCTTGAAATATTGGAGAAAATTACAGGAATGACCAAAATCAGCAGGTAAAGAATGATTCCATGATAATTTACTCAGATTTTTCTCCAATTTCGCATACAAGTTGTGTAGATTGAGTAGTTCAAATACTTCAAGTTTCGTCGTAAAGTGTCTGATTAGATTTCGAGATAATCGACATTATTTGAGATGAGGGGCTGTCCATTGCCGTTGCTATGGTGACGGCTGTTGCTAGAAAACCAATGAAAAATAAACATTGGTCACATGTTGAAAAGATGGTGTAGTATCAAGGAAATATAGCTTTATGGAAAGTACGCGCGTACGGTGTTTACTAGCTTTTACGCACGAGTTGTTGACGTATCAGAAATCGAACGAGTGAGCGCAGCGAACGAGTGAGATTTCTGATACAAAACAACTAGTAATTTATTTATTTTATACATACTGAGATTTTTCCGCCCTGAAAAGGTTTGGTAAACATGTACACATAGCTCTGAAGTGTTTTATTGTTATAATGAAAGTGCACAAAATGGAAGTACACAAAATTATCACGTTATTTTAAAAATGAAAACAACAACAACAAAATTGCAAGGGAGGGCTATCTTCATCCGAAGAATCTAAAATACGTTTAACACGCTTGAAGGTGTGCTTTCTTGTTGTTAAGCACGCATCAGGTGACTGATTTACTGTGTTTATGGAAATGTTAAACTGTCCTCCATGAAAGACTGCTCCGTTAAATACACTTGCTCCAGGCATTGTAAGACTGCTTGATGACTGAAAACTACAAGACAGAGTTTCAGCTTCACTCTCTGTAGCCACTGAATACTCGATGAAGTTTTGCAGCAGGTTCAGTTGAGGTCGTACTCAGTATTCTTGACTTGATTTTTTGCTGTTGCTGAGACATGTGGCTATAATTGTTAATGCTTTGGACAAATTTCTGTGGCCTGAGAGCTGCATTATGTGACTTGGAGGCATGTCGCTGTCGTTTAGTTTTTGTATCATGCGTTTTCGAGCGCCGTGATTTGTTAGTCGTTTACTTGAAAGGCCTCCTTTTTCCGCCATGGTTTTCATCAAACTGTTCAATTTGCTCTG
This sequence comes from Siderastrea siderea, assembly GCA_964030785.1. Taxonomy (NCBI): domain Eukaryota; kingdom Metazoa; phylum Cnidaria; class Anthozoa; order Scleractinia; family Rhizangiidae; genus Siderastrea; species Siderastrea siderea. The sequence continues at coordinate 29,219,673 of OZ034975.1, forward strand.
ACCCATTGCACTTGATTTAAACCACAGTTTATTCGACGAAGGACTTTTTGTGTAATTTATTCCGAGATAGTATGGCGCATCAGGTTTATTCATCGCGTCAGGTCGCTTTTCGGAAAAAATCTTGTAAACGGCAACTGGATCTCTTTCGGGTGGACCGTTTGGTGCTGCGAAAGCCTTCGGTTTAACAGCTCTGACATTACGAGGTTCAGCTGCCGTTCTAGTTTTCGTTTGACGCTCAGAATACTCTAAGTATGGTTCCGTCAGCTTCCATGTGAAGTTGCACGTCGCCCCAAGTCACGGCAGGGGTATTTTGCAGAACGCAGAATGCAGAACGTAGAATGCAGAACGCAGAACGCAGAATGATGGTCAGCGGTATAGAGTGTGAAACATGTGCTTTTTGGCGGAAAAGAGGGAGTGATGAACTCCTGTTCACGCGTTTGCTTATCATGGCTGACATGGCTGAGGGAGTTGTTGTTATAAGGCAAGTTTTAACACTTCGTGGCATTCACTTCCCCGTTTTTTAAGGACGTGAAGTTTACATGTAAAGGTAAACTAGTGTTTACTTCTGTTAGATTTTCAATAAGCTTCAATAATCATTTAAAGGCAGAAACAAATAAAAAGCCATTTTCTTTTTGTCTAGTCACTTCGTGCACTTCATTCCTGTCACTTTTTCCTCCTGCGTTTTCCTGCGTGATCAAGTAGCAATGAGGGCTTAGCCTACAAATGCCTCAAATGTTTAAGCTTAATAGAAGTAAGCACTGAAGTAAGCTTACATTTAACAGTTTTGCCGCCTTCCCCAAGTAAACATGACGTTCCTGGCAAGAAACCCATCTGGAATTTCCATACAGTATCATCGGCAACTTATAAATGGTGCAAAAAAGACGTCATAATTTGAAGGAGATCCGATTGACTGTCTATAGTTTTATTCCGAAAGAAAGGATTATTGTGAGAAAGCACTTCTTCGTCTCATGGAACAGCACGTTTTACGGTAGGCACTTCATGTATGATATCAGTTCATCATATATGATGTACCTAACTGTTTCACACTATACCGCTGACCATCATTCTGCGTTCTGCGTTCTGCGTTCTGCATTCTGCGTTCTGCAAAATACCCCTGCCGCCCAAGTCATCTGCTGATGTTCATCACAGCCTCTCAAGTCAAAATGCACCGAATTGAAAAGCCACACTGTGTTTAGCAAAGCTTCGACATTTGAGATTCCGAGTAAATTCTTTTCGTAAAGAATGTTTCCTCTACATCAGTCAAAGCTTCAGCTGCGTTGGGTTTGTTCCCTTTTCCTTCTTTTTTCAGTTGTTTGCTGCCAGCTTCCAGACATTTTCTTGCTTGATCAAACACGATGTCTTCGATAATACTCGCTGAAACTTGAAAACAACCCTCGAAGGCTTGATGGTTCATAGTCTTGGCCATCTTTTCTTTTCACACTAAGAATGAATTCACTAACGTAGCGGTTGAGCTCTTCTGGTTGAATTTCTCCAATTTTTCTTTGTTCGTTTTTCTCCAGCAGAAATGCAGCAAGTAGCTTCACATCCCACTGCGTTTTTGCTCGAGTGCTTTTGTTTTCTTGGTCGGTAATATATTCTTCGATGGGTTTATCCAAAGGTTTGAATCTACTGCTAGAACATTCAGCCATCAGTAGTTGTTTATCAGAATGTTTTAAACTCGTCTGGAAATGTACTGCGAAAAGCCGAAATCCCGGCGAGCGAGAAATTTCAAGCCGTAAAAAAGCTAGCGCCATCGACAAAGCTACCACGTTCACCACGTTCATTGAAAATGTTGATGTGTTTTGACAGCCGCTTTCTGATTGGACGAAACGGGTTTCCCACGTGTGAGAAAGTCGTTTTGCTGTTGCCATTGACTGCGAGAATTTCCGAACCGCGTTTTCAACTGACGGGGACCGCGTGAGGCGTGGGCTGAGGGGGCTTTAGCCCCCCCACTTTTTGGGGCCATTAAAAAATTTATCAAAAAGTTCGAAAAGTCATTAGTAAATTATTAGTTTCAGGGTTAACTAGTGCTTGATTTTCCCCAGTTAGATCTAATTTTCATGTGCACCAAACAGAAACGGAATAGAAACGGAATACTCTACAAAAGTTCAAATCGCCTTGTTCTCATTTGGCTTGATTAATTAAAACTCACGTGCACACTCTAGGGAACTCTGTCTTGAAGAGTTTGAACCTCCTCAGATTTTCATTACCATCGACGGAAGTTGACACTCTCGCTATTGTTTGGCCTCTAACTCTCGTGAACTCTCATTGACTCCCTTCTGCTCTTACAGAGAATGAACTGTCGTGGACTCTCGTTTCTGTCTGGCCCGGGCAGTACGAACTGTAGTCTGTCTCCCGCGGATAGGATTATCGGCAAAAACGTGTCTTGATATTTGCTGAAAATCAACGTTTCTTTCTTCAAGCTTCTCTATATGCATGAAAAACTTTGCAATTAGCATAGCTGCCGAAAGATCTCCTTCGCTTCCAACGATGACAAATAAGTTTGAAACAAATAAGTTGACAAGTAAGTTTGTGTTTGAAATCTTAAAAGCGAATACGTCAAGGTTTGCACCTTGAATGATTTGGCTTAAAATGTGTCAAGAGATGAAAGAACAGGCTCAGGCGCATTATTGTAGGACTATCCTAATAGAATATCCAAAATACCTACTCCATAACTATAGAAGAATGCAATTTTTCCTATTCTGAGTAAACCAAAACGTTCCGACCGAATTCCGTAAAAACTGAGAAAACGCTAACTGTATATTGTCTTCTTTTCCGGATTAGGCCACCAAAACGTGCCGTAAGTATCGACATTATTAGTCACTGGTTGGTCAAAGACTTTGATACCCTTAGTATAGCTTTGATCCTTTACTTAAAGGTCTATATAATACAATCAGTTTAAATACAATCAATTCATATTGCGCATGCATGGTCCATGTGTTTCCATGTTCCAATTTGTATTGCGCGTGCTCTATATGATGGGTATAAACTGACAGCTTTCAACATACTTGGCCGCCCTAGACTGTTAGTCACGAAAAAGATAAAAGATTTCGCGTAAGGCTGTCATTCCCCCCCCCCCCCACCCCCCGATCGTGTTAGCCCCCTCACCTAAAAATAGGCCGCGCGGTCCCTGACTGATCAATTCTATCTGTAAATCTCAGTATGTATGAAATAAATCGAAGTTTGTGTTCTATGCGAAATTTTGATTTCAAAAGATAAACCCCAAGGCCAAATAAAGTGTTGCGAGCCTCCTTAAGTTCGACATTCGTTTTTCAAGTTCGATATTCGTTTTTTAAGTTCGACATTTGTTTTATTCAAGTTCGACATTCGTTTCTTTCAAGTTTGACATTCGTTTTATTCAAGATCAACATTCTCTTTTCAAGATCCCATTCGACATTCGTTTTATTCGATTTCGGCGTTTTCTTTCAACCGCAAGAAATTGGGTCAAGTAATCGCTCAAAAAATGGCGACCGCAAGGTCTGCGCTTCTGATTACGACTCCGACTCCCACTCCTTTGAAAGTGAAAACCAGCCTTTTCGCGGCCGGAGTCCTCAGGCTTCTTGGACAGAGGGTGGTTACCAGAAGAGACTCTGTCACAGTGAAAATATACATATTTAATTGGCTGTTTACTGCAATAAGACTAAGGACGTAAACCGCGGGATTTCTGCGGTAAAAATTCCAGTACCCGACCAGTACCCAAGAGGCCAGATGACTTCGGTTACGAGATTGTTCTTATTGCAGAGGAGACCAAAAAACCCACCCTGTGTTGCAGTTTACCAAAACGAGACTAGGCAGATCTGAGCAGGTATGCAGCTTTCGCGGTAGCCTGTAAACAGGCTCCGCAGTGGGGGGAAAGCGCGAAAATAAGTCAGCGAGCCTCTCCGTCTCTTCGCTCGTTCGCGCCCTTTGTTTTCTTTGCTCTTTCCCCGACCAGACAGCCTGCTTACAGGCTACTTTCACGGGAGAGCTGGGTAATGCACAAAGCTGCTAAGACTAAGCAGGGAGCCAGAGACGTTTCTCTCGGGTCGGGCTACGCGCAAGCTTGGTCACTGCACGAAGTAGCACGAAAAGACCCTTATTACCCAAGGTTGCCCGGTCATAGCTAACAACCAAAAGCCTGCCAAAGAAGTAACCTCCTCAAAACTGAGAGGTCAACGCAATGAGTTTATTTACATAACGCATTCATTACACAGTACATTGCAAACAAACGGTAATGTTTGTTGAATGGAAGAAAGGGGTGAGAACACTCCGATTACAATTTCATCAATGAAAACGTATGATGTATAGATATATTTTTTGTTTCTTAGGTCAGATCAACCAACAAATCAACAAACCCTTGATCAAGGCAATCGAATTTTGAAGTTACAAGCTGGTAGTTCTAACGCAGTGCAGAGCACTTCATTGTAAATGAATTGCCTGCTTATAAAATTCAAACTAAATTTATATACAAGTTCTCCTTTGTTGGGTGTCTTCCTTAGGAAGCAGGTTCCGAAGCTTCGTCTGCAGCATTTGAGGGTGCTGCTGAGGCACGAGATGACGCCGAATCAGGCCGAGACTTAGCCGAGCTTGAACGAGAAGAAGGAGACTTCGGCGAACCAGCCCTCGAGGGATGTTCGGACTTCGGGCTAGCTGTTCGGGATTGCGGTTTTGGGCTTCCTCTGTCGGATTTCTGCGATTTTCCAGAAGCAGGTCTTGAAAATGACTCCCTTTGACCCGAGGGCGGTCGGGACACGACTCGTTGTCCCGAGGGTGGTCGAGACGAGACTCGTTGTCCCGAAGGCGGTCTTTCGGTTTCCTGGGGCTCTTCGGATTGCTTCTCGGGTGTTTTGTCTCCCTTCACGAGTTCCTGTTTTGGGTATTGGTCCATAATGGGTTCAGATTCCCCGTGGATGATCCTGTGGGCCGCTAGAAGATGCTTCCTTTGGCTTCTTTTCACTGCGAGTCAAAGAAAACACATAATCGGTTATCAAGTATGTTACAAGGTTCTTCCCAGCACGGTACCTTGGCGTTCTCTTAATCAGTGAGCCACGAACGGCAACCGGAAGTGGAAAGCTTCGCTTTACATGGATTTTGACTTTACCCTGTCTACAATGACAAGCAACCAGATACCAAAACAAGATATTTCACGTCTTTGATGGGAAGCAGAACAAACCAGCTAACGAAACATTCGACTTCGTCTTCCGGTTGCCATCCGCGCCTCACCAACGTCTGTGCATAACTTCCCTTTTTTCCTCGTTGTCCGTACTAAGCCTGGGGGCCGTTTCTCGAAAGTCCCTGTAACTTTTCGGCATAGTTTTTAGCCCGCATATCAGCGCGACTTGTTTTATCAACTTAGAATTTTATTGCTCAGCTTTTAAAATCAACAAAATTTGAGTCTTTTATGCAAACATCGCGCACATAAAATAGCTTTCCGGGCCCAAAGAGGTTATCGGGATTTTCAAGAAACGGGCCCCTGGAGTTGTTCTCGGTGACGTCACCGCGTTAAGTAGAATAATAAATAAATAAATAAATAAATAAATAAATAAATTTCCTTTATTTACCCTCGGCAAGTGCTTATAGCAAGGTGATAGTGGGGACGAGCATTCAAACCTTAGAAACAAAAATTTAAACTGAACATAACAAGTTAAAAATCCCAACTGGCAGAAGGCAAACCGGCTGGTTGTTTATAAGTGTGGCCGAGGAGTTGAACCCGGGTCGGCCGTGAAACAACTTCAGATAGCAGTCAGAGCGGGACTTGAGCCCGGGACCTCCGGATTGCAAGTTCGGCACCCACACTGCCTCCACTGAGTTAGAATCCAGGCTTAAACAAGCCGGGAACGCGAAAGGAACCAAGCCGGGTTTCTCCTACCGATTTACACGGTACGATTTTGTCGCATGCAACATGCTTACGCCATGACTACAACACGAATCGTGTCGTGTAAATTAAACCTACAACATCCTTAGGAGAGTCGCACGCAACACGAAAAATGTCTTAGGATTTCAAAACATGTTTTAAAACTTCACGACAATCGTAGTCAGAATCAAAATATTATAGTGACGAGTTATATGCGATCTTTGCTTGACGCGAGCAGCGCGCACTACAAAAGTCGCACACGGCAGTCGTAAGCAAAAGCCGTACCGTGTAAATCGGCTTTTAGTGAAACAGGTTAAGGACTTCAAAAGCGGTCTTCAACTGAGAGTCGAAAGTAATTCGCGCTTGCTTTGGTTTTGCATAACTACGCAGAGACAGCCTTGGAATCAGTCCCTCGTGTAAACGCTACATATGATGCACTTAATCTTAGTTCGGGGGACAAGTGCCTCTGCCCACTGCCGCTACTCTCCGTGTACAGCAAGGTTTCCCTCAGCACAAAAATCACAAAAATGAAAACTCGCAAAGATCTCACTTATTTTATTCACATCCTTACCGTTTTCTCTCATAGTGATCTTCTGCACTTCAGGTAAAAGAAAGGAGCTGACCAACTCGGCAACAATTTCTTCTGACTGCAGTTTGGTTCTCCTGCACAGAAGGAGACAAAACAAAAGTTGTAAATTGAATATACATGCATACTTTATTGTCTCCTCCCCAAAGGAGCTTTTCAGGAACAATCAATAAAAAAACAGACTAATTACAACACTTAACTTATTACTACTTACAATACTTAACTTATTTTATTAGAATTACAATACTTAACTTATCACTTGTTACAATACTTAACCTAAGGAGTATTTACAAAATTGTATGAAAGTTTGTTCTTTAAAAGACGTTTAAAAACTTGAACCGACTGACTTGATTTTATTAAACACAGTTACCTACAAATTACACCAAAACAGGTTTTCAATGCAGATACTTTTGGAACAAATTGAATCTTAAAATTAAGTTTTCGGCTTTTTGTTCTCGATCATATTCACGGCAAACGTTAATGCAGGGTTATGCCTCAGCGTTGGCCTTGCGGTTGATATAACTTTTGTTTTAGAACTGCATTCCTTACGTTTTCTCCATGTCGTAGGCGATCTGATTGATCTTCTCTGCCTGCTCCTGGATTTCTTTACGAGCCTGTTTTGGAAAAGGAAGCATTTGAAATTTGATCCGCATAACATTGATTTTCAACATATCAAAATAACACCATATCAAATAACGTCAACAAGAAGCCCAATAAGACTTGCTGCACAAGGTGGTTCTAATTTACGCGTTTGCGATGGAATCCTAGGAGTGTTACCATTGAAATTAAAGCTTTTAACCAATACTTTTCTATGCATTGTTGGCTACGCTGTACACACCCTCGTCCCCAGGTTTTTCTCTCAAGCAGGTCACGTGATCTCAAAAACGATAGTTAATAGCTATAAATGGCGAGCCTTCCGCCATGTTGAATTAATTAAATTCTCCAATATTTTTGGAGACACGTCACCTGCTGTGTGCTAGGGTCTCCTCTCGCCGCCATTTTCAATAGAGAGTAGACCCTGGCGACGAGGATGCGCTGTATAAGGGTATATAAGGTGACTCTAACTTTTGAGTCTGTAGAGAGTGTGGCACCATTCAATTGAAAGCCTCAGAGCAGTACTTTCCTTAGACTTCCGAAAAAGTCCTTCGCCCTGTTTAATATGGCGCGGGACGACCTCTCGCGACTTCGTCGCTCGCTCGGCCGCCTGCGGCCTAAGAAGCTCGCTCCGCTCGCTTTACGGCGTTTCTGATGTGAAACTCGTGAGGTCGACTTGTGGCAAGTCTATACTTTCCTGTGGTGCTGTTAATTATGCTGTACAAGGTGATTCTAACTTTTGAGTCTATGGATGACATCCTAAAGTGTGACCATTCAAATGAAAGCTACTGAGCAGTACTTTCCTGTGGTGCTGTTTATTATGTTGGAAAAGGTGATTATAACTTTTGAGTCTGTGGATGAAATCCTAAAGTTTGGAAGTTTGGCCACTCAAATGAAAGCTACTGAGCAGTACCTTCCTGTGAGGCCTTTTTTTTTTCGCTAAAAGGACATTTCACAGAATGTAACAAAGCTAACCAACCTGTTCCTCGGCTGTCTTGTCAATGGCTCCCATGATAATATCCTCTAGATACGTATCAACAGTTGACTGGTGAACCTTGACAACCTGACAAGTGACAGAAAAAAAGTTAGACACAACGTGACAGTAAATGAAACACGATATAGCTGGAAGTATAAGAACTGTACACGCTATAATAGTAGTAATCAAAGATCAAGAGAGTGCGCTCGACTGGTTGCATTCTATCAGACAGCCAGCACTTCCGGTTCCCAAGTTGTTACTATGGAGATGAAAGCCTTTGAGACGTTTGTGTGTGTGTGTGGGGGGGGGGGGGGGGGGAATACGTGACGAGCCCAAAGAAAGTCTGCGTTGGAGGCTAACGCTATACCAGCATCAAAACAAAGCTCAGAGTGACTCGCACGTTATGTGTTCGGCTCCCGCCCGTATTACTATTTCGGGACTTGTATTTTGCTGATGGCCTAATATTAATTATTCGGGTTTTGCATGGTCGTAACTTTGCGATTTAGAAAGATTGACATGTTCAGGTCAACTTCAGTGTTTTAAGCTTTGAAATTTTGCTGAGCAAGTCGTCAGCTTTGTTGGAAACAGAATAACGTGTCTGAGTTAAATTTAAAATATACAAAATTCTGTGATCATAAATGTTCGTCATCCCAAATAAACTCATTTACACCAAGGTTCTGATTGAAATTGCTTTTTGTTAGTCTACGACGGTAATTCAGAAGTACGGAAATATTCATGTGGCATTTTATCTTTAACGATTTTGCGCCCCTCAAAACGCCAACGCTCTCTTTGAGACACGCAAACAATTTTTGCCAAATGAAATTCCCAAGTAACCTTTAGACGGTCCTCAGAAATACAATGTTTGACCATTCTTACTGAAATACTTTAATTTAACAAAAAGGATACAGTTCCTCGTTCAAAAATCCTTCTTCAAAAGCTATCAATTTTTCCTTTTTGTCATTTACATTTCAAAGCTGTACATGGTGAATGCAGATTTACAAAACGTTTTTCTACCTTTTTACTCATTAACCTTTTTTCAGGGGAGAATTTACCCTTGTTCGCTGTTCAAAAAAAAAAGGAAAAAAAGAAAAAAAAAACTAAGAGTACTTAATAAATTAACTTTTTTACCGCAAAGAAAGAAACGTGTCGACAAAGAATTCAGTAGAAAGTACCAATTAATCAAGATATATAAAAAAAGAGATTTCTTTGGATTAAAGACCATCACAAATAAACAGAATAATAAAACAATGCAAACACTCACACAAAAAAGCGTTTGAACATCTGCAAGCACTTAATTGTCGCCTTTCTGTGAACTACAGTGACGGTTTACAATTTACAACGTGCTATTACACTGAAAATAAAATTTAATTTGGAATTTTATAGCGACGCGGCTGTGTTCTACGTTCAAAACCATTCACGCGAGTTTCAATTAGTGTGTAAAAACAAAAACCAACTCAATCGTTTAAGACAGAAAAACAGGACGAAAAAGATAATCAGAGACAGAATAATCCAAAGACAGTTTGGGTTGAAATGCGCGGATTTTTTTTTCGGTCTATTTTGGAATAATTATGGAATGAACTGGAGTTCACTCCACTGTTGAATGTGCGAATCGAGAAACGACTCTAAATGCGGAGGGAATTGTGATCGTTACCTTAGAGATAAAAAGGTTCGTCAGCTTTCTAATTTCATACAAAGATATGTTTTCTGGCTCCGCTGCAACATGTGAAATTCGCTTTGAAGTATTTGTCTGCAATCTTACTTCTTGTTTAGCTTTTTCAACCATGTTATTTTAACCATTCCGAAATGAAAAAAAGAATTAAAGTAACTTCATTCCACGACAATTCCTTCACCAAAATGTACAAACATTTAAAGAGCCGATATGAGTTGCAACATGGGACTTCGCTGTCAACGAAAGGAGCCTCTGAACTCCTGCCTTCTCTTTGGAAGTTTCGATGACAGAAAATAAGAGTCCTATAAGAACAAATCTTTTGGTGGCTGTTGTTGTGGTCTTTTTTTTTTTTTTTTTTTTGAGAGCTGGTCGTTTAATTTGAAAGAGAGCTTGAATGCTAGTCTTTTGTCATGAAAATGTGAGCAGATCCGAGAAACTGCACAAGTCCATCAGGAGAAGGTATGTATTTAGTTAGCAGTGAGACGACGGCCTGAGTATTGCATCGCGTCGGTGATCAATAAAATGGCGGTCAAACGAGAGCGACGGTTGCAGCTTTAACCTCTACGATTCAATGTTCAATCCATGCAGTGAGAGTTGAGCTTTCGCTGACCATCGCTTTCGTTTGATGGAAGCTTTTAAATATACAGTCGCACCTGCTTAAAGATTTCATCCTCTTCGCGTCGTCTTCGTTCCTCAAGTTGCCTCCGTCCGCTCTCCTCAGCTTCACGGATTCTTCTCTGCCGCTCTGCCAACATGGCGAAAGCATGGATGCGTCTTTCTTCCTAAATTGTGTTGAACCATAACACTTGGGTTTTCATTCCAATTAAACAAGATTTTTTTATTGCGGTTAGGGTAGACTAGAACTAAAAGTTCCAACCATTAAACATTAAATCTCTGCGGTTAAGGTAATACACTGATAAGCTAAGAATGACACAAACACGAAAAACAAGACAAAACCCTACACTATTTATAAACGTAATAACACGCGGTTAAAAAAGCTGGTTTTAATTCGTCAAAACAAATTGAACGCAAGCTTTTAAATTTTGGCGTAATTACCGACTGAGAGAAACACATCTTTGTCGATACATGACAATTTGAAATATTGTCACAAAGGAGGAAATTAATACCCCCAGTTCGATTTTATTGTGAAGAGACACTGAAAAACAAACTTAAACAAACAAACACAAAAACAAAAACAACCACGTATTTATGAAAACACTAGAAGCTAGGTCAAAGAACCTCTCACTAAGCCATAAGTAAGGTACAAAACAAACAAACAAACAAACAAACAAACAAATAAACACGTTTTTGTGACGTTTAAGATTGAGTTTCCATAGATTGTTTTTTCTATTCAGTACTTTCTATTTATATATTTATTTTTTATGTTGTAGCTAGCAATGAAATCGTCATTAATTTTAACTTTTAAAGGTAGTCTATTTTAAGTGTGATCAGTTTGTAAAACCACCAAGCGGACTTGAGCTTTACACGTCACTGGCCACGCCTTGGCTTTACGTGTTGACAAACGGGGTAAGCCCGCATCGTGCTCTCTTGCGAGACAAGTTGCGGAAAACAGTGCATTTAATAATGTAACAGCTGTAAAGACACCCCTCTTTGCATCTTGACGAGTTTTGCAACAAAGAAGTGCGTTGTGAAGTGCTGGTAAAGTACATTTTATTCAGTCTTCTACATTTTGCAATGTTGTGACACGTTGCAGCGTAAAACGTTTACTTTACAACTTCTCTCGCTCTTGCTCTTGCTTTTATTCCTAAAAGTTGCCAATTAATGTATATAGTTATTTAGTATTTAGTATCCTTATTTAATTGTAATTGTATTGTAGTTGTATTAATTTATTATTTAAATATCCTTATGTAATCGCGACTGCCGTACCATTGTAGCTCTGCCCTCCTCGATTAGCCTCTGCTATTTGCGGGCGGAACCGAACCTTCCTTAATTCTTAGTACTTTATAAGTTTCGTATTTAATAATTTATATGTTTTTGTGAATTGTGTGTGAATAAACTTCTAAACTTCTAAACTTGCTGTTGAGAGCGTTGCGTTGTAAATTAGAACAATAAAATGGCGCTGTGTAACAGCACTTTTAGGATGAGATCTTAATGACAAATTACCCTCACCTGCAGACGGATAAGCTCCTTGCTCAAGAAGTCAAACATGTCAGCAAGGGTAGATCCCTCCATCTGAGCCAGCGATTCCTCAACAAACGACTCCTGACATTTAAACCACACAAGTCATTTAAGGAATGAGTGAAGCTCACAGATCCTCTAGAAGCAGATGTATGGATTGTGAGAGGAATTGAACAAATATAAAGGGGAATCCCGTTGTGCGGCCAAAAAGCTACCTACGAACAAAAACGGCCCGTGGAAATGTTTGCTACACATGCTATAGTTTCGCCATTTCACTTAGGTTTCCTCTATCGAAGGGTTCATTTAATCAGGGAATTGTATTGCGCAGGTTATTTTTTTTTCCTGTTGGTAGGTTCGTTATACCTAAAAACCCGTTCTATCCAGCAGGGTTCATTGAACTTGGAACTTGGATTTCTTACTCCTAAACTCTTTATATCGCAGGCTCGCTATTGATGCGCGAGTTATTAGAATTATCAAGAGAGCCATTAAGTCTCGAGGATTATAAAATGGGGAGATGCATTACAACAGGAGGTCTCGCCGTTATATGGGATGATTCATAGGAGGGCGTTGGGCTGATCAATCTTATAATCGCAAGGTGGTCGTTTTTTAGCGAGGTACCTTATTAGTGTCCAGTCTCCTTTGCCTCTGCAAGCTCAACACGGCCTGTCGTTCATTTCGTTTTTCCAGCTGCCCAACTTCTTGAAGAGCATGCGTGCTTCGTAACTCTTGAATCAGTTCCAAGCGCTTCTCCTTTCCTTCAAACATCTAGAAAAGCAGCAAAATCGATGAGGAAACTATTGCTGCCTCCCTCTTATTGTAAAATGCAAAGCGAGGAGAGACGTTGTTTGCCAGAGTATAATTACATGGCTCGTCACGAAAGGAAAGTATACTTCCAAAGATTGGGTTGTCCCGCAACGCTATGTGCTGAAAAGGAGCGTTGCGTGACAGCAGCCGTTATATGGCAGACGATTGCCAGATTCATTATACATGAATGAAGTCACAATTGAAAACTCACCATATTCTGAATGGCGCGGCCACGAAGAAGTTTCTGTAGGAAAATTAAAGCCAGCTCCTCCTCCTCTTCAATCTGAAAACAAAAAGGACAAACTTGAGCTAAAACCCGCATGGTTCGAAGGGCTCAAAAGGTTTTCTTTCTATGGAAGTGGCAGGGGGGCGGGGAAGGTATCGATGATGGAGACTGGGGGAAGTGAGGAATGGGGGAGGGGGGGGGGGGAGAGAGCTCTAAGAAAAGCCAAGAGTATGATACATACGGGGAAATATACGTAACTTTTCTTTGGCTGATTATGCTTTCGTTGTTTACTAAATTGCGTTACCCATGTTACTGAAAAAAGTATAGCAAAAAGCTTTGATACTACTTATTGAGGAAATATTGGTGGACTTCAAAAGCTATATTAACATGTAAGCTAATTGTAGATCCCTCACGTTGATGTATAGTTTGTACAGTGGCCTTCGCGCGCTTGGCATAAGGTTGGCCTTCAAGTTCTGATTGCATTGTTTCACTGCGTTATGTACTCGTGTTTGCTGACATCAGACAACTGGGATTAGGGAATTTAAGATGGAGGACTGCAGTTAACCCGCTACGGTTGGGTGAGTATTGAGTTCATGCAGATGGACTGGGACGAGTACCAACAACATTTTGGCGGGAACGATGGCCCTTGCCTCGCGCCGGTCAGAACAACAAAGTAAACAAACTGTGACTGAATAAAGAGTTTTCGAAAGCCGCTTAGAAAAGTCGTTTCAGGATGTTCGAGAAGCGTTAAACAGCGACAAACCGTTTCTTATCAGTATACGAGAAGTACGAGTCAGTCAAATTATGTTTTCCTGACTCATTTCAAATTGAAGACTTGGATAGCAGCGAATGTAGTTAAAAAACAACAGCAAAACGACAGAGAAAGAAACAGCGAACAAATGGAGATAAACTTATGAATCGGTGATGAAAAAAATAAGCAACAGACTGGGGCTAAATTAGACTGCAACAACAAATAAATGAATAAAAAGCAGCGCATTAATTGTTGAATATGAAAAACTCTACTTACAGAGATAACCGAGATGGTGCATGCCTTCACTTCTTAGCGGAATGCAACTTTTGAAAAGACAAATGTGCAAAATATGGCAGGTAAATCCACCCACAAAACCCAAAAGAGAACGTCTGAAAAGATGTTTTAGACTCCAAGAGCGGGAATACGGCTGAAATGTAGATTAAAATACCAATAATTGCCTTCGTAGTCGTCGGTACGTGAAGCCGTCTCGTGAATCACCGTCTTAAAACTGCTACGGGGAACGAAGGAGAACTGGTCATGCGCATCACATCTCAACCGAGATCCCCAGTTCTCGTTCAACCGTACTGGTTAACAGTAGTGACCTATCTTAAATTCCCTATTACTCTTGTAATAAACGCGAGCTTTCGATAGAAAACTCCTTACAAGTTTTTTAAAAATCTGATCTTTTCACCTTAGAGAATTGAATGATACGCAATGCAGGAACTATGCAGAGGTTAGAAGACAATGTACTTTAATTATTTTTTACCCATTTCTTTCCTAGTTAGCATATTTTTTGAAATTTTTTGGGATATTGTAAATTTTTAGTGACAAAGATTAGTTTTAGATTAATATTGAAATGAAAATTAGTTCTGAAAATCCAAGTTGGAAGAACTAATAAAGTGTCGTATCGTATCGTATCGTATTGTACCTGTGATGGAACCTGTACAGACGGTGTAGGAGGCCGTGGAATCGGCTTCTCGACCTTCACTAAAAACTTGAGCGGTTTCTCAGGCTCTGGAGGCCTCTTAGCCAACTCAATCACTTTAGCCACCTCCTCCAGCTCCCTCTGGCGTCGCTGCTTCCGCTTCACAAAGCCTCCCTTCCCGGTGGACTTTGGCTTCGGAGCCTGAATCCTGGGCTGCGTGACAAAGTCTGGAAGGGAAGCCTCCAGCTCGAGCAGTCCCTGGTAGGTGTTCAGGTGGTAGCTCCTTACGTTGTACTGTTCAGAGCCGCGATCCAGGAACACGCCCACGCGAGACATAGGAGCGTACGTCTGGGAGTCGTAGCTGGAGTAGTCCTTGACTATTTCGCGGCGCTCTAGTTTGCCTTCCACCGTTCGCCGTTTTTCGTTTAGTTTTCTTACGGCTGTGAAAAAAGATTCATCAGTAGTGTTAATTCACCGCTGAAGGGACCAGTCCACACTGGCAAACCGTTTTTGTGACGTTCACACAAGGCAGGTTGTATTTTGGCAACACCAGTTTGCAAACTTCAGTTAACCTTGTGACACATGGCAAACTTAAGGTTTTAAACTAGCGGTGGCCGACACCAAATAGATGGCAAACGGTCGTTCTACCATGACAAACATATCTGAGACAATGACGATTTCTTGTATATCTTGTGTGCAAGTAGCCTGCGCGCAAACGTCTTCTACTTCCTTCGCTGGTATGCAAGATCAGCGTCTCACCGTACAATGAATGTAAAAGTGTTTATATTCACAGCATGGCCTATATTGTCGCTTCTAATCTATGCAGGATATAACGATCAAATTCAAATTCCCAGGTTTTGTTAAGTGTTACGTTCTCATTACCGATGGTGTTTCTGTCCGAGCTGAAATACAAAAATTTCGAAAAATCCAAGAAGTGGTCTTTGGAGTAATTGAGTGATGACGTCACCGGGAAATAGGTTAGAAAATTTTTGATTGCCCCTAATGCCGCAAAATCTTTTTAGACGAAATATACACCTATAGAAAATGTGGGCTACATCGATTCAAAAACTATCGAGATATGGGTTGTTATGACTCTCCCAAACAAATGAATCTTATTTTCCACTGATTTATAATTTTTTACATACTAAAGAACTAGTGCTAAAATTGAAGACTTTGTACGAAAATTTTGAAGCATTAAAATCAATTCTTGCCCCATCAAAAATCTGCACTGATATGCAATGTTATACAATTCACTTAGTCAATAACAGTTCCCAGGATTTAATTGATTAGTTTTCAGAATTAAAACACTGAGAAAGTTGGAAAGTGATGACCTCAGGCTTTTCTATCTATTGACCGGTCACTCACTTTTTATGTGCTCAGTTTGGATTCTTTTAAACTTGTTCTCTTTTTCCTGCTGCTTATTTGACCTGCATACAACATCAAAAGAAAAAAAAAATTACAACATTAATAACTACATTATCTTTATTTTACATTATAAATAAATTGCTTGCCAATATTCTCTCGCAACCTGTAAACAATGGAGAAAAGAGTACTGCGAGACAAGTTGCGAAATATAATTATGTTTCATGATGCAACTTATCTCGCACTGTCACAAAAACAGACAACCAGTCTCTTTCCCTACCACTATCAGCAAGATTTTGTTGCGAGAAAAACTGCTTTGTATCTTGCCAGAAAAGTACAATAAACAATCTCCTACTTCTGTCATAACAAGTCATTCTGAAATACTGTGAGTTGTAACATGCTGCTTGGCTTGCAAAGCAATTCTCAGACTGAGTTGTATTGCAATTTGGAAGAAAACGGTGCCATGATTAACCCTTTAAGTGCCAGGATCATTATGCAAATTCTCCTTAATGGGCTCTAAACATTTTGTTGAGGACTAGGACTAGTGCACTTTCCTCGACTACGCAGGCGTTCTTGCTGCTATCCCTAAAGCGTGGAAAAATGAAATCACGAGCAACGTTGTCTGTGGTGTTAGCGAACTCTCAAAGGCTGTTTCTAATAGCGATGACATGGTTTCCACAAAAAAAGCCCGTTTGATGCTTACGGAAAGGTCCTTCTCTCCCCCAATTGTCGAAATCACACTAAGAAATCTAGTGTCAAACGTAAAGGATGTCTACGAACTTCCTTTTAGAGTCACCGTTGAAAATAAATTAAGAAGCTTTCAGTATAAACTCGTGCACAACATCATACCTACCAACCTTTCACTGTATAAAATGAAAATAAAAGAGTCACCACACTGCGAACACTGCCGCTGTCAAAATGAAACACTTCTTCATAGGTTTTGCGAATGCCCCGAAGTTAAACTTTTTTGGGAAGACGTCATAGAATGGTGGAATACAAATCGCTCTGAAAATTTCAATCCTACTTCGTCGGAAATCCTTTATGGATACAGACCTGAGAACACCAGCCTTCACACTTTTAATCACTATCTTCTTATTGCTAAATATCATGTATACCTCGCAAGAAATCTGTCAGAGACTCCTAGCATAAAGGTCTTTCTTGCCTTACTGGAAAGTAGAGTCAAATGTGAAAGACAAATGGCTATTAAAAACTCTAGTTTTAAAAAATATGAAGCAAAGTGGACCACTCTCTGCATAAGCAATGCGGTAGCTTTTGCACCACTATCAAAATAAAGGAACCAGGTTAAGGTGCTTTTTTTTTTCCCAACACTTTTTTGTCTGTTTTATTTTTCCTTTTCATTTGAGCCTACTGTAAAGGTATATTTATCTTTGTCATTTTACTTTGACTGTATATTCCTACTTGCCCTGTTGTCAAAGTAAGGTGTTATATTGTTTCAGTTGTAAACTAGCTCTTTTGTTAAGTTGAGTATATTAAAAAAAAAAAAAAAAAAGAGGACTAGTTGGGAGAATTTGTTTCAACATCAAGACAATTCATCTTTGGTGATCATTTCCTTAACTCTCATGACCTGTATGTGTTATAATGTACTGATATTATGGAGAGAAATTTGATGCTGATCACTATTTAAAAAATAGAGTTCTTCTGTCCAAGGCACTATCGTGTGACAGATTGCCCGAGGAAATTTGATGTCCACAACAAACATTATAGAAAGTTTAAACATCAAATTTCCAAGGGAACCTATCACACAGAGGGCCTGAGACAGGACTCTGTTGTTTTTATTGTAAAACGCCAAATTCTGAGCGAAAATCGCCACAAACAGGCCCTATGCGCTGATAGGCGCCCGCTGAGGAGAGACTCTATCACATCACGTGATCGATTTGGACCAATGTTCACAATTTTTATGTAGCGACACAGTCTGACTGTTTACAGACAAAGCAGTGTGCAGTGTAAAGAATAAACTGACCATAATCTATCAAGTCTCTTGGTGTTGAGTTCTGCATGGTCTTCTTCTCTTTGTTCAAGTATTCTCTTTAGCACCTCAAGCCTTGCCTCTTGCAATCTTTAAGGTAAAACAATGTTAAAATTACACTAAATAATGTTAAAATTAAACAGGAAACTATTATTTACCTCTTACCGTGGGGAGGAGGGAGGGAGGAACGTACACTGATTTCACTCCTCAAGTTCACCTGTGACAGTATGACCCACTTTTTTCAAACTTTACCATTTGCAAACCAAATTATATGTTTTGTCCTACCAACTGACAATCAAATGTTCCCCCTTTCAAGCAAAACTGGAAAAAATCTATAACCTCTTTCAAACTAGAAGACAAAATTAACCCATTTCAGACCAAAAAGGTCAAAATCTAGAGTACACAGCTGTTTTCTGACCAACACGATTGAGACCTAAGAGATAATTTGGGGGAAGAGGGCTTATACTGCAGTTTTGAAACCTTAGTGGGTTTATCAAGATTTCATACTTTTCAATTTCTTGTTCTCTGAACGCCCACTCTCTTCTCTCTTGCTCATCCATCATCTTCTTTCTCTTTTCCAGATTCTCCATATCATTCAAAGCTGGAAGAGTGGCTTCCCTACAAGCAGGAACAAGTAAGACTGGCTAAACTTGCTAGACTCGTCAACCTTGCTACCTTTAAAATCCCACAAAGGGATGGGTATTAAAAGCCATGTTTTATTTTTTCCTTTAATTTAAGGTGGTGGGAATTGTTTTGATGTGTGCAGTATATCTTGTCAATCACTTCAAATGCTCATTAAATTAACAAGGGTACATCTGTTGACGCTGTTGCTGTATATCTGCTGCAGACCTCGACATCAAAGTAGGACAACCAGCTACTGTTACATTACAAGCATGGTGACATCCTTGAATAACGAGTGGTTTGACCACATCTCGCATCGACAGCAGCAGTATTACAACATCTATTTGAGGACAAAGTGAGGAAGTGGTAGGAGATAGGAGATGTATCCACTCCCCCTATAATGCTAGGTCATCATGTGACCTCACTGATGTCAGGCCAGCTATTTGACTGAGTAGAGGGCAGGAGCAGCCCAAAGGACACAAGGGAGAGAACATTAGAAAAATGGAGCGGTGAAGTAGTGAGTTACCATTGGTCACTTGAGAAAAAAGTACAGAACTGGCAACAAGTTGTTAAATTAAACAACTGATTTATTAGAATTGCTGATAAATTACCGATAAAGCACAAAATGGTAATCCTAGCACGTTTGGACCTGATCAGTTGATTAGAAACTGAACAGATGGCTCCAAAAAATTGGACAACTTACAGAGTTTCTATGGTTGGGCAGGACGACCCTTCAAAGTACAGACATCTGTATGGCATTTTCATTTTATTACGTAGTTTAGTGACTTTTGATCTGAACTTTCTCAAACTTGCCCAAGCTAATAACTCCAGTCACGCTTTTTCACCTGACAAACCACATCTGTCATTAGCTGCTTTCCACAGTGTTTTTGGATCGATCCTATGTCCCTACTTGTTTTCAAAGTGGCCAATGAGGTGAAAGATTTAGTAAGGAGGAGGAAAGATCAGAGAACATTTGTTCATGCCCTTTGCGTCCCTTGGTATGACGAGGAATGAGAATGATGATGATGACAATCAAAACCACCATAATTGTACATGTAACTATTTACCTTTGTTTGAATTTTATAAATTATCAAATGAATGACATTGTGAAGATTGCATATTTGTGCCCTACTAGGTTATAAACATAAGAAGAGAATAAATTAAAATCCAGTGAAACCACCTATCTGTCTTTGCATTTGAGAAAGGTAGGTAAACTATTAAGCTTACTCACCAAGCTCTTTTTGCTCTGGCTCTCTCAATCATCTCCACTTCTGCCAAGCCTGCTGGCAGGCCATGACCTACGAAAGATACATAAACTCCTCAAGTAGAAATCTAACCTCGACAACCAAGATTCCAAGGCATTTAAATTCCCCCGACTTGCTGAACCAACTAAGGTCAAACCTAACCCACAAGCAAACAAAAATCATTAGATGAAAACTGTGTAATTTACCATAAGAAAGTGTTGCCAGGGTCAGCAGCTCAGGTTGTGAGCCTGGTCGTACCACGTACTCTGGCGTGTATGGGTCTGTTTGTGTCTCACTGTCCCTGTAGTCTGTTTGTATTTCTACTGTGCGGGTGGCTGGGGTTGGTGCCCTCTCTGCTTCCATTTCAGGAGCAGCAAGTGGGTCTAGCCTAAACAACAATAATTAAATTACTTATTTATTTATCACTAATACCATGTATTAAAAAAAAGAGATGATCCTTCTTCCTGTTTGCTCCTCTTCACAGCAATAGCTTTACCAGTTAAAGACACAAGAATTACTGATAAAGAGCTTCTTAATTACAACAGTAAGGGTGTTGTACTTAAATACATACATTCATACAGGTTCAACTCATTTTGAAATAAACAATTAAGAGCCATTCAAACTCAAATTCTTGATGATAAAGCATGTAATATTACTTTTATTTCTTGGTTAGATTTACTGAAGGCAATGAGAGGAGACCAGCAATAAAACGACTACAGGGAAAAGTCAAGCATGGCTTTGTGGCTATAAACTGTTTGATTTTTGTTTTTCCTTTTCATCTTGCATTTGATTGGTAGCTACACATTTGACATCTCACAATGTGTTCAATGTTAAATTTTTTGTGTGGTTTTTTAGTGTTTTTTGTTTTGTTTTTTCAATACATGTAACAATTTTGGAAAACATGTCACCACTCTGTAAAATACACAAGGTCCACAGTTACAGGTAGAAAGGATTGCTAACAGATTCAAAATTTACATACCGATATTTGTTCTTGACAAAACATATGTTTGGCACAAATTTAGTCATGTCTCCTTTTTTTCTCATGGTGTGGCAATACTGAGATGCTACCAATGGTAGACGTGTATGTGTTAATAATAAGCAAAACAAAGTATTACCTGGATGACTGCAGGAGGACATCTGGAGGAACCTGCTGCAAGAATGGAATGATTGGTCTGCGGAAGTACTTATATCTGTCCTTTCCAGAAACAGGCACTTGAGCGTATTCTTTTGGGGGGACTTGCACAGTTGGATCATAATTAAACCTGAACATGGGCAAGGAAAAGCAAGGTTTAACATATCAAAGCATGTAAGGCAAGCTTTGACCCTTTAAGCCCCAATATCATCAACATGCATGTTCTCCCCATTATTTTCCATATATTTCTTATGATACTACTTTAGCCTGAGAAAACAGCCGATGTTTCGCAAGGTCACCACTTGAGCCCTCGCAAAACAATGTCTGAGTAACAAGCGCAGAAATTCCATACTGATGATGTGTACTGCCCAGATCTTGGTAGTGCTTCTGATTGGTCGTGCCGCAAGGGAATTTTCTTTCAACCAATCAGAAGCACTACCAAGATCTGGGTAGTACACATCATCAGTATGGAATTTCTGCACTTGTTACTCAGACGTCGTTTTGTGAGGGCTCAAGTGGCGACCTCGCGAAATGTGGGCTGTTTTCTCAGGCTGATACTACTTAGGAGAATTTGATTAAACATCAAGGCACATCAACTTTGGTGATCATTTCCTTTATTCTCGTGACCTGTTTCTTTGATCAAGAAGTAATACTGTAAGGAGAAATTAGATGTTTGTCACTATTGGGGCTTAAAGGGTTAAAATTTAACCAGAGGGGTGCCTTACAGACAGCAAACAGTTTCTCCATTTTAAAGAAGATATTAAACCACTTGTAGAAGTAGAGAAAACTCATAAAAGTACAGTTTCCCTTTTTCCTAGACTGCTACTTGTGTTTCTATAGCCCTACAAAAAGAAAATGCTTCATTTTTCTTAACCAAATATTCCTTACGTAGTATATCTGATGAGAGCCTCCCTATCTTGTTCGGCATATCCACGCCACTGCCTAGGGATAAACTTGGGTACTGGGTCTGTCACTTCCAGGTGAATACTGTATCTGGGATGGTGACGTAGGTCACTAAACATTGTCTTGAAATGTGGGACCCGTTTCTATCACAAGAAAACAAAGTTGTTAGAAAAATAATGGACTGATGTAAGAAATGTCTGTGATTGAATGTAGGCTCAAACCACAAAACTGAATATTTTCATTGCAACTTACAACAACAACAACTAGAAAAATCCAAAAATATAGAGTAAAATTCAAGTTACACTGAGCATCACACATTGTGTACAAGCTGTAATCCAATCAGATTAGCTGAATTGTAAACGAAAAATTGGCAGTCACATTAATGATCCAGAAAAAAATTGTGGGGTGGGTTGTGCCACTCTTGAAAGACAAAACACCATACATGTAAATTTAATACGATGGGAGACCCTTGCTGTTCTGTCACACTTAAGGTGTTCCTGGAGGCTAAAGTGACCTTTTTCAAATCAGTCGACTTTAAAGCAGCTTGAAGTTTATCACAAAATAAGTTTGTTTACAAATTTTCATTTCAAGGAAATTTGTATTTAGCGAGATATGAGCGACTAAAGTTTCATCTCCAAGGCAAATTTTGCGGGAAAATTACCAATAAAGACGGCTCAAATTGTAATTGCGGTTTACAAAGACATTCCCTGGGGTACGCAAATTTGACAATTTCTGGTCTCCAGTCTCGATTGCGAATATTATCACAAGTCACAGACTCTTCACTTATATGCGCCTTATTCACACTAGTTTAAATGGAAGATTACAAGTTACGTTTTTTTATGAAAGAAAATTGTATTTTCGTGATAGAAGGGCCCTGAAATGCATTTTTTGTATGAAGACGGAGCAATGCAATTTTCATTACATGGCATCGACAATACCAGCCATTGTCTGCAGTTATTGAACACAACTTCATCCTACAGGTCGCCGAAATCGCAATCTTGTCCGCTGAAAAATACAACCCAATATCCATGAATGTCTGTGGGAGTTTCGTTTCATCATAAAAAACAGAGATTCTTTGGTACTTTGTGGAAACACTCTGATATTTGCAATGCGAATGAATAAATCTGTCAATGCTGCTCTCCATGCCATTGGTTGCCAAGGAAAGGTGTCATTGTTGATGCTGGCACTTCTGATTGGTTTCGCAGGAAAATAGACCCTCTTTATAAGGGCAGAAAGACCTTATATAGAGCAAATTTTTGGAATTTACCGCTGGAACTGGAAAACATGGCGGCAAGGCAGAACTCATGCTAGAATCGACCAGGGAAGGAATTATGAAAAATTATGGCGTGTTTTGGACAATTTTGATGCTTCTGACACAAACATGCACTCCTTGTAGATAGAATATGCAATTTATTCTTTTGCTGCGAAACTTGGCAAGCATAATCTACACAAGTATAATCTACACAAGATTTTCAGTGCAGTTCGTGACAGTCGGCCTCAAAATGTCCAAATGACAAGGTACGGAATCAGTACAAAATATTTTGTTCCTGTTTTTGCTCTAAAATAGTCCTGTTTTAACATTTTTTGGTGGACTGCACTGTAAATCTTTATTTCATGGCTTTATTTACATGTCTCTTTCAATTTTGTATAATATTCAATTGCCTTAGAGTGAGAGCCCATTTTATCAAAAATGGCCATTTTGATCATACCTTGTAATTCTTAGAATTCCACAAATTCCTTAATACATATCTAAATAAAATCATATTTTTTTAAATACCCATATAATTATGATTTAAAGTTGGAAATTCTATGCCATTTTATGAAATACTTTTGTCTTTTGGGTGTGAGTAAACTTGACAAAAAAATGCCCAAATTTGCCCCCAGTACCACCTTAAGCAGTTGCAAAATGAAAACCTCAAAACACTCAGGCAGCATTAATGGGCTTTTTTTTTCTCTCAACTGCTTATATGGCACACATGTATGTACTGTAACTGTGAAGATCTTCTATTATAATAAATCTTTTATTTGCAGGTCAGATATTTGATATTTCACACACTTCTCTTCCACCATACATGTAAATTATATAGAGGATATTACATGGTGGCACGAAGATATGAATTTTATTTTCGAGTGGTGAAAACAATATTAATTTTAATGAACAAGCACAGCAAGTGAGTAAAATGTTGTTGTTTACCACTTAAAAATAATATTCATATCTTCAAGCCACCATGCAATTTTCTTTTTATTATATAGACAAGAGTATTTTTGCACAAACAACACTGCAAAAGTGGGAATGATGTCATCGATTATATACTCACTAGTAAGAATATGGAAAATGCGCCGCTCGAGTCCCGGAGGTAGTTTTGTATGAACTTTACAAGTGGTCTATAGTGTATTTTCCACTAAAACACTCTTGTCTATACAATAAATACTGAATATGCACCCTCTAGGTTACCACGCTCAGACCACTTGTAGCTTCTGTAGAACAAAATAACTGGGAGCATAATACTAACTACTCACAGCAGACTAGCATTGGATAGATAACTATTAACTCTCAAGATTGTCCCTCCCCCCCCAGGCAGCATTTTGTTATGCTTTTTCAGACCCTCTGACATATCCCATCTAGCCTGAAATAGAGTACATCAGTACAATGCAGTAAACTGTATGCCACCAATGTAGGCAAAACATAGAGTGTACACGTTCATTTGTATGTGCATGGTAAGAATTTCAGCTTCACATAGTTGTTTTTTCCATGGCACTTACAATTCTGTCGGTTCCTGTATGGGCTTTAAAGGTAGATCTGGCATGGTCCCTGTCACTTGATAATGTATACAAGGGATCTAAAATAGAACAAATCACGTATATATAAGCTTCAGAGCTACAATAATGTTCTGAGCAATGCACACTGCAATAATAATCCACTCCTCTTATTTTTATATTTAAATGTCTTTCATATATGAATTACACTGTTTCATTTTCATTACATCATAACATATATTCATTGTTTTGTACGTGATACTTTGATACAGTCTTGCATTTAAATGATCTAACTTTTTGAAACAGTCGCCATTTTATCCATCATACCAAAAAGTGTGTCAAAACTAATGGTCAGGTCTAAGTTGAAGCATCAAATTTTGTCCCACGGGAGGCTGCATGGGCAGGATTTGTTCAAAGAGTGAGTATGGCATGCTATGAGCAAATCCTTCCTGTGGAGCCCTCTGGTGGGGCAAAATTTGATGCTCGGACCCAGACTTGAGTGTCAGTTTTGACCCTCTTTTTAGTATGACGTCTGAAATGGAGACTGTTTCGAAAAGTTAGCTCGTGTTTAATGCAAGATTGTACTTGGAGAGATCGACACATTAACAATTGAATCACACAAAAAGGTAGGTGATTATTCCTTGTTGAAATGTGTTGTGGTTTGAAAGCACTGACTAGGGATTAAATCTATTTTTAGCAGGCACTTCAAATATAGGACCTCAAATGCCAGTTGGCCTCTTTCAGCAATTTGAATTCCCACTTACCTACCCTGGCTTCTCTTTAGAATGTGACATGACACGTGCATCGACTGTTAAGGAGAAAATAGCCTAAAATGGCCTCCAGAAGCTCAGAAAAGGGGTAAGGACACAGCAAACACACAACAGGTAAGGCTTTTCAAACTTTATTTCGATTTTTAGGTATTTTCAGAAGAAAACCGCCACTCATTTTTGATCAAATTTCTGTTCCATACAAACTCTCTTTTTAGGCTTTGGTTACCTATGGGGACACCTTGCAAAATCATAATCCAAAATACATAATGTTAACATTGACAGAGATGTTGGAGAGAGGGATATCTTTGTCTACAGTCTACAGTGTGAGTGTAAGTGTACCAAGAATAATGGTCGGGATGTGTCCTAGTGAAACTTATATCTACATGTATTTTTATAGTCTATCTGGTCTATTTTTGCATAACTAAGCCTACTTAACTAAAACCCAGATAATTCCATTAAAATTAGAAAAACCGTCTGGTATTTTTAACTTAACACAACTGGATTTTCTTGACCTTCCATACTTTATACTTTTTAAAAATCAATTGAAATAGTCAAAATAAGAACTGAAAATGAATTTTAAAAGAAATTTCAGATTGCTTTAGCTAATATGTACTATAGTCTCTGAGAATACAGTGGATCTACAGTACATATAAAGCTTTTAATAGTTGTCTCACCATATACTAAGCGCTTTTTCGAAAAACACCTTGAAAATTACTCACCATAAAGGTAGTCATGCGTCCTAGAGGGCTGAAGTTTTCCATGCGTTACTGTTTGCGTCGAAGACATGGCTAGACCACGGAATAAATTCGAAAAAGTCGAGGAGAAAATTTTCACATTCTGTCAAACAAAATGGCCGCCGCGAAAGTTGCTGTGTTATTGTCATAGCAACCACATGGTTTACACTAGGGTCCATGCCCTCACGCGAAGACTCTTTGTTGTCATATCAACAAAGTGGAAATTATCTGTAAAGTTGTTCGTGTGGTTCCCTATCCATCAAAATGACTTACGCTTCCCAGAAAGTTATACCTTTTGTGAGCGAACTTAGGGCGACAGGACACGGTGAAGTGTGGGATCACACGGACGAGAAGAAATTTCAGCAATTCGGTTGGCGATGCACAAATACCGAAAGTTCTTACAACACAAGCACGCTTATAGGAAACTGGAACGAACAGCGATTTGATATCAATAGAATTTCAAAACCAAAACCTATACCTTCACAGGTAAGATATATTTCAAAAACAAGTACAGTGTTTACTCGTGAGATTGTTCACATTTCTCATGAATCGTGTCTATCGAAAGCTGAAGAATTTCATTACTCTTTCTGTACCGGGTTTCATGTACAGAATCATTCAATTCTGCTGCTGTGTTGTTTGAATTTGCAGTATAACCACTATTTCGAAACAACCTATGGTTCTGGATATAACATAGTCGACACAAATAAAGTACCAGCAGCGTTAAAACATCTTGAAGGTGAGAAATTTTAATTCCTTATGCTGAAAGATTCCTTTGTTTTCCGTCCAACAAGTTTCATGCGTGACAGATATTGATGGCGTTACAAGTCACTACCAAGCCGGTTTGAAAATTATAAATCTCAGAGGGCTAAATGGCCTAGTGTGATTCCACTGCCCTTCTCAGTTACATGAGAGTAACTACACCTACCGGTCTAAAGGTCCTTATTTGTTTCATCTCAGCCTTTGGAATGAGTCAAACTGTTCATGGGCTGAGATGAATATTTGAACTGGCCTCATATCATCTGGAACAACAATTTGTATTCGAACGTCACGTTTGATACCAGTCTCACGTAATCATGTAGCCATGCCACATAGCTGCACCACCAGGTGCACATGTGAGGTGGGGTGAAAATTCAGTAGAAATAGTCGGGTGCAGAGGATTTTGGAAGTAAACCATTTTGACAAGTATCTTTTGAGGTCAAAAAGAAACATACAGGCAGGCTCCCTTGTTGGCAGGATCTGGAAGGGGGGGCCTGATCCCGCATTCCCCCTTCTTTTTCATGAGAATCCCGCACCCCACACTTTTTTCATCGCTATCCTGAATCCCGTTTTTTCTTTCCCAAAAATACATTAAAAAAGGCTACTTTCTGCAAAAGCTAATAAATTTAAGATGTAGATTGGCCCTTTTGATTGATATTTTCCGCTGGCCTGGTTGATTCGCTTTTGCCGCTATAACGTTTATTTAGGTCGTGACGATTTCCCGAATTCCCGACAGACAGGCAACAAAATCCCACATCCCGTGCCCAAATTTTGGAGAATCCCGCTTCCCTGATAGCAGTCAAATCCCGAATCCCGTCAAGATATTTTGTGTTTTCCTGAATCCCGCACCGTATTTTGGTCAAATCCCAGATCCCGAGAATACCCTTCCAGACCCTGTGTTGGGTTTTGCATGATTCTGTCTGTGAGGTGAAGCTCCTGAGGTTACAAGAGCTGGAAAACTGGGTCTTTACTGCTCACATGGGCTAGCAATCTTGCACACAAGACAGACAGTTTTACATAACAGCAGCATGTGCTTTCCCAAATCATTGTCAGTAATCCCCCTCCCCCAGGTCCCTTGATGAGGACTTTTCATAAGCTGTTGATAGCTCCTTTCCATGTGAGCCCTTTCTATAAAAATTACATGTACATGTACCACTCAGGTTTGTCCATAGTCACTTCAAAGATTTTTGGGTAACACCTCTATTATGCTCACAGTGAAACCCCCTTGCCACTTTTCACCACCTGTTGATATGACCAGTACCCAATAATAATTATTAATAGTATATACCAAGTCAGTGGATAGTGTTTTTCGCATGCTCTGATTGGCTACTCAAACTCAGGATAGCAATTGCTATTCACCTCCCGTACGTGAGTTAATATTTGCCTCATTTCTCAGAAAAAGGAATTATTTGCTGCTGGCTGTCCACTGGTTTGGTATAATTATACTAAAACAATTATTATTCACCTCAGTGTCGGTGAGGAGTGGTAGATATTTACCTGACTTTGGTGAATAATTGTTAATTATGGCCACTTCTTTTTGGGTCACCAGAAATCACTTCATAATCACGACCAAATTTTAATGGGCCAATAGGGTGGTTGTATCAACATAAATCGATTGTATGTGTAAATGTATGGTTTCATGATATTTAAAAAGATCTTTAAATTTTGTTTCTCTAGCGAGGGAACCAACTGCATATCCAGGTCACCAACCCGAGCTAGATCCACCAAAACTAAAGAAGCAGTGTAACACCTTCCTGACCACCTCCAGAGCAGCCTTTGGAAAGCCAACTACACAAAGATAATACAACAGTTACCAACCTACATAATTTGTAGGGAAAACAGTGGCTTTTATTTACTAAATCAAATAAAGCAAACATTCAAC
This sequence comes from Siderastrea siderea, assembly GCA_964030785.1. Lineage (NCBI taxonomy): Eukaryota > Metazoa > Cnidaria > Anthozoa > Scleractinia > Rhizangiidae > Siderastrea > Siderastrea siderea. The sequence continues at coordinate 29,248,324 of OZ034975.1, forward strand.
TTTTACAAGCATTAACTCAATGTTAAAAATGACTTTTAATGTCAGGGCCAATCAATTTTTGTTTTGTACTTTGAGAAAACGTTGTGAGGGATTAAATTCAACTCTTTGAATACAAGTTTTCAATTTTTAAATCAATCAATTTTTAAATCAATTGTACAAAAAGGTCAAGTTCACAATGATAAATATTCAACTTTGTGTGAAAAATGGAGTGGCAAATAGATTGTAACAAATACAACTAATGGCAATAAACAAAAATATTGGTTAACTTTCTGCAAAACGTCTTTGAATATGAAACAGCATGATGATCTACTTCGTATTTTAAAATTTTATAATGGAGAAAACAACACCAATTGCAAACTGCCAGGAAAAATTTAAAGTTATCTGAGGTAAAGTTGTTGTAAAAGAGAGACAATACTAATGCAGACTAGTTTCAGTTTTATTGGCATTTTGATCAATTATATGGCAGTGTGGAAAAACAATTTAATTTTTTAAGGAAAAATAATAGCTTCATCAGGAACTTTGGATCCTTTTCAGGAAGTGGGTTTCTTTGCTAATCCAGTCTTGGCTCTCATGAATAACTGCAATCCTCTTGGTAATGGAGACGATTCCCGTTGTTCTTTTTCTCCCAGTTTCATCTCTGCCATATCTTCCAGGACATTGGCAATTTGAAATTGAATCTGCTGATATCTAAAAAGACAAGACATGATATGGCCATCAGGAGTTCAACCTTAACTTTTTAAGCTATAATATAGCTAAAGTATGACGCCATCATTTTTTAGTCAGATTTGCATCAGAAAAAGTACATAGACTGACCATTTTGGTCAGAAAAATGACAAGTTTCATCTAGCACCAATCTCCAGTAGAGCGTATGGAAATTCTATTCATTTTTACCTAAGACAAAGGAAGGTTTTTGGGAGAAGGTTATGGAAAAACGTACATATTAGCCAAAGAGAGGGTTAGTATTTCAAGTTCTTGCCCATCTACCCCACCCAAAATTTTCCTTGGCAGTGGCACAAAATGTAAACAGACGTGTATAATTTTATTACCTGTGCATGTAAAGATCTAGGTGATCTGAAGTAGTAAGGAATGCCTCTATCCACATCAAATTTGCACAAGGGTCAGACATTATCACATAGTCATCATGCCTGAGTGTCTGTTGGAAGCTATGCGTCATCTCCTCAAAGTTGGAATACTGGCTGTTTTTCTGGTAGACAAAACAAAATATTTAATTTAGTATACTTTTATTACTCTTGTAAGTTGTAAGCTAATGAAATAGTTTTTAGGAGTGAGGGACCCTCTAGGTACCAGCTCCATATACTGAGAAGCCTACCCTGACAACATTTTAAGTTATCATTTTATTCCATAGTACCTGAGTTAAGTTTATCACTTTATATTCAGTATCATACAAGGCAACAGCCATAACTTACAATTTTCTTTATTCTCATCACCCGATTTTCAATGTATTATGTACCCTAACACTGCAAGTATCAAAAAGTTGTAGATCAGAACAAATTTGGATCTTTCTTGAAAAATGAACGTCACAATTGAAGTGAATTTAATACCACTCTACATGTGCTGTAAGTATTACACAATCTTCAGATCCATCTGTTTGGAAATTGTGTTGTATTTTTAAGGGAATAGCACTTTATTACTGGCTTTCATTTAACAGTATTAACAACCTGTCAACAGTACCTGCTTTTCCAGCATTTCTTTAACATCATTGTGTTGCCGCTGAAATAGAAAATCTTTCTTCATCTACAAGATAAAAATTTAACATATGTTCTAAACTTATTAAGGTATTGAAGAAGAGTGCCATTTTTAAAGGACTGTTTTTATTTTAACCAAGCCATTAATCAAAACCAACATTAATGAGGGGCCGGTTGATCAACTCAATGGCTCCAGCCTAAAATACCAGGAATTACCTGTAGAACAGCCTCCCGTTCTTGTCTTTGCTGAGAAATAAATTTTTCTGTAGCTTCATGTATGTTCTGAAGCAGTACAAGCAAACAAAATAAATTATATAATAAGTGATATTATGTGACATGTTTGAGAACAACTTATAATGATTAAATGCAGGACAACATGCATGCAATGAAAACGTAGTTGAAAATGATGTATTGTCTACTCCTGGTGGGCAACAAATTAGACAGAAATCACAGGTCACACATGTGAGCCCTTAGATGTATAAATATAAAGACAGCCATTGGGTGTAGCTTAATGCCTACCATAATAATGATGCCAATAAACAAGTTGGTGAAGATGAAGTGACCCAGGAAGATGAAGATGACAGTGAACCACTGGCTGTAAGGTCTTTTGTCAAGGTCTTTCTGAATCTCAGTCCAGCCATCCACCTGGATTAGAGGTAAAAAATGTGTTTAATGTCACAGAATGGATGATGCTGGTTCCTCAGGCCCCAGTTGTTCAAAAGTTGGATAGCGCTATCCACCGGATGAATCACTATCCACTAGGCAAGTGTTAGGGAAACCAATTACATTATCCAGTCTGGATAGAGATTTATCCGGTGGATAATGCTATCCAACTTTTGAACAACTGGGCCAGTAGGCTAACCCTTGACTGGCGTTGATCACTGGCAGTAACTGTAAGGGATGCAGAGCCTGGGGTGGAAAACTGGGAAAGAAAGTGATAACAGGCTAGGGGTGGCAGAAAAAGAAAACATAGAAGGATGATAGAAAACAGGAATCCTGAGATGTGGAAAGTGGGAGAAAAAGAATGAGACCTTTGCCCTATTGTGTAATGCTTTGCAAAACGTACTTCTGCACCTCATATATTTTTTCACCCTTTAAGTTCCAACAGTGATCAGTATCAATTTTCTCCTTATCATATCTGTGCACCATAATGCATACACATCATGAGAATTATTTAGAAAGTAATCACCAGATATGAATTGTCTTCATGTTTAAACAAGCTCTCCCAATTAATATTCAATGAAATGTATGAAGACCAGTAAGGAGAATTTGGGTAGCAATGATAGGGCTATAGGGTTAAACAAGGTTCCAGCTAAGCATCCCACCCTAGATTCACAACTGTAGTGATACATGTTAGTGAACCTGAACTCACAGTCACAAAAGTGAAAAGCGTCAGCATAGCAGTGCTGAGTGTTCCCCAGTTCTCCTTATCACCAGTCTCTTCTTCATAACCAAAAATGTAATAGCCAACAACGGCAAAGAATGCCATTAGCATGGTGAGGAGAATAACCACATTGAGTACAGAGTTCCTTATGGTGTCAATCAATGCTGTGACAAGAACCTGGAGGCCTTCAATAAAGGAAATGGTGCGCAAAGTGCGAGCAGCTGAAAAGGAAATAAGTATTAGTACAGGACCAAATTAATTTAATATTGTTGAGTGTGCCTTTAAAAAGCCTGGTTCTCATATGCCGCCAAACTACCTGTGACATAGCCGCCGGTGCTGCCTGGAATACTGTTCTGTCATATGAGAACATACGCCTCCGTCAACAACAACCATTGCAGGCCTTTACCACTGACGTGCCTGCAAAGTTGAACTCAAGTCAACTTCGCAGGCGCAAGCCTGCGATGGTTGTTGTTGCCGGTGGCGTATGTTCTCATATAGGAACAGTATCCCAGGCAGTACCAGCAGCAGGTAGTTTGGCAGCATATGAGAACCAGGCTTAACTGTGGTAACAGTGTGTCCTACAGGTGGATTTCACAAGCAGTCTGATTTGCAGACATGCATCTGCTAGTTTACAATACATGTATGTTACAAAATAAAAATCATTCAAGTGGGTGTGGTAAAAATAATTATTTTAGGCCATGATTCAGTTTCAGAAATGGGTAAAATCTACTGCATTAATCTATAGAATGCTTGACTGGCTAAGCAGAACTGTAACATGCTAAAGAAAGTAAATTTCTTGCGCTTCATGATTCTTTGAAAGGTCTAGCTTTAAAGTACAAGGAATTCTGTCAAATAATACTACTCTAACTTCCTCTTATTCAAAAGAGAAACTCAAGATAAATTTAGAACTTGGTAAAAGCCAGACCTAATTTGACTGGAAGAATGACAAGAGAGATTAAAAATTAATTTAAGTTACTAAACCATGACAGACTTAGCTCAGTTCAGCCTTTCAGATTGCAGGAAACATTTGAAAATAGAAAATGTTGGTCTTGCTTATATAGCCTGTCGGAGACAATCAGAGAGAGTTTGAGAGAATTCATAAGTCTGAAACTTAAAGAAGCTATGTTTGCATTATAAGTACTTTTGGATTCTCTTAAACTCCCAGAAAACTTTGCAACAGTCTGTCCTGAAAACACAAAGGCCTCATTTTCTATTTCTGTCAAATTATGTGTCTGATATGAGTGCTATTTTGGAAGACATTGTTACATGCTTTGCTTGTAATATGCTATCCTTAGCTAGGATGTAAGCATTGCTGATTTAAGTAGTTGACACAGACCTCTTAGAAGACGCAATGGCGTCAGGATCTTATCTCCAACATTGAGCTCATCCATGATGACTTGAACATATGACAATGCCAGAATAGAAAAATCAAATCTGTTATAACTGCTCTTCCAATAACCTCTTGGCTCGGCATATAGCTTCATGACGAACTCCATGGTGTATACGGCCAGGAAAAACTCGTCCAATGCTTTGAATACATTGGTGTGTGCTTGCTTCCATTCCTCCACTGTTTCAAAGCCAATGACTAAAGAATTCAGGACTATCACACCCATGATAAAGCCATTAAATGCCGAACTCTGCGAAGACAAAAGTTTTGTCATTCAAGCACTTTGTGCAGTGGCATCAAAGAGGGTGGGAATTTGACTTTCTGAACGATTTCTTTTTGAAACCCCACACCTTTGACCTATGGGTCAAACCTGGTAAAAATTCCCTCCTTTTCAGTGACTTTCTATATCTTTCTTTCAAGCCCTTCATGTCTGTATAAAATTGACCAGACAAATGCACAAGGGTGGAGATATTTAAGCGTAATAGATGGAAACATGTCAGGAATGCAATTCAGCTTTATGTCAAAGTGAACTTGTAAATAAGAATAAAATGATACCCTGATAAAGATAACCGAGCCTATAAAATCTAACTGTTTATTGATTTAAACTGCTCACGCTTACTTTTAACAAGTGCTCGTCATTTACAGTACTTACATACGTTCTAGTTATGCTTCGTTTAATCAATCTTACCGTCGTTATTTTCTGTACAAATCTGCGAAATTTTTCATCTACACGATGCCTTGTACCTCTTCGTTTCCTAAAGACAACAATGGTTGTATTTTTGAATGTAGGTAAGCTTGAATGAAAACAGGCTCAACTTTTACTAGAACTGACAATTTTGGTGGCAGCTAACTAAATATATCTGCACCAAAATGTTTGGTTAAAACCGCTCATAACATACCGTAATAACTCAAGAGTAGCTTGATTAAGATTTGGAAACATAGCTATGTACTTTCGAGTCAGATCCGGGAAAATACATGTAATCAATTTTCGCGGCGATGCTCGCTGTGATGTCTTTCCGACGATAACGGCTTTAAAGCTTGCGTCAAATGCAGATGCACCAAGATTAATTCCACAGGGAAGGGGTGCGTAGAGATGCTTGCCTCTTCTTTGAACCCCGCGTAGTGCCTTAAAAACTTCCAATACATACACAAAAATTAAAACTATATTACGTTAGCTCATTCTTGAAATGTTCCGTTCGGCCCTTATCGTTTACGTTCAATATGTATCACAGGAAAGGCTGTTTCTATTCAATCGACGTTACTTACCTGACCCCACCCAGGTGGGTAGGATCTACGCGCTCGCTCGCCACTGCTGTTTCGCTGACTCGCACCGCCAAAGACCCAAGTGCAAAGTTCACGGCTCAGTTTACGGTCAAAAGCAGCCTAGTACCCAGACATTCTCCTCCCGCTCACTCGACTCGACTTGGTTCGAAATGTCGTGAAGTCAGATCGTGACGTCACCGAATGAGGTCCCCGGAGTCGGTGACGTCACAAAATTTCAAGCCAAGTCGTGTGATCAAGAAGAGAACGCCTGGGTACTAGGCTGGGTCAAAAGCAAAAGGGCGAAGACAAAGGGCGTTTTTCATTTACCGAAAAATTCCGGAAATTTCCATCGGGCCCACCAAAAGCGCGGCCCATCGCCAGGTTTCGCACTAAACAACTAGAACGCCTATAGAATGTCTCTGAATTTTTTCAAAGCCTGAATAAAACTTTCTCGAGAGATATAGAAAATTGAAGATGAACAAGCGCTCGCGAAAACAAGCAAACCTGACGTGTGTATCCAAAGTAAAACCTCACCTAAGCACACATTTCGCCCCCATTTTCCACAATATCCTGCACAACACTTCTTCAATGCTGTCTTTGTCATTGTGTTACTAATAGACAGGCAAAGCAGTCTGGGAAGGCTCGAAAAAATGCAAATTGAAACTTTCAGTTGAATCTACTCGGTGATTTTTCAAAGCCGCCATGTTGTGACGTCACGCTATTTTTTCGCACATTTCCAAAAGTAGAAATGCTCTGGACTGTGGATGTCATGTTCTCCGACAATATCAAAAAGAAAGCATCTCGACTTATTCCCGACGAACAAACTGAATAACAAACTGCAGTTATTGTGTTTCTCACTGGAATATGGTCGCCAACACAGGATGCAAGCAGGGGCTCACATGAGTTGGCTGTAAAAGGTACGGGAAGCGGGATGTTTAGACTTTGACGCCCCCCCCCCCCCCCCCCCCTCCTCCCTCCCACCTCATTTGTGTACGATAAGACCACGGCAAATTCTACTTAAGCTAAAAGAATATTCATTCATCTTCAGTGCTAATCATTTATGTTCATCAAAAAAGGCAACACATACAGTGCAATTACTGACAGATGAGCTACTAAAATAATGTACTTTCTGACTGTCACTGAAGAAAGATTTCCAGACCATATGTCACACTAAAAGGCTGATTCAAATTATTGTCCTTTGGATCAGAGGTAGCAGATTTTCGAATTCAGATTTCTGTTACAGCGTTGCAAGGATTTCACTATCCATACAGCTAGCCAAGCAAGCTAGAGCGGGAAAGGTGCATAAAGTAAAGTACATCACCAAGAATTGTTTCCCTAAAATATGTAATTATACAAATTTTGCAAATGCTATAGTTAATTATTTCTTTTGTGACATTGTAAACTTTCAACTAATTCTGGTTTGGCCTTGCAGAGGGGGAACTATGGGTTAATTACACTTACAGAAATCGAACCACTATTCGTAAACCTGTATTTGATCACGAAGGTGTAAGGCTACCCCATGATAGCAATAAAAATTAATCAAATTCAACACTTAGAATAAACCCTTCCAAGGTATGTACTGCTGAGTCTGATGACTCAACGCGTTCGAGTTGAGTTCAAGTTATGTTCCAACAGGGTGGTAAGGAGTATCACCAACGCAGACTACTTTGAAACTGTCTAGTACGGTTTTCAACTGAAAGTCGGAAGTAATTTGCGTTTTCTTTAGTTTTGCATTACTATACCCCGTGTGATACTCCATTTTCTTAACCAATTACTGAAGTACAATGGAACCCCGATATAACGAACCCCTACATAACGAACGAACTTTTTCAGCCCAGTAATAGTAAAATGTATGGAAAAGAAGCTCGACATAACGAAGCCCCGTACAACGAACAAATACTCCCAGTCCCTTGGGACGTCGTTATCGGAGTTCCACTGTAAAACCAAAACCAATCGTTACTTGCTTGAACGCATGGAATGGGCAATTCCCGTTCTGCTCTGATTGGAAATAATGCGGCGCGATAAAAAGTATTTGTGTGGGAATCAACTGTTAAACGAGTTCTCTAAAACTGAAATGCTGAAATATTTCCTTAAATTATACGAAGCAAAAGAATTTGCTGGGGACAGTGAGGCCCTGAAAGTCTACAGCTGACTTCGTGACTTCCATCGAGTGTATTGCGCATTGACAGTTCCCACACTGGATTAGCCACATCTTTTACTGGATCTCCTTAGTTTGCAGACTGTAACATTTGAGATTAAACAACAGACTGCTACCAGTATCAACAGCACAGCGAGACTGGAGCGGGGAGAAAAACGAGACGAGACTGGGACAGGCCTCTAGAGGCCTCTCTCCCGGCCCCACATGGCTCATTCGCTCAAGGTTTCGGCTTTTCTGCGCGCCCTCTCGAATACCCAGCAAGATGCTGCTAGTATTTTAACTAAACAACGCATTTTCAAATTTGATTCCCACACAAACACAATCAAGCAACGCTTAATGTTGCCTTTCCGCTACCTACAATGAAAACAGATAGCTAGTTCATGTGCATCAAACACAGGCAAAAACATAACGGTTTGAATTTCTTTAGTGTTATTGTTAATACTAATTACTTACTTAACAAGTGCCAAACATGGGCTTTTAGAACCCAGAACTGCATAGCCTTCATTTGCAATAATTATTAATTACGTTTACAACGATAAAAAAATAAAATTATTTTCCAACTTACTGTGATACTTAACGAGTGCAAATTGATTCTATTTAGGAGTAACATCAATTTAAAAAAAGAAGGCAGAAAGGCAGAGCGGTATGCGAAAACAGAACTCCGACACCAAGTGTGATAAAGAGAGGTTTCCTGCTCTATTAATTCCTCTTTTCTCCATGATAAAAAAGAAACCCTTTCAAAGACAGTCATTTTACGGTATTGCTTATCTTTCGGCTGCCTGTCCATAGTCTATTGTTAAACTGTTGGTAGAACGGCTGACGGGAGCTTTAATGATTTCTGAATGTGACATCATAAACTACGAACAGTAAGCAATCCAATTTTTTAAGTTCCGGGATAGCCGTTTTAAGCATGTCTACGATAATTCACCAAATGTCCCAAGAATTCCTCTGCCACTTGAGGAATATTTACAAAGGAGAACACTTTCTCCAAACAAAGTCAACTTGTACTCAGCAAGTGATTACATTTAATTTAACCACGCTTTATCTTACTGTCTTAAAAAATAAAACAAAATACAACAAAAGAAAAACACCAGTCTTTGTGCAAGTGCATAAGTGCTGTGCAAAACTATCTCTTTCTGCCTTTCTGAGTCATCTGGTATTGTGCTTGTGCAAGTCTGTGTGCAAAATAAACAGCAAAACAATGAAACAAAGCAACAAAAATTACAGGGCTCAAGGCTATGTGTTGCCTCACCAGCCAGGCCACTAGTTTAACACTGGTCAGATGCCCAGCTTTACAAAGTCCCTGGAACACCGTTAAGTCCTGTAGATTTTTATTAGCAAAACCAAAGTTCCACAAGTCAAATTTTTAGTAATATTTTTGAGTGTATACCATGTCTTCTCCAGCTCGCATCCTCTTCTCTTGTTTCAAAACCGTTTCTTATTAGCACTTCTAACTGCCAAAATGAATTTTTACTAGTCCGTGGCTAGACTGTTTCTATTAGCCTAGAGCCCTGGTCACTAGACAAGGAAAACTCGTCGAACAGACTGAGCTAATGCAGGACATAACAGCTGCACTCCAACACAACCAGAATCAGGAATTCTTCAGTCGAAGACGGTTCACCTTCCTGGTGCAAGTGATGATAAAAAAAGACAGTGAGAAACAAGATTATACAAAGAGAACAACATGAGACACAAAGATTTGTACTTCGGGGTTTCAGCCAGTTCACATTCGTTTTCTTCTTTTCTTTTTCTGGTTTAGGGGTATAACCGTAACAACTGGACAAAGGACGTGATTTAAACAAGCGTGGTTCATGTATTTTTATACTCTTCGCTCCGATCATGTACATACATAAGATATTATGTCATCAAGAAAATACGGTATGTATGGAGTATGCAGTAACAACAAGTGTAATTTATAAACCGCAGCTTCACAGACAATTTCCAACAACAACAACAACAACAACAACAGCAAGACAGTTTGAACAAAACGTTAGCAACTGTAAGACAGAAAGCACACAGATCGAGAGTTGAAATAACTGTGGTTTGCTACTGATGCTTCAAAGCTTATGAAATATTTTAACATGCTTGACAATTTATTCAATTTTATTCAAAAAAAAAAAAAAGGAAACAAAAAATTTACAATCATTTTTTGCATTAAAAATTACCAGCAGTCTAAATTAAATCAGTTTACTATATGAATCTTCCCACAGCAATCAAAATACAATTCAGGGTTATTTGATCAAGGTACAATAAAGTGAGCTACGTTAGTAAATGAAAATCAATAATACTTGGCGAGAAACAGCTAATTATAACTTAAATTCAGAGGCTGTATTATGAGGAGGTGGTTGCTTATGTAATATGCCTATGATAGCCACTTAGGTTGGTTAGCTCTGGCATCTATGTCAAATGTCATTGAAAAAACAAATTTAAAGGCTTCCTTAAATTTACTCTGATCAAACTAAATTCATTATTTTGATTAAATACCATTAATTTATTTAACAAGTGCCAGATAATTATTAATACTTTAAGGTCCATTTATGATTGGATTTTATAACTTGATTTAAAAATAGTTTGGCACTGATCTTGTAGACACTTGAAAATAATGGATTTAATAGTCTTAAAATTTAAAATTGAATTCTCCTAAGCATAGTAGGGATAGAGTTCAGTTGAGCATTGACAAGCACCGTAGTTTCCAAAGATTCATGTTGTTTTGTCATGTTCCTCACTTTGAACTGAAAAAAGGATTACCAAGTGTTATTATAAAACGATGTTATTATAAGGAGTGTTATTACAAGATGGGAAATACGGTTTCATGTTGGTACATACTAGTACAGAATTGTCCTCTGTGGTTTCAAGAAGCTCAAACAAACCCAAATAATAGGCAACTCACACAAACAATAAATTGGCATTATTAGAACCTACAGTAACTGACACGCTGGTATACTAAGCAAACCAGTACAACATAACATTAATGTATATAAAACAGTGTTCCTTTAGTACAGGGGTAGTGACATGATAAATTACATGTAATTACAAAGATTTATGGTTCAGCACACAACAAAGAAATCAATGTGTGTAGTACATGTATCTAGTACAACTGTATATTCCTAAAGATGAGCAAATGACTTACTTTGAGGCATCCTCTACATCCATCAGAAGGGAATCTTGCTTCAGGTGAAGACTATCTCTGTTCATTAATTCAGTGACTAGTACTTCATTTTGAGCTGCAAAATATTCACGTCTGCAGTTACATCTTATACTTTTCTAACATTACTTGATGAAGTCACACCTTAAATGTACATGTATTTTGCAGAAATTCACCACGGTCTATTGAATTGGCAAGTCTAACTGGGTCAATGCCTATTTGCAGTGCATTCAACAATGTGTAGTTCCAGAAAACATTCATACCTCCCCCACGGATGGTTTTTTTCCTTTGAGTCCACCCACCCCTTCGGAAATTCCAGTTAAGCTTCATAATTTCCTTTCAAATGTTTGGCCTTTGAGACCCCCCAACATCCTCAGAACTTCCAGTGACCATCCATGGGGAGGGTATGGATACTTTCTGGAACCACACAGTCATGACTTTACTCACATGACTTTATCTTGGTCTTCTGATGGTGTTCTCAATCATTTTTCACAGGAAAACAATCACAAATTTAAAAAAAAAGCCTGGCGCAACTGACAACTCACACTTGTTCTGCTCAAAGATGTGATGACAATCATTCGATAAATGGGCAAAAGGTCCTGTTATTCAAAAAGTCCCAACAATCGAGGTGGGCACAGTTCAAGTTCGACCAAAAACAGTTGTCCATAAACATAGACAACATTTTACTTTGAAATACATCCCACTTGTGTTGCTTTTGTCCCAACCATAAACACAAAAGCACTGATATTAGTGTTAAGCTTTAAGTAAGCTATCATGGGGGGCCCGGTGACGTAGTGGTTAGCGCGTTGGACTTCAGATCTGAAGGTCGATGGTTCGACACCCAGTCCCTACCATCATGTTGTTTCCTTAGACAAGATACAACGTACTTTGCCCCACATTGTCTCTCTCCACCCAGGTGTATAAATGGGTAACGGCGACATACTGCTGGGGGTAGCCCTGCAATGGACTAGCATCCCATCTGGGGGGGGGGGGGGGGAGTAGCAATACTCTCAGTTGCTTCACGCTACGGAAACCGGGATAAGCTCCGGCCATGTGGGCCTCCTTGGCCCGAGTGCAAATTTATCCTGATTATCCTTAATCCTTTCACTCCCAGAGTCATATGGAGACATGTAAATATAGTTCAAACTTTTGATTCTGTGGACGAAATCCCTTGGTGTGACCATCCAAATGAAATCTCTTGCAGTATAGTACTATTGCATGGTACTATTTGTTTGGCAGGATTTGAAAAATTGAAAATTGAGATTTTTTCTTCAATTTTTTTCTTTGGCCACTACTAGGAGTGAAAGGGTTAAGTAAGCTAACAATGAGCTACAATCCTGTAAAGGGACACCACAACAGCTCTTTAGATCGACATGTATTTCAACATGCCCTCAGTCTTACCTTTAATTAACTGTGCCATGTTTTTCTTAAGTTCCCTAAGTTCACAAATAGTCAGTTCTCTTAACCTCTCCTCTGTCCAACCAAGCATGACAGTTGAACAGCTGTTTTCTTTTTCTCCTTCCTCACTGTCTTGTTTGCTCAGTTCTAATAAAACTTTTTCTGTATCCTCTTGGGATATTTCTTGACTTTCCAGTGTTTCTGGGCTGACCGTTTTAATACTAAAAGATTCCGACATTTCTTCATCACCCGCAACACAGCCTGAGTCACGTTTCTCTTCATCTGAAACATCCTGTTTATCTATTATGTACTCTTTTATTAGACAGCTGTCTTCATCACCTTCCACATCACTAAGCAATGTATCGTCAACAAAACAAATCTGCAGATCCTTGGGCTTCAAAGAGAAATGTTTTAGCCTGTTGCTTGATGAGTCTAGAGGCTCATTGTGCTCTAGTAATTCTTGCGTCTCACCCTCTGAGGTCAAACAGGATTCTATTGACTCCCAGTCAGTGGTCGGAGATGGCAGCTCCGCCGGAGAACTAACAGAATCTAAACCTGGATTTTCGTCATTAAATGTGTCCCCTTCAGTGTCCTGTTCACTATCATAAATACGTGTGTGAGGTCCATGTTCTTGCACATTTCTCAAGTTTTCCTCTGTTACTTGCTCAAGACTGTCGTTAAAAACATCCGAAAGATTATCGTCATCACAGTATGAGGCATTTTCATTGCTTCCCATGAAGGGGTTTGTCCGTATGTGAAAGCCACCACTCCCTGGGGTGGAGAAAGTTGGTTGTGTACCCATGTCAAAATTTGGCATGCTATATGTGTTAACTGTGCCACGCCCAGCTTGCAGATGATCCTGAGATTTTCGTTTGTGTTCTCGCCAGGCTCTTTGGATGCTACAAAAAATGGAAACAGAAACTTAGACAAAAATATGGTGGACACAAGATAAAATTAAAATCCCTTTTAACAGTTGACAGATTTTACAAGAAATAAAGTAGCTGTAGGAGCAGGGTTAGCATTTTTTTCCTTAGCAAGATACATGACCTTTCAGACAGAGCCACAAGCAAGCAGCATATACGAGGTGCTAAATGGTTCACAATGAGCAAAGGGTTTTAAAGCGTAGCTTCTAGAGGTTTTTGAATGTCAAAGGGTTTTTTAAAATGGCCTCAAACGGTTTCCGAAGGGTTTCAGTCTAAATATATTCAATGGATTTCCTAAAGGTTTCAAAGGGTTTTTTACAAGGTTTTCAAATAGGGTTTCAAAGGGTTACAACAGGCTTCACTTGGGTTTCAAAGGGTTTCCAAAGGGTTCAAAACGGATTCAAAAGGGTTTCCAAAGGGTTTGAAAGGGTTTTTTCACAAGAGATTCGAAAGGGTTTTAAAAGGTTTCCAAATGGTTTCAAAGGGATTCATGAGGGTTTCATAAGGATTTTCAAAGGTCTTTTGAAGGGTTTAAACACCCTGAAAACCTGGTTTCAAACAGCTACTCAGGTGACCTGAAACCTGCTAAAAATGCTTTTCTTGATAAGACTTGTTTTTCTATGGAGGATCACAATCAAGATATTCAAGACAAAGCCTGAGTCACTACTGTGTACCCACAACACAACTGAGCACTTGCTCAAATTTGGTCAAAAAAGTGCAATACAAAATCTGCTGGAGATACCAGTTTCAATTCCTCCTATCTCATCAGTTGCTCAGGATTAAATGACTGTTAACTTGCAAGGCATACTATGTAAGGAATTAACTGGTCACCCTCAATTGTAATTACATGTTTGCAGTTTGGATTCTTAGTTCTTCATGATTAACGGCCATCAAACATACTGTATTAATTTTTCTTCAGTTTTAAGTGTCCTCAGTTAGTATTGAAATGTTAAATATTGGTTCAATAAATAGTTGACCTTTCTGAAAATAACCCACAATAAGGTTACATGCACTTGCATGTGAGAGTTTACATGTCACAGTTCACCTGATGAACATTGCAAGAGAGCACGGAGTTGCACTGTTAGCACATGAAAATGCAAGTTTGACATTTTATAATGAATCATTTCCCTTTTGGGAGAACAAATAGGATAAATTTGTTCTCAAACAGTCAACATTAGTTTGACATAAATTCAGTGGTTATAGTATTATAATAGCTTGCACATTAATATATTATATAATGCTAAATTTTAATATGCCAGTTACAGTACATACATTATACACATGCATGAACTCAAAGTCAAAATCAACACTCACGTTATAACATCACATTCTACCCCTCTTCTAAGGTTTTTACGTAAACAAGTATTCTCTTCCATTTCGAGATTTAAACGATAGCTGTTAAGAAAGAAAAGCAAAAATAGAAAAAAATGGAACTTGACATTTAACTTTGAGAAATTAAGAGAGGAAACTACAAATACATGTACTTGCATGCACCCCTGGGACATGTTTCCTTACAGGATATTTATTTTAACTGGCCTCAGTGAGTTTTCATCAATTTCACCAATGATTAGCTTTCCTTGGTATATGGGGGCTATCTAGGCAACGCTACATGATTAACTTTTAAGACAAAATAAGCGTGTACATCTGTACATTATTCAAATTGACTCCCAAGTTCTATTGGGAGCCATCATCTAAGGAAACCTTTTCATATTATGTACAGTTTGAGTAACACTGTATGTACATGTTCAAACATGTAGCAAATGAAACATTACTGGACATTACATCACTCAATTCAAAGCCAAACAGCAATACATGTACATACACACACTGTAACAAACTTGGTCAAGTTTTCATTCTTTGTACCAAAAGGACCATTAAACATCAATTCCACATGTATATGTATGTCAAGGCAACAATTATTTTGTTGTTGATAGTTAACATCATCATTTTCACCTGTTTTCTCTTTAACAACACAAGTATAATGTAATAAAAAATGACCACTTTTGATCACACTTTACAATAAACTAAGTTGCCAAGATTTAAATGAAATTCTTGGTTGTTCACAGTAACACCACATTAAAAATAGCCTTTTGTCTTTGGCGACATAACTTTTTGTTAATCCAAATGTATTAAAATCTCGGGACTCTTATTAAAGATTTCAAACCTTTTTGCATCCCTGAAATTTGCTTCAAGATATTTTGGGATCTGATGTCACCCTTCATTAAAATACACTGTAATGCTTTTAAGCACTGATAGTGTTGAAGGACAAAAATCACTTCTGACATTTTGAAATAAAAAATGAAATTAAAATTAGTCTTCAAATGAAAATTTAAAATGTTATTATATTCTTTCCAGATGTTATTACCTGTGCTTTAACCAAAATCAAAGTTATTGCCAAATAATCGTAAAGCATAATATACTTAAGCCAACTTTCTGAATATTTTATTTCTATCCATGTAATGTATAGCAGAAAAATTGTCTGACCATTAAATTCCGTTTAAAATTATGGAACGCCAGAGTAAGAAAATAATATTATATCTAGTTATAATAATATCTACATGTAGGAATAGTACTTCTTCCTACATGTAGTAAAATTTCAAATACATGTCCAATACGAAAAAAAAAGAAAAATTCAAGCAAATTTAAGAAATAATAACAAAAATTTAAGAAACAAATCACACACACTATTGATACCAAATGTTTTGTCTACCAGCAACAGATTAGAAGCTTGTTTTGGTAAATTGTGTAAATTCTGATTGTTGAGTGCAAATGAGTCTTTGTACCTACATACATTATTAAGTTCGGTTCAGAGCAACTGAGAAAAAGCAATATAATAATGTATATGGCGTGTAGCTATTTGAAAAAAGATTTCAAATAGCTACAGCAATGTATGTTTCATACCTACACATTTTGAATCAAATTGTTAAACTGTACGTGACCATAGTTGTACAGTGTACA
The DNA here is from genome assembly GCA_964030785.1 of Siderastrea siderea. NCBI lineage: Eukaryota > Metazoa > Cnidaria > Anthozoa > Scleractinia > Rhizangiidae > Siderastrea > Siderastrea siderea. Next base: position 29,264,646 of record OZ034975.1, read on the forward strand.
GACTGTACAACCCACAGATCAAATATTAAAGGACAAAGAATCTGACAGCTTGACAATTTAAAACATGTCCTCTTGCATGCATGCATTATACAACTTATTATTACTATCAGTTTGACCTTGACAAAATCTTTAAAACATGTCGCCAGGCAACAAAAAAATGTCCTTTGTACATGTATGGTCAAAAATGGACTTTATGTCTGCCACTCCTTTTTTTTTTTTACAAATTTGCTGACTTTGTGGCCAAAAGGGCAGAAACATTTACTTGTAGTCTGCTTGAACAAATCATTCCATCGCTTTTTAGTTATAAACGAAGCTAGACTTGGTTATTATAGTCACTGACATGGTCATTTAATTATCTGGGATTATCATTTCAATTATTGCTTCCAACTTCAACATAATTTTATTCACAATGACCACTGTAATGCTTTGAATTTTAATGGCTTTAAAGCTGTGGTGATTGAAGAAATACATTGTACTTGCATAGCAATAATAATGATACTGTATACTCTGTTCTGCTTACTTTTCTACCAACAGCTCTCCTTCCTCGACTTGCTGTCTTCTTCTTGCTTCCATGTCTTCATCTTCCTGTCAGAAAAAGATATTTAGGTATATTATAGTATGTTAATCAACAAACACAACACAATGTGTTCCTTTTAAACCTGCAGAAATATGTGTATGAGAGAAAACTGGCATCAACTAATTTTGACCCAACTCAGCTTTTTGAGAATGAAGCAACAAGGATTACTGCTATCCCTGAGATGGGATGTTATTCCATTGCAGGCTTATCCCTGACATGTTGTTAAGTTTTACTAACTGTCCACTGGTACCCCTAGGTAGAGAGAGTAGACTACACAGAGTTAAGTTTCTTATCTAAGGAACAATCATGACACATTGAAGGAAATGCCTGATACATTTACTTCACAAGTCATGAATAAGAAAAAAAGAATGCCTGATCACAGCTTAAAGTGCACCTAACCCCAAAATATTTTTTTCGCTAAAATAACTCTTTGCACCTGTTCGAAAAGCATTACGCCTTTTTTTTTATGAAATCCCCCTCAGTCTTGACTTTTTATAGGCTGTAAAAGTTACGAAATCTAGCCATCATCTGGTACACGACCGAGCTAGTGAGGGCATGGGTCGATTCTGTATTTGACATCACAAACTGATTTGCATCTCCTTAAGTCTTTGTAAACATGCATGCAAAGCAGTTTGTGACGTCAAATCAAGAATAGACCCATGCCCCTTCTAACTCGGTCGTGCGACAAATGGTGCTTAGTTTGTCATAGTTTTGAAGCCCATAAAAAAGTCAAAAACTGCAAATAATGGCGAAATGTTTTTCAAATAGGTGCAAAGATTTATATTAGCGTAAAAAATATTTTGGGGTTAGGTGCACTTTAATGCCAGCCTTGAAACAGTTATCAAAAATCCAGTGTGACAAAGACCACTACGCCACTGTGCACACAGAAGTTGACAGGACAATATACCTGTAAGTAAGTACTGCTTAAATACAAGTTGAGACTTGATACTCCATCTTGGTGAGAATTGAGACTCGAAAGAGACTGTCAACTTACATTTGAGTGGTACAGTAGGCAAGTGTCCAGTTAAATCCTGTGGGTCTATATTATGAAGTTGTCCAGGTATGGGTAATAGCTTATAGGTAGCAATAGACTGAGATTTTACCAACCTTTACATATTTTTCATAAAGAAGTTGTACAAAGAGTTTTCTTGCTAGATATCCTCTGAAATGGGCCTGAATATGAATGGCTGCTTGTTCTTCTTTTGAAAGCTTATTTGGCTGCACAAAAACAAGGAAAGAGGATAATTATTATGTATCCTATTCCCTTCCAACTGAAAAATAATATTCTTCTCTGAATAATCACCCCACCAAAATAATTGTCCCCTCCTGAAGTTTGTAATTACACTAACAGTCAACACCAAGCCCAACCAGTATTTCGAGGATTCAATCAACTCTTCAACTTAATATGTCATTTGGAACGAAAAATTCAAAATTGCAGAGAGCTAAAATTCGTAGAGAGATTCCCAATCTACTTGAAAATTCCTTGAGTTTGCATTGAACATTAAAAGATTTAGTAACAACATAAGGTGTAATTCTTCATTCAAACTGACATGAAGTTTGGAGACTTGATTCACTGAAATCTCCAAACACTGGTCATGCATGACACAGACAAACTGTCAGCACTAATTGATATTTATTAAATTTTCAACTGCAGTTTTTGAATTTTCAACTTTCTACTTGGTTTACTGCACAGAGGTTATCTGCAAACAGCCATGCTTTTAATCATATAAGGAAATTGGATGCCTTGTGGAGTGTTGCAGCATTCGTTTTTTTTTTTTCACAATGGCGCAAAAAAAAATTGTCGAAAGCTATGCCAAAAAGTTCAGCTTTGATTACCCAAGCTGAAAAGTTAATGATAACTAACAATTGAGGGGCCCGGCGGAAAAAGGGCATGACATGATGATTATAGGTTGAAAATCTAAATTGGTGCTATTTAGCTGAACATTGGCACACAGGCTGGTTTTCGTGTAAGGAACATTGTTGTGCATTTATTGCTTGACCTATGAGCTTCAATTCGAAGAATTAGCGTATTACTTTTGCTTAAAACTGACACAAAGAAAACAACAGGACCGTGGATTCTAGGTTGAATTCCTTTGTTTTAGTTCAGGCAGAGAACAAAAAGAAATCTTTCATGCTTCACTTGAGCTAGTTCAGTTCAACAAATCTTTTTAAGCAAAAGTAAAACCCTAATCCTTTGAATTTTAGATCTCAGGTCAAGAAATAAATGCACAACAGTGTTCCTTGCATGAAAACCAGCCTCTATGCCAATGTTCAGCTGAATAGCACCAATTTCGACTTTAACCTCAAATCACCCTTTATCCACTGAGCCCTTCAATAAACAGTGGAAATGGAGGTGAATAGTGGTGGATATTTGCCACTCTTTGCCGACACTGTGGTGAATAATAATATAATACCAAACCAGTATAGAGCCAGCACCAAAAAGTTCCTTTTCTCCGAGAAACGAGGGAAAATGTCCGCATAAAATCCAGAACAATGCCAAGAGGTGAATAGCAGATAATATCCCGAGTCTGAGTAGCCAATCAGAGTGCATAAAAATCACTGCCCACTGGTTTGGTATGTACTAAACGTGATTATTGCATTCGCACTTGTTGGATATGAGGTGATTATAACTGACTCAACACTACGCACCTCCTTGGTTATTCCTCACCTCATATCCAAAGTGCGCTTGTGGAACAATTGTTAATTATACTCTCCCCTAGTTTTCCCAAAATGTTCCCGCAGCCAGTAATTTTTGCTGCCTATGGATCATTATTTGTCATCAACTTCACCCTGCTCTTTTGCCTCCTTGCCCTGTCAAGCAAGGGGATCTGAACCTTTCTGCCTACTATTTACAGTATGCTATCCTGCCTACAAAAAAAGGGGGGGGAGCCCGGGGAGTAACCGAACAAAGGGGGGCAGGAAGTGTTTGGGAAGAGGGAAAAAGGTGGTAGGAGGGGGCTTCCCATGGTGGTGGGAGACCGGAGAAATACGAAAAAAATTACTCAATATAAGGTTTTTTGGGAATTGCAAAAGGGCAAAGCAGATGGAGCCAAAAACGAAGGGAAGGGAACTGGAATTCAAGGGTACAGGGAGCCCATCCCCACTACAAAGCATTACAAAAGGGCTGCTTTCCCTGTACAAGCATACAGGTTCAATTTTTATTTTGCTTTGTTTTTGTGTATGGTAATGTAAGAAACAAACTTAACGAAAATAAATATATAACCAAGGATTAAATTGAACCACAACATATACACGAAGAGAACATCTCTTACCAACGGCAGTACTTTCTTTGCCAATGAAGGATTTATTGCCTGTCAAAGAAGAAAATTACTTGAACTTAAAATCAGGTACTGTATAGATGGACGTACAGTTCACATGTGACAATTAGATTTAAATTATCCTGCCTGAATATTCCACAAGCGCCTACTTTCAAGCTGATAATAATTTAGAAAGTACTGTTTTGAACACTAATAAGAAAAATGAGATGAAAGAGCAAGCAAACTTTGACATGAATTGACACATGGTAGCCAATGATTGTATTTTAGGGTGCCAACAAAAAATACCTCAGTGGAAAACTCCGGGAAATAACAATTTTAATTCAATCAGCAGATTCGAAAGCTGTACATATAAAACTAAAAATAAGACAATAAGTATTTGAGCTTGACACTTGAAGGAACTCTCAATAAACATACAACGCTTTCAGACTAAATGGTACAGGAGCTCAAATTGCTGCCATTGGCTTTACACTGAACTGTACATGTATTTACTGATAAATTGCCTAGATACTATTTCATACTATTTATAGAACTCAAGGTATTTTTGTTGACCTGGAGGTTGATAAAGCAGATAACAGTCCTTGACATTTTACATATCAGCCTCACCTTTGCTGTGATGAAGGTCTACTTCTCTAATTAAATCTCATATATTTTACAGGATAATTTCAAAACTGTAAAAAATATCATGTATTTCTTTCGGTAGAAATTAAAAACGAAACACACCTCAAGACGTTCTGCTTAAAAATGTATTGATTTGAATGGTCAAACTCTTGTATGCCATTGTAAGACTCAAAAATTGCATCCACACACACAATTCTGAGAATATGTCTGGTAGAGCTATATACATTGCATAGGGGATAGCCAATCTCAATAAGTTTTGTTTAGAAAAAAGCCCCATGATGTTATTTATAGCCTTAATTTCTTGCTGTGCTACTGCAAAACATCCATCCTCTATAATAATATTACAAATGCTTGAAAGATGATGGATTACAATCAGTAAACAACCCTGAACTCCTCTAAGCAGTTTGCCCTCCCGGTTAAATTTGATAAAATTACTTTAAATTATATAGAATTAAACTAAGCAGAACTAATTCCTAGTGGAAAATGTTAGTCAAACGCCAGGCTATCATTCTCTGCAAAGCTTATTTTATTTTGAGTATCTCTTGGGGGTTCTTATCAAGTAATATTTCCTGTGTGGAATATTGCACAATAATTGATTTTCAGCGTTACCAAATGTTTCAACAGGACATAAAATATGGTGAAGCTGTATGCAAGAAAGCCGATTTTAACTTTTTTAAAAGTTAAAGTGCATTAACAAAGTTTAAAACAGCACTTAGAAAGAAAGAAACTCCCTTAAAAACAAACACGTCACGTACATGTACATTCGAAAGTGAAATCTACTCGACAGCCGTCAAAAGTGAATAAATTGATTTGGTACGCAAATAAAGTTTGCACAAAATATGACAGAAGTTAGCATTTAGATGGATCTTGAGAAAACCAACTAAACCACAATTAACGTATGAACGATAGACGTCGGGGGAGGTAGATGTGTTTTTAGATCTTGAGATGTCATTCCATGCAAATGATTTGTCGCTTGCAAAGAAAACAAAACCTTGAAATAACACAGAAGCTGGACAGGAAAAATTCTCCTTATGAGAAGATCGAATTCGTTTATCATTAAATTTGACAGTTGCATTTTCTTTCGAGCATCTTTCTAACGAACAGACTTTTACGATAAATTTCGTTCAGTCTTTATACACCTCGAGATTCTAATGCAGGTTTCACATAAGCTTAAATTAGATTTCCGTTTTAGTGCAAGATCGTGTGGAGAAAACACTTCGCTCGACTTTTTAAAAGAACGGCAAACCACATCATTACCTCCACTCGCAGCTGTTTCTTCGCATGGAAACGAAAAAGCTGATAAATAAATAATACTAATAGGCCCAGACTAAACTCGCAACTACAAGTCAACCAAGCTTCATGAATGACAATGTAACCAAGGAATAATTTCTCAAATCGCTTACCGCCATCGCGGCTCTCGTTCTGTCGTAAGAGTTCTTCTTGATCGCTCCCATGTCCAAACCTTGAAGCGTGCTGTCTATTTGTGAATCCAATAAATCTGGCAACATATTGCCTTCGCTGTCGTAGACGCCTGTATCTTGGAAACTCGAATCATCACAATTGTCGTGATAACAAGCGCCATTGATACTTGTAGAAGGTCTCTGGGATTCCATTTGTATCCCCACTCAAGCTTTCTTTTCTCGCTATCAACATCGAGAAAACTTATATATGCGACGTTAATTTTTCGTCGATCACAGCCCTGTCATATGAAGTCAGCCTTATATCGTATTTCACCAATTTCTCAAGGACTACAAACACGCAACTTACGTTGAAATATCACCCACTCACTCTTTCACCGACAGCCCAGCCTTTCACGACGTCACTTCCTTTTCATATCATGTTGCCCGCCGAAAAAACGTTTTCAGCCGTCATTTCTGATCCAACGAAAATATTTCTTAAATCAAACTTCAGCTAGCACAAATATGGGCGCTGGAATCCACCCAAGATGTCGTTGATGGGTTCAGAATCACTTTCCTATCGTTTCCATATGTAAATTTATGTGTAGGAATCAACGTCTGGCAAGGCCGTTCACGATTTCTTGTCTGCTGCGCATAGTTTGATGATTGCTTCCGCTGGTAACCAAGGTGTAGAATCGTCGGCTCATTTCTCTTATCTTCTTTTCCCTTTCCTTTTGCTTTTTAATTTCTTCTTTTTTTCCCTTTTTTTTTCCTAGGCACGCTCTTTTTCATTTATTTATTTATTTAAACTATCGGTTGAAAAAGCTGACTCGGGGCTTAACTGTAGTTCCTTGGGCTCCAACATTAAAGAAGGAAAAATCGGGTCTCTAAAGTTTCACTGCTTCCGGCCCCAAGGAATTGTAAATTAATCGATTTTGTTAGTTTACTTTTGCGCTATTTTCTTTTTCTGTTATTTTTTCTCTTTTCTATGGGCAATACCATTTGTAATTGGGAATGCCATTTAAGTGTTGTTGTTGTTGTTGTTGTTGTTGACTCCATTTTTAATAGCTAGAAAGCACATTTTTGTCTGGGCTCCAGATTCCAAAGCAAACATTCGGGTCTACAGGGCTACAAAGACGCAGTGAAGGAAGTTGCTAATGTTCTAGGCTAGCTAAGGGAAGTCTCTTTCTTTTCTTCTGTTCTGCAGAGAAGATGGCGCAAAGCCTAGACTACGAGCAGTCTCTCCGCTCAGGGATAGCCGAGGAAAACGAAGGATTTGGTGTCCAGCCCACCTGATGACCAACCTCCTCCCCAGGCTCTTCTCTGTATTCAAAATGGCGACGAAAAGCCAAAGCAGTAGTGAGGTCACGTGTTCTCAAAGACACGAATCAGAGCGAGAATTCCGTCATTTTGAATTTATTAAAATCGTCAATCAGTAAAACTACTGCAATTTATTCACGTTGTTGGATCAAAGCGTCAAACCAACTCGAGGAACAATAGCATATAAGGTAATGTGCCGAAAGTAAACAACAGTAAACTGATCCTTGCGGAGAGAAGATTAAGAAATTAAAATGGAAACAGAAATGAAATAAAGTAATATAGTTGCAGGATATTTCGGTTTGCAAAACAAACCTTCTTCGGGGGCTAAAAAAGAAAAGTGAATACAACTACAAGACGTACGACCGTTACATATATGGGTTTGAAATACAGCATAACAGAAAATGATAGGCTACGAAAAGTTGACAAGTAACTAATTAAGGTCATCGCGTCTATTTATACTCCCTAAGTTGTAAATCTAAAAACTTAATATACCTTATTGAGTGTAAAAAATGCGGTAAACAATACATCGGAGTAACTAAGCGCCAACTTAATGAACGCTTTGGTGAACATCGCCGCTCTATCCTCAATCACAATCAGCTAATCAACCCCACTCCTATTTCAGTATACCTGCCAAGTGTCACGCCTAAGGCGTGATTGTCACGCCTGCGGATCGAAAACTGCGATCTCACGCCTACTCACACCTGCGTTCCCATTTCTCACGCCTGGTGGAAAAATGTGAGCCATTACAGCCTTAACCGACTCATTTTGAAAAAAAATTTTTAAGTATTTAAATAAACTTGAACCAATGCGAGAAAATAATGTTCGTACTTTCGCGAAATCTCGGATTTTAGTAAGGAAATTCACTGGAGACATGGTCATACTCGTCGAGACGAGCTCCGTATAACCTTAAATGATCAAAGCATCGATTTACTGGCCATAAATCGGAAAGTCTTCGGAACGTCTTCGGAAATCGTCGGACATCTTCGGAGACCGTCGGACATCTTCGGATATTATCGGTCCCGTACGAAAAATCTTGACACTCCCAGGATAAAAATGTCACGCCTATGAATCACAAAAAGTTGGCAAGTATATTTCAGAACATTTTAACCAACCTGGCCACTCCATCAACGACGTCCTCCTTATACCGCTTGAACTTATCCACAACAACCGTGACTCTGTTAGAAAAGCACACGAGGCCCACCTTACTGATAAAGCCATGACACTTGAACCTCACGGTATAAATAGACGCGATGAACTTAATTAGTTACTTGTCAACTTTTCGTAGCCTATAATTTTCTGTTATGCTGTATTTCAAACTCATATATGTAACGGTCGTCTTGTAGTTGTATTCACTTTTCTTTTTTAGCCCCCGAAGGTTTGTTTTGCAAACCGAAATATCGGGCAAATATATTACTTTGTTTCATTTCTGTTTCCATTTTAATTTCTTAATCTTCTCGCCGTAAGGATCAGTTTACTGTTGTTTACTTTCGTCTTCAAGATTTTTAGTGATCCAGGTCTACACGAGATCCGGCACTCCTCACTGGTTTGTCACTGTGGTTTTGCCTTTAGCAGTTCTTTCTATACAATGTGCCGATCAATTCGAAACTTCAACATCCCCCCCAGGGGAAAACCCCAGGCATTTGACTGTGCATTGTGCCCGGGAAGGGGGGAATTTGAACGTTGCCTTGGAAGGGTGGAGAAGGTGAACCGGATTTATCTCTTGTTTGGGCGGATTTACATGATAGAATTTCGCCTTTGTTAGTGAACAACCCTTTCGAAAGGGTCTTCAAGAGACGTTTGAAGTGTCATCACGGCATATCTCTCTCTGAAAAGTCTGAACAGTGTATGGTTGAAGACGAAATTTGTCTTTGAGGAGAACTATTCGGCAATACTAATTGGTGGGGCATTTGAACGGCTTTTTTGCCCCGAGGGGAGGGAATTTGAACGATCCAACCTTTAAAGGTTCAAATGCCCGGAGGGTTGCCAGGGGGGGGAGGTGTTGAAGTTTCGAATTGAATTGATCAGCGCATAAAATGGGCCCTTTTATAAATCTTACCAAAATCAGCAACGCTTCGCTCGAATGGAGAAGAGAAGACAAAGGCTGAAGTTCGTGGCATTAATTCCTCATATTTTCTTTCATCCTACCGAACTGACAACCACAAAACTTAGACGGATTTATTATCAACTTTGGGCTTGTGAAAGCCCTGAGGCTCTAAAATTGAACACCTGACCTGCTGTCCTCTAGGGTCACTCCGCTCTCGGCATCATTTTTCTAGAGAAGATCATGGGGACGAATTGATCCCATTCTCGTCCCCAGAGCTCACTGGGCACTAAGGCCCCCTTTAGCCGTCGGCCCTGATGACCCAACATAAAGATAGGGGTAGTAACTCGGAGAAGACGACGTAGTCGCGCTCAAAAATGTCAGGAAAGCAACAGATGTCCAAATTTGTCGAAAAAAAAATAGGATGAGTGTGGAAGGAAAAGGGATATTGTACATTTTCTTTTACGAAAATGAAAATTGGTCTCCAGGATTAACATGGTTAAGAAATAGACTTTCAAAAGCAAAGACTTATAAAGGAATCATTCAGGGACCGAGGGATGTGTAACAGACAACAACACGAAATTTGTCATCATATTTATTACTGTTTACTTTTTTGCCTAGCTTACACTACAGTTACAACTTAAAATCAACAAATTTTGTTCAAATTACGCAAATTTTATAAACTTATATAATCCCACATGATTATAGCAAGGCCAATCGAGTCGTGTGGGAAAATTACAAAGAACAATCAGATAAATGTTGTATTAATTAAAATCACGTAAAAAATAATACTTAAGATAGCATTCTGCATGAGTGATTTCCCTCAGAACCATGTCGCTTTAAAACTTGCAAGTGTGGTGTGGTTAAAAATCGTATGCTGTTTTATAGCTTGATTAAAAGTGGTACAAATATACTCCACACATTTTATTGTGGAGACTTGTGCGACTTGTGGTTGTTGTTGTTGTTGTTGTTGTTGTTGTTGTTGTCAGTTGCTCCTGCTCCTGCTCCTGCTGTTGTCGTTGTTCTTGTTGTTGTTATAAGCTGCTGTCGTGTTGCTGTAAGTAACTTGTTATTCTACGTAGATCGGCTTTCCCTTGTTCTTCGGCTCCAGGCTAAATGAGACTTCTGGAGTTTTGCATTTTTCCAATTCGAATACCATCAACTAAATAGTCACAACATGAAAAGCCAAAAAAAAAAAAAACAGAAATCAATCAAATAATTCATTAAGCTGTTCGTAATTGTGACCTTTCATGATGTGGTCTTCAATACTACTTTACAGTCACTGTCTGAAAAAAGCCAGTCCCGTAAGGGGTGGGAGACTCCCTATAGAGGGCTATGCTGGAAAGTTCCGCCTTAAAGGGTACCTTTTTTGCGCTTGCAGTGTACAAAAGGGTAGGGAAAACCGTTATTTTATATACCGTTAATTGTCGCTTATAAGCCGTGGGCTTATACAACTTCGTAAGGGGTTCTGGGTGGGCTTATAAACGGAGGGACTTATATCCGGGGGGCTTATAAGCGGAATGAAAAAAAACGTTTCGAAGTGAGCCACAGCAGTATTGATCGAAATACGTTTTTTTTAGATTTAGCAGTTTTTAATCAACCTTTGAAACGTCATGATAATAAATCGAATTCAGTTTAATTTTAACAACAAAAACAAAATTGTAACAACACGAATGTGACCGGAACGTAACAAAACAGAAGTTCAGCGTTCATCTTCGCAGTATTCTGTGAGAGTGCTTAATATTAAGGAAATAAGGAAAACCAGAGGGGGGCTTATATCCGGGGGAGCTTATAACCGGATGTATTTTTTTGTTTACGGGTAGATGGGCCTATAACTGGGGAAGCTTATAAGCGGGGAGGCTGATAAGCGGCAGTTTACGGTTTATCATATGGGGGATCGGCATTTCTTAAGGGACGCCGTCTTTCGCTGGCCTTAGGGATTTTAACTTCAACCTCGACGGCGAGAAAAACAGAAACGTCACCAAACAATTAAAAGGTTTTATTCAGTAAAACAGTGGCTCTGTACGGGCGTTACACATTTTGGTGAATTTCTTTACCGTCCTCAACGAAACAAGAACATAAGATGATGAAATGTTTGGATTTATTTACCACGTACGGTGAATCTTCCTTTTCCTTTTTAAACGTGAGCGCTGTCCCACAAAGGTTAGCTTTTAGAAAGTTTGGCTGCATTAAACAAATGGCATGATTTGGAAAATCACCAAGTGTTTGATTAAAACAACGAGAGTTATTTTTTTTCCCTTGGCATTGCCTTCGTGTGGTTATCTAAGGTCCCTATTTTGAATGCCAAAACGGACACCCAGGAACAAGATTAAAACGTACCTTGTTTTCTCCTTTGCGTAACCACGGAGACGGAAGATACAGTGTCTCTTGTGGCCCTAGTTCCCAGTACCTTCCCAGATTATGTCCGTTAATGAAGACCACACCTTTGGTCCAGTTTATCATGTGCAGGAACGTGTCCTTAGGTTCACCCTCTATATTAAAAGCTCCTTTGTACAGGGTCGGAGGAGAAGGTTTGTTCCATTCTGTAACCGTTTTCCATGACTTTACACTGTCGCTTAATCTATGTAAAATAAAAAGGTGACTTCGTAATCTGAACTAAAGTAGTCATTAATACAAGGGGTATGGTGGCCTACAATCTTCAACACAACACGATGTATGCATGGCTCTCCCTTCCTCTCTTTCTTTTTAGTAAAACAATTTTGGGAGTTGCACGTTATTGTTACCAACATTGGGGAAAGGACGGCAATAAGTGTTCCAACTAGTGTTCCGATTGTATTTAGCCTGGGAACAGGCTTCCCGGGGCTTGCTCGGTAGCGGGGAGCTCGCCCTGAGTACCCCCCGCCCCGCAACCCAAGTGCGCCCTGGCAATCCTTCTCACAGGCTTATGATTTTGGCTGGGTGTGCTTGACTGTTAGACCTCCGCTTTGATCTAAGCCCTCCGGTGTCTGCATCGTATCATGCTCTTTTAGCAGAGAAGAAACGATGCTCAACATTGTCTAGCTCTCTCCTCTCAAGTATATAAAAGGCTATCAGCGTCGAACCGTTATGGAAACATAAGATAATGCTGGAGGTAATCTTGCATTGGACCATCCAGGAAGGGGGGGGGGGGGGTGTAAGTTGTTTTATGGTAAACCGAAAAATGAGTACAGAGAAAACCAGGCGCGACTTACCGACCTTCTATCATCAAAGCAGTAAAAGCCTGACGTGAGCATTACATACTAATATGTAACAGGATGTAAACAGTAGTGTTTTTTACTCACTTGTGGAAAAATTCTTTCTTGAATTCCATAGGGAATATTTTCCACCCGGTTTGCTTTTTTCCATCGATGAGAACATCTTTGAGGATACCTGAAAGACGTTTAAAATTTTGATTTTATTTGCTCTCTAACATCAGTCCCTGAGACTTGTAATACGATTTTAAAGGGGCTGAGTCTGGAGTTTTAAGTATTAAATTAAATGCAAAATAAATGTTTGTATTGATGGAAACTCAAAATAATTGTCCAGTTTTGCTTAAAACTACTTTACTGGTGCACTGAAACTGTAAATTATAAATGGCTTTGGTCACCGTTGGTGACCGTTTGTGGATGAAATTCTTAAGAGTGGCCATTTAAATTGAAACTACTGAGCAATAACTTCCGATAGGGCTGTTTATTCTCCTGCACTTTACAAGAGATTCTAACTTTTGAGTTTAAGAGACATTTTCTGAGAATATCGAGAATCGAAAGACACTCACGAAAAATCGAATTTTTTTTTATTTTGCCAAAACATCCCTTTGGGTAAGCTAATTCAAGAAAAAATAATCCAAAGTTCCAACGAGTTATTTAACGGACGAAAATGTTAAAAGTTCGAAAAATGCATAAAATGGCGGTTTTAGGGTCTCTGAACGGGTCAAATTCTCACTCAACTTTAGGAAGCCGGTGAGAGCGTAAAAAAGATTCTTTTAAAACGAAACAAACCATGAACATTATTTAACCTTTGTACTTTAAAACTGTGTAATAAATTTGTCAATGTTTGGTTCCGAACATTTTCAAGCGGCGTTCTTATCGAGTCGCTCTTAACCTCGTTTATCACAAGGTAAAATGAAGGCCAACTTCGGCCGCTTAAAACGGCATCTGGTATGTATCATTCAACGATTAAGACTACACAGAAAGAAAGCTCTGTCATTGTACTTTTAACCAGAAAAGTTACAGCTTTGGGAATTATATACTTCCCCGTCAGTAAATTTTTACTGTTTAGTGATCTGAGCGGGTAGAATTATATGCAAATTACAGATTTAATTCCTGGAATACTGCTAACAATTACAAAGGTCGTTAAAGATAGGCTTGCCATTAGTTACACATGCATGCACAATGTTTTTCCTGATCTTTAAAAGAAGGTTCTGCTTTCTTGAGTGGTGCTGAGTCTTATTATGTTAAAAGAAAACAGATTTTTAACGGCATTTCAACAAGACAGGAATCCACTCATTCAACTGAACCAAGATAACATCGAAAACAGTGTGAAACAATGTATTATGCCGCCTACCTTGCCAACCAAAAAAGCAACAATACAATAGAAAAACATTCCAAACTGTAAACAAACGAATTTTCAGTATCCTGACTGGGCGAAGAAAATTTAAACTCATCGCGTAGAGGAATAAGCGGAAGGACAGGTGGCCTCTGTACTGACCCGCACGTGTCACACCACACTGACAGACAGAGTCACGTATTCGAGTTCTGCCATGTGATTTGAGATATAAATACAGGAATAAAAACTTGGTGGGAAATTAAAAGAAAAAAAACTTGCAACAGATAGCCTGTACATTAAGTTGTTGGATTACATGTTAGCCTCCACAAAGGCGCTTTTACGGTCACGACTCTTTCTACAAAGTGACGTAATTTCGCAATGTACGTATATTGCATTAAGTTTCGTTCAGGGTGTGTTGTACTGATATATGGCGTCAAGTAGTTTTTCCACACTTCTGAAGAGGGTTACTGCCTGTGGATTAAACAGTGATTACCCAGGCCACGTTGAAGTTGTTTCCCTGAAAGAATGCACAAGAGACATCTCGCAGCATCTTTAATTGCGACCAAGTGCAGATAAAGCGGTTGACAGTGAATTCAAGTTGTTTTTTTAATAGCCCGAGCAGATAATGTTATTGCATTTTGTTCTGGAATTACTGTGTTCCATAATTTTGGCCACAGATACTTCGTAGCACTCGGCGTTCCTTAATCTAGGTTCTGCAGAGTCGCCTCACTCCCGGGGGGGGGGGGGAGTAAGGGGGGCTTTTGATCAATGTTTGGGTGCAGGGGTGACGCTGCGGGTTTGACACCCTGACCATGTTTAGGAGAGAAAAACGAAATGGAATGTCGATCGTACTGACCATACCCGGTTGGGGAAGATGCCAATGAAATTATATACCATGTTTAGGGACAGAGACCAAAAACCGTATCCTGTCCAGCGGCACACCCCAGTATAGTCCACATAAGGGGGTAACCCTCCCTTCTGGGCAGAGGGGGGGGGAGGAGGTGGTGCCGTGTTTAGCACGACGATAGCACGGTATGACTTCAGACGCCGAAAATTCAACTTCAATGCAATCTTCCTTGGTAGCAGTTTGAGCGAGCGAGACGTGGAAGCCACGCGGGCCCATTCGTGAATTCGCCCACATGATACCTTTTCTCGCTTTTGGTTTTTGGGTCATGAGGTTGAAAGCTTAGAGTTCAAAGTATATTTATCTTTGATTTTTGGTTATTTAGGCATATTTTTTTTTTCAGTAGAAGAATCTCACCTGTCATTGACAATATGTCCTCGCCACAGAGCGGAGTTCTGGTATTCGCTGGAGATAGTCTACAGTGAGATGAAGTGTTCCTCCTGAAATGGCCGCACATACGACAGCCACAGCTGAGGTTGTTTTATGTGCGGCCATTTCAGGGGGAACACTACTTCTCATTTTAGAGCATCTCCAGCGACTACCAAACTCCGCTCTGTGGCGAGGACATATTGGTGGGACTCTTCTACTGAAAAATTGCCTAAATAACCAAAAATCAAAGATAAATACACTTTCAACTCTAAGCTTCCAACCTCATGACGCAAAAACCAAAGAAGCGCAAGCTAAAATAGCAAAGCGAGAAAAGGTATCATGTGGGCGAGTTCTCACATGGGCCCGCGTAGCTTCCGCGTCTCGCTCGCTCAAACTGCTGCCATGGAAGATTACATCAGGGGAAGTTCAGTAATCACATCGTGCTATCGTCGATGAATATTGTGCTACAGTTGAGCGAGGTAAGGCTAAGGACGCCACCCCCCCCGGAAGTGAAGGTTACTGCCTTATGTGGTCAGTACTGGGGTGTGCCGCTGGACAGGATATGATTTTTTGGTCTCTGTCCCTAAACATGGTATATAATTTTATACGCGTTTTCCCCAACCGGGTATGGTCAGCACGATTGACATTCCATTTCGTTTTTCTGTCCTAAACAGGGTCAGGGTGTCAAACTTGCAGCGTCACCCTACACCCAAACATTGGTCAAAAGACCCCGTTCTTCACCCCCCCCCCCCCCCCGCCCGGGCGCCGGAGGGCACAGGAGTAGCGCGACTCTGCATAACCTAGATTAAGGGACGCCGAGTGCTATGAAGTAAGTAAATCTAGAACAAAATGCAATAACATTACCTGCTCGGGCTAACAACTTGAATTCACTGTCAAGCGCTTTATCTGCACTTTGTCCGTGCAATTTAAGATGCCGTGAGATGTCTCTTGTGCATTCTTTTAGGGAAACAACTTCAACGTGGCCAGGGTAATTACTGCTTAATCCACAGGCAGCAACCCTCTCCAGAAAAGCGGAAAAACTACACTACGCCATATATCAGTACTTACACACTCTGAACGTAACTTATTGCAATATTTATTTTATTTCATGAGCTGTAATTAATTTAGAAGTAAAATTACAACAGCACGTACGTATACATTGCGAATTACCGCTCTTTATAGGAAGAGTCGTGACCGTAAAAACTCCTTTGTGGAGCTTATGCTAACATGTAATCCAACAAAGTACTGGCTAAGTGTTGCAAGGTTTCTTTTTCTTTTTAACTTTCCACCAAGTTTTTATCTCAAATCACATGACAGAACTCGAATACGTGACTCTCTCTGTCAGTGTGGTGTGACACGTGCGGGTCAGTACAGAGGTCACCTGACTTTCCACTTTAATATTCCTCTACGCGATGAGTTTAAATTAACTTCCCTCAATCAGGATACTGAAAATTCGTTTGTTTACAGTTTGGAATGGTTTTCTATTGTATTGTTGTATTTTTGGTTGGCAAGGTAGGCGGCATAATACGTTGTTTCACACTGTTTTCGATGTTATCTTGGTTCAGTTGAATGAGTGGATTCCTGTCTTGTTGAAATGCCGTTAAAAATCTGCTTTGTTTTAACATAGTAAGACTCAGCACCACTCAAGAAAGCAGAACAGTAGTTATATAGTTGGGGGTACGAGCGCATTTTTCAAAATACGCTCATACCCCACAACTATAACTACTTTCCATCTTATGGCTATCATTATATGGATACTATATGTTTTTCTTCATCACGTGATCCTGGGGATGCCAGCGCATTTTTTCAAAAATCCGCTCTGAACTCCCCAACTATAACTACTTTACCATATGTTGGCACAATTTCATGGGAAATCTATTTGGTATTATCTCATGGAAAAATCTATATGGCATTATCTCATGGAAAATCTATTTGGTATTATCTCATGGGAAATCTATTTGGTATTATCTCATGGAAAATATATTTGGCATTATCTCATAGTTGGGAGTACGAGCGCAGTTTGCCATCGGATGAAATGGGACTTTCCCGATGAGTCATCAGATTGTCATGTAATATCAGATGAACTTGTATTTGAAGTAAAGTTTGTCAGTAAAGTTTGGCAGTAAAGTTTGTCAGTAAAGTTTGTCAGTAAAGTTTGTCAGTAAAGTTTGGCAGTAAAGTTTGTAGTGAACAGAAAAGCAGAACTTGTATGGAGGCCAACACAGCTGTGGCGTGACGTCACATCTTCAGATTGCATAATGTCCGTAAGCGAAACTATTGATTCCATCGTTTGATATATATCTTTTGTCGTCAAAACAGCTGAGTGACACTTTATTAATTTCATAGCTTCCGAGTTGATGGTTAATACTTCTGATTGTCTTCATGGTATGATGTATTTGTTTGTTATTAATTAATACATTTTTATAATCTTCATGTTTGATATTGGTCTTTATTATGTTCTTCTTGATTCCTTTGGCTGTTTTTCCTACTTTCTGGTTGTCTTTTATGTAACTATACATTTTTGATCGCAAACCTATGAATTCTATGATTGGTATTCCAGCTGCTTCATCTTTGAATTTACCGATTACCTTTTTGTTTGTCTTATCGAAATAAAGTGAGTTTTCAGGATAGTCACTGTTGTCGAATAGATCTTTGTTATTCCAAAAGTCTTGGTAAACATCTTCAGCTTCAATCTCATATGTCAGACTGTCTGTGTCAGTGAAGAGCAGCTTGGCTTTGCTTCCATACTTTTCTTTTATGTAGTTATAATGAAAATCATACATTAATGTCTTGCTCAGATCAAGAATACACATACCTACATATGCTGGCCTGTTTAGAGTTAACGTTTCTTTGATCTTATGTACTGCTACCAGATTTTCATTGAATATCTTACTGCTTACATAAGTTGGTTTGGAAGTCATTTTCAATAATTTCTTTTCATCTGTTATAAGTCGAACATCAACACGCTTTCTTATGTTTTCCATCGTTTTTCCAAATACTGAATTATTCATTAGCTTGAAGAAATCTTTTTCGAATGAATTTTTTGCTTGAGTACGTTTTTGTGTATTGAAGTCAATATATTGTTTGAGCCATGGAGACTGGTTGAATTTTAACACTCGGTGAACTTTCTTTAATTTCAAGCCAAGATCAAGATACAACTGCAGATTTCTATAGTGTAGAACATATTTTTCTTTGTCACATAAAGTAGGGATCAGTTTGTGTACTAGTCCTGTTGATATTTTGAACTTTTTCTGTATGTTCTTACAATATTCAGACAACATATTATCAGTTACTTTCACTTTTTCTGACCCTAGAGGATAGTCATTATGAAGGTTATGTAACTCTTTGGGATATTCTAGATCAACTTCTAGTATTAATCCTTTATTGCTGTTTTCATTATACTGAGCTAAATTGATTTTATTAATTTGATTTTCTGTTAACCATTTGAAACTACCTGTAGGGAGGTATTGACTCATAGCCCAACCGTATAAATTATTAGCATCAAGATACATGATATACTTTGAGGGCGCCTTCTCATCGTATTCTTTCATGTACTTATTGTTTGCTTTTCCATATCGATTTGCTATATAAGATATACCACCTCTCATGCCTTTTTCAATGAATTGAAACATATCTATGTCTGTCATTAGTTCTAGTTGAATATTAGTCATCTTTAACATAGCATCCCACGACAAACCAGGAGATGTGAAATAATGACAAGGATCAAGTTTGTAATACTGAAGACAGGTCTTACGGAAGTTTTCAAACACGTCAGCTAATAGAAGTATATCAGACTTAAGATATAGATTGTGGTATTCACCCATCGTTTTTAATTGAAATGTATTCCACACTTTTTGAGCATGACTATAATCCTCATCTGTTATATGCTCATTATTCAATATGCTGTAAAATTCTTCTTTAGTTGGCAATTCTGTTTTATTGAATTTCTCAAAACTGTCCATGTAATCATACGGATAAACACCTTTTCGCGTCATAAGCTTGAATTTTTCTTTTTGGAATCTTTTGTTTGTATATTTTAAAGCTGCTGCTGGTAAGTTGCTAACTAATTTATCAAGACTAGAACTCATAAACTGGAAACTGTCAATGAATGTCAGATGGTTACCAAGCATGAACGCCATATATTTTTCCATATTGTTCGGTATGGCATTTATGTCCATTTTAATCTCTTTTCCGTTTTTGGTGTATGTATTATTCTTAACAATAGCTCCGATTTCTTGCATTATAAAATGGCTGTCATAACCTCTTAGATTATGGAATATAACAGGAATTTTGATTTCTTCTGGATTTATTCTGAGTTTCAGATTGCATTCTTGGTGAGCAGAGCCTCTATATTTACCAGTTATATGACAATGATCTCTGACGCGTATGTCTTTTTCTGTGTATTTTTTATCACAGATGTGGCATTCTTTTGCTTTTTCAAATTTCTCTTCATCATCTTTCGTCATTTTCAATGGCTTATCGAAATGCTTTTTCATTATATTCTTACAATATTTAACTTCTTTCAACATCTTTTCCATGAATTTGTAAACAGCCTTTTCATCTCTATATAGTTGTATTGGTTTTGTATATTTGTCGTCATAACAAACCACTTTATAACCATATCCACAGTCTCTATGCCTTTGGTAAGCTTCAGTATATGATGACTCATTATTCTGTTGACATCCATGAATCTTCTCTGTTATAGCCTCAAAATCAGCATAGATAACAAATGGTACAGGCTGCTGCTTATGAAAATTATTGAATTTCAGTATGTTATTATCTTTGTCAGGCATTTTTATTGCTTGTTCACCATTCACTTGAATGCAAATATCTTTATGATTGTTTAATACTCTTTCAGAACTGAAACATTGTAGACAGTACATACAAAAGTGTTTCCTCTCTTTGTGTTTTGTTTGATTGTACATGAACTTGTTGAAATCTTTTATGAGAACATAATGCTTGTTTTTATCTTTAGTTACCAGAAGTAGTTCCATATGATCTTCATACTTTTCTTTGGAAACATAGATGGGATACGGTTGTTTGTCTTCATATCCGAATACGTTTATATTGATACTGTTTTGCTTCTCAATTTTGTTGTAATGTTTGACATTGACTGGAAATTCAATTCCTGTGTAGTCTAACTTCTCAATATATGGTTTATCAACTTTTTTAATTCTTTGTGGGTCTTTATCTTGTGGATTCAAATGTCTTATGTGACACCATCTGAAACATTCATTATCCTCATTTTTCATGTTTATTAATCCCTTCATTCGAAGTTCGGAAGGTAGTTGGATATATGAGGATCCTTTCAATGGTTTGTATTTGACAATGTTGAGGTAATGGCTATCAACAGATTTAATTGTCCAACCAGATCCTTCTGATATCCATTGGGCTATCTTATTCAGTATCTGTTGTTTTGATGATTGTAATGAATCAGCTATTTCCATTTGGTTGATTATTGTTTGAGGTGTACTATTGAAATATGCTGACTTTTCAACTATTTCATCACCTGAATTTTTTTCGAAAGTGACTTTCAATGTTTCAACGTATTTCAAGCCTTTCATTTCATTCAACAAAGCTATTACACGATGTTCTATAGCCTTTCTCGTGTTTTGCATTTGAGCTAAGGGGTCTTTATTGTTTTTGATGTTGATTTCATAAGACTTAGTGTAACCTTTTAAGGCTTTGTCTGTTTGTTCTATTTTGGTTCTTGGTGTTGGAACTGGTTTATCCAATAGTTTCTTAGTTCTAGGTGCTGGAACTGGTTTGTAATCATCCCTGAATTCTATTGGTGGAAGAATGATGTTTTCTTCATATTCTTTAGCCATCTGTTTGACACTCTTGCGAGGTGTTGGTACAGGTGGTCTTGGTTTATAAGTCCTTTGTGTTGGAACTGGTTTGGTATCATCTGCTATGATGATTTCAGGCTTCCTTTTCTTTTGATTCAGAAGCAATTTGATAAGTTTTGATTTGCTAAGTTTCTTCAAACTAGCTTTGTTCATTTCTATATAATTATATTCTTTTATTTCCATATACTATAGTATTGATATTCTTTTAAATAACTTTCATTGCGCGTTTTAAATGGTCGAGAATTCAAATGATCCAAAACATAGGATCCTTTGAACTATATGAAAAAAGATTATCATGGATTTAGTATCCGTTTTATTTCATATTGATTTCATGGACATTTTTAATGTGCTTTTTTGCGTTCAAATGACACCATTTACCAGCTAGAGTATAATTACGACCAGTATTGCATATATCACAATACCATTCCTTATTTAGCATGTACTTCGATTTTTGTTGTTTTATAGCCTCCTTCTTCTCCTCTTCAGTTGAATACTTTTTTGGTCTACCTCGACCTCTCTTTACATTTTGATTTTCCATATATATATAATCTATATATTATTTTTCTCTTTATAAGTTTTTGTGTATGAATTTCAAATGATTGCTTAATGTTTCTGTTGACTTGAATTTTCTGGAACAATGTTTGCATTTGATTCTTACACCCTGGAAATAAAGTATGATTTCTTTAATGATTTCATCATAATCGTTGCTGACTAATATTTTGTAATTGTTGTTTTCATACTCTTGGAGCATCATCTTCTGTTCTTCTGAAAGCTTACCATTACCAGTTGGTGTTTTAAATTCGATTGCAAAAGCTGTGTACTTCAAATGCATATTTCCAATGAATAGATCACAAGCTCCCTTCTGATAACCCATGTTGTATGATTTTATTCTCATGTTACCATTAATTTGGTTTTCACCTAATGTTGGGATTAGGATTGCTTTAGGATAATTGTTTCTAATAAAGTTGACTACCTTTTTATGTAAATCATATTCTGTGTTGATATTGAATGTCAGCATTTTGTATGGCCTGTTGTTGAATTCATACTTACCGGTTTTTCTGATTGATGGTAAAACCTTTTTTGTTACCCAACGTTTGAATTCTTTCGCTTTATCCATTTTGGATCTCAATATTAGGCTGTATAGTCCGGATTCATTTATATAAATAGTGTTTCCGGTGTTCCATGTTAAAGGTAACGATTCGTTACCCCTGGATTTGAGCCTCTTAAGTGAACATTTATCTTCAGAATCAACATGTTTGAAAATCGTGTTTCCGGTGTTCCCAGTCAGGGGGGACGAATCGTCCCCCCTGGATTTGAGCCTCTTAAGTGAACATTTATCTTCAGAATCAACATGTTTGAAAATTGCTTTCTTGGTATCTTCATATCCCAAAATGTCGGCGACAGTTTTACCACGGAACCATATGTCATCATCCTTTTTGATAATATTCAGTTTTTTTCCTTCATAAGTGAAAATTTCCATATGTATGTATTAATTCTATATATTATTTTCTGTTTAAATAAGATAGCCAGAAATAATTATCTTTATGGCTACCAAAAGCAAAAGACAGTATATACTGTATCAATCGATATAATATATGTTAGATAATTCTCTTTAAAACACTTTCATAAACCCCTTAAATCCCTAAATGGAACCCAACTGTTGAAGTCATCACTATATCCCTTCCATTTGACTAAAGCTTGTTTCTTCTTATAATCTCTGCGGATTACTTTATCAATTCTGAATACCTCTTGTTTTGCTTTTAATAATTCAGGTTCATAACAACTCCCTTGAATGTCTTCACCTCTGAGATCCTTTAGTTTGTAATTTATTGGATTTGTATATTGGATTTTATCAACTGTAAAAACTTCCTCAGACCAATTTGGTGTATAGCCCTTATCAAACACATTTCGTTTATACTTACTTATTCTAACCTTATCACCTATTTTGAATTTCGGTTTCTGTTTTGATGTTTCCATATCACCGTATAGATTAAAGTAAACAGTCCCTTCATTCTTCTTTTTACTGGCTTCTATGGGTGTCATTTTGATAGAGCTATGTTTAGTGTTGTTATATTGTTTCACTAATTTGGGTAACATGTCTAAATACTGTGTATTACCTTGAACAGTGAACTGTTTCCACATCTTGGTTTTAATTGTTCTGTTCCATCGTTCACAAACTGACGACTTTTCCTCATTCTCAGTTGAGTACAATTCTATTTTATTCTTTTCTAAGAGGTCTTTCATGTGTTTGTTGTAATACTCTTTGCCTTTGTCTGTCCATAAATATTCCGGTTTTCTACCTTCTTTAAGGATTGTTTTAAAAGCATTCATAACGGTTTCTCCTTTTTTGTCCTTTAAAGGGACAATCCAACCGTATTTAGAGAATACATCTAAAACCATAAGAAGATATCTGTAGCCAGCGTTCCATCGACTGAATTTTTGCATCTCAACGATATCTGAACACCATATCTCGTCAATGTGGTTTGCAATGACTCTTCTAGTTTTAAATTTCCGTCTGATTGGTTTATGTAATTCATCGGCTAAATGTTGAGCCCAATCATCATAATTACTCAACGCCGCTTTCCGTTTTTTGTCTTCCTTTGTTTTACACCGAGACCTAGTTTCTGCTTTGTGTTAATCAAGAACCGAGCGGTTTGTCCCCATTTTGGCATCTGTCCATAAGGTATTTCATCCAATGACTTAACCATTTTCTTGTCACATTCACCTTTGTTTTTCCCCATATCATAACAAATATCATGATGAGCTGCTATTTCATCTACTTTATTGTAAGGTTGTACGTGCCACTTGGTGACCTCTCCAGTGTTCCTATCATACTCTAACTGTTTATCGAGAGGATTGTATGGTCCCATGTATTTATACTTTCCAGGAGTCCATCCAGCTTTTGGTTTCGGTATTTTCCCAATTAGTTTATGTATATCAACACCAGCGCCATCCAAATCATTTCTGTTGGTTTTATACTTTCTATTTGGTCTGATTTTAGTAGATAATTGATCAAGAGCTTGACTTCCGACATTTTGAATCATTGGATTCAACTTATCCAGAGCATAATCGATAGCCTTTTTCTGCAGTTTTGGGTTTCTCAAGGCTTCTGATCCATAATATCGACCCATTTCAACAGCCTTTTTTCCCAACCAAGGAATACCGTGGTGAATCAATAAATCAGTACCAGTTGATGCTACTGTATCTAGTACGCCCGCCCCTTTCGACGGGCTAACCCGTTTCCCGCCTGTTTGACGAATTTCGTCTTAGTGATTCCACATTCTGCACAAGTACATTTAAGCATAAGCCTCCCATTTTTAGCCTTTTCATATCTTTCACTTCCAGGTACACATTCTGTGACCTTTTTTTGTTTCACGCAATATGATTTCATATATAATATGATTAGATATTTTTGAAATACTGTTCTAAGAATTTCTCATTCTTCGTCGTATCATATATGTCGAAAACTTCCAACAGATCAAAATATGATTTACCCTTATTCATCTCATTCAAAAAGTACAGACAGAAATATCCACATGTTGTCGTCAGTAAATTTTGTATTTGATTGTTCTGATGAAGCAATGTTAAGTTCTTCTTTTTAGCATGATTGACCATTTCTTGGAAGGGAGGCAAACCAAAGCTATCAAAGTAATTGATGACTTTGTCCTTAACATAAGTAGCCACCCAATGGCTCCCTGACATATAACTCGGTTCAAGATTGTAAATGAATAGAGCCTGTCTATGATTGTGAGGAACATTTTCATCTCGAGACAGAACATCTTTGATTGGGATATTCAGATATTTACACCATTTTATTAAATCATAATTGCTTAATGGGACATTCTTATGGAATTTCGGTTTTACAATAGAATGTTTAGAAGAGGGACGTTTTTGAATGGTGAGTTCTTGCCCAATAGTAGACCGTTGCCCTTTTTGGGAGCTTTTTTTTTAGTCCCCATACCTAATGTTTGATCAGGCCAATTTCCATAAAAAGGTGGAGTTCCATACATTGGCATTAACAAACCACCATCCTGATTATTATTGGTTAGTTGTGGTATAGATCTGGGTGGTCTTTGTTTCGGTTGACCCATCTGAGGGGCACCTTTACCAGTCATCTTCTTTATTGCCTCAATAGCTAAAGGGACTCCAATTGATGCAAGAAGAGTACCTAAGAAACCACCTGTTTGTACTTTAGTCGGTTTTATATGAACACCAGAGCCTGTTTGTAGAGCATTTAATATATCCTTCTTTTGTTTGGTTGTTAAAAGATGTTTATATGCTATCAACTGATCTATTTTATTTTGTGGTATGAGAAACCCACCAGTTTGAACACCTTTTCCAGATATCTTCTTAACAATCTGAGATGCTCCTTCACTAGCTGCTCCAGCTAAAGCCGACAATCCAAGAGTCTTAGCAATCGTTGGAACAAAAGTTCTTCCAAGCGCCAGAACTGTAGACAGAAGAGATCCACCTAATTGCTTTCGAATGTTTGTTTTAGAAAGTTTAATGTCCATTCCCTTTTTCAATTTTCTATTTTTTTCCAATCGCTTAACTATATTCTGAGGTACATACAGAGTATCATTCCCAGATAGAGAGTCCTTCGTGAGCCTTAGAACTATTGTTTCTCTTTTATGATACGCGTTACTAAGATTCTTTTTCTGGTTTGGTGATAAACTAACTTTAATTTCGTATAGTTGTGTCATATAATATATGTTAGATAAATTCTCTTTTAAAAAACATATTCAATGTAAAGCTTATTTATTTAAACTATCATCAATTCGTTTCCAACTGTCTTTACTACAACCTCACTCTCGTAAAATACGATGCTATGAGCTCGGACGTTTGCTGTCGGGGCTACATTGAGACGATAATGGAGAATCAACTGTTTAGGATCTCTCGTCACTACCTCTTTCTGATATGACAAATCGAAATACAATAATCCATACAAACTAGTGAAATTGGATACATTAAGCTGTGTTCCTGAATTGTAATCGTTCTTACGAAATGCATATGACATGAGATCATTAAATATCCGTATTTTAGAGTCACTATCATATTCCAACTCTGGGTAAAATGTATTGTTTCCGTATTCTAAACGGCAGCTTGAGAGAGAGCTATTAGCGTCAGCGGCATTCAACTTGAAAGTGTCAAACAAATACGGACTCCTCTCTGCTTCATCAGCATTTGGTCCGTCTGTCCTCTGGAGATATATAAAAACATGTTTAACGTCATCGATAGCTGGACTGATTTGAAACATATTCTGAATAGCTCTGGTATTTGCTGACTGATTGTAGAGATCTCGCATATATGTCCAGGTTGTTGGCTTAAGAAACTCTGAAACGAAATTACTATACATGCTGTCTTTTGGGATTAATCTTGGGAGCCAAAGATACAATCTCTTTACTACAACACGACCAGGGTCTGTGCCATTTGCCATGTGAATCAGTTCACTGTCTTCGTTAAATGTAAGTTCAATTGTGAGCTGCATCGGAGGCAACATTTTTCTTTCTAATTCTTGAAAAAAGCTGTATCTGTTTAAGGGAAGCATCTCATTAATACTTTTAGCTCCCCCACCACCGTTGTTTTGTGCTGCTTGGGTTAAAATGCGACGGGCTTCGAAACCTGTGTTTGTATTTGCTGTAGTTCCATCAGTATCAAGATACCAGAACGAATTCTTCCCAACAGATCTACTAACATCATCACTGTATTCAAGGAGATTTTTAACATTCGTTATTCGATGCAAATTATCACTCTCATACACAATTTTGCCTGAAGATTTGATAACCATATGTCTGATTAGACTGTGAGATCCGTTTATCATGGTGATGCGATCTGCTTGAGCATATCCAGTACCATCTGCCCTTTTTTGAAGCTCTTTAGTTACTTCGAAATACCCATTGAAAAAATCGAACATTGTCGACCTATCGTTGATAGTGAATCTGTAACCTGTCTTTTTCTGGCTTTGATTGTTAGCAGGTTGCTCAATGACATTATCCAAATGGAAACGAACGTATTCATATCGTTGTAGATTTTCATTTGTTCTGAAACTCATTTATATGAGTAGTTTAGATAAAATTCACTTTTTAATAACCAGTACCAGATATAAGTCTATTCAGAATCATGTTGTAGTCTTCTTGTTTTGGTTTAGTAGGTTTGGTTGGTTTCATTGATTGTTTAGTTGAACCATGTAATTTTCTCATAATAAGCTCTCCGCTTTTTTCAGCTGCTTTTTTTCCCAGTTTGTCTCCAGCATGTGAAATACCAGATTCTAGCGCTTTTTTGGCAAAAGGTTTTAAAACCATTTCTGGAACTTTACTTAACACCCTTCCAACTGGTTTGAATATGTTATCAACAATAATCCCAGATCCTTTATGCTTATACACAAAACGACCTAGTTTCGGGTGATAAATTCGCTTGTATTCATACGACGACATATATAACTATTAGTTAGATTAATCTCTCTTCTCTCTTAAAATCAAACTGAATGAAGTGTCACTATGATTAAGATCTATAATTCTTCGTTTGCCATCTGTTATATATATCCGAATTTTATTGATCGTATTTTTATTACACGGGTTGTACTGTACTCGTCGAGGCTCTTGTGTGAAACTATAACTCGGGGTGAGAGTTGAGGTACTGAAACTATATATAATATCTGACTCTTCACCATCGACAAGACTGTCACTTATCAAATCACAATGAACATTCAATATTTCTCTGTCTTGTGAGAGATTAGGAATGTAATCTCCAACATTTACACTACTTGTTAGAATCTTTTTATTGAAACCAATAAGATCATTAAAATTACTTTGAGTAAGATCTAATCTGTAATTTGAGGCTAGTGTTATTATTGTCCTGAATACAGTATCGTTAAACTCCAGAGTGATTGGATATAGAGGGTTTGATGAGGTTCCTGTTTTTGTTTTTTCTTTGATTAAATTGTCAAAATCAATGTAATTCCATACTCCAGGGTTGAATATAATTTCCGTCCAATTAGTACCACTATCAGACGAATATCTTATTTTCTGATTATCAAGTTCCCTTGTCACATTAAACCAAGTGAATGACATCGAAATGATTCGATCTAGGCCGATTTCATATTGTCTGTTTGAATCCAGTATTATCGGATTACTGTATTTGATTGTGAAATCTGATGGTTTATTACCACTTATACCTTTGACGATATGACTGGATAATACAAGTTGTCTATTCATTTATATGATTAGTTTAGACTAAAATAGTTTTTGTATATTTTGTTGTATTGTGGCTTATTGAGTATTGAATTTCTCAACAAGATGTCAAGAAGAGCGACACCTGTATTCCGTAGTTCGATGCTATTATTACCAGCAACCTTTGATCCGATAATCAGCTCAAGCTTTTTCATCATTTCTGTCGGATTGTTGAAAAACATTACCTGTCCACCTTTTTTTGTTTTTTTCTTCAAACCAGACCCTTTAATATTTTTTATTTTTTGATTGTTGTAATTGATATAATCATTTAGAACCTTTCTTGTATCTTGAATAATTTTTCTTAGATATTGAGCCTCAGCTTCAGTCATTAAACCCCTATTTAATTTTTTAGTGATATCACTCCAATAGCCAGTTAGTTTAAAACGTTGATCTTTAGCATTTTTCAAGATTTTGTTCAGATAAGATTTCCTCTTTTTGTTATTCATATCTTCTTGTTGAAGTCGTAATTCAATATCATCATAATTCGGTATTTGAAGTTCATCCAAAACTTGATTTATTCTATCCTCTTCAAGAATTTCGTAATCAGGTGTTTCTTCTTCTTCGTATTCAGGTGGAAGATCTTCTGGTTCATACATGTATTCTGGATCAATATGAATTCGTTTTTCTCCGGATGCTAAATCCTCAAGGACATCTTCATAAGATGGAGGTTTTGGAACTATCTGTTTCTCGTTTTCAGGTAAAACAGGTTGATCAAACAAATCGTCCAATCCATAATCAGGCACTTCATCATCAATAGCTATTCCATAATCTGGAACAGGTCGCTTTTTCTTTGGTAATCTTCTCAACGGTGCTTTTGGGGCTGTAAGTTCCTTTAACTCAGATGTTATAGGTTTGAAAAGTTTCTCTGCCTCAACTTCACCCATTTGATCAGATATCGTTTTTTGTTTTATTGTCTCTCTTACTGTGTTTATCTTTTTACCAAGCTCGGATCGTTTCTCAGCCATTTCTTTCCATTTGAGTAAACTCATTATATCATTTGTTTACATAAAATTTCGTATTTTGTTCGGAAAAATTAGGGTTATCATATATAAAAACGCTCGCATAGTGTGTCGCATAGCGTGTCGTCATGCGATAAAATTGTATAACATATTATCATATGAAGATTCAAAATTACGACATTCAAGATGATGAAAACAACAATTTTGTTCAATTAAAGAGTTTCATGCCAAACCGATGTTTCAGGATGCTTATTTGTGCTCCCTCTGGTGGTGGCAAGACTAACCTTTTGCTTGATATGATATACAGGCTCTTATACTTTGATAAAATATATCTTTACGCTCGCAATCTCCAACAAAGCAAATATAAGCATCTGTTGAAATCTCTTGAACCAAGATCAAAATCAAAAGAGGTCGGTTATGACGTGATAGAAGCAAGTAACGATGAAATCATCCCTCTGACAGATTTGTCTGATGAAAACCAAAAATTAATCATATTTGATGACTATTTGAATACAGGTAAGAAAAATGACGAACGGATACGTGACTACTTTACCAATTCTAGAAACAAAAATTGCTGTTGTATATATTTAAGTCAAAGCTATTACGGAACCGATAAAACAATAAGACTGAATAGTTCACATTTTTGTGTTTTTGATTTTCCTTCTATAAACGAGCAATCGATGATTTGCCGAGAACTGAACATAAATAAATCAGATTATCAGAAAGCTACTAAGGATCCATATAGTTTTTTGTATGTTGATAAGGTCAAAAAAAAGGTAGCCCGAAATTTCGACGAAAAAATCTAAACCATTAATATATGAGTTATACTAACGGTATCCTTAATCATGATGATTCTAATCACGCTAGTAATAAGGTGTATGTCGTCAATTCAGTAAAAAATAAAGCAGACCTTTCAAAGACAACAACACAAACATTTCAGGGAAGAATACAAGTACCAGATTTTGATCCAGGGCAACACAATGGATCGGATATCGTAAACCTCCGTTATATTAATGATGCATTTCTGAATAAAAAAACGGGAGGTGCTCTTAGCAATCCGATATCATTTCTCAATTCTATACCAAACAACCAAAAACAGATTCACAACCTAGGATCACCGCAATTCAATAGTAGCGCTACAAACAAACAATACGTTGACAACAAAATGACAGCATTGAAATCAGAAATACGATCACAATTATCAGAAACTTTATTATGGGAAAGTTATCAACTGGCTGATTGCTTATATAAGATAGACCGAGGTATTCCATCTGAGGTTACTTTTGATAATTCAACTAGAGCAGTATCATATCTTTTCGATCAATCTCTTAAAGAAAATGATGCCAACCAAGCAACACAAGCAACTAAACCCATTTTATGCACAAAAGCTGAAAAAAATAATTATCGATATTATTTAAAATTCGATGGAAATAAGCTAATGTTATCAAACATAGATTTAAATCCTAGTCCTGGACAAGATGATATAGTTAATGTTTTCATTGTTTATAGATTGAGTTCATACACAGGATCTTATGCTGTTCGTAATGGACTTTTCGGACATGATAATGGAGGTTATGACAAATTTATTGCATTCTCACCGACTGGTGAGTTACTTGTAAGTGGAACAACAAATCAGCATATTGTCATTGGATCAAGTTCTTTTAATAGTAAGAATGCTACAGCGTCATACCAATCAAAAGCTAATGCGGGTGAACTGAATAAATGGATCTGTTTATCAATTCACTGGGATGTACCTGGTGGTAACAACGCTTCTGAAACATGGTGTAACGGCAAAAAATTAGCTAATTTTACAGCAAGAACATCACAAGGAAGTACCAACATGACATTTGGAGATTTGAATACCTCAGGTATTGCAGGCTTGAAAGGTGATATAGCTTTTTATTGTCTTTATAAGGGTAAAACTCTCACTGAATCAAATATCA
The DNA here is from genome assembly GCA_964030785.1 of Siderastrea siderea. Classification (NCBI taxonomy): domain Eukaryota; kingdom Metazoa; phylum Cnidaria; class Anthozoa; order Scleractinia; family Rhizangiidae; genus Siderastrea; species Siderastrea siderea. The sequence goes on from OZ034975.1 coordinate 29,295,654, forward strand.
AACTTCACCATTACGTTCTTTGTAGATGGTATGCTGTTGATCATGATCCGATTTCATTTTAATGTAAAAAAATCTAAACCAATATTATATGAGTTATACTAACGGTATCCTTAATCATGATGATTCTCAAGGTCTAGGTAAGATAGGTATAAGAGGTTTACCTGGTATTGGATTTAAATTAGATGCTAATAATGATTATGATATGCAGAATAAAAAATTAGTGAATGTAAAACAGGGAACCAATAACAATGATGTGGTTACAAAAAGTCAGTTAGATAGTGAAATAGCTAAGATTCCAAGTGTGGATACATCTAAATTTGTTGCAATATCTGGTGATACGATGACAGGGTCACTCATTGTCCCAAAAGACAATTATCCAGTTCATGGTAATCTCAACAAGGTTATCAGTTATGAATCGCAAAGAGAGATATTCTTGTCAAAGAAGGAAGGAGGTCGAATGGAGCAACATATTGACATGGGTGGTTTAAACATCGTAAATCTGAAATCACCAACTGCTTCTAATCACGCTAGTAATAAGGGGTATGTTGATAGTGAGATAAGAAAGATTCCAATAACTGATTCATCAAAATTCATCAAAAAAGATGGTTCAGTTTCAATGACTGGAAATCTTGATATGAACAATCAATTCATAACAAATATCAAAGACCCAGTCAATGCAGACTATGGAGTAAATAAGAAGTATGTTGACAATCAATTGGGTACAAAAGCAGACCTTTCAAAGACAACAACACAAACATTTCAGGGAAGAATACAAGTACCAGATTTTGATCCATCCTCTCATTCAGAATCAGATATTGTCAATCTCAAAGATATTAACAACACCTTTTTGAATAAAAACAAAGGAGGTGCCCTGAAAAATCCTATCACATTCCTATCTTCATTACCAAATAATCAAAAACAGATTAACAACCTCGGCACACCTCAATACAATAACAGTGCTGCTAATAAGAGCTACGTTGACGAAACATTGGCACAATCTCAAATCGATTCCAGCAACAAAAAGAATGCATTGAAGTACCTCCTTGATGCAGATGAGAGCTCCAGTGAGAGTAATATAGTGGTTATTGGCATCTCTGATTTCTCACAAAGCCCTCACAAGAATAAACAAGCTTACAAAGTCGGACTGCTAAAAAATCCTGGGAGCAATGATTATCAATCGAAAATCGGATTCAATCTATATCCTCTCAGTATCGGCAAATTCACATCGGTCTTGGAATATTATCCACAAGGGTCACATACCAACATCCAACTATCCGCTCAAGCTACCACAGCTTATATTCACAAAACAATCCAAAAGAGCTTCTCAGATCATGTAAAGCTTCTCGTACAATTCAACAATAGTAGCAGGGAATCCCTTGATTACATCTATTTCAACCTACACGGAAGCGCAACATTCTCCTCACCACAGGCTTTTCTCATCATTTATGGTGTGAAAGATTGGCAAGACACTGTCAATCCAGAAGTGTACGACTATGATCACAACAACCATGGAATGAGAATCGTTAAGTATACAAATAAGATTGTTTCCAATATCGCATGGTTAACAGATAGCCCTTGGCAAGACCTAACCAACTATTATGTGAATTTCAATTACCCAACTGTTGGCAATGTCGTGAAACTGGTAACATATCTACAGGTAAGTAATGATCAACACGGAGGCAATCTTTGGTGTCGTTGGGTTGCCAATATTATCAACCCAGTGACAAAGAAAGTGGAAAATACCCGTATAATACAAGTCAATACCACTAGCTCCATTTTATTAGGAAAAAGATTACGGTCAGGTTTTGGTATTCAGTTGGCTCCAGACTATGAAAACATCGCCACACTCTCAAACGCTTCTTTTTTCACAGTTGTAGACAAAAACAAGCTTCATAAATTTCAATTACAGGTAAGAGTAACAGATGGGGGAACCTTCACAGTGAATTCCGTCGCTAATAATAAAGATGCAACTTGGAACAGTTACACTGTGAGCGTAATTGAGGTTCAAGAGATAGCTGGTTTAAAATTGGACACAAATTCAGGTCTCCCAGCTGATGTCATAACTTTCACCAGTGAATAAAAATTATCTATCAATATAATATATAGAATGGTTGATAAACGTAAAAGCATATTCTACTGGAACCATGTGTCAGAAAAATTAACTGATGATCAAATATCTGAGTTAAAAGCATTGTATAAATTCTATCATAAGAAATACTGGCTTTTCAAAATGACTTACAAATATTTCAAAAAAGCAGAACTTGCATGTAATATTGGATCTGCTTTATTGGTAGTAACAGGGACAGTAGTTGGTGGTGTAACATTGAATCCCATTGTTCTTGGAACGATATCTGGTACTGGTATATTGCTTAAAACATTTTCAGAGGCTAAAAATTACAAAAGAAAGATTGAGATGTGTAAATTCGCGTACACCTCATATGAAAAGGTTTTAATAGATTTGCGGTCTTTTATGAGAGGACTGGAGTATAATGACAAAGAATTTCTTGATTATGTCAAAGTTCTTGATGATATAATCATTGATATGTGTCCGTTAACTGACAAATTTGAAAAGAAATATAATAAGGTATTCATCCAATAATAGATTTTATCTTATCACCAATAAGAGACATAATAGTTGTCCAATACCGATCATAAAAATCTAATGTTTTTTTAGATTTACTGATTGGAATATTTTTGTAAGGTATTCCCATCATCTTGAATATCCTTCTCATAATATAATTGATACTGATCATTCTCTTTCGATTACCATTTACTTGATCAATAATCTTACCTATCTCTGCAAAAACTCGTTCAATTTCACATTTTTGATGGTGTGACATTTCTATATTATATTTTTCTTCGATTTTCAGTAACAGGTTGTTAATGTGGTACTCTCGATGGTAAACAGATTTTCTTATAAATCTATGTCTATTCTCATAGAAATCAACATATTCTTTTGCATAATTATATCCTTGTACAACACCACAACTTCGACAAACTTGCATTCCATCAGTTGTTATAACCTCCTGATTATCACAGCATTCATCATCTTTCGGTTTTTTATTAGAATCTTCTATTTTTTCGTCACAAAAAGGACAAACAACTTCTGATTCTTTCAGGTAATCGTGAATATCTGAGTTACAATACATTCTATACTATTATATGATATTATATTTTTAAGTAATATTCATCCGATGGCAAACTGCGCTCGTACTCCCAACTATGAAATAATGCCAAATATATTTTCCATGAGATAATACCAAATAGATTTCCCATGAGATAATACCAAATAGATTTTCCATGAGATAATGCCATATAGATTTTTCCATGAGATAATACCAAATAGATTTCCCATGAAATTGTGCCAACATATGGTAAAGTAGTTATAGTTGGGGAGTTCAGAGCGGATTTTTGAAAAAATGCGCTGGCATCCCCAGGATCACGTGATGAAGAAAAACATATAGTATCCATATAATGATAGCCATAAGATGGAAAGTAGTTATAGTTGTGGGGTATGAGCGTATTTTGAAAAATGCGCTCGTACCCCCAACTATATAACTACTCAGAACCTTCTTTCAAAGATCAGGAAAAACATTGTGCATGCCCGTGTAACTAATGGTAAGCCTATCTTTAACGACCTTTGTAATTGTTAGCAGTATTCCAGGAATTAAATCTGTAATTTGCATATAATTCTACCCGCTCAGATCACTAAACAGTAAAAATTTACTGACGGGGAAGTATTTAATTCCCAAAGCTGTGACTTTCCTGGTTAAAAGTACAGTGACAGAGCTTTCTTTTTGTGTAGTGTTAATCGTTGAATGATACATACCAGATGCCATTTTAAGCGGCCAAAGTTGGCCTTCATTTTGCCTTGTGATAAACGAGGTTAAGAGCGGCTCGATAAGAACGCCGCTTGAAAATGTTCGGAACCAAACATTGACAAATTTATTACACAGTTTTAAAGTACAAAGGTTAAATAATGTTCATGGTTTGTTTCGTTTTAAAAGAATCTTTTTACGCTCTCACCGGCTTCCTAAAGTTGAGTGAGAATTTGACCCGTTTAGAGACCCTAAAACCGCCATTTTATGCACTTTTCGAACTTTTTAAATTTTCGTGCGTTAAATAACTCGTTGGAACTTTGGTATTTTTCTTGAATTAGCTTACCCAAAGGGTTGTTTTGGCAAAATAAAAAAAAAATTCGATTTTTCGTGAGTGTCTTTCGATTCTCGATATTCTCAGAAAGTGGCTCTTAAAAATGATGTTAATTATGTTGTAGGAGGTGACTTTAATTTCAGTCACTGGATGCCGAAAACCTACGGTGTGAAAACCTACGGTGTGATCATAAAATGAAATTATAAAATGAAAGCTGAGTCTTCAAAAGACAAAAAAAATAGCTTAACCATACAAAAGAATTAAACTAAAGCCATTGAGCGCTATTCGCCTGTTGTTCTGTACAAGGTGGTTCTAAATATTCAGGTAGATTTTGTGTCCGTGGATGAAATGTTGACGTCGAGGCCATTCAAATGAAAGCTGCTAAGAAATACTTTCCTGTGGTGCTGTTTATTACACTATACGAGGTTGTTTTAACGTTTGAGTTTGTGGACGAAATCCTAAAGAGAGATGACCATTCAAATGAAAGCTATTGAGCAGTACTTTCCTGTGGTGCTGTTTATTACGCTGTACAAGGTGGTTCTAACTTTTGAGTTTGTGGATTAAATCCTAAAGCGCGACCATTCAAATGAAAGCTACTGAGGAGTACTTTCTCCTGGTGCTGTTTATTATGCTGTACAAGGTGGTTCTATTTTTTGCGTCTGTGAACAAAATCCTAAAGTGTGACCATTCAAATAAAAGCTATTGAGCATTACTTTCCTGTGGTGCTGTTTATTATGCTGTACAAGGTGGTTCTAACTTTTGAGTCTGTGAACAAAATCATAAGTGTGACTATTTAAATGGAAACTATTGAGCAGTACCTTGTATGCCACTGTTTGTTTTTCAGAGTTTCCAAGTGAAAATTGTAAGAATACTTTTACAAATGTTGCTCTCACAGTCTAAAGAGGCACAGGCTTGACTATAAAAGAACGATTTCAGAGGACCAACCTTTTCGTTGAGTGTTCATAGCTGGAAGAATGTTAAAACGTCCCATGTTTTCAACGAGAATATCCAAGACATGTTTCTTTGTATTCTACCGTGCCAAAACAAAAGCACAGCAACAAAATACGTAAGGTACAAATGGGAAGAAGAAAGAGAGAGCGGAAGGGTTCGGATTCGCTTATGCGTGTTCACTCGAGAGGCGGTTTTTGTTTTTGCAATCATTTTGCGTACCATTTCCCTTGACCCTCTGGCGTAAAAAGGAAGGGGATGCCGCTCCGATCTAAGGGCTTTGTTCAATTTTTTGAAGCCCAACGGTTGTCAGTAGCTATACGCCTATCCCCTTGACACATTTTTGGCAAAGTTTCGCAAGAAAAAGTTGTTATGGTTACGAGATATGACGTCATAAGCACCATGCGGTTCAGCCATTTTGAATAAAAATAAGTGTTTTGACCTTTTTTCGGTAATAAAAAACTTTAAAATGCCAAAACAAAATTCAATTTCCGCCATTCTTAATTAGGTAATTCTAATTTTGAGCTAAATCCAAGATTGAGTGTCATATTGACCTCTATTTTGGATGACATCACTGTCCCACAGCAGCGACACAGCCCATAATATTTATCTCGCCTTGCAGAGCTCAAAACAGGCTGCCTTTCGAAGGTAAAGCATTTCAAGGAATATTTTGGGTTTCCATCAATATGGCCGCCATCTTGGATTTACCCAAAATTTGAAATTATCAGAAAACGGCGGAAATTGAAAACTTTTGATACTTGACTTGTAAAATATGACACAAGTAAACACTGTGCTGCTTTTGTGAACAATCTGTGTTTTTTTTATACCTAAAAAGGTGAAAAAGACACATTTTTACCCACAAATGGCTTGACCACCAGTTACTTATGACACGATATCTAGTAATCATAGCAACTGCTTGTTACCAAACGTATGTCAAAATGTGTCTAAGGGATATGCGTACAGCTACTGAAAAGGGCAGGTGTTGGTGAAAAATGCTCTTGGAAAAATTCAAGAAAAACCTTATGGGGGACACACGCCCGACCCCTTGTACATCCGAGGGTTAAATAGGCCAGATTGGGTCATTGCACTTTCATCACCGCGGTGATGCAGACAAGCTCAGTAAATTGGTTTCAGTTTTACAAGAGATGTTAGAGAATGTCCATTATAAATACAGACTCAAGACTATAAGCAGCAAGTCTTACCTGATCGGGGTTATCCAGCTTTATTTTCACCTCCCAAAGTTCTTTTTCATCTACGTAATATATGTTTTTCCAGGTACCCTTTTTCATGGCGTTGGTTCTGTAAATGACCCGGCCATCAAGTAAAACCTGTGAAGGTTTACTTAAATAAGTGATTCAAGAACAAAACGATTTAATTCTGAAAAGAGCCAGATTACTAAGAGCCCTCCATCCCTCCCGCACGCATGCGCTTTCAATGGGTTTTATTGAATACGGAGAAGTTTATACACACCACTTTTTTTTTATGGGTTGGTCTTTACTCACACCCGAAAAATATCGAAAACGAAGGATGTCGAAAACGAGATAGTAAGAACATTGGAACTTGAATTCGATATCTCTGGATCAAAAGTCCGGCATCATCTCTAACCTCAGTTACTCCGTCCTCCCTTCAAACGTACCAATGTGTAAGTTATAAGTCAAGTCTGATAAGTCAGTTAAAGTTGTGGGAGGCCCATGAAGACTGTGAAGTGTGACTGATGAAGCAATGAACGGTAAAAAAGAAGAGGCGCCAGCTCCTCTCGCTTCACTCTCAGCTTTTCCGCTCGCCGCTTGATACGCTGCCCTTCGCTCAATCTTCTGACGCTGCTTTGCCGCTCGCAGTCTTCTCGCGGTATGCAAAAGAAAGTCGAGACTACCCACAGTCTGCCAATGCGCTACAAGAACAAGAGACTTTATGTACGTCTAGAAATAAGCAAGGAGCAACCTTTTATTGGCGACATCAGATCCCAGCAGTTCCGTCTTGGAACTTAATTTGTGTGGTAACTCAAATCCTCTGCACAAATACCAAAAGCCCTTAATCCCTCAGACACCGGTTAACTGCATTTCAACCACCGAAAACGCCTGGCTCTAAAATTACAAAGTCTGAAAGTGATGTGCCAGAGGAGCTTGGTGTAAGCACTGCAGGGGCCTTTAGTTGCTGCAAGGGACTTGTTACAAGACAGACGTATATGTTTTTTTGGGCCAATAAACGTCAAAAGAAAAAAACAGGCTACCAATCTTCCTAGTTTTTGCATGCACTGTAGATTTGTTTGCAAAAACTCGGCAACATTTCTCTTCAGTCTTGATTTACGACAAAAATAAACCACTTTCTCCCCTATAACCACATTGCTATTTTTACTGGTACCTGTGCGTTATCACTGATATTGTGGATTATTATTTCCCAAGGCTCCTTCCACAGTTCTGTCCGGTACAATATAAATCCATAACCCTGTCCGCCATTGTTATTTATCGGCAACATTTCCATGGGCAGGACTTTGCCACTCTCAATGGAAGTCTACGGCACAGAAAATTCACACCAAAATATGTCAGTCAGATATTGAGTGTATTTGAAATTTCTTGGATTTTTGGCGTGATTTTTCAAGGCCTGAATCTGGCTGGTGTGTGCAAGTAAATTCCGCGTGACTCTTATTTACTAAAAATAGTCAACAGACTTAAAAATCGATACGTGGTGTCATCTTGTCAGACCTCAATCGTTTAGATTGGCGATTGCCTCACTTTCTCAGAGTTCATTTCCTAAAGTAAGTCACAGATGTTACAGAGGGCTATGGGGAGGTTCCTCTCCCCATAGTGGCGACGATACTCCAGTGAGTACCCCACAGACCGTAACTGTACCCTGGGGTAAGACCATACAGATGGTCTAGGGTCTGCTTAATTCCACAGGATTGCATGCTTATCATTCTCGATGACTTTATTTTCCACCAAATCGAACTCGACGCGACCTTAATCCGAACTCGAGAGGCCAACTCGGGCTCATGAAAGACACAATACCAAATAATTTTAAACAAGAAAAAAAAACTCCTGCATTTATTAATGAGTACTTACCAAGAAAAGCGATAAATCAGAAAGCTCCAAGCAATCGTTCATGCGAACCGTCTCTAAATAATGAATGACAAATATAGGTCGTTCTTATTTCACTAAGAGTATTCATTCGAATTCATATTATAAAAGACTAATGCATGCCAGATCTCTTAAGTCTTTGGACAAAGTCCTAGGGTGCGTTCTTTTGGTACTATTCCGGAATAGGAATACTCGGAATAGACGGTATTTGTGTTCTTTTGGGAGCTATTCCGTTTTCGGAATGATCAGAATATCATTCCGTTCATTCTGCTCCCGATAGCAGAATGAACAGAATGAAAGGAATACGGTTTACTCGGAATAGACAGAATACGCGTTCTTTTGGGAAATTTTTGGCGGGAAATCCGACGCGGCCGCCTGCGCGTGTGCAGACATAGCGGTTCTCAGGTCACCTCCGCCATGGGTATTCCGTTTCCAGAATTGGCGTTCTTTTCGAAATTGAAATTCCGTGTATTCTGTTATTCCTAAACCGGAATAAGAATAACCAGAATAGTCCCAAAAGAATGCACCCCAAAAGTGTGATGTTAATTTCCAATTAACCCTGTAAGCCCTAAGAGAGACGAAAATGAAATTTCTCTTTACATTAGCACTGCTTGTTCAAACAATCAAGTGATGAGAATAAAGAAGGTGATCACCAAGGATAAGATGTCTGGATATTTAGACAAATTCTTCTTACTAATTCCATGAGAAATGCATGGAGAACAGTAAAAAGAATATGCATTTTTATATCAGGGCTTCAAGGATTAAAAGTAGTAAGTAGTAGTCTTCTGCTGTGTTATTTGTCTTTACCTTTTACAGTAATACTAAGGGATTTAGCAAAGAAACTAGACTTGCTCCAAGTCGCTCGTTCATTATGGAGGTCGCGCGCGTGGTCCACGAGTTTGAATGAAAATGGCGGCTGGTTGTACAGACAATCCATTTGCCTCGCATCGCGCACAACACACGAAATTTTCCGCGCGCGTGTTTTGCAATCATCTAACCTACAAAGAAACCTGGGTGTAGCTTATTATGAGTATAATTTTAATTACCATATTTTTTCCTTTGTGGGTACAGGAGACTTTTCGGAACTAGGAAACAAACAAGAAACACTTCTCCGAGTTAACTGTAAGTAACCTAATGTAATCTTACCTGATGACTTAATACCAACTCGAAGTTGGACCGATTTCCTCTCCTTATAAACAAACTTACAGGCCCTTACTGTATTTACTCGAGTAAGCCCCGCGGCGCTCTTTAAATTTTTAGTGTTTCAGATGCGGCGCTTATTCGGGGGCGGCGCTTATTTGAGGGCGACACTCTATAAAAAATGATAATATTTGTAAACGATAACAATCAAACGTTAACAAAGAAAAAATAATGAAATATACCCACTTCGAACTGAAAAACATGATAATACGGGAGAATAAATTTTGGAGGCTGGTTTAGATTGACTTGTACTTGTTTATTAGCTGGGCTCATTCAACACTGATTCAGTCTGATGATGCTTCGATTAGGCGCCGCATTGTTGTGAATGAATGCGGCGCTTATTCGAGGGCGGCGCTCTTTAATATTTTTGCTCTCATATGCGGCGCTTAATTGAGGGCGGCGCTTAATCGAGTGAATACGGTAAACGTTTAAATTTCAAGCGATAAACCCTAGTTGGGAAAATTACAAGGGAGATAATCATTAGTTGCTAACAGTGCTACAAGGGTAATCAAAAGTGATTTTATATATTACGTTTTTCCACCAAAGAAATCCAGATTATAAATAAGGAACAAAAGGCGTGCGCGTGTGTTTTTAAGTAGCCAGATGCGAAGTTTGCTGCGTGTTTTCATAAAGCTGTATTGTGTGTTAAAACAAATAACCTAACTTTAGAATTTTTTAGGGGGCACTTAAGTTATTGCAATCTTTCGTCTCTTTCATAAGTTTTTTTTAGAATCTCTAAGAAAAACTTCAAGTTGTCATTTGTATTTCCATTTTCTGTGAAGTTCTGGGAATTTTGGTGACTTCCAGTTTGAACGACTGTGAGAAGAAAAAAGGGGGCTGTGGTGTTAAAATTTACTAAAATAATGAATATTAAAATAAATGAATAAATTTATTTATTTATTTCTAAATCACAACTCATTTCTTAAAACTCCAACAAGAGTGCCCTCTTAAAGCGGCGGGTGACAATCAGAAATGTTCTCCGTGTTTCTAGGGAGTGTTATGGAAACAGTACCAGAGACCAACTAGTTTTTGGCATTTCGAGTTGAACCCATTAAGCATCTCTGGGGAACGCGAGGCCTCAGTGACACGTGTTGTAGCATTCTACTAGAGGCACCGACAAAGTGTTTTCTTTCTTCTTTAGAAAACAACACATGGAAAATTTGCTGTAATAACAACATCTAAGCCCGGCTAACCTTCGTCTTCAGTCTTGGGGTTGTACTGCTTAAAAACTTTCCTTAAAGCTCGGAACTTCTCTGTGATGTCACCAGCCTCTGACAAAGGAGCATCGTAATCTACAAGCAAAAAAAGGAGCGGACCACTTGCAATCAGTCATTAAACATGAAAGTGAACACTAGAGCGGTTTTCAATTGAGTGTCGAGAGTAATTCGCGTTTTGCTTTGGTTTTGCGTTTTGCTTTACTTCGCTCTGTGATTGGTTTAAAAAACTCGCGCCACTTTCGCGATCAATCAGAAGTAAAACTCAAACCAATCGCGACTTGCTCGCACGCGTTTTCCCGCGCTTTGCACCGGTTACATGTATTTGCTTCGAGTTCTGATTGGTTCATTTAGTAATTTGTGTTAGTTGTGATTGGCTGGGATAATTACTTTGGTTTTGGTTTTAGGATAGTCATTTGAAAAGCGCTCTGTGCAGAGACATACAACAGCAACAGCTACAGCTCTTTGGAATGCAGGAATGCATTTCGTATGTTATAGTACTCTTTCTCACTTAAGAATGGGAGGAACGCTGGTTACAACACTGATAAAAAAGTTTAAATCTTTCCTTTCAAGGCTGCTACCTTCTATAATCGTTTACTTCGATGGCTTACGAGCTTGTTTAGTTGTTAATAACTTCGTAAGGGATACACTCTTTCGTTACAAAAGATTTGCTTTGATCAGATCGTAATGTCGTTTACAACGAATTCTTCGTCTCTAGTGTTACAAATTGTTCTCCTGAAGTTTCAAGGAAGGTTTGATTACCGATTCACATTGTTTTCCTGTGGAACCCTCAACAGGGAGTGAAAACACTGGGATTCCCAACGGCGGATCGTCTCTTTCATTTAAGACGTAAATTATAACAATAGACACAATTTTTTAGACAGCGTATGGATAAGGTCTTTGTAGTCCGCGTTTCGTCCAAGTTCTAAAAATGCAATTATGACCCATGTGACTGTAATTTATGGAGTCATGGTGAGTGTTTACATAATGCCGGTATGACTTTCATACCGGTAAGAGTTCACCCTGGTTGCCTCTGTGGCTCTGTATTTGTTTACATGAAACCAGCACAAAATCTCATAACAGTACGAGTCGTACGGGTGCTAGTTCACCCCGGTTGCCGTATCGGACACAGGCAGCCCAAGATCAAGTTGGGAGCATCACTGACGTGAGAAAAGTGACTCTTACCTGGCAGCATATCTGGAGGTACTGCCGGTTACGACGGTTTGAATAATAAAGATTTGTATGGGAATGCAACGGATTTGTCTTAAATGGCAGAAATCAACGTTGTTTCACGAAATCGGTCTGAGAAGCTAGCAAACGACAAAGGATACAACAAAGCAACAAGGTAACTTGACTTTAAAGATGAAACAAATTCGTTGCATTTCCATACAGATCTTAATAATTCAAACCGTTATAACGCAACATTATATCCAGGTTTGGTGTGAGGCAAGAGTCACATTTCTCGCGTATTCTCTTATCTTGAGCTTGGGGCGGCTGTGTACCGGATCAACATTTTCGATCCCGTACGTGTCAACGCGGTACGACCACTCGTTTCGATATGAAAACGCTCCTCCGAAAGCTCTGACGACAACGTGTAACGCATGCTTAGGGGATGTTAACAAGAAACAGGTACGACCGTTCATTCCGCTACGAAGTCATCCCAGTTTCCTCTTCTGGCTCTGCATTCGTTTACATGACACCGGTTTAAAATCTCATATCCACGGTACGAGGCATACCGGTGCAGTTGACCCCGGTTGCTGTACCATATCGTGATTCTCATTTCGGTATGAAAACTCATTCCGGTATCATGTAAACGTGATATGACAGTTCCTTTTTCATTCCTTTTGATTTTAACCATTTCTTTCCAAAAAAAATTACACCGCCATAAAAGTGGTTAATGTGAACGCGATGTAAAGTTTTCATCTGGTACCGCGAAAATTGTTGCAACATTGATTTTTTGGGACAATCCATCGGACCGAAAAAGATGGCGACTGGTACATTTACTAATAATTCGTAGCGCATAAAAACCCTTAAAAACGCTCATAAAAACGCAAGGAAAAGTTCTAAAAACTTCAAACCTAGAACACACAATGTTGCTAGCACGGGGACAAATTTATGCAAAAATGTAGCTTTATATATGCCTATCGGCTGTGTTAGGTTTGCAAGGTATTGTGGTAAAATGTACATCTGCCATCTTTTTCCGTTCGGTGAATTGTTGGCACTTATTAACCAATTCGTCCCAGAATGAAACTCGCACCGCAAAAAAAATTGTGTATTGGTAAACCTGGTACAAAGTCTTCTGGCGCGTTTTTTATTCACAATTCTGGAATGAGAATGGCCAGAATGTAAAATACGCGCGTTTTTCTATTCCGCATTCCTATTCCAGAATGGACAGAACGCCATTCCATCCATTCTGCTCCCAGGGGCAGAATGAACAGAGTGTTGCGAATGAAAATCCAAGATGGCGGACGGCGAGATGAGCGCTGCGGATTCAAATACGTCTCTACCGAAGAAAAAATCAGGTTACACTTTTGGACACAATGAAACATTGCTTCTAATTTCGTTTTATCAAAAGTACCAGGTTTTCTTCAGTGATGTTTCGTACAAGAAAAAGGCAGGACCAGGACCGCGCATCTCGACGGGCGTTTTTTTATGCAGACAATCCGAATTATTCCTAGCATTCCGCACCAACCATTCATATTCCAGAATTGTGGATAAAAAACGCGCCCTTCGTTTCGTAACGGAATGAAAGTTGCCCAGGTATCATGTAAGTACTCCTGTAGTTAATGTTACCGTATGATGTGACTGCAGTTTGATAAGAGAACTTCTGTATCCAGTATATAGGAATAGCTCCATTCATAAAGCCAAAGTTTGTACCTCCTATCAAGACAAAAACGATAAAGATTAGGAATTGCTAAATATTTTTCACAAATATTGGTCATTATTAGAGGTATTTAAATTAATTAATTAAACATTAACCAGCGACTTCAGAGAAACTGATTTTTCACTGGAAACGTACAGACTCTCCTGATTCTCCTCTGGAATTTTGGGCATACCTCGTGAGGTTGTCCTAACGTTCCTGAAAACCGGTTGGACCGTTCTGATCGGCAATTACTGTTCCACTCGAAAGAATTTCGGTTTCCATCACCTCTCTGTTATAAAATTCCTGGAAATTTCTGTCCGAGACTGGATGGAACGGTTCGGTCCAACCGGGCTGGTATAACCAACCAGAAAATTTCCGGATTTACCGTTCCATTTGCCAAGCGAATTTTTCGAAATTTCAAACAGGAAATTTTGGTCGAATGGAAAGCGCCTTATGTGTACTCTGATCACGAATGAAATGTTTTTCACTGAGCAAATTGCTCACATTAGGCAGAGCATCGCGCGAATTCGTGATCGAAACATGTTTATTCTGGGCATGATTGAAACTACCTCGTGAGGTGGTTCGATCTGTGTAGGTCAGACGAAACACGTAAAATATAGCGACCGAGGGTTGAGAGGGAGCAAGTGTTCCAAAGATCTTTAACTGGGGCTACAATCAGACAATTTTAAGTTCAAATATGGTCTGATGAAAATATACAACAGCACTTATCAGCACTTATTCGTTTTAAAAGAGTAATCGTCAAGATTTTATGCGCGTTCCGTAAAACCGCATAAATTACATGGAAATTAGGCGTGAAGCCTGCTTGAAACTGATATCTTACGTGAACAATGCAATTACAAACATTTTTGGGAAAAACGTATTTCATTTAAACATGTTTACTCTTAACATATTTCGGTGCAAGTGAAAACGCAGCTGAAGACGAATGTTAAAAGTCGGCAATTTTTCAAGATTGTATGACGTTAACCAGGGGGGCAATCCCTTATTTGGACTAAACGGGCATGTGCCGCTCAACAGGAGTGGTTTTCATGGTCGTGCGTCTTAAATAGGGTATACAGTTTCACTATTTAGCGTCTTGAACAGGGTGTCTTTCTGGACTGGAAGCCTTGAAACCTGCATGTGGGTAACGAGCAATTGTTTTAAATCTCATTCTAGGATGTCTTTTATAAAAAAAAAACACTCTCTCTATGGGAAATGAAAAACAAGGCAGACAAAAAACGCATAACACAAGCGAAACATAAAGGTCTCTTGTCTTAAACAGGGTAGCGAAATGAACGGATTTTGTCTTAAACAAGGTCAGGGTTTGAAGGCCTCGGCGGCACATCCCCACTCAAACTTCCCTTAAGCGCCTCCCCCGGGGACCTTAGATAACTACTTCTATGACATGAAACTATCATCAAACGCCTTGAACCTTGTCTGCTCCTGGGGGCCTGCTGTTTATTTATAGTAGGTAACGTTACAATACAGAATTTGCAAAGTTTCGGCTCTAATTTATTAAGTATATACTAAAGCAAACAAGTGGATAGGTGGATAGTGTGTTTTGCGCGCCCTGATTCGCTACTCAGACTCGGGATATTATCATTCTGGACTTAACGTGAGAGTTTTTTCTCATTTCTAAGAAAAAAAAAAACTTTGCTGTGCTGGCTATCCACTGGTTTGGCGTATACTAAAACAGTTATTCACCTCAGTATCAGTGAAAAGTGGTAGATATTCGCCACTACTCACCTCCACTTCGGAGAATAATGGTTACTGATTATCAATTGATGAATCTGTAATTTGCTTAGTACCATGAAACATGTAGAGATTGATAGAGGCTCCGGCTTTCAGAACGTTAGATATTCTTGTAGTAGTCTTTTCTAGATCCATTTTGTGGTGCCCATCACCCCAGTTATCAAACCAGCCAGGCCAGAACTCTGCCAGCATCAAAGGCCTGTCAGGCTAAAGAAAGAAAGACCAATTAACAGCTAGCCGGACTCCATTTGGCCGTGCGAGTACATTTATGCCCTGCCGAAATAACGCACTGATGACGTCAAAACGTGGTGAGAACAAAGAAGTACGCTTTGAGTCGTAGGCAAGTAATGTTACTGATGTTCTTACCACGTTCTGACGTTCTCTGTAAGTTGTCAAAGTACACACGCACGGCTTAATAAATCTACTTGTTTTACACATTGATTGTCTCATTGATGTCGTCGGGCTGTACTCACAAACTTCCCTAACTTAACCCTATTCTGCCTGGGCTTTTTTTGAGTTTCTGAGTCTGGGGGGGGGGGGGGTAAAAGTATTAAACCTCTTGCGATGAAACTTGGCACGTTTGTAGCACGTCATTAGCTTAACAGACTGGGCCTATGACGTGTCAGTTATGACGTGTCGTGACGTCACATTAACGTCACAAAGCCGCCATTTTGAATTTGAGGCCGCCATCTTGAATCCCAAACCTGCAGTCATACAGCTGACAATGACGTCACCAAAAAATATATGATTTTGTTCTAAGAAAATACTTAGTCAATACAAGCACACAAAAGTAAAAATTTATCTTCTTCTTACAAACGAGGAGGGAAAACCTGAAAAAAGACTGAAAAAGACAGAACTAGTCAAAATACACTTCTGAGAAGGCGGTTGCTATGGAAACGTCAATCATCATAGACACGTCATTGACACAGGAAAACTTTCTCTGATAAATTTTAGGAAAAGTCAAGAGATTTGGTGATTTTTCGTCTAGCCGTTTTAAAAGTTATAAGTCAGCGCGGGCACAATGTGCCCCCTTCCCCCCCCCCCCCCCCCCGCCAGGCAGAATAGGGTTAAATGTTCCTTCAACTCTGTCCATTGTACAAATTACCATGGTGAATCGATCGATTCTGCTACGTTACACTAACCACAAAACCTTAAAAGGTATATAGGTTTTTCAGTAGTTTTAGTGATCAAGAAAATCGTCTGAGATGTGACGAAAATAAGTCCGAAAGTTTTTTTGTCAAAGTTTTGCTATGTCCGAATAAGTCCGTCACTCGGTCATGGTGAGCGAATTATTGGCTGTAGCTGTCCAAAAATAATTATTTCATGCAAAAACTACAATTAAATTGCCTACCTCGGTGAAAAAATTATGAATAATAATTTCAGGTGGTGATATGATAGCGCGGAAGTCTCATAAATCTTTAAAATGCGAACAGCCTCTGCTACACTGTTTGCAGATAAAGCTAGGCAACTTAGTATTTCGGACATATTGTTTTGTGATCTTTGTCCGAATATTAAAACGTCCGAAAATTTTTGGAAGTTTAGTTATGTACACATACTTGGTTAAAAACCCATTCACCTGTAACTTTCCGAGCCTATTGAGAGAATCAACTTCATCCTTCTGTAAATTGGCAGTCTTCATCACTGCAAATGGATCACCAAGATTAAAGCAACAAGCCAGCAAGTTACATATAATGTACAACCTCCCCCCACCCCCCCCCCAAAAAAAAGCTCCTGGTCAGAAATTTGCGGTGCGGGTCAAATTGTTTAGGCGGGAAGTAATGTTAGTGATGGATTACTGTACCGTATTATTTCCCCAGTTGAACCGAACTCTGTATGTGCTGGATGTGGAACTACGGACACATTTTTTCTTTTGCCAGTGTTTTTGTTGTTGTTGTTGTTGTTGTTGTTGTTGTTGTTGTTGTTGCTGCTGTTTCTTTATCCATGCAACGTTTGTTTTTGCCTGAACAGATTCTAACGCACATATACCATTTATTTTCTATCATAAAAGAATGGCTTATAACTAGTACATTGACTCCACCCTCGGAATAATTATTGTACAACACTAAATTTTGGCGTCTTCCCATTGGTCGAAATCGAACAAGTGACGCGATAGTGTCTCTCCTCAGCGGGCGCCTATCAGCAAATATTGCCCGTTTTTCGCAATTTTTGCTCAAAATTTAGCGTTGTACAATAAAAACAATAGAGACCTTCTGTCTCAGGCCCTATGTGTGATAGGTTCCCTCGGAAAATTTGATGTTCAAACTTCATATAAGCCCTCGAACTACGTTCTCGGGCTAATATTTGTTGTGAAAATCAAATTTTCTTGGGCAACCTATCACACGAGAGTGCCTTCGAAAGAAGAGCTCTATTTCTTGTTTCTGATAGAAACAAAATATCGAATTTTAACCATCACAAAAGAACACATTTAGCAGGCAAGCGCACATGTTTCGCAAAATAAATGCATGTACCTCCTGGTAGTTCATACTTCTTCTGTTCCATCTCCCACAAATTGTCAGACGTAAACATCAGTTCTGAAACACCTTCCTTGAGCATGACCTGAAAACCAGCACAAGGGTCATCATCACCTAATAAGACATGACGTTTATGCAGTCGTAGGCAAGAAACGTAGTATTAGAGGGAAAGCAAATATACATACAGTCCATTCCCAGTAACTCAAACCCTCGGTAACTGGAAGCTCGCGCTAAGTCGAACCAAAATTGATTTCCCCTGGATCTGCTCCATACATTTAGGGAATATTACCCTCAATAATTCGAACTTCCCTCTAAGTTGAAGTTAATTCCTTTCCACTTTAAGTAGTTTTCTTTATAATTTTATCCTTGATAAATTAAACATCATGCATTTCTCAAAGTGTCATGAGACAAAACAAACTCCATAACACTGGATTTATTTGAAATCAATTTTCGACAAATTGCATTGTGCAGGATGTAGTTTTAAAGTGTCTAATACTCTTTTAAGTGTCAATTTATTTAGTCCTGGCATTGTGTAACAAAAAAACGTGTCAGTTCTTCCTGTGAGAATACATGTGATAGTGGTGTCAGCAGGAATACTGTCCGTCAATAACTCGAACTTTTTTTTTCCCTAGACGTTAACTGAATTCGAGGGCGTTCGCATTTCAAAAGGAGTCTTGCGTTTCAAAAAGCTGACTATTGAAACACCTTTTTTAAAAAAAGCAGGAAAACCTAAATTTTAAGAGAACGAGAGCTTATATTTGGGGGGGGGGGGGTTAAGGGGCTATTATTCAAAGTATTTTTGCATGAGAGATTTGAAGCTTATTCTTTAATTAGGGAAGGGAGTTATTTTAGGAGGGTGTTGTATTTGGAGTTTTAGGGTATTATTTTCACCCATTTTCGGCCGTGTATCTGCGCATTTTCACATTTAGTTTAGGGAGAGTGCATGTTTTGTTTTATGCGTTTCAGGACAATGGGTGTCCAGTCCAAGCTGATTCTACCTTCATCCTTCAGAAAAGACTTCGCTTGTTGTTGTCGTTGTTGTTTTGCATTCTGATATAAAAGAGTTCTTTTAATTCATAAAGTAGCGCCACCTTGAAGTTAGACCATAGCTTCAAGAGCTAGAAAAAAAAGTTTTTCAAACAGGGCAACAGATTTTAATTAATATTTCTATAATATCGTTATTAAAGTCTATTATTAAAAACATTATCTTACGTCTCTTAGGTGAGCCATATATTCAGAGCTTAACTTGTCTGAATAGCTTGCATACTCATTTTCAATCTGAAATGCTATGATCGGCCCACCACGCCGGGAGAACTGAAATCAGCAGGAAAATATGACGTTAGCAACAAATTCTTATTCTGTGTCATTAAAGATGTGTTTATTGTTCATCGTGGTGTAAGATAGGAAAAATGAACGTTTATTTATTTGACTCACGATGGAATCGCTTTGAGTTGTTGATCGCGACGTTTCGACTGCAATACTGCTAGTCTTCATCAGGCGATGAGGTCGATTGTTTACGTGCCGCTATTTGTAGCACGTTGGTTCGCTGTTATTGGTGCATTTCGATCCTCTGATTGTAAATTTGATCCCACTGATTTATACACTTGTACACGTGCCACCCATACCTGTGATTATCTTAGCTGGCATCCACGTTCAGGAGAGCCAGCATGAATCTGACCGGACTGTTTCTTAAGCATCCAAAGAATTGCCGCCATTATCTTATCACCACCAATCACAACAGCCTCCTGGCATGAAACCCAGTTATGTCCATGTTAAAAACATTTAAAAACCGCTTATCTGCACAAAACTGCACACTTCGAAATTCTTTTTTGTCCAAACCAATTGTCTCTCAGGTACAAAAAAAAAGCATTCTTAATTGACAAACAAAGTTGTGTTTTACCTATAGAACAACTGATAGTCTATACAAAACCAGACATACCACCACGCTTTACTTTAAATGACAAAACGTATTAATTAATATACCTGTCAAGGAAAATTAATTTCTATCCAAATGTACCTGTCTCCATGATATTAGCTCACTAACTAAACTAAGCTCTACATAACCAACGCAATCAACAATTCTTTATTTCCACCGGTCATACTAACCTTGCTGGCCCCTCAACCCATTTTTTAAAATAAATGACAACCCATACTTGATACTATCTCGTCCCCAGGTTTCCCTCCTTACTATATGATGGTGCACGTGGCTTTGTGGGACAGGTGCCCGTGCTCCCTGTGTTTGCCCGCGCTAAACCGGCACCTGGGGACGAGGCAGTACTTGATAGCTTTCTTAATCATTTGTGAAGCGAGACAGTCACTTTGCTGTCAACCGCGACGTTACGTGTTTTTCCTACCAACATATTCTCTACATTAAACTAATAATAAAAACATAAGTAGCATTTTCCATCCCAATTGTTCTAACTACTTGAAAAGAAAAAGCACCCCGCAAAGTATGTCTTCAGTTTTCATTTTACCGACTGAAGAAAAACCTTCCAAAGATTTTAACACAGCGACTTCAACATACTCCTGAAAAACGTCTGGGGCAGTCAACAAGAAAATTAAGAAAATACTTGAAATCTTGTTTTCTGCTTTCCCATTTTGTTTCAGGGTTTTCCACCGAAACGATTGATTGGGTGACCCTGAAATCACTCCCAGGCCCCGGTTCCTGGAAAGCCGATTAAACTATTCCTCGATTAGCAGTTAATCCACGATTTAATTCCTTATCTCTAGAATAACTAATCCAGGGATAAAAAGGCGTTCCTGAAAGCAGAGTTATTCTTCGTTTAACTATCCCTCGGTTAAACTATCATTATATCATTATAATATATATTATCATTATACAATATATATCTAGTGTTAGGACCTCTATGTAAACCACTTTTAGTGATGGAGCTTCCTAATAAAAGATTGTTATTATTATTAAACTCATATCAAACCAGTTAAACAACCGTGGTACTGCTTGCCCTTTTTCTGGTTGTGAAAAAACAAAACGTCAAGCCTTTCCTCAAAGAAAAACAAAGTGGAAGCTACGGTTCAGTGCAAAGTGATGCTGATTCGAGGTGAAATGTGGGCTATATCTGAAAATCGGTGAGTTCACCACCTCTTGATTCTTTCAATCATCGAAACTACTTTGAGCTTAAACAAAGCAAGACTTGCCTCTCGGAAAAACGTTAACAATAAAGTACTGATTTGAGCCTAATAATTGTCTTTGATATTTGTAGCCTATCTGTTTTGTTACGTTCGCCTGTTACAGAAATTTTACATTTTGCTTTTGTTTGAAATCAGTGAAAAACCTCTGTTTTAGTGTCTGCATTGTTTGAGAACGACAACAACTTCGCTTTAAATAATCGTAAACATTTTCCTCGTATATTTATGTTATTTAAATAAAAAATCTCCTTCTGCTTTTGCAAAATTACCATAGATATTTTTTTTCTATCAATAATTCTTCTGTAGAAACATAGGTAGAAACCCAAAACCGGCAAATTGTTCTGTGAATAGCCTCCTTTCTTTTTCCTTACTCATTAAACTAACAATATCGCAAAATTTAAGTCCGCCATTTTGTTTGTTTTGATTAAGTTTTTCCCCCGATTAGTGAGTTAATCGACCTCGCTAGGTGGATTAAATTTAACCGCTTGTTTATCACTTGGTTGGTGTTAATCGTGCTTTCAGGAACAGAATCTAACCGAAGGATAAATTTCAATCCTGGATTAGCGAGATTTAACCCTCGATTAGAGCTAATCAGCTTTCCAGGAACCGGGGCCAGGGTAAAAACATTGACCTTCTGGTAACGATTCTGGTACCGGTGTCAGCCTCTCTCCTCCTCAGAGGCTCCTGTGAGTAAACACTGGTGAAACAAAAAAGCACTGGAGAGAGAAAACGGGAGCGCGGGGAACGGTGGGAAAAATGTAAAAAGCTTTTCCCTTCCCAGCGATCCCCGCGCCCATGAATTTTCCCTCTTCCCAGCCCCCGCATGCTTTTCCCAAGCGTGCAGTCAAAGAGTGAATGTAGGAGGAGCGCAGTTGTTAGAATTAGTGTGAGTATCTTGTTTCACCGAGCTGATTTGAGTAACGAACATGGTGACTCACTGGTGCCCGCACTTATGAAGATTTTTGTAGTATGAAGTGAGAAGAAGCATTTTATTCTTGGGGAAGGAATGCTTGTGCAAGTCGCTCTTGACTATGTTTCGTTGGCTTTCAAAACAGGTCACCAGAACCTATTTACTTAACCGTATCTGGAGAGAGGTCTTGTGTAGCAGACAGTGAGTTAACGAAGAACACGTACAAGGGCAGAGTTCGATTCGGGGGTGTGATTAACTTAAACAGACCAATGTGCTATTACCTGAAGAGGGACCAAAATTTCGAAAAGCTTGTTAAAAAATCTGTCCACAGCCTTGAGATAGGGAGGATATGTTGAACGCAATTCCATCTTTGGGTCATGCAGGAGCCAGCTACAGTAAATTAACAAAATAAGAACATTTCTAATTAACACCTTTTCAGCTGCAAGGAAGGTGAACCCCTTTCCCCAGAGAAAGCTCAAAAAACGAAGCGGAATAGTTACTCTTGTCGTATTATGCAACGCGAACATTGACCGCTTGTGAAACAAGTGGAGGAAATGGAAAGAATTGCTAAAATGAAATAATTGGTTTAAAATTGTGTCCACCCTCCGATTAAGGACCTTAAAAAGGTTTTTCTTCCAAGTGTGGAAACAATCGGTGGAATAAGGGTCGAACAAATGGCTTCTAACGAACCAGACATTCTACAGAGTTTCGTTGGTTACCGGGAATACACTTTTCGACATACAGACGTATCTATGAAACGTTCTCGAGTTTTGAAAACGTGTACTTTGGATACTTTTCATGAAAATTCAAACTTGCTAAAACTAACTTCGGATATTATCTTCGATGTGACAAAGCAGCTTTTTTATTTATTTGACGACACCATACCGTAATCATTCGATTTAGCACCTTGGGCGCCAATTTACTTGTGGTAGTTCAAGGGAGGGTGAATATTAGAGAGGGTGCTTATTTCCGTTTTGACATAACAGTACAATCGAACGCAACAACTGGAACGATATACGGATTCGAATCGTTCAGAATAGCATTCGCTTGTCTATTTCAAGACAATATCTTCAATATTTCTTTCAGATGAGAAAGACGACCATACAATTCACAGGAGGTGGCTTACTGTAAGGGGGGCGGTCATTGATAAAGGGGCGTTTACTAACAAAACGGCACTCAAGGGGCGCGCTTATTAGAAGGGGGCGCTTATTGGACTCTAACTACCACTTCGTGCCGTGGAAGGAGGCGCTGGAAGGGGGCGCTGGAAAGAGGGCGTTAAATTGAACCATTGCGGTAATTTGGATTAGTTCCCAAACGCCTTCTTGTTTTGAAAGGGACAAATTGACGTCTGGGATGTTTCAGACGGTTTTACCTTCTCAGCAACTACGCGTTTTGCTTACAATCGAAGCGTGGAGGTCACTGGTCCATACGACGTCACAAAAAGTGTTTCTTTTGTAGGGAATTACACGAACTGTTTGTAGATTTCTGGTTCTTTTCCAAGAATACGCTGTACACTCAATTTGAGATGAAAAGCTTGGGCAAAACGTTGGGCTCATCAACCGGTTCTTAAAGTAAATGTTAATTTAGTTGAACCTACCTTGGAAATCCTCCTAACTCCCACTCTGCACAAATAAAAGGTCCTGGACGAACAATTACATATAAACCAACCGACTCAGCTAGCTTGACAAAACGACTGAAAGAACAAAGAAGGTGAAAACAAAGGACGTTGCTAAAAACAAACAACTTTTTAAGGCAGAGTATAAAGTAGCATAAATGAGTAGCTTCCTCCTGTGATTTTTCCGTTTGCTGTTTTAATGTCAAACACGTCGGATGACGAGTGATTCTTCTCTGGCCAGCCGAAGGGATTCTTTTTGCAATTCTAGGTCAGCGGTAAATAAAACTAGTGACCATCCGTCATCACTTCCACTTCCACGTACGTACACGGCCAAAAGAAGAACATTGCTTGGTGCCTCAGGCACTCCAAAAAACGTAACACCAACATTTGGGATCCGTACATGGTTTTTACCAATACCGTGTGGACACAAATATAACGGCTTTCATTCACTTGTAGTGGTGCCGCTCCATAAGAGAGGCAACTGCCTATAAATTGCACGCTTAGATGAAGAATTTTAATTATGCCGGACCAATGAAGGTAGGAAAAGAAGTCGTAAATAACTGGCTAAAATACTAACTGTTTAAAGACCATTTTCGTTCACAAATTCAACACTCATAATGGTTGACAGTCTCGTGTAAGAATCCTCCAGGGGGCGGGGGCGTACTCCCTTATCTCGCCTTAACGGGGACATGCCGCCCAATGGGGTATGCATGGTTTTCTAACTGTCAATGAATTAAAATAAGCTGCAGTTTATCGTTACTCCATTCTAGGCTAAAACAACAACGTATGAATTTGGGTTAAATGTCTCAGACAGGCTCTGTAACAACCAAAGTTATGTCTTAAACAGGATAGCAAAATCAGAGATTTGTGTCTTAAAAGGGCTTAACACTCAGGCCGCACCTTCCTACCTGATCATCTGTGAGTACCCCCACCCTCCGTGTAAGACTCCCAACAGTGTTTTTCAGATTAGAGTAAATGGAGAAAACGTACGGAATCGCGCCTATTGCACCACGTAGGTCGAAAAAGTTGGATTCCCTTGATGCTTTGCACGCACAAAAAGGCTACCGCATGTTGCGGTCCCTTTTGAATCTCAGCATAAGAATGCTCGAGAGTATTGCTCTATTGTTTGCCAAAGACAAAAGAAATTGGATAGAGGCAATGAACAACGTTACTGAATCACAAGTTTCAGTCGCATGGAAGATTATCACAGACAGTAGTTACGTTTTTAGGGTCAGGGCTTAAACACACGGGCCGCATTTCCCTACTTGAGCATCTGTTGTGTTCCCCCCCCCCCCTCCTCCCACGGGTAAGAATCCCTGCAGTGTTTTTCAGATTGGAGCAAACGGAGCAAACGTCTGAGTAGATTATAGTTCGAGTAGAATTGTTTGTACGATTTGCTATCTGTATATAAAATTTGTCATATTGATCGTGTGCATCAGACCGTTATTTGCCTATAGCGCGCGGCACTACAAAAAGTGGCAAAGGCCGATGTAACATCAATAATGACAACGCATTCTTAAGGATAATCACTTGTGTTAAGAATAGACTCACGCGATATCCAATATGCCTTCAAAGTTAAAATGACCCTTTACTTCCTCATGTAAATTCCAAGGGACATACCTTAAAGAGAAAACATGTTGTAACTAGTAGGAGAACCCTTCTGCAAAGCACTTTCGAGTGTAGTAGGTATCCTCAATAAAGATTGTTATTATTATTAGTTTTTCTGTATCCTCTGTTTTTTATTGCAAAAACACAGAACCTTTTTATGTTCCGTGAAGATGTATGCCGATTAGTCATTCTAAAACAGTCGCACAATATCTCAGCGACCTGCACGTGCCTTTGTTAAAACTCAAATTTCAAAGTAATATTGCCCTAACATGGTCGTCATGGAAATTGAAGTCTTCCAAAACAAAGCAGAAAAAAGAAAAAAAAAGTGCAACATTAGTGGCGATTTTAGAAGCTTACTGTGCTTGCAGATACACCAAAACTTGAAGCAAGGTCGCTCAACATTAAATATTGCTGCAATCAAGTGAACTTCATAAGTACTCTATCATAGACACAAATGTAGTTAAAGTGTGTTGGGGCGAATTTGACGTACTCGACAGCGTAGGTGCCAACAGTTTGGTACTCGCATTCCTATTTCATGCCCAATTAGTTCAACAACACTCATGTAACTTCTAGGCGTCTCACTAGTTAGAAGTCGACCAGTGTATTCCACACACTTGGAATTGCATGGATCAATGAAAGATTACCGTCGTTATGTTGCCGAATGATCACATTCAAAGGAATATTCGAAAGCCCTCGTAACAAAACTCCACCACAAGAGCCACAAGAGCTTGAAAAGGCGACAGAACTCAAGAATGTGCTTAAGCTTGTAGAATCTGTAGATATTGTAAAATAAATAAGAAAATACTGTTGATACAATTAGGGAACAGTGGGAACATAGACTCCAGTTTGGAACACAGAAACAGTTTGCAAAAATGGCACGTTGCAGTTTTTGCATTTATGAGCCTTTTCAAAATATGGTACTACACAAACCTCTGAAGACAGAGGCTTGTGAAAAACAGACGATACGGAAAAACTATATTAAAACAAATTCGAAAGTCAATAAAACCGGTGCTTAGCGTTTTAGTTGCGTTTATGTCTAATCAGCCAAGGCCACTGTGAATGCTTGAAATAACGTATGCTCACTGTGTAAAATTGTTATAATAGCACATTCTAACGTAAGACTAGCATCTTTGGGGAATCCGGCGTCAAAAACCTTTCATCAGTGGCTTTCAAACAGTGATTACTTCTGACGTAAACTTACGTTTGTACGGTGTTTAATCCCATCGCTTTGAGCTTCAAGAGACGATCTTCCCAATATTCAGGAACGACTCTGAAGTAATGTATGGAGCCACTTAAAATTTGAAAAGGTTTTCCCTCAAGGAAAAATTGTCTGCCTTCTGTCCTTAACACCCGCTTATTCATAGGTTCCGATAACATGAATTTGTACGTAATTAAAAGTCCGGCAAATAGAGCACAAATGCACGCATAAAACGGCTTAATGCGTCGAACGGTTGACATTGTTGTCACTCGATCGAGTAAGCGTCGAACGGTTGGCATTGTTTTCACTCAATCGAGTAAGCGGAAACAAGCCATAAGTTTTCTGCGTCAACAAATATAATGCACTTCATTGCTTCTAACGTATGCATGAAGTTGCCCGTGACGGAGGTCACGTGTTGACCGTTACAGGTTTTACCAAGGCCAGTCATAATGATTGTGCAAAACTCCGACCCCGTGTTAGTCACTTTTGGGCAAAGATACTCCAAATCCCTACCTGCCGGAATTTACTTACCCCTGAAATCCCGCAAATGTGCGACCCCATTCTAGTAACTCTATTAGCTCGTTTCGGCTTTATAAGCTTACTACGCAAAAAAACATCGTTTCACCTACTGTTGATGTAGCTCTGAGTTCAAGCAGCTCCAAATGTTAAAATAAAGAGATTGTAATGCAAAATAAGTTGAATGTTTGATTCATTGTTGTTTTGACACATTCCGTCCGCGGCCTCTGAACCTGTAACCACTACGTTTTGTGTTCGTTTCCATTCCCCATCTTCAATGCTGAAATCATACTGTAGCTTTAATCCACTTTGGACGATGAACGCAACAATTTTTCAGGAAAGGTCAAACCTGTACCACATTTTAGAGCCAATAAGACTTTTTCAAAACATTATTCTCAGATGTTCACTTCGGAGCAGTTTCATTGATCCATTCAGCTTTGCAAGGAAACGCTGCAACACGGTTTTGGCGTCTTATCCTTTCAGTCATGTGATCGATTATTTTCCCTTTTTTCCTTTCTCGGTTTTTTTTTCTCGTTCTTTTTTGATTTTTATGGTAACTAGTGATTGAGTTTTGAATCAACTGCGCATTTGTATCGCTTATAAGTTCAATTTTAAAAGAAAGCGAAATGAACTGCAGCATCGTAGACTGGAGCTAGGGGTTTCCAAATATGGTAGTCTGAAAAATAAATATTCACGAGCATCGAGCACGAGTTACACGTTTCAACTCCGTATGAGTTTCTGTGTATCATTGACAGTTTAATACAGTTTTCTTCAGAGCATCTTTCCAGGAGTACCCAACGGAACCGCTCCGCAAAATATCCGCTCATTAGGCTATTGTTGAGCTGGCTGGCAAATTTTTAACTGGCATGGAAATCATGCTGGGAATTTAATGTTAGTGAAAGTCTGTGGCCCATCTTACGCTCGGCTGGCGTGACAAATTGTCACCTACTGTGGCTGGCAAACGACAGGATGTCACGCCGCGTGTTCGTGTTTTTATTAATTAGTAAAATTATTTAGTCTTTTTTCTGGTTATAATTCTGATTTGCTGCAACTTAAGACCCAAACCGACACTGATCAATTGTTACAGTTGCAGTTTTAGCAGTTTTGGGCGGTTGACCTTTTTGATACTCAACAAATTACTGGCCACAGAATTGGAAAACGTGGTCAGCTGAGAAAGGTTGAGTTATCCTGTCTAAGCTCTCGTTCCAGAGAAGACCTCACGTGGCAACAAATAGGAGTAAAGCCACACAAAATGTAGCTCTCACTGTGGAGTGCCTGGGCATTCTCAAAACATTTGTTTTCGGGTTTGTAAAGGTTGAGAAGAGTGCCTCTTTTCCTTCTTTTGACTCTGGCAGCCTATCGAAAAGGACAAGAAAATGCTGCGTTTCTATCATTTGGCACATTTTCTTTAATTTTTATTGTAGTACAGCAGCGGGTTTTCTTGCGTCAACCCCGTACTTTGTCTCTCATACTCCGTATACAACTCGCGCTGCATTGTATTTGTTGAGTCATAATCCGGGTATTCTGAAATCAGAATATCCGAAACCTAAAGGAGTCGTTACACTGGGCAAACTTCGTGCAGCAACAAAAAGTATAATGCAATTCATTCCGTACTAAAAATGATATTGAAAATGACACTTCAAAGACGTATCTCGTTTATGTCAAACCATTAAGACTACCAAAAACCAAAGTTAGAGGCAACAATTTTTAAGACTGAGAAATAACGGCGAAAGGCCTGCAGCTGTCACTATTTATTAACCGTTCCTCTTGGCGAAACTGTTATATTTTAGTAGCAAAAAAGGTAAAAGTATCGTCCTGCGAGTTTTAATGAAATCCTGGGGCATTTAATAAAGGAAATAAAAGATAAGCTTTTTCCTGCCCAGGTTGAAATTGAGTTACAAAACACGTGGAAAGTGTCTAAAACATTCCCGCGTGCTTTTATAACCGGGCAACAATACACCAGGCGCAATTTGCACCGATAAAACAGAAAAAAAAAGGGAACAGTTGCAGCGTTTGAGTTCAAAGTACGACAACAGGATTGCTCTCGAGGTGTCTCGTTTATGTCAAACCATTAAGATTACCAAAAACCAAAGTTAGAAGCAATCATTTTTAAGACTGAAAAATAACGGTGTAAGGTCTGCAGCTTTCGCTATTAAACCGTTTCCTCTTGGAGAAACTGTTATATTTTAGAAGAGAAAAAACTGCTAGACATCCTGTCAATAAAAAAACTAAGTACTCCACGCCGGACGCGCACAAAACAACCAAAATAAACAAATATTATTTTCAATGCAACTTTTACACGAAAACACTACTTGTATCCTCATGTATTTGAGCCTTCCTTCTAATGAACGGCTAAGGTGTTGAGCATTGCATCCCTTAAAGCCAAACGTGGTGCTGATTAGCCAGAAAATTAGTTTTTAACTCATGATCACCAAGCCAGCAGCTGATACTTTTCTCAAAAACCACATCCTCTTAGTAGAGAGTGTTTTCTTGGCTGAAGATAAGAAGCAATAAAAATGGTTTGAATTCGATTCTGTCAATCAAGGAAACGACATATCAAATGCATGCATGTTCAGTTAAAAATTGAATTTTACCCCCACGCAAACTGGATTCTTTTTCTCTCCTTTCTATCTTCCTCCAACGAACGGCTTGATTGCCTTAACACTAATTCAGTTCTTAACAAAACTGCATCTCTTAACGAATGCTGAAACGTTATAACACGGATGACAAGAATACAGAAGGAAGTAGTATTTTTTACTTAGAAGGTTAAAGAAATGAATCGCCGGCAGATAGGATGAAGTCAAGATGGCTTCGAAACGTCGTTTTGGTTTTTTTTCGCATATTTTTGTCGCAATTATATCTCGAAATGTTTTGTAATTAGATGGTATCCCATCCGCGAAAACCACATACACTCTAGGTATAAACTGTTTTCTTGACTGAGGCCCTTAAAAAGCAATAAAAATGTTATCATGAATTCTGTCAAGAAACTGACGTGGACAATTCTGGACATAAAGTTTTATTTAATCTCTATCGACAGTACAAATATGAAAGAACCTCTCGGTTTTTCAATTAACGTGCAGCTGAATATTAGTTGCGAAGGCACTTAAATCTAGTGTTTTCCCTACATCTTTGCATATATTTGTAGCTGAAATCAGTAACACATTTAGTTTGTAAAAATTGTTTTTCAAGGTTGTACAAACAGACGAAAATTCTAATCAAATACACCACGTATTTGAATCAGAGTTTTTGTGACAAATCTGTTTGTTCGAATTCGCTGTACCGACCAAAGCTGACATTTTAATTGCAATTTGACACTTCAATATGCAAAAATGAAAAAGCAAAACATTAATATCCGCCATAGTGTGCGAAATGTTAATTATAACGTCCATAACGGACTATTGCAATTACTTTTTGTCCTCAGTATTCATTTGAGCAAGAAGGCGCCATTGACCAGGCATAAAATGGCTGTCGCTAAGAGATGACTTGTTAATCTATAGAACGAGAAAGCTGTAAGAGCTAAGGATTTAACTCTAAACGACTTTGTTGATGAGCCAGTGAACTATTTAGAGGCACAAGGCAATAAAACGTCTGGACACAAGATAAATTGAAGAAAGGAGTTTGTTGGGAATCAAAGTCAAACAGTGTTTGTCGCAGTTCGTTGGAGACCCGGCAATTCTCGTTTAGTGTCATGAACAACACAAGTCTAAGAAGAGAGGAAAATTGCACCGCCGAACTATCCTTAATGTCTACCATACTTCTAATATGTTTGTACAGTCTTTCGAGCGCATTTTGTCTGTTTGGTAATGGTGTGGTTCTACTCGCAATCTACCAGACAACAACACTGCGAACTGTTTCAAATTTTTTCATTGCTTCTTTGGCGTGTGCCGACGTTTCTGTAGGATTACTAATGAACCCGATTCTGATTTCCAAAGTGGCGTTGGATCGGTGGCAGGGGGAACATTGGCTATCCAAAGTAGCAGACTTCATGTGGATTCAAACTACAACAAGTACGACATTTAATTTATGCACTGTTAGCATCGACCGATATGTAGCAATTACGGCTGTTTTCAAGTATCACAGAGTCATTACAAGACAGAAGTGCTTCGTAACATTGACAGTCATTTGGGTATTCTCCGTCATGTTTGGTTCCGTAAGACTCTTCGTCAGCAACCCAACAAAATTACCCAGACTGTGGATCTCAACAACAATCTTAACTGTAATAATTCCTCTCTTTTTAATTGCATTTTGTTATGTACAAATCTACCACGCAGCCAAAGCGCAATGCAAAAAAATCGCCCAGCGTAAATTGAGCGCCGAAGAGGCGCGATTGTCGGCAAAAAATCGCAAGGCGGCTTGGACTGCAGCGATAGTTATTTCACTATTCGTAATTATGTGGATACCAAGCTTTGTTGCTTCATGTATTGAACTTACCACGGTAGATCGTTGTAGGAAATTACGAATCGATTTTGCGTGGTTCTGGTTAGCTTTCCTGTGTTTTTGTTCGTCAGCTGTAAATCCTTGGGTTTACACGATTCGAGTTCCAGAGTTTAAAAATACTTTGAGGAGAATTTTGGGTCGAAAACGTTTGAAAAGAGAGCTTTCGAAGAGTATTGCAGCTAGCTTTAGGCACTCTAAGAGCAATACCACTTGATGAATGACGCCGTTTTGGAGGAGAAAAGGGTAACATTTGGACCTGAGATATCCACACCAACAGCTTTCGAAGAAGTAAAGAGAGCTTTCGAAGAGTATTGCAGCTAGCTTTAGGCACTCTAAGAGCAATACCACTTGATGAATGACGCCGTTTTGGAGGAGAAAAGGGTAACATTCGGACCTGAGATATCCACACCAACAGCTTATTTTCTTAATTTAAGTAGATTGCGAGTAGTCTCTAATTTTGGCGATAGCGATCGTGGGGCGGGCGAAAATAAACACGCGCGCTCGCGAAATTCCGAGGAGACGCGACGCGAAGAGAGCGCTAAAAATGAGGGGAGCACCGAAATCTAATGTTTGGCGCTCCCTTCGCGTCGCGTCGCGTCTCTCCGGAATTTGGAGAGCGTGCGTGATTACTTTCGCCCGCCCCCTGACGATCGCTATCGTCAAAATTAGAGACTACTCGCAGTCTATAATTAAAGTGAACAGGTACTACGAAGAAAGTAGTTTTCACGTACATTTATTATTTTCAGTAAGCGAGTAAGTACTTGGCAAGCAGTTACCAGTTACAAAATATCGTTTTACAAATGGAATCGAAGTTCTCATCTTCCTGTTTTTTGATTGGAAAAGGAATGCAAATAGACGAAGCTTCGACTGCGGTCTTCAATGACACGTTTAGCACTTTCGCTTTTTAACCTGCCTTGGTTTTGCAGTACAACTTTGCCATAATTCCTTCCAAAAGCTCGTTGTAATTTGCTTTATTACGCTCTAAAGCTGACTCGTCCCCAGTCGTCTTCATGTTGCTCGACGCGAGGTGCGATGGGTAGTGATCACCCCTTGCTATCACACCTCGCGCTCCCGTGCCGCGCGCGTCGCGCAACATGAAGACGACTGGGGACGAGTCAGGCTCAAATGCTCGTTTTTTTAAGAAAGAGCACTAACTTACTGATTTTTCAACTAGTCAGGTGAAACGTGGTGCACGTGTTTTTCGGTGTTTGGCACCAATTTCAAGGTTTTCTCCTGAGTTCTGATTGGTTAATATCAGTGTTCTCCCTAGGTATTTTAGGCCAGGCGGGCCGCCTGGCTTGATTCGCTGGAAAATCGTTGCCGCCTGGCTTAAAAATGAAGATTTAACCCAATGTAAGCTTAATTTGAGATTTGAAAATGGGAATTCCTATCCATAAGTAAAGAAGAAATCACTCAATAAAGTTGATGAAACATTGCCTGGTGGTTTTTTACTGTGTTTTCCCGCAATTAATATGGTTATTTAAGTGATTTACCCTTACATGAATACGTTCAAACCTGTGACGCATTCGTTTCGTTGAAAGGCAGCCAACTTTAAATTGCCCCGAGAACACAAGGACACTTCAAGGTGTCATTCATGAAATACTAAACCAAATTCCCGCGTTCGTGGAAGGAGTGTCAAAAATGGCGAGCTCAGTGGACTCAGTGGAAGAAAAGCTTCCCAAAGTAAGTTAAGTTCATTTTTTCTCTGGAAAAGAGACAGAAAGGAGAAAGTAATGGGGCCGGGGACGAAGTTCAGTCGGAGCTCTCAACATCTGTTAATTCAAAACACCGAAAATCAGGTTTTGATCCAGCTTGGCTGAAGGACTTTCCGTGGCTTGAGACTACTATAAACAATGACAGTGGGAGTGATAATCACAATGGTATGTTATGCAAGTTGTGTAGAAAACATAACCAAAGACCCCAGAGAGTAAGACAAGGAGTGCTGTTTGGGTTGATGTTCCGTGTTTCAACTTCAAACGGGAAACTTTAAAAGAACACGGAAAAACAAATCACCACAATGTTGCAGTTAATATGGAAGTTCAACTTGGTTTAACAGCTGTTGATGGTGGTATAGAAGGTGCCTTTAAAGAAGTGTTGAGTGCTGAACGAAAGGCATTTATTGGCCACTTAAAGAGGGTCCACAATAGGTTTGGCGGGATGCGGGATTTGGCTAATTTTTGTGGCGATATTCGGGATGGGAGCTGAAAACAGGAGCGGGAAGCGGGAATTTCAATTGAGAGCGGGAGCGAGATTTTGTATTATTAAGGGTATTTTAAATTTTACGAGACTGCATGATTTGACCAGCTCAGGCTGATAGAAATGAATCGTTTGTGAATGAAGTGTGTTGGCTTTCAAGTAATGAATTGATCAAGGAAGAATAGCCTGCATGCAAGCTATTATGAGTCCTTTTGTGATGTTTTATGTTGATTTCGGAAAGAGGTAACAAGTCACATGCCGTGTTGCATTTCTTGGCCTCGTCTGCGTTCTTAACTTTTCCGACCCTTTCAGTTGAGCGTTTGTTGGAGCAGCTATGATCAGCTATGGTTAGTCTAGCCAGGCAACAGTTTTTGGCGGTAGCCAAAAACGAGGTATTCGGCATCATAAATTTTGTTGCTATATATTATGAAAAGAGTGCGAGCAGGAATGCGTCTCTTCGAAAAAAAAATTCCGAGAAGAAATTTACTGAAAGCGAGTAATATAAAGATGCTGAAAGCTTTGAAATAAACTGTGAGTTAGGTGAGTCCACTTTTATAAATCTTTTGTCACATTTCATTTTTGCATACCTCATAACTGGACCGATCTTGCATGACCTTTGTGCCCCTAGCCTTGTTTAAGGACACAACCCATTTATGTACAGCTGGATGTACATAGAGAAACAATGTGGAAAAAACGTTTGTCTCTAAGGAAACGCCGACCTTCAGATCAAACCCAAGTCGCGCTTACCACCCCACAACTTGAACAACCACCACTTCATTTTCATACTCAGTAGGTTTTCTTCCAAAAAAAAGGAAAGACCGAGAATAGGCAGAATATCGTAGCAAACAATCTTTGTCAACTTTTACCTTTCACTCATACCTGGACAAGAAAACGGTAAAACAGGTCTAAAACAGAAGAACACAAACGAAACACTTTTTATAGTCACTTATAGTGGCGATATTTAATTTTAGATGATATCGAGACGATCGACCATAAAAACGTGTTTGCTTGTACTGCTGTCTATCCATTGAATAAAGGTATGTGAGGTTTTCATCACGAAAGTAGAAAATTATTTAGGCGGGATCGGGATTTCGATGTAAAGAAGGGCGGGATGGCGGGATTAACAGGAAAAAATAGTCGGGATGGCGGGATCTCAGAACCCTATTGTGGACCCTCCTTAAAATGTATGTACTGGCTTATAAAGGCGGAAGTGTCACACACAACTAACTTTGAGGCATTGATTGAACTGTGCGAGTCACTGGGATGTGAATATCTTCAAAAGATAAGAAAAGCAGACAATGCAAAGTATACATCGGAACGGTTCATGCAGGAAGTTGTTGAAGCTCTTGGAAAAGTTGTCCATGATGACATTTTGAAGGAAGTAAAGGCTTCACCTTTCTTTGCTATCTTGGCTGATGAAACAACTGACATCGCCTTTCTTGAACAGCTTATTTTGTATGTGAGATGTGTTTCAGATAAAGGAATCATTAAGTGTTCATTTCTTGGAACATTTGAGCTTTCAAATTGCAAAGCTCAAACAATAACTGATAAGATCTGTTCTGTGTGCAATCACCTAGACTTATCAATGAATGAAAAAATGTGTGGTTTTGGAAGTGATGGAGCAAGCACTATGATTGGTAGCAGAAGTGGTGTGGCAGCAAAATTAAAGGAGAAAGTCCCTTGGCTGGTAAATAACCACTGTGTGGCACATAGACTAGCTCTTGCCTGTTCACAGGCAGCTGAAGCAATTCCATACATGAAGAAATTTAAAGATATTGTTGCCCAATTGTATCGATTTTATGACTATTCAGCAGTCAGAACAGCAGGACTAAAGGATATTCAGAGTGTTCTCGGAGCACCTGATCGGAAGCTGAAAAGAGCCAGTGACACCCGATGGCTGTCACATGATCAAGCAATAACAGCAATTCGTAAATCTCTGCCATCAATTATAACAAGCCTTCAGAAAGAGGCAACAGAAAGGAATGATGCACAGGCACTGGGTCTTAGCAAGTTTATTTGCACATATCAGTTTGTTGCAAGTGTCTACATGATGTCAGACATATTACCTATCCTATCACATCTGTCCAAGCTTTTTCAAAAAAAGAATTTGGACTTCTCTCTGATTCAGCCACTGGTGAAGTCTACAGTTACGCAGCTAGAAACTTTAAAGACTGTTCCTGGGGCATTTTTTCAGCAAGTTGATGATGTCATTAGTAATCAACTAAAGGACTTTGATATCAGAAGCTCATCAAAGGACAATTTCAAGCATAATGTTTACAATAAATATTTGGAAAACCTTTGCAAACATGTTGAGGATAGATTTCCAGATGCTGGTCTTCTAGAATTTTTTTTTTTTCAGTCTTTGATTCCTCCACTTGGCCAGAAGAGTATTTACCAGGTGATGGTGAGGAACACATTGAGGAACTGATCAAGCACTATCAGCCTGTTGTGGAGCACCAAGCTACTTTGGCTCCATTGTTGTAAATTTAAGAATGTCTCTCCATGTATCGGAGAATACGTGCAACGGCTGAAATCAATTTTGAAATTGAAAAACAAGTTTCTATGGTGACAGGTTCAGAGAACAAATTTCAGCAGAGGTGGTGCAAAATTCTCCAGGCACTATAAGAAGTGGCTTCTTACACAACTTTAATCTCCTCCTTTTTCTTTAATCCATAACCAATTTTTGCTTAAGTATAGTTTTTTTCCGGGTTCTTCCCCAATTTTTTTTTTATCCTGCTCTCCGTCTACTTTGCCTTAAATTTGTTCTCCCTCCTTTTTTTTCTTTTATTATTTATCTATCTATTTATTTATTTATTTTTATTTATGTTTTAGTCATGTGAACTTGTGTAAATGTGAACTGTTACAATAAAGTGTTAAAAAAAAAAACCTACTTTGGCAGAGTGGAAAACCTTTGTGAATGCTGTTCAGGCAAAGGCTGATTTAAAAGGCAAAGACAGTCGAGAGTTGTTGACAGCTTTGGTTCAGCAGACATCCTTACAGCACATATTTCCCAATTTGCATAAGTTAGCTGTAATTGCCCTTGTCATACCAATGTCCAGTGCAGATTGTGAAAGAGGATTCTCTGCCTTGAAGAGGATCAAAACTAGTCTACGGAATAGACTCAGTAACAGGATCCTGAACCATCTTTTAACAATTTCTATTGAGGGACCAAAGCTGGAAGAATTTGATTTCGAGAAAGCTGCTGACATTTGGGGGGCTCAGAAAAACAGGAGAATAACAGTTACTTCATAAAGTACTAACACACTTTACTTAAAGGATCCTAGTCAGGCACGCCTTTGTTATTGTTTTGTTCTGAAATTTGCGATCAAATTACTCGTCGAACGTGACAAAACGTCAACAGTTCAACTGGTAAAAATATAAATTGTAGCCTGAAGCTGAAATTTCTTCGGTTGTTTTTTATTTTCGTGCCAGTGAAAGGGCTTTGGATTATTTTCAGCGCATTTTGGCGGCTGTCCAAAAACCTAGAACTCAAAGAATGTTTGTGTTCGTAAGCCGGCCAGCCTCCCAGTCCGCCTACCCAAAAGCAAACTATATTCAGCAAGCGCTCGCGGAATATGATTTACAAGCGAATCTAGAATCATAAAGGTTTGGAATCTTGTTTAATTGGGTATTCTTGACTTTCCCATCACCGTAAAACACAAAAGGCGAATGCACGGAGGGCAGAAATGTTTCCAAAACTCACCCGATCACGCCGCTATAACCACCGCTCCGAGCCGCATTTAGTTTTAATTAGCGCTAGATAAAGCACAGGCAGCCCAAGCTAAGGTTGAGAGCTGCGCATAAATTAGACTGTTTTTTCCACGCTATGCATAATAATGACATCGGCAACATTTAAGAGTTTGTATGGAAATGATACAAAACGTCTCAAATTGCCACAAATCAGAAAGAAGTCGAAATAAAAAGGGTTTGTCTTATTTCATTGTCTTATTGGTCATTATTGGAGGGCTTCCTGGGCTGGTTTGAAGCTTTTTGGGCGAGAAATTGAGGTTTATATTTTTCGTGTTTACTGAATGTTTAGAATTAATTAAAGGCAGGAAACAGTTTCACACTGCACCTCACTTGAGGTTCGATAAATTCCATCACAATAAACGAATCGCCCTACAACTTCAAAGGTGTATTCTTGGGTCTTGCGCATACCTCTGTTCTTTCTCATGGGTTCCAGATCCCGTTTTAAACCGTCGAGAATCCCTCTTAAATACGAAACTCGCCTTTCCTGGTATGCGTTTTCATTTGAAGTGCACGCATGAATCATTGCGAGCCGCGTTTCGACGACAAAATGTCCCTCAGCCGGGGAGAGGCTGAGTGAGATTGTCCACAAGCAGAAGGCGACACTGCGGAGTCCAGAGAGGTCGGTTTGGGGGAAATAGAAAACTACCGGCACGCCCGTGAAATTTAGTAGCCTCACTTGACGCCACGAGCACGCTTTAATGTCTTCGTGCGACAATATATTAGCGTAGTGATTTGTTCCGTCACATTTACCTGTTTACCGCAAAAACTGTTGTCGAAATGTAGAAGCAGAGACGAGGAGCAGTTTCCACCTAGAAAAAAAATTGCACCGGTTTTCAAAGGGATGGAAATTGTGGTGGTTATTTTCCACGGTCACAGCAATATTTTTTTTAGGGCAGACAACCCTATATATGGGAATTAAATAATGAGGTTGATTTGCGGGCAGTGAGCAGGATCACTTGCGCCAAATACTCGGCATAAAATCATCGAATGGATTGATTAGAGTGCAGCAAAAGATAGTTTTTCGTTCGTCCCTAAAACAAAATTATGGTTTTCCAAGTCAAGTGAGGCGAGTGAATTTCACGGCCTTTCTAATATTTCTCTATTTCTGTAAACCGACCTCTGTGGACCCCGCAGTGTCGTGTTTGTTTGTCGACAATCTCACTCAGCCTGTCCCTGGCTGAGGGACATTTTGTCGTCGAAACGCGGCTCGCAATGATTCATGTGTGCTCTTCAAATGAAAACGCATACCAGGAAAGGCGAGTTTCGTATTTAAGAGGGATTTTCGACGGCTTAAAATAGGATCTGGAACCCATGAGAAAGAACAGAGGTACGCGCAAGACCCAAGAATACACCTTTGAAGTTGTAGGGCGATTCGTTTATTGTGATGCAATTTATCGAACCTCAAGTGAGGTGCAGTATGAAATTGTTTCCTGCCTTTAATTAATTCTAAACGTTCAGTAAACATGAAAAATATAAACCTCAATTTCTCGCCCAAAAAGCTTCAAACCAGCCCAGGAAGCCCTCAAATAATGACCAATACAACAATGAAATAAGGCAAATCTTTTTTATTTCGACTTCTTTCTGATTTGTGGCAATTTGAGACGTTTTGCATCATTTCCATACAAACTCTAAAATGTTGCCGATGTCGTTATTATGCATAGTGTGCTGATGTCATTATTATGCATAGCGTGGAAAAAACAGTCTAATTTATGCGCAGTTCTCAACCTTAGCTTGGGCTGCCTGTGGATAAAGCGAGAACATTTCACATTCCTTTCAAATAGAAGAAACTCTTTTGTTAATAGCTTTTATTTTCTTTGTTATCATCACACAGGATGGATATTCATTTCAATTTTCAAAATACATGAATTGCCATGAAAACAACAAAACAAACTGCAGCTAGCTAAGGTGTCGACTGCGGCTAACAGATCTGATTTACAAAGATTCTGTTCGCAAACCATTCTTTCTACTCCTTTCTGCAATTCCAGGGATTAGTTTATGGAAAAAATCGAACTGTTGTTCTTAGGCATCGAAGGCTTTGAAGCTGTCGCTTTAGCGTCGCTACCGGCACTGCAGAGCGAGTCCCGTCGTCACATTTAGAAGACCAAAACATTTCAGCGCGTGAAGAACGCGCACCGTAATGAAGTAAAATGTCGGCGAATAAGCTTGACCAGCATTTCAATGTATTCGATATCTTTTGCTTGACTTGTGCAATAACCAAGAAGGTCCTTGAATAATGATTTCTTTCATAAGCTTGACTGTTTTGGCACTGCCACGCGAAGGAGAGCATAAACCGCTTAGAGTCCTGGCGTTGTCTCGCACATTTCACGAGAAAAATAGCAAACAACACCAAAATAACCAGCCAGATGTAACTGCTATTGATTTTTTAAGGCCAAAAAAGTGAATGAAGGCCAAAACTGGCCGTATTGGTGCGGATGTAGCCGGATTTCAATTCACTGTGAAAAAATCCTGATTTTAGATGGCATAGAAAATGGCGGATTTCTCACTCGATGCGCGCAGAGCACTGTGGGTGACTAGGATCCTTTAACTTTACTTTATGAAGACAAGTAACTGTTATTTTCCTGTTTTTCTGAGTACTTTACTAAGTTACTTCATAAACAATGTACAAGTAAGTCGTAAGTTTGGAAATCTTTATTAATTTTCTATTCAGGCCACAGGAAGGCTCTTCTGAAAATCAAATTCAGAATAAACCTCATTGCCAGGGTCTCTCCTCATTCCTCACCTCTCGCTCAGGGAGTGGGGAGAGACCCTGGGAGCGAGCTTGAAGAGAGTACCCCCTGGCCTTCCAAAAATCCTGGGGAGAACACTGACGGTTTAGTGTGTCAATTGTTTTAGTTTTATTCCACCAAATGTGTGAGTTTATTAATTTACACAACCATGTTCCCAGGGCTTGGCAAAACTAAAAATGGCGGTGAGAGAAGACCTTGACAAACAATGGATTATTAGTGATTTGCTTTGTCTTGTCTTCTCTCGCCGCAGTTTTGAATACTGAGAAGTCCATAGGGTCCCCTTTGGCGTTTGGCTTTTTTACTCTTTCATTTCTATAAGCAGCCAAGTTGAGAAGATTTATTAGATTCATTGGCTCAAATAACGAAAACTAACAGCGCTAGTAGAAAATACTGCTGAATAGCTCTCATTTGAAAGGTCACTAAAAAATTCGAACCACCTTGTACAGTATCAGAGGTGTTTGTTTCTGTTTGTCTTCTTATCGCGCGCCAAAGTCCGACTGAATTGTTAGTTTCTTCAAGTGTAGCCTGCGTAGCAAGCGTTTCCGTAGGGCTTTCCGTTCGAGGCGTTTTTCGCTTTTTGGCAGCGCAAAAATTGGGGCGAGCGCAACACTGATGGAGCACTTTTTTGCGCTCGCCCCAATTTTCGCGCGGCCAAAAAAGCGAAAAGTGCCTTGAACGTGCGGAAAGCCTTACGGAAACGCTTGCTACGCAGGCTACTTCAAGTGGAGCAAAATTTTTGTAGAAAACATTTTTGCAGGTTGTACTTTTTGCATGATTTGTTTTGCTGATCGTAAAGAAACTTGCAACAGTCACAAAATTAGAACCCACAAATGTCTTGCCATGCGGTATAGGTAAATACAGCTTTCTCAATTCTGATGTTGTCGGATCGCAAAATTGGCAACGCCTCGTTCGAATAGTAAAGAAAGCACGAAAGACAATCGCAAAGCTGTAAGGCGATTTACAAATACCCATTATCACCTTTCGGTCTTGTTGTGTAAGCTTGAGACAGAGCTGGCCTTGGGATCTGTATTTCTGGCATTATAGGATCTAATTCGGGGCCGTATACTGATACCTAAATATCTTCCCCTCGAAACACTAGTGGCCAGTGCTCGAAAGGTTTTGACAGCGAATACAAACTAAACATTTGAACTACGAACGAATGAAATGAATAATGAATGAATGAATAACGTTATTTAAGTGTCAGGGTGAGTATTTAGCCTTTGACAGCTAATTGGGGACACTCTACTACTCAAAATAAATTAAAATTTACAATATACATTTAAAAATTACAATATTTCATTATATTAAACTTAGGGGGAATGAATAAGAATAGGAATAGGTCGTTTATAAAAACGGTTTCTAAACTCACAAATTCATTATTATACTTTACTAAGGAACAATTAGAAAGATAAAAATAAAAGAAGTGATAAGTAGATGCATAAATAAATTGTCAGATCTCAAGTAGCACATATGGCGCAATATGAACACGGGTCGTCGATGAAAATGTTCTATTTTAATCACTTTTTCCCGGTGCACTGGCATAAAAACAACTTTTTAGTTAGCACAACACTATAAGTCAGACACTGCCTCCCATAAACAAACAGAGAAAAATTAACATTGCGCCAAAAAGTCATTTTCTCTGTCTTTGGTGAAGTTTGCTTACGTTAATGTTTTGCATGGGCCAATAAGAACATAAAATATCAATGACGGTTTTTGAGTTCTTGTAAGTTATTAATCTTCAAGAAAAAGTATCAAGAAATTGACTTACGATATGCGATGAAATAAAACATGATTAAAAATACTTTGAAACTTCTTCTCAAATACCCATTATCACCTTTCGGTCTTGTCGTGTAAGCTTGAGACAGAGCTGGCCATGGTATCTGCATTTCTGGCATTATTGGATCGTTTTATGGATCTAATTTAGAGCCGTATATATAGCTAAATATTTTCCCCTCGAATCACTAGTGGCCAGTGCTCGAAAGGTTTTGACAGGGAATGCAAACTAAACATTTTAATTTCGATGGAAATGCGCTATTTTAATAATTTTTCCTGGTTTATTGGCATAAAAACAACTTTTCAGTTGGCACAACACTATAAGTCAGACACTGCCCCCCTATAAACAAACAGAGATAAATTAACTTAACGCCGAAAAAGTCATTTTCTCTGTCTTTGGTGAAGTTTGCTACATTAATGTATGGGCCAAAAAGAACATAAAATATTAATGACGGTTTTTGAGTTCTTGTAAGTTATTAAACTTCAAGAAAAAGTATCAAGAAATTGATTTTCGTTATGCCATTAAATAAAACATCATTAAAACCGGTTAAAAATACTTTGAAACTTCTTCTAGCTTGTAACAAAGGCCTTTATTAAGGAATCAGCTTTCATAGTTACAGCACTAGTTCTAAATTGCTTGCGTTTTAAATTACCTGTTTGTGATGACCGACGATTGGTCAGATCAGACTTATACTAATATAAAAACATGTTTTATTTATTTAATAAAGAGAGAAAATGATTTAATGCATGTAATCCCTTGTTTTGAGGAAAGGATTTCGAAAATTATAACCGCGGACAGCTGGTTGCAAAAAATTTTTAGCTGCAAGACGGCTAAAGCACAAGAAAAACTCTAAATTTTACCCAAGAACTTCAAACGGTGGCTTTCGGAAACGACTAGCAATGAACAAAACAGTTAACCCGCCAGCCATTGCCGCAAAATCGCCAGAATTCATCGTTCTGGCTTTGTTGAGCTGCATTTCTGGTGTTATAGCTATTGGAGGAAACGCAATTGTTCTAATCGCCATTTACCGGACAAAGACTTTGCATTCAATCTCCAATTTTTTTATAGCTTCGCTAGCTTCGGCTGATTTGGTAGTTGGAATTCTGCTCAATCCCCTTCTGGCCTACAAAGCTTTAATTTTCAGTTATCTACACCCGGAGCGCCCGATTAAAGGTTCTGTGTTCGACAAGGTGGAAGACTTCGCTTGGATTCAGGCTGTAGTAGCGACAACTTTTGGTTTAACGGCAATAAGCGTCGACCGTTACATCGCCGTGAATTTTGGGTTTCGATACGAAGAACTCTCATCTCTGAAGCACTGTTTGATTACAACCGCTTCCGTATGGATAAGCTCTTTGGTCTTTGCAAGCGTTCGTCTCTTCACCGACGAACCACAACATTTATCGATTCTCTGGCTTGTTATGGGGGTCATAACATGCATTTTACCGTTCATAATCATTACGTTTTGCTACTTGAGAATTTTCAAAGCGGCCAGACAACAAGTTCAAAAGATTTTGCACGAAAACTCCGTGGCAACAGCTGCGGTCCCGAGCGCTTGGAGAGGCAAAAACACGCATTCCCAAGTGAACCACAGAAAAACTGCAATTACTGTGGCTATTGTGATTTTGCTTTTCATCGTGCTTTGGGTCCCAAGTCTTGTCACAGCAGCGATACAGCTCAGCTTATCAAGCTCTAAGAATCCCAAAGATCAAGAAACATTGACCAAGTTAGAGCGTGAAGTGTGGATGTGGGTTTCATTGCTGGCTTATTTTAGTTCTGCAAGCAATCCGTGGGTATATTCGATTAGGTGTAGGCAATTCAGGGCGGCTTTCAAGCGAATTTTCAATTGTTCAAATACGTTACGACCCAGAAACGCTGACATAGTTATGAATATACATTTTCGAAGTATTCAAGGAAGCCACATTGACAATCCGCAGTGAGAAGTTCAAAATGATAGTCTGAACTGAGAACAGTACGTGAAGACAGTCCCTGGTTTTTGTGAAAAGAAAAGAAGTCGAGTTCATTATGAAGTGCGTGTT
Source organism: Siderastrea siderea (assembly GCA_964030785.1). NCBI lineage: Eukaryota > Metazoa > Cnidaria > Anthozoa > Scleractinia > Rhizangiidae > Siderastrea > Siderastrea siderea. The sequence goes on from OZ034975.1 coordinate 29,339,259, forward strand.
AACATTTTTGTACCCCCATCACTTTTGCAAGACCTATTTAAACATGGGACCTACCATAAGGTTTCTTTTTTATCGACAAATTGATCTGGCAATTTCATTCCCTGAGGATTCCGTGACTACTAATTTAAACGATGTCGAAATTATTTCAAAACGATTTTAACAACTTTAATTTCGTCACCCTGAAAACAAATTTTAAATTCAGCGAAAACTCAAATTAGCGACTTTACCAATGACCTCGCTAAATTCGCTGAACTTCGTGGTCGCCAAAGAGCCCTAAACCCAAGGTAAGCGTTGCTTAATTTGTTGAAGGAGATTTTAAAGTGCAAATTATTCCATGAATTGAATGGCTTTAAGATATCTCAGGGTGTAGTAAACTGCTGCCATTCAAATGCCAGCTATTCAACAGTATTCTAACGATAAATTGGTTTCTTTTTCGTTTGTGGAGAAATTCATAAAGCGTTACCATTCAATTCATAGCTATTAGCCATTTCTTCCCTGTGTTGCTGTTTATTATTACTTTATCTCACGCCGAGAAGAATGCAGTAGCAAAGCTGTTTCATAATTTGCAGTGTCTCACGAGTAATATTTATGGCATTTCACGCTCCATGTTCATCGCAGTTTTGCATTGCTGGGTACAGCAGAATGAACTGGAGGGCTAAGCTTGACATGAATTTAGGACATAGTCTAGTTAACGTCGTCAGATCGTCCTCGAGGATCTTCGGAAGTCTTCGGTAATAATCAGAAAATTCTAGAAAATGGATGGAAACATTCAGATGACCTTCAGGCCATAATTAGACGGAAGGGCGGGACGAAAATTCTCAAAAATCTTAATAAACAAGTGCAAAAAGGCTTTTTATAGGTATGAGATAAAATAGTCACGCAAACACTCATCTCGTGAGCATCATATATATCCCACTCTTTAGGCTCGTGTGATAAAGGCTCGTGTGATAAAGAACAATCAAGTCACCGAAGAGAATTTACGGTATACTTCTCAAAAGCATCGATTAACTAGTATTTACAAGCTGGCTCTTACTTTTGAATCGTAAAAAAAATCTTGCAGTGACCATTAGAATGAAAGCTAGTCAGCAAGCATCGAACTTGGGTATAACTTCGGTGAAAAGGTTAATTGAGGAAATTAAATACAGAAATTTTAAGCGTAGTAACTGTACCACACAGTTGAATTAAACAAAGATGACCACATCGCGAATGGGAAACATGGAAATTCGTACTCTTCAACTCATTTTTCCTTGTCAAAACAGTCATACGTCAAATCAGCTTTACTAGCTGAAATTAATGCTAACCATGGATAAGATATATATAGTTTCACTATAAGTACATGGATTACTCAACAAACCGCTTTACTTTTTTTTAAAAACCGACTCACTTTATTTACAGTCAAATAAATTGATTACAAAACAAAAGTTTGAAAAAAGTTGCATAACAGTACAAAGGGCATACAAATTTACATTGAATATATATTTATTTAATAATATACATACAGGCGGGGTAACTAAGTAAACCAAAAATGAAATACGTAAGTAAATAGATAAAGTATAACTAAAACAACAAAGGGGTGAACCATTTGACTTTTGAAGGGGGGGGGGGGGGGTTGGAAGATTTCCCCTTGGAAAGATTTTTTTCCCCACTGACCAACAAGGCAGATATTTTTTTCCAATGTAAAAGCGTGCATGATATTTTTTTTTGTGATTATCCGTTGCAGGATTTTTTTTCACTCCAATCAGCAGTGAAACAGGCCTCACACGTGAATTTTCAAAATAGAGAGCATTCTGCATTACAATGGTTTCTTAGACTATAAAATGTTTAACTTTAATACAGTGTTTTGCCAGCACTAGAAGACAGCATAAATAAAAGAAAAAGGTTGAGTGTCATGTGTGTGGTGCTGTGTGCTGACCTTTTCAAACATAGATGCAGTGTGAAGGACTCCCTTGCCCAGGAGTGTAGGGCTTGAGACCAGCCCCTCGGGCTATTCCTTTCCTTGAAGTCGTCATACGAGGGTTGTCCAATACACCCAAACTGAGTCGGACCGACTACAGCAGTGCACGGTCCGTCTTAAGGGGAAGTCAGTTCGCGAGAGACTTAGAAGAATATGGCAGGTCGGCTTCAGAGAGGGTAGAAATGTCGGCGGACCGCCGGAGTCGATCGGACACGGGCCGTCACGACCCGTCCGAACAAAACGCGACCCGACTAACCGGAAGTCAGTTCGAGAGAGACTTCGAAAAATATGGCATTTGGGCTTTAGAGAGGGTAGAAATGTCGGCGGACCGAGTCGATCGGAAACGGGCCGTCACGATCGGTCTAGCAAATCGCTACCCGACAAACCGGAAGGCAGGTCGCGAGAGAATCCGAAATATATCGCGGGTGGGTGTTCAAGGCGGGTAGAAATGTCGGCGGACCGACACGATCGGACACAGGCCGTCACGACCCGTCTAGCAAAACGCCACCCGACAAACCGGAAGTCAGTTCGCGAGAGACTTAGAAAAATATCGCTGGTGGGTTTCAGAGAGGGTAGAAATGTCGGCGGACCGACTCGACCGGACACGGGCCTTCATGACCCGTTTACCAAATTGCGACCCGACTAACCGGAAGTCAGTTCGCGAGAGACTTTAAAAAATACAAGTAGAGTGGTATGAGGGAGGGTAGAAATGTCGGCCAACCGACTCGATCGCACACCGGTGGACACGACCCGTCTAGCAAAACGCCGCCCGTCTCATTGGAAGTCATCCCCCGCGAGAAAAATAAAGCAAGAGCGAACTCTATTCCTACCAAACATCTTTAGACTAATTTGATCTCTAAAAGCGCGAACGTAAAAGCTGAGGACCTGAGGACTTAAAACTTTCATTGGAAAAAAACTTCTAGCCCGCGTAAGCGCTACCGCCTCGGCGGATCTCCCGTCCAATGAGGCTAACGGGTTTTTTGACTATTCAACAGCCATACATGTATACGATCAACTAAAGAGAAGCGCTCGAAAAAACAGCGAAAACACTTGTAAATTTAACTTTTTTAGTTAAAGCGTCTTAACTTCTTTGCATGATAAGCGGTACAAGATCCTACAAGGACGCTGTCAAATTGAATCAATGCTGAATTCACACAATAGACCATTCAAGCCTGTTTTATAGTTTGCCACCGATTGACGCTAAAAGACTCGGATAAGTTTGATCCGACGAGGAGCGAGAAATTTTTCGCTTGAGTGGCCTATTGTGTAGAAACCAACAGTTACGCAATCTCACAGCGTCCTCGCAGCATTCCGTTCACGTGGGAAAAAGTAAAGTTAAAATTGTAAATGTTTTTCCGTCGCTTTGTAATGTGCTTGTGATTAGGTGCTCGTTAATGGCTGTTGGATAGTAAAAAAATCCTTTCGCCTTAGTAAACGTAGAGATCCGCTGGGGCGATAGCACTTACGCGAGGCGAAGAGGTTTTCAACCGTTTCAATGAAGGTTTTAAAGTCCTCAAGTCCTCAGCTTCTACGTTCGCGCTTTTGGAGATAGACCAGTTATATGGACGTTTCGGAGGAGCAGACAGTGATCGCCATTTATTTGATTTTAGCTAAACGACCTTAGGGTAACAAGTCTGCGATTGTACGATTCGTCCGATTTTTCCGATTGCGCGAATCTAATACTGTAGTTTGCGTTTTTACGTTTCTTGTAACAAGACTCCAATTGTCTGATTGTTGCAACTGTCCGATTTTCACCTTTCTCGCAGGCCGTCCTCTTTCATTGCACACGCTTAACGAATTTCTGTTGAACAGCTGAGTTGTTGTTATGCAAATTTCGACGATTTTTTCATATTTATGGAGGATTTCACCTGCTAATGTCGCTCCATTAAGTCCGTTGCCCACAAGATTCCCTTGTTTACTTAATCATTTGATTGTTTTGGTCATAAAAGGCTGTTTATACATTCAAAAAAATCTATGTAAAAATCTATCTAAAAAAGTCTTTGAAGTGAACCGGGTCTTGTGAATTCCCCCTTGTGATTTTCATCCCCGGCTCATGTTTAAGAACAAAGCATTCATGTCTAACTTTTCTTTGTTCGCTTTCGTATGCTCATTTGCGTTTCCCACCTCGGCTCGTGTGTTTTCAGTTCCTAAAGAGGGAAATTGATAAATTGATAGGTTGCGATTTTCATTCCCGCCTCACGTTTAAAGAATGAAGCATAAGGGTTATGCGCTTTCCGCTTCGGTTCGCCTGTTTTCCTTTAAAAAGTAAAAAATTCTAATCGGTGTGTTGTGATTTTCATCCGCGCCTTACGTTTAAACAATCGAAATAATCGGAGAATCGGAAAAATTATGGATCACAACTCCTATTATACCATTCTCAGATTTAGCACTTATCGCACTCTTCTGGCGTGTGGATTACTCGTCTAATGCTTAGAACAAAGTATACATGCACGTGTAGTTTAGGTTTTCGTCTGCTTCAGTTTACAATTAAAAGCGCCTCCATTGCTCTTCTGACGCTTAGAACGAGGTATACATGCATGTGTCGCTTTGTTTTTTCGTCTGTTTAAGTTCACAAGCGCCTACATAGCTCGTCTGACTGCTCGTCTGACGCTTAGAACGAGGTATACATGCACACGCAGTTTTGTTTTTCGTCTGCTTGTCTTTACAAGCGTCTCCATCGCTTGTCGGACGCTTAAAACGAGGTATACATACGCGTGTAGGTTTATTTTTCGTCTGCTTGCGTTTGAATACGCGTCTCCATTGATCGTCTCACGCTTAGAAAGAGGTATACATGCATGCACAGTTTTGTCATTCCTCTGTTTATATTGATAAGCGTGTCCATTACTCGTCTGACGCTCAGAACGAGGTATACATGTATGTCATTTGGTTGCCATTTTCCTCGTTCACGAACTGGCTTCCGGTGAATCAGGTCGAGTTTTGCTGTGACGGGTCGTGACGGTCCGTCTCGGGCCGTGACGGTTCGCCAACATTTGGTACCCTGGGCCTCCTTCAGCCAACTTCCGGTCCACCTCGTTGCCAGGGTCTCTCTTCTTCCCAAACCCCCGCTAGAATCTACTTCCGGTAAGGCGTAATAAATTTTGTGACCTGACTTCCGCTGAGTCCGGTCGTCTGTGCCTACAGTCCGTCCGATTCAGTTCGGGTGTATTGGACACGAGTGAGAATGCCAGGAAAACCAAAAAGCAAAAAAATGAACTAAATCCGAGTCTCTTTAATACTCGCAGGTTTTTACTGTAGTATATATTTTATGATTCAATGTTATTTATTATTTAGATATTGTTTGATTAGTTAGGTTATAATATTAATGCAGTAATATTCATTTTTTAAATATTAAAAGTTATATTTCAGAAGCAGATATTATTTAATGTTTGTTTAGTACATGATATTGTTTGACTGGTTATTTTTAAACTATAAATGCAGTAATATATTTTTTAAATATTAAAGTTATATTTCAGAATCAAATATTCGTTCATAAGGTTTTGTTCAGTACATCATTCATTTCAAAGGTATGTTTTAATGCACTCCATGTTCAATTTCTAAAGTGAGTAGACCCGCATGAAGTACAACAATGATATAAAACTGATTTATAATAGTGTTTTGAGGTTAAAATTTTCATGTGATCTGTTAAGTAGAAAGAAAGAGAAATTAAACATCACAGAGCTCAGAAAAAATTCTTAGCCCCAGTTGAGATTCAAAGATTGTTATGTAATTTTAAAAGAAATATTATTAACTGACGACAATATGAACTCCTGTTTCTGAGACAATGTTGGTTGTTTAAATAAGAGAACATAGCTTTGACTGCACTCAGATTTGCTACACTACAGGCAGGGATTTGCACCAATCAACCAACCTATTGAAAAATGTCTATGATTTGCAGGAATTTTTTTTGCTGCACAATCCATGCATGATATTTTTTTCCTCGGAGCCTACCATGCATGAGTTTTTTTCCTTCCTTCGGCGGCTGCAGGGAATTTTTTTTTCAAATCTTCCAACCTCCCCCCCCTCAAAAGTCAAATGGTTCGCCCCAAAGGAAGGTTTGTAACCAAACTAATTTATTAGAGTTGAAAGACATTTTCAAATTTTCATTGCGTTTCGATTTTCTTCTGTACATGTCAAAGACATTCTGTAACATTGGGAGTCTTCAAGGTTATTTTACAAGCATAAATATTCTGTTTTGCACACAACAAGAGAAGATCCAGTCTGCGTTCTTGGGCCGTGGTCATATTGAATTTTGCGTCTTTCAGGTGAAATAAGATTTTTTCGGTTGAGGGTTTAACGCTTACATTATTTGTATAATTTAACCAATTCAATTAAGCGCTAGACAGTATAAATTGACGTTGTTACAACACACTGCTTTACAAGAACTGTAAAGCAGTCTCGCACTTTCTCTGGCGCTTTGTTCAGTATTACTTGTGGTTGGCCAAACAAGCGTCTTATCCCCCCAGTACTCACTAACAGGAGGCAAACAAACCCTTTCAGCCCAGTAAGTAAATATTAACGCCTTGTCACGTGCGTTCGTTTTAGTGTACTGTTGTAAATCAGTAGAAAATTAAAGAAATTCACGCCATATTTTAGGCAGTTGACGAATTAGCATGCTTGTGTTGAATAAAAATAATAATAATAATAATAATAATAATAATAATAATAATAATAACAATAATAATAATAATAATAATAATAGGTCTTTTTAATGAAAGTTTGAAAATTAGCCGCGCCCTGTGCATGCTGTTTAGGGACATAGGATATAACCGTCTAGTACTGCTATAACAATACGTCCAGATGGCCCGAAACTTCCAGCCTCGTAAGGTGGTTTGCGTTAATCATAAATGACAACAAAATTTCAAAGTGTTTTATTCCATCCAGGAATGGATACCTCCAGAAATCATTCATTTTAAACCCTAATGTGGTAGATTATTATCCTAATGCTTCAGTTTTTCTTTTTCCGTGGTATAATTTTCGTTAGGAGTACCGCCGAAGATTACGAAAGTTCTAATAACACAAGTTCGGTGTTTTATCGAAAATATAGGTTCCATATTGTTGACTTAATTGAAGCTTAAGGTTAGATGTTGTCATGTAAAATTTCCTAACCCATCATATCTTGGAAACCTTAACTTCCAAAGATAAGCTGCTTGGGTACAATTGTTCCATGGGAAACGTTTTCGAATCACAACCGTATTTGGCAGGTCACGTCTAAGACACAAACGGCGTACAGTTTCGATTATTGAAAACTCTCGGCGACATCTAATGATCATCAAGATGCGAAACGTGACGTATCGATTCTCTTAAAATTGGCGTTATTATAGAAGTTATGACGTCAGTACTAAGTAATTTATACATTTTCTAGTTAAGTTTTCTTTTCTTTGTGTTAACATTAATTGCTTGCCTCAGTTTATAGAGAAGGCTAAATGATCTCCGGATCCAATTTGTAAAAAAAATTGTATCTCCACCTCTTTTCCTCCGAGTTTTAATAACTGCCTCTCATCATACTATAGGAGGAGCAACTGTTTTATATAAATTTTACCTATGAGCCCAAGTAAGCCCATGACATATTAAAAGGCTAGCAAATGTAATCTTTTTTTTTTGAAAAACTACAACAGAAATTAAACGGGAGGGAGGGGGGGGGGGGGTGTGTTTAATCGTCTCTGTTGTACCACGGTACGGGTATGAGTTTGCTTGTATGTCCGAGGGCTAAGATGGGGGGGGGGGGGGGCTTAATTTTCGGCTATTTTTCAGTCTAACAATCGATTTCTTGACTGCATGGTATAATCACAAAGTTTTTCGCCTTATTCATCGTCTGAAAACATGTTATTCGAATTTAAAAGATCCAACCACTACGTGCTTTTCGTTTATACACTGCGACCGGTTATTATAATATCCAAAGTCAGGCCGGACGTAAGTCCTATTACGTTGTCAGTTTTGCGGCGGAATTAAAAGAGTGCCGTTTAACTTAGCTGAACTGCAGGCGGATGTAGTGTTTTTGAAATACTTGAATTTTAAACTACTTCTAGCTGAATATTGGCAGTTTTAATCTTATTTTTACGTCATTAGAACAAGCTTAAATCTTACAGACGCTTTTTTGTAATTACTATTTGGTTACGTTTTAAATGTCTCCTTGGTCAGAACAGATCACACTTTTATAGTTTAAGTCGCTTTTCCGGTAAGTGGGAAGGTTGTTTTGCAAAGGGCGAAAGACCAAGGTTCAGTTTTACTTCTGTCGCCTCTAAGAATCAGTTTTTGCTGTAAACGGCGCACTTTGTTGGCTGCAGAAGTCAAAAGGAAGAAAAATTTGAGGTGAGAACTTAATATCATATTTTTCCCTCTGTGTAAGCAAAATTCGTCTGATCTGTTTTCGTTAGCCTGTTTGATACGCTAGCTGTTTCTATTGTGCTCACTATTTGTTTGATTGTCCCTCTTTAATATGCCTGTGAGGAAACTTGCTACTTTTCCATTGGCAAAAGTGGTAATGAATCTCATAGCTCGACAGCTTCTTTATTCCATTTTTTGTCTTATTATTGCCAATACAAAAGACTTTGCGTTGATCAGTTAATATTGAGAATCAGGAAAATCAACTCAATTGTGCTTGTATCGAGAGTCACAATAATCTACGTTATAGTTATAAAGCCTTTCCCTTAAGACTAGCGAGGAAAACCAAATATGGTTACAAAAAAATAAAACATAGCGCATCACGTAGTTGGTGTGATCATACTTTGACTCGTAATGGCACACATTAGTAAAACCATCATAAACGATCAAGATAAATATTTTATTTCAATGTCACCAGGCAAGGAAAAGCAACACGTTTTCAGGAGTTGTACTTTTTTTTAAGTTGCAAAAATAAAATTTAAAAAAAATGGTCATTTATTTGATGTCTGGAGATGTTTTCGGTTGCCTTTCTAGTGTGTGTTATGAAATTTCTGACTAGCTTTTAATGTTTCCTGAAGTTTTTTGTGGTGAGTCATCTCTATTTGCCTTTCTGTATTATTTTATTCAGAGCACGTATACATAAATTCAATGCAGTGATATTAAATAATTAACACGATTTTTTAAAATGACCGAACGCCACAGGACTAATTAAATGTGAGGTTAAAAGTAATTGAGACTTTGAAAGCAAATATCTGTTAAGATGACACACTCATCACAACACACTGCGGTATTCAACAATCTGATTGGTCCCCATATATACACCTTCCTTACCTTATTTGCATAGGCCGGTGTTTTCAAATGAAATGAGAAAATTGTGTTTTCCTTCTCTTGTTTTCTTCATTTTTCGTCGATCCGGGTTACTGGAATTTTGTTTTATGGTTGTTTATATTACGAAACAGTTATTTCTCTGAAAAACTAATAAGTTCCATCGTCATTGGCTATTCCGTAGTAGTTGGCGATCGTCTTTTGGGTGCATAAACTTGCAACAAACGAACAAACAGACAAAATGGGGTCCGTTTCTCGAATGTCCCGGTAACTTTTCGGGCCCCTGGAACCATACCTCCTTACCGCATGAACTAAAGCACTTCGTCGGATTGAAAGATTGTCGGGGTGAGACTGCACTAGAGAGTTGAAACGGGTAGAAAACAATGAGCAAAGAAAAGTAGAGAATTAACTTGCTATTGGCTTACCCGTTTTCCCTTTCATCCTCTGAAACTTCTAAGATAATTACTCGTCAGTATAAAATGAGTGGATAGTGCAGGGGTGATTCTGCTGGCGCGATGGTGTAGTGTTTATCGAACCTTCGAACAGAAGATCAAGAGAAAGAGTGGTCTTTATCTAGTAAGTGTATTTGAACAAACGTAAGGTTTCTGGTGGATGCAGATGTGGAAATATTGCTGCGGTCTTCCCTCCAACGAAGTTGGGACCCTCATATAATCAAGGACAAAACCTTTGATCAATTAAACTATTTATTTTGTTTTTAACCCCGAGAACACCATTTGGGGAGGTCAACGCATGTGTGAGCAACTTAAAAGAAAGGAGAACGGATCCAGGTGAAAGGAATCTACCACGCTACCTTAGGGTAGCCTAAAAGGTTATATGATTAAATTCATCTGCACACGGAGCATAAAGTAAATGAAAATATGTAACAACCAGCCATTCCACACTTTTCTCAGACAGCGCTGGAAAAAACCTGTCTTGAAAATTATAATCCCTCGCAATGAAAAACCTTTCGGTATTTTGCAACTGATACCTTTTGGTATTTTGCAACTATTCACTATTGCAACTATTCACTATTCACATTTGCAACTATTCTCATTAATGTGCTGACCGCTGGATTTCAAAGAATTCGCCCATCAAGATACGAGCATTATCCAACTGTTGTCAAAAAAAAATTGGCCACAACTGCACAGAGTCGCCTGATCATGGGAACATCATGACAATTTTTCACCCTCCCCCCCTCCACTTGTCTAGCAAGATGAAGAATAAGCACAAGGACGTACTGGCCTATAGCTATTTGTTTTTTTTGTTTTTGTTTTTCTCATTTTAGATTCATTTTAATTCACTATAGTTAGAACCACCTTGTTCAGCATAATTAAAATCGCTACAGGAAAGTACTGCTCAATAGCTTTTATTTCAAAGGACACACTGTAAGATTTTATCAAAACACTAGTAATGAATAGAACCATTTTGAATAGCATAATATGTAAATTTAGCCAAACCTAACTGCGGAGCTCCACATTTTTTTCCGCTGGTACTTATCAATTTCTGAAAATACTCTCTTTGAAACAAAACACAAACAAACAAACAAACAATCACAAAAAACAAACAAACAAAAAACGACAAAGCGCCGTTTTCCCGCTAAGAAAAACGCCGGTTCCCTGAAGCACCCCGTGATTTCCCGCCAAGGAAAGATGGCATTCTCCAGCCCCCTGTCGGGTTGCCTTGGGACTCCCCTCCCCCTCCCCCAGAATATTTACGGAGGGACGGACGGACGGGCGTTCATTGACGTCACAACCAAATTTCTCGCGTCGATTACTTCTTACTTACTTAGGCCTCTTCACGCCACGTGGCGCATAAGGCCCTAAGGGTTTTCTGTAATCACTAAGTTTTTTTCTGGCATCGATAGATTACTAGAATTGCTTACCCATGGTGCCCCGCTCTGCGGCTGCAAAGGTAATGAGCACACGAGCCAATGAGGTCCACACGGGCGGAGCTTATCACAGTTTTTGTAGCATGAAGCAACTGAGAGTATTGCTACTCCCCCCTGGATGGGATGCTAGTCCATCGCAGGGCTACCCCCAGCAGTGTGTCGCCGGTACCCATTTACACACCTGGGTGGAGAGAGACGAATGTAGGGTAAAGTTTCTTGTCTAAGGAAACAACACGATAACAGGGACTGGGCTTCGAACCACTGACCTTCAGATGTGAAGTCCTCAGTGCTAACCACTACACCACCGCGCCCCCACGGCCGCAAAGGAGCTCCGCTAAGAAACTGCACCACAGGAAAGTACTGCTTAGTCACATTGAATTGAATGGTGACACTTCAAGGATTTCATTCACAGACTTAAGTTTAGGCTAGAGCCATTCCAGGAGCCATTACGTTTTATGAACGTAAAGGCTGTAGAAGGAAAAAGAAGGTCTGTAGTTGCACACTAGATCGATGAGAAAGGGTTAAAATTCAGGTAAACTGTTATTAAAAACTAAAAATACTGAACGTTCTCGATCATCAAAATCATCTTTCTATCTTTTTACCTTATTTCTTAACCATTTTATTCGGCGAATGTGCCCATTATTTTACCTAGTGATGGTGTTGCTTTTCCCAAAAGATAACGTCACAAAGCGAAAAAAAAAGAATTAAAAAATGAATTGCAGCTATAGAACTTAAAGGATATTTTAATCGCGTTTTCAATTAACAAAAACTGGTGTTCTTTCAAGAAAGTTGGCTTACTTTATTGATATATTATGATTTGATTTATTTAAATTGTTTTTCGCAAAACACGGAGTTACATTGCACGCCATTATTGTTATTAATATTGAAAAAGAAACTTACTTTTATGCATTCAAACGGCTAGGATTTTATTAGTCTTCAAGCCCTTTCCAAGATGAAAAGCACTATTTTATTTTATGAGGTAATGAGTCTACCTTTTTTCGTCAGAGCATTCTAGATTCAGCTGTACGTCTTAAAACTACTAAAACATTTAAAGTCGTAGACCCAGTACTAACTAATTACTCTGCAATAGAATATTGCTTTCGTCTAGCAGTGAGCCGTTATTAAAACGCAATTTTGTTTTTATTACAAAACGCTTGATTTGTGGTTTCCGATCACGTTGTGCTTTCGTGCGTTTGTTTACTTTGCGAGAGGCAATTTACAAATGTGTCGTCGTCTCGTTTTGTTAGTGCTTTCCAATGTTTGCTTTTATTGACGCATATAGTAAAATCAAGCGTGTCTGCTGATATTAAATTCACAATCTTTTAGAGTGAAAAGTTGACACTTGTGCTGCGATACAATGCGCTGTCATTGTCGAGAGCGCTCTAAAAGGCTCTTCTCGACAAGTTAAACACTTCTTGAAGTACAAGTTCCCAGTGTTTAAATTACTTCTCAGGTGTTGTGCAATGATGATTTAGTTGAAAGGTTGGCGACTGAAAGTGATCTGTAAACGACGAATGACAAAACAACGGAGTTACTATTCGGCTTAATATTAGTGGTTCTGTAATGTATACATAACTTATCATTTACATTAACTTTTAATTTCAGGAATTGTACGTTTTCACTTCCACCGCACGTAAAGCCATGAATCAAACAAGTACTTCTCAAGTCAATGATATGTTAACAACGTCGATACCTCCGATCGAATCCATTTTCTACGGAATTTTTCTCTCTTTACTATCAATCCTAACTCTTCTGGGAAATAGCCTTGTATGCCTCGCGGTTTGGAGATTCAGGAATTTACGAAGCCTGACCAACTATTTGGTTTGCAGTCTCGCTGGAGCTGATTTACTGGTTCCACTTCTTCGAGTCATCTACATTGACATCTCCGTTTTTTCTGGCGAATGGATATTTGGCGAAACATGGTGCAGTATTTCTTCAATGTGCGGAGTCCTTTTATGTGGTGCTTCCATTCTTCATCTTTGCGCAATTAGCATCGAACGACTCATCGCGATAAAATGGCCATTGTCCTACGACATTAAAGTAACCCCGAAACGAATTGTCATTTTACTAATCTATATATGGTTACAGTCGTTTGTGCTGGCTATTTTTCCTGCTCTGGGACTTGCTGAACACCGCTTTAGTCCGGTCATGTCGGAGTGCGAGATACACTGGCTGAAAGACCCTACTTTGACAATTCTTCTCCTGGTGTTTTACTTCTTTCTACCTGTGACGATAATGGTTGTTGCTTATGCGATTATTTTCAAAGAAGTCCGAAGAAACTCTAGGCGCATTTCAACTATTGAATCCTCTGGGTCTCAACGCGGGAACAATAAGCTAAAGAGGGAGATGAAAGCTGCCAAAACACTTGCTGTTGTTGTCGGTGTTTTCTTTATAATGTGGATGCCTTATTTCGTAACTACAACGATTCGTGCCTTTACAGGGGACGGATCAATCCCAGACACGATGCAAAGAATTGTTATAACTTTAGCCTACGGGAATTCATGCTGTAATTTTGTTATTTATGCACTCATGAACTCTCAGTTGCGGAACGCTTTTTATCAAGTTTTAAAAGGTTGTGGCAGTCGCGCAAGACTGGATTTGAATTCCACGCGAGCCTTGCATATGACTGCAGTAGTGAACACAATTAACCAGGCGCAGTAGGCTGGGAAGGCTAATCGATATCACAAAGAAACTTCTGAGGACTGACATGACAAGTGATGACTGTTCCTTTAGTCTAGATATTTATTTAAGTATTTAACTTTACGAATAGAAGAATGCCACGTCAAAGGTATGAAAAAAATTGCAATAGAAGTGGCCGGAGATTTTAGTTTTATCTTTTTGTTTACCTATTTGTTTTTCTTTTACAATATGCTTCTACATAAACTGTTAATGAGGCTGCAATCAAAACGTGTCAAGTGTTCCCAAACGGGTGAAAATTGGGGTTGTGCACGTTGGATATATGGAGGATATTACACGGCGGCGCGAAGATATTAATTTTATTTTCCAGTGGTAAAATATTGTTTTCTACCACGAGAAATTACAATTCATATCTTCAAGCCGCCGTGTTATTTTCTTTTTATGATATAGACAAGAGCATTTTTGAACAAGCAACAGCGGTGTAAAAGCTGGAAATGACGTCATCGGTATCCTCATTACTGAGGATATAGAAAATACGCCACTTGAGTCCCAGATGTACTTGCGTATGAACTTTACGAGTGATCTATTTTTCACTGAAACACTCTTGTCTATATATAATAAAAGTTGATAAATAACTAACAAGGCGCCTAGTGCCAAGCTGGTTATAATCACATCATGTCCAAAAAGCATGAGTGGAATAATTGTTTCTGAAATTTTTTCCTTAATTCGATAATCGTTGCCTTACTTTTGGATGAACTGTTTGCTTCGCCGCGGATGACATGGCATGGCACTTGACCTGGCTTCCAATTTCTTTATAAGCGAAAAATCAGGGTTATTTGTCGTTATAACCCACCACTTGATTTTTGCGCACGCTCATTAGTCGAAACACCTTACGTGGTACAAAATCGGACTTCAGGCATTCTCGTCCCCAGAGCTACGCGGATTTTTTTAAATTACGTCTCTTGTAGCTCTGGTAACGGCCAAAAATTTATTTTTTTGATTGGCTGATTCAAACTGTATGCGCAAGAACGTTAAAATTTTTTGGCTTCTACGCATAACATTTTATTTCCGGTTGAATTAATCAGGGCATTAATTAATATCTTGACTTGATCAATTTCCACGCAAAGAATGTGGCTTAGGGCAGATTAAGCGACCACATTTTGCTGTTTGGTTAAGCACATAAGAATTCAAAGCGTTAGAGATCGCTAAATGCCAGCGATTCTTTTCTCGCTCTGCATTTTCTACAAAACTAAAACTTTGCCATAAATAAACTTACGTGTAACTGTCTCATCAACTTTTGTAATGACCTCTTGATGTCGATGTTTAAAAACTTGGGCGTCAAATTCTTCTGGAAATTTTCGATGGGGTAAAACGTAATACAATGTAGCATTTAGTGGCGAAACGATAAGTACACATTTGACATTCTCACACATCAGAAACCAGACGAATGTAATAAAATAACTGTACAATTCAGTATAACGCAAATGCAATACCTTTATTCAGGCAAGATACAAATCCAAACCTCGTGAGCAAAATGCAGAGACAATCGTTCTTCTGAACAACTACGGCACGAAAGGCAGCTTTTTAAGTTTGCTCCTTTTAAAGCTTCAGGTTTTCCGCTAATTGCAGGAGATTTAGAGGGTTCCGAACAGCTTTTCCATGACTCGATCGATAGGAATTCAAATTTCTGGGCTGTCAGAATTGTCTTTCCCAGAGCTCCACGGACGAGAATAGAGCAGGCGCAATAGCACCTTAACGAATTAGACATGCGCTACCGGATGTCGTGAATTTCACGACATCCGGTAATGGCTGATACCAGAGCCCTACGATACCACCGCTGACAGAACAGATCGTAGGCTCTGGGAACGAGAATGGACTTCAGGTATCAGGCGATACCGTTGTCTGATTTTATTGACGAAAGAAAAACAGGAAAGAAGTCATTTTTTTGAGGTTGTAACTTTTCACATTTAATCCCAGTGTAATAAAATCAAGTAAACTAACCAAATTGGATTTGTTTAGCGGTCAGTATAAAACACGGACTGCCGCCTATAGCTACAGACTGGGCATAAAACGCGGACTGGGTTTAAAACGCGGAATGAGTATAAAATGCGGACTGAGTTTAAATATTGCTGTACTGACACATAAATCTAAAAAATGCTACTTTTTAAAGTTTTCTCTACCGCTTTTGAGTGTCTTTTATTTATAGAAGGGCAGGTTGACGTTGTCGTTTACCGTTAACCTGATGGTAAATGTCTCTATTAATCGCAAGCAGCCCGGGGGCGAAGTGAGGGAGCGGGGTACTCAAAAGTTTCATACGGGGAGTTTCCGCTGAGGTTTAATCCGTTTCCGGTAATTTCACTAATTTTTGTCCAAATACTACCCTGGCTATCCATATACCCAGAACAAAGATTGCACCTTTTTTTCACCTCAAAAATAAGCCAAAATCAATAGATCATCGCGATATTTTTAGCCGTTCGAAAGTTCCAAGCTTTCTTATAGTTTTCTTGTATTTATGCACACAATTTAATAATAATAATAATAATAATAATAATAATAACAATAATAATAATGAAAGTAATAATAACATATTTAGGACATTTTACATGGTCTCAATGCCCTTACAAGACTTAAAGGAAAGTTAAAAAATCTAGAAAAAAGAAAAGAAAAATTTACAATACATAAAATAAATCCTAGAGAAACAAACTAAGAAAACCTAAACATTTTATATGTAAGAAAACTATAAACTATAACTATAAACTATTCTATATGTAGAAATCTATTAACCATTCACAAACTGAAAAGATAGGATTTAAGTTGTGACTTTAAGTCACTCAGACTTAGCTGCTCTCTCTTTCAGTTTGAGTTTTATTTAGGTGATGCTTTAATATTTTAAAACGATAAATTCCTTACTTTTTGTGGACTGCAAACGTAAAATGGGAACCCTTCCGGGCTGAGCCTCCTCATATAGCCCACTATGGGGAACTCGAATACCCCAGGGATGAGCAGTTTATTGAAGTTACGTAATCAGCGTTATGCCATTGCAAATAAGGTAGACGATAACATTGGCTGGCATTTGTTTTTGTTCTGTGGATGGTTTGGTGCAAAATTTACAGCCGATCGTATCGCTGTGGGCATCTGAAACAATGTTTTTTCTTTGTGATTCGCTTGACATGAATCGCCCATTTAAACACAAAGCGATGAGGGAAAGGTACAGAGCTTCTGCTTTCTTTCATGATTGTTTATTTTTATTATTATTTTTTAATAATCTTTATTTGTTAATTCACACTTCCTAATTACAACATCAAGATATGATTGTTTATATTTCATGAAGTTACTAGTTTTCCTGTATACGCATTTCGCGCGCCAATTTCCATCATTACCTTGTGATCAAGGGCGAATCCTCTTTCGCGGGCTGTAATTTATGATGGAAAATTGCGCGTGAAATGAAGTTACAGAGGAACTACTAACCTCCCGAAATATAAACAATCATAAAGAATCGGAAGATCTGCAAATTTCCTTTGACGCTTTGTGAGTATGGTCAGGCCATGACGGGTGATCTATAACGGCGAATAGTGTTAAGATGGTTGTAAATGAAATCAGTCGATGAGACAAGGTACTCAAAACAATACCTAAGGTACTTACAACAGTTAAAATTTAAAGTACTCAAAATGTTTATTTGTTTTGCTTTTTGCACCGCTGGTGGACAAAAAATGTAGATCAATAGCCGGTAGGTTTCTCAACGTCAATAACATTGGGAAAAATACAAATAAAAATAGAAACTTCTAATCACATATTTCTTTATTTTTAAAACGCACACAGCCTTCTACGCCAGAAGGACATGGTACATGTATAGGAGAGTCGTGTATCTTGGCGTATCTTGAAACCAGACTAAGGTAAGATTTAAACCGTAAGGCAAAATTGAAACCTGTTTTTTTTGGCAACAACTTATTTTAAATAGCGAATTCCTTACCATTTGTTTTGACAATCACTTTAAATACTAATTTTCACCGGTATTTCTACTTGCTCAAATTACCTTTTTTTACATTAAGCGTCACATGAGTTCAGTAAGGTATAATAAACAAAAAAAGGCCATCTCTTGTTCCCAAACTCAGTATACCATGCTGTTTTTAATTTCTATGTCTTCTTCAGTTTCAACAAATACCTCTTCTCAAATTCCCCTTCTGATTAGCTTCAAGAAATTTCACAGCGTCGACGTGGTTCTCTAGAGTTCGTCTCTTCTGTTGAACGCCCTCAAAAATGTTGATTTTCTTTCTCTAATACTTCAGAAAATCGTTGAATTAACTTGCTCAGATACTAGACACGAATTTTCCAAAAGGCTTGATTTAGGCTTCACTGCGAGCATTAAGGTGACGGCAACACCCGTATACACAGGTCTTCGAATACGATTTCCCATGAAAAGGACAAAATGAAATTGACGTTATTCTGAGTATACTACGGTAGTTTTGTGTATATAGGGTTTGCTCGAACTGTCGTCACATATACAGTGAAAAGAAATGGATTCGTCCACCTTAAAATAAGCCACTGCAATAATTATTTTTTTCTTACTGAGCTCAAAGATTGGATTGAAAATAAATACCCCTGATACTACTGAAAAAAAGCTTTACCACCGACGCTACTGAAGAAAAAAAGCTTTTCAATAAAATTCGCAAATCAGTAAATCAGTTTGAGCGTTACATTAAGCAACGGATGACACCAACTAATTGTACGTTGGAGTTCGGCTATCCACGGCGTTTCATTACGGAATACTAATTATAAGACGGCCAACTGTCATCTTTTGAAATCGTGAAAGGGAATAAATGCAGTTCGTTGTTATTAATTTGATGGTATAGGGGTTGTTTTGAGTTCAGTTTATTGTGAATATTGTGAAAAGAGCCGAGATGTCCTAGTAAGGCCACCTCAAATTTTGTCCCTAAATTTGAAACATTGGCTCGTAAACCAAAATTTCTGGCAATTCTGTATATATTTTGTAGTAATTATATCCACCTTTTACTGTTTCTGTATTCTTTTTGGTGCAGTAAAAGGATCAATTCAACGATTTTTATTTTATTTTGGATTGGAGAGCCATTGATACCAATATTAATTCCGAAAAAAGAGTTTTTTTATAATCACGGATATATGCTTAAATTTGCGCGTTGCTTCCGTTTTTGCGCGGTCGGATTGGTATAAAAGATCATTTTTATGTGATCAATTTCCAAAATGTCTTTTGCGTCACTTTCAATTCTCGAGCGAGTTTAGGATTTGCAAAATTGCATATTTCAATTTCCATATAAAGTTTTGATTGAACTTTAATTTGGAGAAATTCTATTTTATTAATTTTTTGCAACTTTTGATTTCTCGAGATAGTATAGATTGCACTGTAATTTTTTAAGTAAGAATTGATTTCCAAAAATGCGACTTTTAATCTTTAAGTGAGTTATTTTTATTTCCAAATTGCGACGTGTTATTACGTAAGCAAGTCTTTTACAGTTCTAACCAATTTTGCAATTTACGACTGACCTTTACTGAAATATTTTCGACTTTTATTTTCTTTTAGTTTAAACATAGTCTGAATGGAAACATTTTATACCGGGTGAAAACGGTCTTCATCTAAGCACCTTGGTATGTTACTCTGTTAAAAGGAAATAAAAAATTATTATTTCATTCCATTTAAATTTGAAAAATTTCCTCAGGGAAAATCAATTTCCTTGAAGATGTTTGTCTTCTTCCTTTTTTTTTGTGCAATCAATGATCTTCACCATATCAGTATACTACACGGTTTTGTCTTCATTCTTAATGTTTGTTTTTTATATAGGTTTTTTAATGATTAAGCGCAGTGTGCAGTTTCAAAATAGAAAAAATAATTTCCGACTCCATCCACTTTTTGGCTCCGTCTCTCAAATATAATTTTTTCTGTGTTTCCTTCAGGAATTGCCGTAGTACAGTTTTTTCGAAGTGTGATATTGTGGTGCTTTAAGAGATGGATAATTCCACAGCAGGTTTGTCCAACATCTCTGTGTCTTTGTTGTCACACCCATAGAAAGTAATACATGCTTATTTGGTTTTCAAATTGGACTTTTACTTATAAATACAACTTAAGGTTGGTTGCAGCTGTATTCTAGTTGCTAATCTATGCACAGGTAGCCAAAGCCTTAGTTATGACTAAAAAATCGATAAAATTCTGTGAAATTAACGTTACTTCTTTGTTTATATCTTACTCACTTTTCTGGGGCAAAAGTCTTTCTAATTTATCCTCCTATTGAGTATTATAATTATGCAAAAAGATACACAATTCACCCGCACCGAGCATACCTCTGTTCATTAAATGAGTTATATCTCTTGTTAGTATAAATCGACTAGCGTTCTATCACTAATGCTGTTCTCTGATTGGCTACGCTACTCACTATCTATTCTGTTGTAGATAGTGAGTAGAGTGTTTTCCGCGCGCGGTGTGACCTATTTAATATGATTTTTCAATAAAAGCATGTAGTGTCTGCTGTTAAGTTTTGAACGTCCAGTAGATTTATACTAAAACAATTAGATTATTCGCTCTCGATTTCTATGCGAAATAGAAATCGAGCTCATAATCTAATTGTCAAATATTCGCCATTTCCACTCAAAATTTCCTCAAACCAAATCCATAGTAAAGAAACAACAATACCCGGAAAAAGTTCCATTTTCCCGAACGTTTGTCACCATAAAACGGCACTATTTTGAGCTTCTTGTACAAGAAATCAAATGTCAGTATTCGACCGACGGCTTCTGCGAACAAATATATGCAAATATGCTAAATAATTCGGACAAGACAACAACTACTGTGTCGGGGAGCCGTGCACGGTAAGCAAGCACAAATAGTCACGCCTGAAACATGAAAATTCACACCCCAACACGGTAGATTTTGTCATGTTAGCGTTATTGTGCGAACTGTACAATGCGACGAGAACAGCGGGATGAAATTAGCATATTTGCGTATATTTGTGCGCAGAGGTCGGCGGTCGAATACTGACTTCTTTTGCAAGAAGCTCAAATATTGCCGTTTTGTGGCGACAAACGTTAGAAAAGATGGAACTTTTCCGGAGTATAATTGTCTCTTCACTGTCGCTTTTTCTGGTTTGAGGAAATTGTGAGCAGAACTGGCGTATAATAAGAAATATAGCTCATTTAATGAACACAGGTATGTTCGGTGCGGGAGAATTGTGTACCACCTTTCATAATTATCATACTCATTGGGAGGATAAATAGAAAGCAAGTAAGTAAGAAACAAACAAAGAAGCACTGTTAATTTCACAGAATTTTATTGATTTCCAGTCATAACTGAAACTTTGGCTACCTGTGATCTATGTCGTCTAGGTCGAAATATTATTTTTGATATTAAAACTAGGGACAGTAGAGAAAATTCATGAAAGGGAATTCAGAAAGCACGTTTTTCAAGATCTTTTTGCATTGTTCGCCTATATTATTACATCTCCGTTGATCGGTGATTCTCTTTTCATACAACTAGAACGTAGACAAAAAGAATCGTAAATTTAAAAAAGGAATTTTACTGATGAAGAAATGCACTTCCTACTTATAATTTGGCGGACAGCTGTCGAATGAAATTATAATTCATAATTGGTGACTGCGAACCGCTCTAGTCAAAGGGTCAGTTCCAGATGCCCTGTGGGTGTCTCCAGTCCAACAGATCTAGCGATCCTAGATTACAATAAAGATAATCAAGTCCTGTATCAGATTAAATCTTATAGAACTAATTACTTAATTGTGCTAACCACCATTTAGTATAATGAGTTGTGGAAGATTCCACGACGCCTAAGTGCGAACACCTTTCAAAAGCTCAAACCCGCATATTTTTGTAGTTTTCCGGGGTGTGGTCTGGCAGCCCTCAATATATTGTCCGGCTGGGTTTTGCAATTCATCAGCAGTATAAGCTGTAGTATAAAATAAGCTTTTCTTCTCTTGATCAAGGCAGAGAAACTATATATTTTATTAAATGTTTTCAGAAAGCCAGCAAAATCAGAATTTGGGTCCTCGTAACCAACATTTATTTTTAAGTCTTTTGTGATGAAATCCTTATTGTGTTTTGAAACATAAACATCTTTGCCAAGTATACTTAACATTACATTGTCTGTGGAATGATACTAAATAATTATTATTGCACAATATCATTGTCAAAAATATTCACCGGCTCTTTCTTCTCTGGTGTGTTTCTTTTTACTATCTCATAAACATTTGCATGGTGAGTGAGCTTCAGTTCAATCAGTTGGTAAGTAGGTTTGTTACTCAGTTAGTCAGTCAGTCAGTCAACCAGCCAGTCAGTCAGTCAGCCAGCCAGCCAGCCAGCCAGTCAGTCAGTCAGCCAGACAGTCAGTCAGTCAACCAGCCAGTCAGCCAGCCAGCCAGTCAGTCAGTCAGCCAGCCAGCCAGACAGTCAGTCAGTCAACCAGCCAGTCAGCCAGCCAGCCAGCCAGTCAGTCAGTCAACCAGCCAGTCAGCCAGCCAGACAGTCAGTCAGTCAACCAGCCAGCCAGTCAGCCAGCCAGACAGTCAGTCAGTCAACCAGCCAGCCAGCCAGCCAGCCAGCCAGTCAGTCAGTCAGTCAGTCAGTCAGTCAGTCAGTCAGTCAGTCAGTCAGTGAGTCAGTTGGTCGGTCAGTGAGTCAGTTGGTCAGTCATTCAGTCAGTCAGTCAGTCAGTGAGTCAGTTGGTCGGTCAGTCAGTCAGTCGGTCAGTTGGTCAGTCATTCAGCCAGTCAGTCATTCAGACAGTTGGTCAGTCAGTCAGCCAGTCAGTCAGTCAGTTTTTCAGTCAGTTACTCAGTCATTCACTTGATTAGTCCGCCAGTGATTTGGTCAGTCAGTCATACGACTGATTCTTATCGCATAGACCGCATACTCAGTTAGTCAGCCAGCCAGTCAGCCAGCCAGACAGTCAGTCAGTCAACCAGCCAGCCAGCCAGCCAGCCAGTCAGTCCGTCAGTCAATCAGTCAGTCAGTCAGTCAGTCAGTCAGTCAGTCAGTTGGTCGGTCAGTGAGTCAGCCGGTCAGTTGGTCAGTCATTCAGCCAGTCAGTCATTCAGACAGTTGTTCCGTCAGTCAGTCAGTCAGTCAGCCAGTCAGCCAGCCAGTCAGCCAGACAGACAGTCAGTCAGTCAACCAGCCAGTCAGCCAGCCAGCCAGTCAGTCAACCAGCCAGTCAGCCAGCCAGACAGTCAGTCAGTCAACCAGCCAGCCAGTCAGCCAGCCAGACAGTCAGTCAGTCAACCAGCCAGCCAGCCAGCCAGCCAGTCAGTCAGCCAGCCAGCCAGTTAGTCAGTTAGTCAGTCAGTCAGTCAGTCAGTCAGTCAGTCAGTCAGTGAGTCAGTTGGTCGGTCAGTGAGTCAGTCGGTCAGTTGGTCAGTCATTCAGTCAGTCAGTCAGTCAGTCAGTGAGTCAGTTGGTCGGTCAGTCAGTCAGTCGGTCAGTTGGTCAGTCATTCAGCCAGTCAGTCATTCAGACAGTTGGTCAGTCAGTCAGCCAGTCAGTCAGTCAGTTTTTCAGTCAGTTACTCAGTCATTCACTTGATTAGTCCGCCAGTGATTTGGTCAGTCAGTCATACGACTGATTCTTATCGCATAGACCGCATACTCAGTTAGTCAGCCAGCCAGTCAGCCAGCCAGACAGTCAGTCAGTCAACCAGCCAGCCAGCCAGCCAGCCAGTCAGTCAGTCAGTCAGTCAGTCAGTCAGTCAGTCAGTGAGTCAGTTGGTCGGTCAGTGAGTCAGCCGGTCAGTTGGTCAGTCATTCAGCCAGTCAGTCATTCAGACAGTTGGTCAGTCAGTCAGCCAGTCAGTCAGTCAGTTTTTCAGTCAGTTACTCAGTCATTCACTTGATTAGTCCGCCAGTGATTTGGTCAGTCAGTCATACGACTGATTCTTATCGCATAGACCTTTCTTAAGCGTTGAAGCTTAGCAGCGTTGATATTATTCCTCTTGTCGTCGGCGTGTTGTTCTTAACTATTTTTTTTTGGGCTTAGGCTTTTCCACGCCACAGGCATATCAGGATCAAGATGTCACAGTACAAGTGATTCTTACTGTGTTGGCAGCTGCCATTGTCATTCTTGATCTCGCTGGTAACATCATCGTTATACATGTGATCGGCAGAAGAACGCCCATGCGGACTTCAAGCGATCTTCTTATCGCTAACTTAGCAGCCGCTGACCTTTTGATGATACCAGTCACGGCAAACTTAGTCAAATTCTATTTTAGAAGAGCTGACTGGTTTGGAGGCATCATGGGACAGATCACGTGCCGGTTGTCATTTTCTCTCCAGGCGTTATCGGTTTTAAGTTGTGTTTACTCTATTCTTACTATCAGCGTCGACCGTTTTTGCATCGTTTGTTTCCCACCAAGGAGCATAATCACAAAAACGCGTGTAAAATGGTGCATCGTGTTTATATGGTTAACTGCAATCACCTTTGCAGTTCCTCCGTTTATGGTCGCAACACTGTTGCCCGTCGGAGATAAACACGTTTGTGTTCCAGTTTGGGAAAAGAGTGTTATCTCCTCTAGACATTACACGCATCTCTTTGTGGTGTTTAGCTACTTCGTCCCATTGTTAACTGTAGCAACGATTTATCTCATCATCGGAGTGAGGCTATGGAACAGCGTCGCCCCAGGCCACCACTCGGAAGAAGCAATTGAAAGAATGAGGGCCATACGACGTAAACCCACTAAAATGCTCATCAGCATTGTGGTCGTGTTTGCACTGTGTTGGCTTCCTTTGCAGACAGCGGTAGTCTTAAGGTGGCTCGCACCGGAATTCTATGAAATGTACGTTCCTATGAAAGTGCACTACATTTTGCCATGGTTTGGGATTGTGAACAGTGCGATCAACCCGTTCATTTACCCCATTTTCTGCGAGAAGTTCCGCTTGGAATTCAAAAGAATCCTTTGTTTTCCTTGCTTTAAAGCACGTACACGAAAAACTTTTAATTTGACTCTAAATCGACAACTGAAGTTTTGCCAAATCGAACGGAAGTCAGACAGTAGCGATGAGGGACCAAACGCCACACGAAGTGCGTCTTCAAATACAGCAGCAATTTTGAATTCATCAACAGCTGCTCTAGAAACTTGTCTTTAAACATTATGCACTAGCCAACAGAGGCCACACTGTTGATCTCTTTAACCTTTTCAGGGTTCAAAAAAAAATCAGAGCTTTCAGCCTGAATTTGACGGCCTTTTTTCTCAAGGCTGATTTTTAGCCGGCGTCAACAAGAATGAACAAGCACCTATCCCAAGTATGGAAAATGCTGACAGGCCAAACGCGGCTCATTTGCTCGTGCTAATGTGTTTGTACATTTCTCTTAGCGATGGTTGATTTTTAATTAAGTGACATTTGCTCATAAGGATGTTCTTAAAATTAGGCAGAGATTGGTGTACGTTGTTACGGAAGGCAGATTTTTTTTCCGCACCGTCTTTCTTTGTTGAAGTGCCTTTCTTTCATTTGACTTCGAACGTTATTCTTTATTTTTTCTACTAGACTGTTGGGGTAGTCTCTCGCACGGAGGCGTGTTTTGAATTGGGTGCATGGTATTCTCAAAGGAAGGTTTCGCTAAAGAGTTTGTTCTAAGAAGACGTAGGGCTTCACCTTTGATAAACCCTTTTCTAACCCTTGGTGGATGGCAGGAAGAGAAGTGAGTGTACCAGAAGTTTCTGTGGGCTTAAAATGTGTGCGGATATCAAGGATTGCTTGCTTGTTAAATCTATCACCTTTGAAAAGAGTGGTATCCAGGAAGTTTATTTCTTTGTCTGAGATTCAGCCGTAAATTTAATTGGGTCGCAGGGTTCGACACTAACACTCACCCGCTTTCCATTGGAAAGTAAATTTACTTCTTGGAGAGTAAGAAAACGAAAATGAACCAAAATACTTACCCGATCTGGAAAGTAAATTTTGGGCTATGCTGGAAAGCAAATTTTACGCTTAAAAGGCTTAAGTGAAAAACATGTGTAAATAAAATGATAAAACAACCTTCCGACAATGATTTTTCCTGTTAAAAAAGACTAACTTGCACCATTCTTTCATTGTCTACCATATTGGAGGATCAAGAGAGTTCCTGAGGAGGTCTGGTTACGATAAATACACTAATATGGTGCATGTGAGGTGTGTAGAAGCGAAAACAGCAAGAGAAGTACCAGAGGCTACGCCAAAACATATTGGAATTAGAAATCTTAATGAGCAGTCTCTAGATAAACTTGAGAAGTTGTCTATACTGCCTATTAAGTGGTTAAGAATGGAAGACCGGTTTCAGACTTCAATCAATTGTATATTCTTCAAATTGAGAATGGTATTAAAGAGGATGAGACGTCCCAATTTCAATGACTAAAGACTATCAAATAATATAAAATGATAAATTCTATGTGACATGGTAAGATTTCTTTTCTATTTATGTATCACGGTTAGCAACTATGATACCGTAATCCATTTCGGAGAATACAATTTTAAGACGGAAAGAAAAATTTGAAATCTACTTTCCAAAGTGGAAAGTGGTGTCAAAAGTTAGTGCCGAGCCCTGGGTCGGGTGGTGACTGTTTGCTAGGACAATAAACTCTTCTATCTCCGTTTTGTCAACATTCCACAGCGAGAATAAGTCATCGATGTATCTTTTCCACTCAAGTGGCAGAAGAGTGTAGAACATTTGTACTAATATTTGACTGAACATCTGGCGTTCTGCTAAGCCCGATCAGTGTCTCTCTTTGACCCACATTTATCAGAGTTCGCTCTTCGCAACTTATCATTGTTGCGTTTAAGGCGGCGATAATGAAACTTGGTCAGTGCGCCTTTAAATTTTCGTTCGACCTCTCTCTTTATGGAGTGTATTTCTGTCTTTTACACTGTAACTCCTCGTCAGGAGTGATGTTTGCTTTTGCAACATAGCGCACGTCTCTTGAGTATGTGAATTTTTCTGTGTGTTTCTGACTGCTTGATTTTTCTCTTGAGCATAGAAATCTGGTCGAAGGCGGACTGGCAGGGTTGCTTGTTGGCGTTTGACAAATTAGATCAGGCCTTTGAAAATAATAAATGCCGCAACAGTGACACTGATTTTCAGTGCGACGGTATATTTCCTTTGGTCTCCAGCAAATTTAATTGGACGAGAAGGCGAAAGCACACGAAAAAAGCGACAAGGTGCTAAGTGGAACAGGATCGAAGACGCACTGGTAACAAAGAAATCGTGAATGAAAATTTGCCCGGTTCCTAAAAGGGAACTGAATTACTGCGGCACTGCTACCCCGTGTCTGGCCTATTTCCTCAAAAGTCACGTTGCTGATCATGTATATAAAAAAAAAGAGTGCCGGCAAATAGAGATAGTCGATAGAACGAAGACTTGATTTACAAGAATCGAGACAATAATTGTTAACCTAATTTGTTGTCTTTTTTTTTACAAAGCTTTTAAAACGTCATCCAATTCACTTTTGGTGTGTGTAATTGTTTCACGGCTACATTACTTACTGATATGAAACGTCTACTATGACGTTCTAGGGACGTTGATTTTGCCGATCAAGCGATGGGATATCATCTTTTTCTATTTCTTGGCTGAAAAATCGCCGGCAAGAGTGGAGAAAGTGTCGGCTGACGCCGGCAGCCGGCTGCTATTTTGAACCCTGCTTTTAACTCCCAAAGTCAGTTATGGAAACACTTAAGGTGGTTCTAATGTTTGAGTCTTTGGATGAAATCCTATAGTGTCACCATTCAAATGAAACCTCTTTAACAGTGCTTTCACATGGTACTATTTATATTTAAGTATTTTACAAAATGAAATTTGGGATTTGTCTTGAATTTAATTTTAGGCACCCTTGGGAGTATAAGGGTTAAATGTTGACGCTCTTAGAGTTAGCCCCTATCTCGATCTTGGATAGGAGTATCCGCCAAAGAGGCGAACACCTTGAAAAATGTATACCCCCAAACTGAGACCCTTAAGGCAAGCGTCTGTCTCAGATGGATGCTGCAAGAGTGATGAGAAACGTTTCGGCAATAGTGATTTGTTTACCTGTAGACATTAAACGTCACCAATGATTAGGCTTAAGACACTTTCAGTTTCTCAGAACCGCGTTTCTTTGTTTACCTTTTTCACTTCAGGTTTTATAAGCGTTAATGACTATGCCCCCGGAAAATTAAGCGACTTAATTTTTATGCGTAGAGGAACCCTAGCAGTCTACCCGCTGCAGTCGCATGGGGCTGTGGTGTAGTCAGGCGAGCAGATTACGACTCAGCGACTTATCAGATTGGAGTAGGACACAGTAAACACACTGAACTGGAACTCATAAAGCATAGCTGCCGAGCCTAAAATTTGGCAATTTGCACAAACCAGATTCTCTTCAATTCTGTTAGTTCCTGAAGTCAAAATGATTTTTATTTTTCATGGTGTGACACTAATAATTAAATATTACTGTTCAGTAGATGTTTTTGAAGTAAATATAACCTAGCAAGATTTCAGTGTAAATATGAAATTAAAAAGAAAATAGTACGTAACCATTCAGTGCTGTAAGTGAACTAATTAAATTACTGGAAAAATAGGCACAGTGCTTCTTTGTTTCTCAGCCAAGACAAGTTTTTCTCTTTAAAGGTACCACTTTACATGGAAAAATATCACTCGTACGTCACAGTTCACCACTATGTTTTCTTTGTTTTTAATTTTCTAATAAAGACGTTCGCGCGAAAATCGACTACGACACAGATTCAGTTTTTCATACTTTTGCTACAATCAGATAAGAGTTACCTATGCCAGAATGCAAAAAAATTGGGATTGGGGGGGGGGGGGGGGGAGGGAGGGTGGCGACTTCGTTTTTGAAATAAAGCGCGTGGAAAACTGCCCCAATTTTGACAAATCGGCCCTCGTAATTCGACATGGCCTCAGTGGTTGTTTTTTGAAAAATACGAAAATGATTCGCTATAGACCCACTTTCTCAGTTAAATTTCATTTAAATGGGGCTGCCAAGTAAATAATTTGAACCGGTGTCATCCTTTCACTTAAATGCAACCTTTAAAATGGGCTTTTCCCAAAACCGTGCAGCTCAAATAATAGCGGAATTCGATGAAACGTGGGCAGAAAACTTCACAAAAAAATCAAACTTCCACAACACAAATTTTCTTCAATTTTTTATAAAACGTAGATAATCGACAAAAAAAAAGTGATCTATCAAAGAGAATCTGGATTCACCAAACATTTAAGAGAGCTAAATCCGTGCATAGATATTAAAATGACTAATATACAGATTTAGCCAAGCCTAAAAGCGGAGCCCCCCCTTTTTGTTTTTGCTTTTTGTTTTCTTTTTTTTTGCTGGCAGTTCTTAATTTGTGAAAATACTCTCATTCAAGTTGTTAAATTAAAAAAAAAATTCTTGTCCTCGCTGGGAGCCGAACCCGGGGCGTCCGCATCTGATGCCGGATATTAATCCACTAAGCCATGAGGGTTTCTTGACATCTTTTAAGTTAATTTTAATACTTATTTCTTTCTTAGTGACAAGCTGCCTATCAGCATGAACATGCTGGTGTTTTTCCTGGCAAAATGTGTTCGGAACGCCGTAAAAACCGTGGTTGTGGACAGAAAAAACCAAAAAGCACTAGCTCTGCTATATTTGGCGTTGAAACCGCTGCGAAAAGCTGCGAACTCAAGCGGTGTGCCGACCGAGTTCGAACCGACGAGGCAAATTTGAACTTTTCGCCTGAACTTTATTGCCTAATTTTTTTCACCTAAATTGAACTTTTCCCCTTCCACCAAAAAGACAACTGAGTATTCTTTTGAACTATTTTTTTCCATTAACAAATTTGTTTTTGACTTTTGTTGTCTTTGCTTGCTACAACGCGGGTCAACATGCGATTTCGCGCCAAAAACACACGGGATTCAGCACAGGGTATATCCAGTGTATGAAGTGTATTGGTATCCCTGTGGTGCGGACGGACGGACGTACGGATGTACGGACTACGTCACGGATGTACGTCACTACCAAAATTTCTTGGCTTGATAGGTTACCAAATTTCCTTAGCAATGGAGCTCTGCTGACGCGCTAGCGCGCTGGCTCCGCTATAACGACTATATGTCTCTACATTTCTGCAACAGCGCCCGCGCTCAATGCATGACGTGGCATGACATGGCGACGTGAATTACGTGCGCAGTAAGAATGCCCAGAAACAATTAGCGCGAATGTCCTTGAATCGAACACGTGACGCAATAGCGCTCACCGCAGAAAAAGTGTCAGAAAATAGATAGTATCCATCCGCAGAAAATCAGCTGTGTGAGTGCTCGATTGTTAACGGTGCAATAAAAAAAATACGATTTTACAGGCAATAGAAAGGTTACTGCTCTCTCATAAATGTATCACCCATAAATGTAATAACAACCATAACAACCATAAATGCAACCTTAACTGTAATAATCCGACTCACCACTAATAGCTATTAAAATATTTTGAGTATATGAGAACTTTCCCAAACCATTCGTTCAAGGACTTTATTTGAAATTGTTAAATCAGACTACTCATTTTGAACAAATAAAAAGAGAATGTTTGCGCACTATGGCCTTACTGGTATATCACACGAGTAATCTTTTGTAGCGTTAATGCAATACATTGTTGTGTTATATAATGTTAAAGTTTAAGACGGAATCCATTAGGAAACTGAGTAATTTTAATTTTCAGTGGACAAAAATCTTGTACCAGTCAGAATAATTTAAAGCATATCGCATTCTTTTTACATTTTTTGAGAGCTATGGATGTAATTTGTTATCTGTAATAACCCCAAAGACAATTTCTTATGGGAGCCCGAGAAAAGTAAACTTCAAATTTCACAAAATGGAATCTTACGCATGTTTACACAATTTCTGTGAAATTTCAAATTTAATTTCACGGGCTCTCATAAGAAATTTCCTTTGGTGTTATTACAGATAACTAATTACGTCTATAGCTATTAAAAAGCGTAAAAAAGAACGCGATAAACTTTAAATTATTCTGGTACAAGGTTTTTGTCCACTGATTACTCAATTTCCTGATGGATTCCGTCTTAAGGTTTCAATTTTTGCAAATCAGTCGCTAATTTTGAGCTTTTTTGTCCGTGAAATAATTAATTTATTGCAATTTAAAGAAATGCTAATAAAAAAGCGAGAAAAAACGGGCACAAGCTTTATTATTTAGAAATACATATTGTAGTTTGGTTAGGGGTGCATTCGCTAGAACTCTTTAATTAACAGTTACATGAATTGTATACTACGGGAGTGAAAGCATTCTAGATTTCATATTTCTACGGCTTTAGCCACTGAGTTTTTCCCACAAACATTCGGCGGGGTTGGTAACTCCCGGGCCCTTGGTGGGCTTTGTAGAGAAAATGGTGACTGAAATTTGGTAGAATGTTTACAATGCAAAATTGTAAATAAGCAAAATTTATGCTTGAAAAAAATTTTGACATTTATGGTTAGCCATTACATTTCTGGTTGATTTTATTACATTTCTGGCGGTATCATATTTATGATCGATTCTTGTTACATTTATGTGAGTATTACATTTACGGTTGTTATTACATTTATGGGTGATACAACTGCATCAAGGTTCGGCAGCTTTAAGCTAACATAATCATTGGAAACGTAGTGCTCCCGCTAAATCTGTCGGCACCCCTCTCAGCCAATGTAAATTCTAAATTTTGACAGGTCGTACGCTTGAATATAGTTTCTCTTGAATTAGGTAGGGTTCTTTATATTTTTACTTTTGTTTGTCTTTGTTGTCTAATTTTCTTCGTTTTCCTGTTTCTCTTTTAATTTCTTTTCAAGTTGTGTTTTTTTTAGCTTTCCACCTAAAAACTCAACGTCGGTGCACTGAAGATTCGTATGGGCAATTTTTGGTCAACAAGCACAGGCTTATTGTTCCCCTTGAAAAATTGATGTTATAAAAACTGACGTAAAAGCCCTGGAGAGTTTGTTTTAAAAGCATCGTATTTGCGCTTGCCAACTATCCGTCAATAGTCGTTCTATTGTTTAAATAGAAGTATCATGTTTTATTAAAGCCAGAAGCATACGCAAATAAATCATTTGTGCTCCAAATTTAAAACTGCACGCAACCTTCCACGCCAAAGCGCATATACTGGACGTGTGTCCAAGATTCTTGGAACCGCCGAAAAATTTCATTGCTGCTCAAGGTAAAGTATGCCGGCAAACTTTGAATATTCGAGATTTAGGATTAGTTGTTCAACGCAAATGACCTAAGACAGCCTATTGCTCTTATTTTGAAAACCCTCAAGGCGTTTTGGGTGGGGTTTGCTATGTAGCCACAAGACCTCGAGTTTTCCTACTAAAGGCGAAATAGAAATTTTTCCCAAAACTAGAAGATCGTCTTGGAACTGAAAACCATCAATAATGCTGAAACGAGTAGTTTTAAACTGTCAATATGTATAAATGTAATAGTTATATCTTATATAGGATATTGTCTTAGGAGAAAATAGAAAATT
The DNA here is from genome assembly GCA_964030785.1 of Siderastrea siderea. Taxonomy (NCBI): domain Eukaryota; kingdom Metazoa; phylum Cnidaria; class Anthozoa; order Scleractinia; family Rhizangiidae; genus Siderastrea; species Siderastrea siderea. The sequence continues at coordinate 29,371,400 of OZ034975.1, forward strand.
TTACCGACGTTGTATGTATGGCGATACCTTTCATAAACTGTCTCCACCACACAAACATCTGCAATTGCGTCGTGGTCTCTACTTGCGGAACAATTTATATAGCGCTCCAAACTGGACTCAAGACATAGAAAACGAACCTTTCAAATAAACAACTTATTACCTCGGTTAGGAAATTGTCAACTTTTTTGGTAGAAAAGCAAGTTAAAAAGTGAAACTATTCATTGCATTCAATCTGGATTTGGAGAGATTTCCATAAGACAAATAATTTTTTTTACATTACGTTTGTCTCTTTTTGCGTCTTATATTCATTATTAATTTTTTAAATAGTTAAAACAGCTTTAAAAAAATTCTGATTTCATCCGTTTTCTTTAAATTTTTTTTTCTGTTTTGCAGTATATTTGCTTTACTTACAGGAGATCCCGTGAATATTTCATTGAAAAGTGGCCAAACAAAAGATGAATAACTCCACGACAGGTTTGTCCCACGTCACACTTAATGCTTTTTCAGACAGTTAATTTATCAAACACTAGTTCATACATACGCAAATATTGATTCCAGTTAGTTATGGCAACCAACTCCCTAAATATTTTTTCTCAGTAACACTCTTTTCAACTGACAGTTAATGTTCAAAGCAGGCCGCCTTTCTGCATTTTTTATTTCCATCCTCTCCGTAAATAAAGAGCCGTTGTCCAACTGACGAAAGAATTGTTAACTGAGATTACTGAAAACAAAAATTAACAGATTTTCACAGGAGTCCTCCGGAATATCTTACAATTAACTTAAATTAATTTTTTCAGGGTAGTAGTCTCAATTCAAAATAAAATATGCACAAATACCAGCAGGAAAGTGCTCAATTCTAAAACAACACAATACACAGAGTTGTGAATATTTCATCTTCTTGCTGGTATTTGCGACCATTTTACATCAGATTGAGACTAACCCTTTAAGATGGCCTTTAGTATTTTTGTTCAGCGGTCTTAAGGTGAGTTCAAAAAACTGGACTATTTCAACAATCCCAGATCATTTTAGCATTTCTTATTGGTTTTAATATATTTTGGAATCAAGTTTAGGGGTTTTCTGGGGTTTAAATTTCCAAAATTTCAAGAAATCCAAGATGGCGGATTCAAGACGGCGGATGGTTTGAAAAGAATATTTATGTTAGGAAGTTGAAAATTGAATATTTACTTCGTAGTGTCATTATTTAGTTTTGCTAATCTCAGTTCGCGACGCTTAGTTTAAAATCGTGCAATTACCTAATTGATAAGTTTAAAAGGTCATCTCACACTAAGGATTTTTGTTGCCGTCTGGTGTGATTTCCTACTCGTCTGTGAGTCCTAGAGTTAGCGATAGTTTTAGCTGTGTGCACATTTGGGAAACTTTCCTGACCTTGACCAAAGATCACCATGAATGGTCCACGTAGGGTAGAATTCTGGATGTTACTGATTTATTCTCCAGTTCTTGGTTATGGCTAGTACTTTATTCTAAAATTATCCAGTGTTTTCACTTATGTCTAGATGTCATCATTAGTTTCCGTTTGTTTCGTTGGTATATTTTGGTGTTCTGATCAAATGCTCGTTGAGATGGCCAAGTTCTTGACGTTAGGAACCCAAACATGTCTACAGTCACAGTATATAATTGATTGCATTAGCGGTTGTAGTTCAGTAGTAGTAGATGTGTTGAGTTCCAGTTGAGTCTAGTTGTCGGTTGTAGTTGACACTGGTCAGTTGACAATAGAAGCATGGTAGCTGAGAGACGAGTTGTAGTCTAAAGATGTGATCTACAATGGAATAAAGTTTGAAGAGCGATCCCAGAGTCTTGGTTCCTCTCTGCTTAGCAAGCAGAGTGCAGTTTAACATTTACACCATCTAATTCTAGTCGTATTACATGTAACGTGGTAATCGTATTAAAGGTACAGTCTGAAATTATGATAGCATACTTAAAAAAGGAAGGCTGGTCAATCTAGCAAGTCAGTCAGTCATTCAGTCATTCAGTCAGTCAGTCAGTCAGTCAGTCAGTCACTCAGTCGGTCATTCAGTCGGTCAGTCAGTTTGTCAGTGTCAGAAAGTCAGTTAATCTATCTAAAAGTCTTAATTATTTTATTTTAAATTCAGGTGTTTCTACGTCTCCGATAGTTCAGGATCCAGGTGTCACCATACAAATGATTCTAACTGTATTGGCAACGGCCACTGTCACTTTTGACCTGATCGGCAACGTCCTCGTTATCCACGTGATTCGCGTAAGAACGCCCTTGCGAACTTCAAGCGATCTTCTTATCACTAACTTAGCCGCCGCTGACCTGTTGATGATACCAGTCACCGCCAACTTGGTCAAATTTTATTTTAGAGGAGCAGACTGGTTTGGAGGTATTATGGGAGAGATCACGTGCCGGTTATCCTTCTCGTTCCAGGCATTATCGGTATTGAGTTCTGTTTACACTATTCTCGCTATCAGCATTGATCGTTTTTGCGTCGTTTGTTTTCCACTGAAGATAATAGTGACAAAACCTCGCATTAAACTGTCGATCGTGTGCATATGGTTAGTCGCAATCACCTTTGCAACTCCACCGTTTGTTGTCGGAACACTGTTAGCTGTCGGAAAGAAACACCTTTGTGTTTCAAGTTGGCAAAAGAGTGTTATCTCCTCTAGACGTTACACCCTTCTCTTTGTGGTGTTTAGCTACTTCGTCCCTTTGTTCACCATAACAACGATTTATCTCATCATCGGAGTGAAGCTATGGAACAGCGTCGCCCCAGGACACCATTCGGAACAGGAAATTGAACAGATAAGGGCCATACGACGTAAACCCACTAAAATGCTCATCAGCATTGTGGTCGTGTTTGCACTGTGTTGGCTTCCTTTGCAGACGGGAGTAGTCTTAAGGTGGTTCGCGCCAGAGTTCTATGACATGTACCTTCCCTTGAAAGTGCAGTACAGTTTTCCGTGGTTTGGGATTGTGAACAGTGCGATCAACCCATTCATTTACCCGATTTTCAGCGAGAAATTTCGTTCAGAATTCAAGAGAATCCTTTGCTTTGCTTGCTTTAAAGCACGTAAACGAAAAACATTTAACTTTACCCTAAATCGACACTGAAGTTTTGCCAAATCGAACGGAAGTCAGAAAGTAGGGACCAAACGCCACACGAAGTGCGTCTTGAAATACAGCTGCAATTTGAATGCATCAACAGCTGCTCTAGAGACTTGTCTTTAAACATTATGGGCTAGCTAATAGAGGCCACAGTGTTTATCTCTCTAAATGTTGACGCTCTCAGAGTTAGTCTCTATTACGACCTTGGTTGGGAGTATCCGCCAAAGAGGCGAACACCTTGAAAAATGTATACGCCTAAACTGAGACCATTAAGGCACGCGTCTGTCTTAGATGGATGCTGACGAGAAACGTTTCAGCAATAGCGATTCGGTTACCTTGCAGTTACTAATGAAATAATATTTTAAAAATGATATTTACACTGTAAAAGGTAAATGAAGAAATGGCTGACGCAAGCCCTGTCGATGACTAAGGGTGCGTTTCTTTGGGAAAATCCGAAAACGGATTTGTGATCCCAGATCATATGGATTCTTCGACACCAAAGAAACGCAAAATCCGAAAAAGGATTATTTCGTCATGACAAGACAGGCTGGAGGCACGCAATATATATGTCAGAACGATATTTCTCTCGTACTGCCCTAGAATTCAACAAGAATGGAATACAAATAATTTATAAACAAGGACAGTATCTGCAGTAGTTCAAGTGAACTCGCTATTTGCGTTCACAGTTAGCAAAATCTGGTCCCTGAATTACAGAAATGGTAAACAAATGAAGTTATCCTGACGTGTCAATGCTTCTGTCTGTACTTTTGGAGAAAACTTTTCAAATATACGGAACGGAATAATCACCTGAATTTTCTTTTTCACGATCGAATGTTTTGTCACGCAAGGTCGAGAGAAAATATGGCGAGACCACTAAATTTGCATGGAAGACCGCTTGACAGATGTACTATTTTCGGATCCGTCCCCCAAAGAAACGCACGGATCATGAATCCTAAAAATCCGGATTTAGATTTCATCTGATGTATCCACTCGGAGTGTGGATTCTTTAGATCACTAATCCGTGATTAATCCATTTTCGGATTTAGGTAAAGAAACGCAAAATCCGTTTTTGGATACAAGAATCCGGATTTGGATTTTCCCAAAGAAACGCACCCTAAGCTTCATATTACAACTTAGCATGCTCGGTAGACTTAAAAGGCTAATCGTTATCACAAAGAAGTATCGGACGGGATTGTACACGTGAGGCAATAATTGTTATTTAATTCAAAATCCCTGATTTAAATGAGTTAAAAATGATAATTAAACTCAAATATGTGCAGTACATGTTTACTGGCCATTATTACGATGTCAAGATGCCCTCAAAACTGTAATCTTGTATCCTCTATCTTAAAATTTATGGCCTCAAATTGATCCCAGAGTCAATGATCTTTCGGGTTACGTCATGGTATTTCAACGTTCTGGGCCCGGTTGTTCAAAGCAGGATTACGATAACCCAGGATTAGTGTCGACTTTTAATCCAGTCTTAGAGCCAAGCGATGAGCATTTCAGTAAATCGTTTTTGCCCTACGTTTTGACTTCCACACGGTGAGTTAAAACTAGCTTTGAAAAGTCTTTTTGTTAGGAGAAATAGGAACCTAGGTTAACTTTTAACCCCGGGTTAGCGTTAACCGGCTTTCGAACAACCGGACCCTGGGTGAAAAGTATGCTAAATTAAAACTACCCACTTCTTTTCGCTCATGGGATCCCCCTAGAACACCACGATAATAAAAATAACAATTAAAAACAATATTATAATTATAATAAGAACCTTCCCAACATGCTTTGCTTCTGAAAAATTTTCGAAGCTAAATAACTTCGTTAACCTTGAGGTCGAAGAGGATGTTGTACCATGTGGTATCTGCGTGAAAGTTATCCCTCATATCAATGTCACGGTGATGGCATCATCAGACACGTGACTATGGTAGTAAAAGAGGTTTTAGCTCACTGGAAGAACCGGCTTCGATCAATTCAAAAGCAGATAACATGCCCTGATGGTCATTGGAGTGAGCAATTTGGAAATTGTCAGTTGACATCTAGCATTTGAAAGTTAAGGTGGCTCTGTACAGGAGCACTTCCCAGGGGACTGATAAGGAGTCCATAGCTATGGCAGTCTAAGGCGGAAAGAAGCAAACTTTGGCTGGTTAATAGAACTTCACATGAAAGTAACGTTCATGATAACCTTATTGTTGTGACGTCATCGGTCACGTGACCAGAACGCACGGAATATTTCAAATCACTTTAAAACTGCATTAAGCTCAATAAATCCTTAATTTCTCCAAGTCATAAAGCAGAAAAATTTCTAAGTTATTCAAAAACGACCGTTATTACTTTTTCTTTTGAAAAAAACGAAATAAAAAATGAACCTGAAACTTTTGCTAATCCTCTGTTTTGTGAGGTCTTTAATAAAAACGAATCAGCATATTTGGTTTCAGACTATTCTCTTTCCAACTATGTTAATAGTTTTGTTGAAAAATATCATTTTCATATAGCTTAGGGATGTGAATTTGTACGCACGCGGAGTACTGGGCACCAATCTCACGGATTATCGAGGGAGACTGGTCCCCTTTTTAGGCGCGGCTACAAAGCAATCTCGTGCAAATGGTTTGAAGGGGGCAGTGCGGAAAAAATCGTTGATGCGCAAGCGCGCGTTAAATATTTTTTTAAATGGTGGACAGTCCTCGGGTTGTATACCGGCAGAAAGCCCAATAATATTTGAATTTACCGATAATCCGCGTTTCCTTAGATCTGTTCATTATATGGAAAGTTGAGTGGGTCGATCATTGACTTCACTGGTGTTCGCAGGGACTATTTTACCCGTCACACACTGGAGAAACATCATTCGAATCATGACAATCAGCTTGAACATATTAATTCCAGCACTTGTACTCCTAACAATTTGCCCTCTTGATCTCGCACCTTAACACGTGGCAGGTCTGTAATTGATGGAGCTAAGAATTCGTTTCATTGTTTTGTTTTTCTGTTGGCAACAACTGCAGGCTTGTCAAAAACTCTGGTTTCCTCGTCGAGTTCATGATCTTTTAAAAACGTCTTTGGTGTTTTTTTCGTCATCTGTTGTCACATATCTACAGTTTTTGGCGAACAAGACATACTATCACTAAGAGGCAGTCAGTAATTTTACTTTCTTTCAAATGATCAACGTGTGAAATAGTAATATTTTTAGTTCTATTTGTAAATAAGTTGTACTGCAATAGTGTGTTTGATTTAAAATTATAAATGAAAACAACAAAAATGCTACAAGTCCAGCAAGCGAAATGTTATCGGTTGTTTTTTCATTCCTTGTTCTGAAAAAAAGATTGTATTGTCGGGCTGTATTTTCCCGCTTCCATGTTTGTATAGTTGTATTACCCTTTGTCAATCCATTGTCTGGCCACACCTGGGACGGATGCTTGCATGTTTGAAAGCTGCGTTAACATGGTTAACTTGCTTGCTTCTCTCTCGCAAGCTAAGATGTGATCAGTTGGAAAAGAGTGTTGTTTGCTTCTGATTGAAGAGCTTCTGTTGGTCATTGCCCATATTTCAAAACATCTTCCTCATAAACCAATGATGTAGAAGTCGGCACTATTGCTCAAAAAAAGTTGCTAGGTGTTGTGTGTCAAGTCCTGCTGAATGTTAAACAATGCAAATCAACATGTTGAACTGATGTTAACATGATTACACACAGCTTCTCTTCCAACTGTGTTGAACGTGTTGATTTGCATCAGACAGTTTTCAACAGCACACGACACACACTGCGGCATTTGTTCACTAACGTATATGATGACATTTGATTGCAATGTTGGACAGTATTGAGTTGTGTATCATTGGCTTTTGCTTTGGCTTCATGATGTACTACTCTGCAGTTTTTTTTTTGGTTATGTGTAGATGCCAAATTCTTTGTCAATATTTACTTGTCTGGCACTTTATTTGTATACTGGTTTACCTCTCTACAAATTTTACAATGGAGCCATGTTAATACAACTACCAATAGGCCTAACCAATTAGGTTGTACCAAGGGGTTTTTAAATACGTATATATGAAAACAACTACATTACCTTTTGCTTGGGTGAAATTAAAGTTGATCTTATTATTTAATGGGTTGGTCCCACTGTTTGTAAGTGAAGTTGAACTGAACCTTCAAAACTTGCCTATCCAAACCTGTCGTTTGGGTGAAAGGAATATGTGATATTTGCAAAGATGTATTAAATGGCAACATTATGGTGTATTTCATGCTAGGCACTTTAAGTATAAAAGGAAATTTAATATTGTTTGCAATTGTATTGTTTGATGAGCCTGGATTTGCATGGATGGAAACAGGGTGTTATCTATCTACTGTTTTTTTTTTTGTTTGTTTGTTTTTTGTTTTTCTTTTTCTGGAAACCTTAAACTGTAGTTTTTGCTGTTGGGAGGGGTGGGGGGGGGGGAGAGATGGAAGGGATTTTGCATCTTGCCTTGTTATGTTAATGTCTCTCTTACTTAGAAAATATTTTTGTTTTTCTCGAAGGGGAGGTAATTAAAGTCATTGTGCAAAAGGGTTATATTTAGGCTCAAAAATGAAATTGCTTTGTTTCGGGGCTTGTTTGGTGTGTCTAATGTAGTTTATCCCAACAACCTAATTTGAGAAATGTTTTGCCAAAAGATTTTGTTTAATTTTGTTTATAATTCACTAACTAATAAACCAAGATGTCATCACATCATTGCTTAAAGACAAAATGGCCTATAGTTTTTCTCTTCTTTACCTTTTGGTGAATATAAATGCTAAGCAATTTTCTTTTGCAACACACTCAAGTTCTTTAAGTGATAGTCCTAGCATAAGAACAAACGTTTAACAAAAATGAAATGCAGGGCTGACTGCACTTCACTTCCACCCCTCTCCAAATCCCCTTTTGTCGTGTGCTGTGCAGGCTGGACCTAGTCCCTGCGATCAAATGACAGACAATTAACCAATCAAGGAGCAAATTGGATTGTCCCTGCAAAGGACCCCTGTCTAAACACTTTTCAGGTGACAGACTTGTTCCATCACATGTCCTCTTCTGTAAACACTTCAGGGAACTTGGCCCTGGGAAAAATACTGGGACCTGTCCTTTTGTGTGTTCTTAACTGGCATTATTGCTGCTTTTTCGAAAAGGAAATTTAAGTGAAGGTTTCATCACGTTCCCAAAGATATCTTTTTACTTGTTCAGTTATCTTAAGCTCTTCAGTGCCATTAGTATCCTCAGAATCCTCTGGGGACTGGGCACCAAGTTGGAGTTGTTTGAACACTTGTCTTATAGAGGGAAAGCAGCAGTTTGCTTTGCTCCGTATTTTTAGCTTGACTTTTGTAGCATGATTTTGGCACAATCAAACTGGACCGGGAAATCCGCGTAAAATTGCCTTTACGCCGAAAAAAAAAAGCCGGCAGTTCCCAACACTTTCCCGACCTTCTTCGCAAGCGAGAACTACATTCCCAGAGATTATCCATCTTATCTAGTCTCCACGAAAGCCGCAAGCGCAAAAAGAAAAATAATCGTTTAAAGGGGACTTTAAAGGGCCCTTTTTTGCGTAACGAAGACTAAAAACAGCGGCCGGTAAATTTGGGTGGGAATTCATAGAAAGGTGGCGCCAAGTCATTTATAGTTTCCCGCGCAAGAGAGTAACCGGTGGCAAGCGCCAAGCGGCGAATTGAACGGTATGTAATCAGGAAAGCACAGTCTCTTGAAGAATTTCATGAGGTGTTTGGACCGTGTAACGCAAAAGGTAAACAAATTGTACATCTGTGGGTTATTCTTGACGAGCTTTTAGTCGAATACGTGTGTAGGCTCAATTTATAAGCCGCTACGATCGCAAAAGCTTGGTTTGCAAGTGACTTCGAATATAGTTATCGCAAGTGGGACGTATTAACCCTATTTAGCCTGACGGGGGCACATTGTGCCCGCGCTGACTTTAACGAACTATAACTTTTAAACAGCTGGCCGAATAGTCACCAAATCTCGTGACTTCTCCCAAAATTTATCAGACAATATTTTCCTGTGTCAATGACGTGTCTATGATGAGTGAAGTTTCCATAGCAACCGTCTTCTCAGGAGTGTATTTTGACTATTTTCGGTCGTTTTTCAGTCGTTTTTTCAGTTTTTTACCCTTAGTTTGAAAGAAAAAGATAATCCTTTGCTTTTTTGTGCTCATTTTGATTAAGTATGTTTCCTAGAACAAATTCATATATTTTTCGATGTCGTCATTGTCGTATGACGTCGTACGACTGCAGGTTTGGGATCCAAGATGGCGGCCTCAAATTCAAAAATGGCGGGTTTGTGACGCCATTATGACGTCATGACACGTCATAATTGACACATCATAACACCAATCTGTTAAGCTAATGACGTACTAAATACGTGCCAAGTTTCATCACAAGAACGTTAATACTTTTCGAGGTCTGTAGGGGGGGGCACAAAGTGCCCCCCCCCAGGCTCAGAAAATCAAAAACAGCCCAGGCGAAATAGGGTTATATAAAAAAACTTGAAAAACTTTTGATGTACGTATCTTACGATTTTTTTGCGTATTTGATATTTTGTTTTTCTGCTTTTGATCTTTCAGCTCGTCGGATTTTTGTCCTTAAATATCCCAAAGCTTCCTTATTTTTTCAAATTTTGTGCCGAGTGCCAATCGCACGATGGTTCGAATTTAGCCACGTAAAGTCGCATGTTTCAAGGAATAAATCAAGTATAAAAACTGATCCAAAGGTTATGAAAATTATTACATGACTTTTCAAGGCGTTGGACTTTTAGGAAAGCGACTTCGTTCTACTATTGTTATAGTGTGAACGTACAGTAGTTATTTTAGGCTAAATCTCGCATATTTTTTCAGTTAGCTTGAGCCGCTTTACTTTGGTCAGTGGATAGTGCTAATACTCGCGAAATAAACAGCCAATCAGCGGTTTTTCCGCACTGCCTTTGAAGGGCCGTTTGAAGCTGATTTCCTAGCTTTCCACGAGTTGTTTTAAAATAGTTTCTCGAAAAGTGGACAACACTTCATTCTTCGTTGCGTTGCTCAGACATTTAATTTAGGTCAACTGTCAAGTCAAACAGGCTACAATGTCAGGTAGGTGTAGTTTTTATAAGTGCTGCTTTTGTTGTGAAATACGCTTAGTTGAGCATATTATTTCTGTTCAGTGAACACCTTTTTAGAGCTTTTCCGATCGATCATTAGCTTGATGTATTTTTGATTTATCATAAGTCCAGTGCTTAAATAATTTAATTTTCATTCCGGTTGTAAACAGCCAACAGATGTAGTTTTTGTTCACTCGACTGCAAATCATAAGCGGATTGATCTAAATACTCCAGAATGCCTGAATGGCTTTGAATTTTGCACTTTAAGAACTAAGAATTTACTACAATAATATTTATGAACTTAGATTTGAGGAAGGGAAATAAAAGAAAGGTACTCCAATGAAAGTACACTTTATTTTTGTAGTAACTACATTGTAACATTTTTTAATCCTAGTCACCGGTCAGGCGATCAAACATCAACATATAGTGGGCCTGTTCAGTTTTAAATGCCACTGGCAACCGGGCGACTATAGATTTTTAGCCCTGAATTTGTTGTTTTCACTGATCCTTTTTTATCTGTTCTGGGTATGTACATGTCAAGAAAAAACGAGCGCCACTCATCCGCTGCTTTCTTTCCACCAGATGACGAAACGAAACTAAATGAAGAAGAACAAATGATTTGCGAAGGATTACTGACCAAACAAGAGTGTGCAGAAGCCCTGAAAAACATGGATCCCGAAAAGACCCCAGGTACAGACGGATTTCCCGCAGAGTTCTACAAAGTGTTTTGGACAGACATATCAACCCCACTACTTTCTGCTCTTGACTTCGCATTTAACAATGGATGCATGTCCATAACACAGAGACGTAGCATCATAAAACTCATTCCTAAGAAAGACGCAGAGCTCTACTTTGTAAAAAACTGGCGCCCTTTATCGCAATAAATACAGATTACAAAATTGCTGCAAAGGCCATCGCCAATAGAATGAAGTTAGTGCCACCAAATATTATAAATAACGATCAAACTGGCTTCTTGAAAGGTAGGTTTATAGAGAGAATGTCCGCCTCATAGGCAGTGTTATTAGTTTCGCAGCAGCAAAAAACATTCCCCGTCTGCTACTTTTTATAGACTTTGAGAAAGCTTTTGATTCTTGAGAAAGACCGTTTATATTAGATAGTCTTCGATGCTTTGGTTTCGGCCCTCTCTCATTAACTGGGTGAAAATTCTTTATTGCAAATCAGAGAGCTGTGTCCTTAACAATGGATGGTCTAGCGACTTCTTCGATATCCAAAGAGGTGTAAGGCAGGGCTGCCCCTTGTCACCATATTTGTTTTTTCTTTCCGCAGAAATCTTGGCCAAGGCAATAAGGTAGAATCGAAACATAAGTGGCATTTCGATAAATAATAACGATATCAGAATCAGTCAGTATGCCGATGACACTACACTTATTTTAGACGGCTCAAGAGAAGCCTTAATATCAGCTTTACACTTACTAGACGAATTTGGCAACCTCTCTGGTCTCAAACTCAAGGACACTAAGGGACTGTTTACATGGAGGGAGGAAGATCCTAGCGCTAGAAAGATCCTAGAAGGCGGATCACCCTGGTACCATATGTTTTCTGTATTCAGTTTACATGCAAAATGTTGTACTTGACCCTTAAGCGCTAGGATCTTTCTAGCGCTAGGATCTTCCTAGCTGAGAGATAGGAAGATCCTAGTACCATGTAAACTAACTTCGCTCGGAAGATCCTAGTACTAAGGACAGAAAAACAAACATGGCGGCGGCCGGGCGTTCAGCTGCTTAAGGCCGACAGTTTTATTTGATTTTCAGCAACCAGCCCGACCAAAATTTCTGCATGTAAACCAAACGAAAAATTGTTTCGCCTTATAGGATTTTCCTGGTGCTAGGATCTTCCTCCCTTCATGTAAACAGCCCCTAAGACAGAAGCTCTCTGGATTGGATCTAGCATTGCCAATGACAACATCCCTACCCCTGGTTTCATCCTTAAATGGCCAAAGGAGAAAGCTAAAACGTTAGGCGTCTGGCTGTCCATTCACCCTGAAATAACAATATCTGACAACTATGACGAGAAGTTAAAGAATATCAAAGCCATTCTTAGCTGTTGGAAATATCGCAGATTAACACTGATGGGAAAAATTACGGTACTAAAATCCTTAGTCGTATCTCAGTTGACCTACATTTTATCACCTCTTCCTTCAAACTACAAAATTATGAATGAAATAAACGATCTTTTTTACCGATTTCTTTGAAATGACAAAGGAGACAAGGTTAAGGGAAAAGTAATGATAAACGATTACGCTAAAGGTGGCCCTAAGATGATTGACTTAGTTTCTTTCAACAAATCTCTCAAGGTAACCAGTCCGGGATCGTTATCAATTTTGATAACCATGTTACGTCACAACATGGCGGCCATTTCAGAAATCGGGGATGTTCGTACTTGGTCAGCTTTATTCGTTATTTGTTCGGTAATACTCGGGTTATATACCAATAGTTCTATTCGAGAAAGCCAGGGAAGGAATGAACTCCACGTGTGTCAAAGATGGCGGATGAAGGCAGACGATGAAGAAGCAAATTTTACTCGCAAAGAGAAAGAACACTACAGAATCTGCGTCCAAATCAGGTATGTTTTTCCACTTTGCCGTTAAATTTGAGTTGTTTAAAGATTTCTGTGGCATCCACAAAAATTATGTCGTAATCTTTAACCCTATTCCTTTCGATTTGTTGTTTGTTTATCGTTGTGCACGATTTCTTTAAAAAGTGCACTGGGGTATTTTGATTTGCAGTCCGATTGCATCACTAACCGCCATTTTGTGATCCTATTGACTGCGTCGCTTGATCCGTCGTGTCTAAGATGCTTCGTTAAATAGATTTTTGTGGTAATCCCCAGACATTGTTACGCAGATGCGTTTGAATTTCTGTGACAAATTTAAGCTTTAAAGCTTAAGCTTACGGCTATAAAATGGTATTAGAGGACCTGCACGACTCCTACTTCACTTCTTTGTAAGCCGTGTCTGATATATCTCGATCTTTCGACCAATTTTGCTTCTTATATTTTTGTAGTGGGTTTAGTTTGGAGGATGCTTGAATGATGACTGAATTGAGCAGTTTATACACCCTTTTAATAAGTCGCGGCGCCAGGTTAGGCGTCGCATCTTTAAGACTTTGATCTCGAGTTCATTTCTGTCTTTTTCTGATATCTTGTGGCTTAGTGCCTGAGTGTTATTCTTAGTTAAATTTGACCAAATCTGCTCGTCTGTTAAGCGACTAAATGTGGTTTTAATGAGCTGCTCTCGGAGCGACTTTAGAATACCGGGCCACTTATCTACATATCTTTCAATGCTTTGAAGAACAAGCCAAACGAATACAAAAGAAACAATTGTTTAATATTCAATGACATGCAAATATATGCCTGGGTATTCTAAAGTTTAGCCGGCCCGGCCGCGGCTTATTGTGTTTAATTCTGTTGCAGGATGTTGTGTTGCGCATCACGGAGTGTAGCTATAGACCTTTTTCGTCAAGAAATTGAAAGTTGTAGCTTCTTTAGAGCTAAGCTTATATCTTTCGTTCTAAACAAACTTCCGCACATGCAAATTAAGTCTTAAATACATGAACAATTGCAGCCTCAATCACCTCCCGTGCAATAGAATACTTCAATACACAAGCACAAGTATAAGCTGTATCGTCGTTTGTGAAAGCAATATTTGATCATGGTGATTATTTCGTTTTTACTACAGACTGATGAACGTTCACCTTCCCTGCCATGAACACGGCAAAGAAAAAGAAGCAAGAACAGAGCGAACACTGTGAAAATAAAGTGTAATCAAATGAATGAATAAACGCTTTGTTAATAGAATAATCGTTGTCTACCTTCACTTGTCATTTCACTCAGAACAATCGTTGCTTGAGAAAATTTGACGTCGAATCCTGCGAGCAAAGTCTCCTTCAATCTTCCTCCGATTTTTCTAGATCGAAGGAGACTCTACTAGCAGGGCCAATGAACTGGGTCAATGAAGTATTCGAAATTCATGTCACAGCTTTTGGAAGTAATTTCTTAGCCTGCGAATACAGCTGCGTCTCCGCGCTCCGGCAGCTTGCCGTGTTCGGAGGGGAGAGACGTCTAATACGTAATACCATTCTCAAATAATGTTCTTTTCATATTCCTGTGATACAAACATGAAATTCACTTGAAGAAGGTACAATGTAACTACTTCTGAGCCTTTCCGAAATCGTCTCGCATTCGTCCGCCATATTGAATTTATGGCCGATGCCTCGCAAATAGCGTCACGTGCACAAAAATTTGAGAGGCGATTGGCTAATGGTTTGTTTTGCTCTGAGTTATCAAAATTGATAACGATCCCGGATTGGTAACCTGGATTAAGAAATACCTAGACCCCTCGAACAAAGGGAAATGGAAAATTTTCTTGGACTTGGAGTTAGGTAACAACATAAAAGAACTTTTCTTTGCCGGCAACCTAAATGTAAAAGATACAAGGTTAAAATTTAAAACCTCTGACGGGTTTACTAACGAACTTCTGGAAATTTGGGCTGATGTAAATTTGAACATGAGATAAATTCTAAACAGCAACTTTTTCAACAGAGACTATGGTTCAACTCACTCATAACTATTGGAAATCAACCTATATTTCTTAAAGACTGGGTAGCACAAGGCATAACAAAAGTGAAACATTTACTGAAAGAGAACTCCAACGTTTATCTTTCCCTCCCGGAGCTTCAGATAAGGTTTGACTTTCGCCCATGTCCACTAAAATACTCTGGAGTTATTGCAGCCGTAAAACAACTATCGAAATCCTCCAACGTTACCAACAATAAAGCCACTTATCATCCCTTTTTAACGCAATTCGTTCAATGTAAAAAGGCAAGCAGACTTGTGTACAAAAATCTTGTGGAAAGGAAAAGTCAAATCCCAGAAAATAGTCAAGAGAAATGGCTCCTTGATTTTAACAACGAAGAAATAGACTGGAAATCCGCATACATATTACCTTTCCAGTGTACAAATAGTAGAAAACTAATAGAATTTCAATTCAGACTCTTACATAGACGACTCCCAACAAACAATTTTTTAATGAAAATAGGATTTAAAGACAACGGAAAATGCTCCTTTTGCCAAAAGGTACCTGAAATAATCATCCATATCTTCGGGTCTTGTGATTTTGTATCATCTGTTTGGAAGCGAGTAATCGAATGGCTTCAAAGTATGAACCTAATATCGCAGACCGATAACATTGACGGAATGACTGCACTGGTTCTGAGGCCAGACCAATCAAAATTTTCCCGCACAGTGAATTTTTGTTGTCTTTTGACTCGTTACTACATCTGGATATGCAAACTGAAAGAATCTCTACCGACCATGAACAATTTTCTGTTTTTCGTGAAATCCCAATAAACATTGGACGCAAAAGGTAAAGCCGCGAAAAAATGGGAACCTCTTGCAGCATATATACAGTCTATAAATTAAAGTGTAGTAGTGTTAGGGGGTATTTACATGAGACCGGGACAAACTCAGACCGGTACGAACTTGTACCGGTACGAAAATTTTGCAGCCGTTTACATGAGACCGGGACGAAATGCTTGGTCGATTACATGAGACCGGTACGAACTCAAAAACAGCAGATGTTGGAACTAAATAACCTTCAAAATTCGATTATTTAACATGTTATAAGCCAACTGGCACACAATTTGCGCCAAATAGACAACCGTAGAATTTACTGACGACAGAAAAATATCATGAACTCGCTCATTGGGCAGCCCGTATACTGTGCATCTGAGAATGGTGCACTCCCTGCACGCATAAACGCAAGGATACATTCAATTGATACTATTTTCTACGTCTTGTTTCCTTATGTTATCGACTATGTTTTCCACAATAGTGATGCTATCATTGCTAAGAAACAGCAAAAAATGATGAACCATAAGAAGGAACATATTAGACCAGGACCCGGTCTGAGATTCGTTTCCGTTTACATGAGAACGGTACAAACTCAGACCGGTACGAAACTAAGGGGGTATTTACATGAGACCGGGACGAACTCAGACCGGGATGAGTTCGTATCGGCCACCATACATTTCATTTTTGCGTTTACATGAACCCGGTCTGAAAATGAACTCAGACAGGTCTGACTTCGTCTCGGTCGCTGGACTGAGACGAGTTATTTTCGTACCGGTCAGAGCTCGTACCGTTCTCATGTAAACAGAAACGAATCTCAGACCGGGTCCGGATTTAATATGTTCCTTCTTTTGGCTTCATCGTGTTTGCTGTTTCTTAGCAATGATAGCATCATTATTGCGGATACCATAGTTGACAACATAAGGTAACAAGACGTAGAAAGTTAGTAGGATCAATTGAATATATGCTTGCGTTAGTGCGTGCGGGAAGTCAGCCATTTTGAGATACTGCACAGTACACAGGCCGCCCAATGAGCGTTACTCTATATTTTTCTGTCGTCAGTAAATTCTACGGTTGTCTATTGGCATAAATTGTGTGCCAATTGGTTATTAACATGTTAAATAATCGAATTGTGAAGGTTATATAGCTCCAAGATCTGCTGTCTTTGAGTTCGTACCGGTATTATGTAATTGACCAAGCATTTCGTCCCGGTCTCATGTAAACGGCTGCAAAAATTTCGTACTGGTACAAGTTCGTACCGGTCTCAGTTCGTCCCGGTCTCATGTAAATACCCCCTAACTCGTCTCGGTCCAGCGACCGAGACGAAGTCAGACTGGTCAGAGTTCATTTCCAGACCAGTCTCATGTAAATGCAAGCAAAGAAATGTATGGAGACCGATACGAACTCATGCCGGTGTAGTTCATCTCGGTCTCGTGTAAATACCCCTTTAGTTTATTTCTTAGTTCCTCCTTTTAATGTACAGTAATTATAGTTTTTTTTTCATTTCTTAGTTCTTTCTTTTATTGTACTGTATGTTTTCGTCACGCATTGTACAAGCAACTTGCTATAGGTCCCGCTTCTAATTTTAGTTGTGTTATCTTTAGCTCTTTTTTTTTTCTGGTTGAGTGTTGTTGTTTTTTCTAGCTCTACTTTTCTTCCCCTATTTTTTTTTCTTCAGCTACTGTAAGTGTCGTATTATTATTGTGTACATATAATTTGTAATTTGTAACCTTGTTTTTTTTTCTTGTAATAAAAAAATGTATATGTCAGCAGTGATCAGTGATGCAGTCTTTTCTTACGAAACCTAGCTGTTCAGTAAATTGAACTGCATTGAACTCAGTGATCAGGTTAATTTGAGCTTGGTAGTCGAACACCAAAAATATGCATACCGCTGTGTTTGATTTCATTCAATTTCTGAACTCAGTCAAACATAATTAAACAGTATTAAAATCATTCAAATATACCAGATATTTACACTGTAAGCCATCTACCTTTTAGTGTGTGGAATTTGAGCATGATCTGTTTTGTATTGTCATGCAAACACATAAAGGACTGAGTGACTAAAATAGCCTTTTCGGGCAAAGAAAATTTGGCAATCCTATTATTCACAAAGGAAAATAAAAATTGAACTAAGGATAAAATTGTCCAACAGCATCCATCAAGACTTCCATTCAGGTGGGCCATGAAAACCTTATACCCACTTAAGTTACTAAATCCATGTTTCACTCTGGATGGCTAAATGGTTAAACCGTAGTGCAGAATGAATCAAACAGTTATACCATGTTTACGTGTTACCGGTATGGGTTTCCATACCAGAATTAGTCTGCGTAGCAGGCGTAAACGGGGAAGAGGAAGGGGAGCGAGAACGCCGGAGAAAGTTGGGTTCTGGGAGCTAGGGACGAGTGAATGCATGCTACAAAGACCCCCCTTTTTTTCATCTCTACCCACCAATTTTTAGGTAATCCAATTAAGTTAACTGTCAATGCAACCGCCAATCAGAAACAGGCGCGCGTGTTTCTGCATGACTGACTTTACGCAAGAAGTTAATGGAGCGTCTAAAAATTAAGTTAGGATGAGCATTTTTTTCCAATCAAAGAATAACTTATAATTGCGCTTATTTTCGAAATAAGAGACACGATGCTTTCCTAAATAAAAATATTTATTAAGATAAACCTCTTTTTGCTTCTGAAAACCAAACGTGTTCAATTTTCGCTTCTAGGAAAGGTAAGCTTACTTTAAAACACGCAAGCGAAGAACCGTGATACATTTTGAACAGCATTTATATTGACCGAAGTGTACGTTTTGAAATTTTAAAAGTTACGGGAAAGCCATAATATGCAGAATCAGACAATTTATAAAAAATATTTCCATACAAATTTACAATCAAAAATGTAAGTTACTTTACCATGGATTACCTACAAAGTTAACAGCTTGAGTGATGTCTTATGCATGGTTCAATTTTACCTGTTACCATCCCCCCCCGGGCAACCCCCGGGACAAGTCCAGCCCTTCGGGCCCGGGGGTGGGGAATTGTCTGAAACGGTTTTGTCCCGGGAGTAGGGGGGCGGGGCAAATCGAAAATAACTTCTCGTTTTTCTTGTGAAGCACGTCACTAGCTTATCACTTCTCAGTTGACACAATGGCGCCGGACCGCGTAGAGAAGACTGCCTATTTCCAGGGAAAATCTCTAGAATTTGTAGCAGACTGGTTGGAGAAGAATAATCTCTCGAAATTATAATCTGTATTCAAAGGCACGTTTATTATAAATTGTTAAACGAAGGTGCGTTTGATGCGTACTCGAATGGATGGCGTTCATCACAAACATAGAAATATTTCTTCAGCGTATTTGTATGAAACAAATACACGGCTTTATATTAAACAGAGATCTCAGTCCAGTGTTCTTGTGAAACAAGCTAAGAAAAACTCCTTTAAAATGCTGTCATCAATTTGCTCACCGGACCTCTTTTGGGCATGTGCTATATTTAGAATAAAACATGCGGTGAAGAACATTTCTTTACTCGCCAGCCGAATGCCAGAGCGGTTAGACTTTTTCTTCAGTTTTCTTTTTCAATGTAGTGTCCAGGTTTTTTAATTCTATGTAATATCCTTCTTTCAGTAAACTCTAGAAAAGCGTTTAAGTTCTTGTCAAAACGTCTGGTTGTGCTATTGTACGGAAATCAATTTTGAACACAAGGCAACGTATTTGTGGTCGACGAGGAGTCTCGGGGGTCGGGAATTGTCTCTTTCTGCGTGCCCGGGGGTGGGGAATAGACCGCCAAGTAAGAAAAAAATTGCAAATCCCCGGGGATGTGCCCGGGGGGGGATGGTAACAGGTAGAATTGAACCCTGCATTATTGCAACTGCAGATTTCTCTTTAAAACAACCATCTGTTCTCAAAGAATAATTTCTTCGCTTTTAGTTCTCTGAACTCCACTGTTTAAGGTGTCGAGCATTTATTACGGCTTCTTTCCGATTTATAGTTCTCAAAGGGCGAGTCTTCATTCCGATAACGGGATATTTACACTGCCTTGAAAGTCAGGCGTGAAACAGTGCAATGCTTTTTTGAATCTTCTCTGACAATGACAAAATCTTGTCTTTGTAGGACCGTCTGTATCCCGTTGGCAAAACGGCTAAAACATCTCTTCCCTAACTGCCGTTTCTCGGTCTGGTTTCAAGACAATTTTGCTAGCTGACCCGGCCTGCTGCAACCACGTTTAAATCTTCTAACTGCACGTCCTCGTCAAATTACGTCATTCTCGTGGGACATACTGTCAAAAATGAACCAATCAGAAATGAAAAAATGGGTGTCTTTGTAGCAGGCGTTCCCTCGTCCCTAACCCCCAGTCCCCCATTCCCCCTCCCCATTTACGCCTGCTATGCAGGCTATACCAGAATGAGAATTTTGATTTGGTAACACTACTGGAATGAACTCACACAGGTAGGGCTCACACTGTTATGAGAAATTGCGTTGTAATCACATAAACAGATGCAAAGAAACAAGAGGGAACCGGGATGAATTTGTACCAGAATTAAAATCACACTGGTGTCATGTAAATTAAAAACACCCCCTAAAGTCGAGGCTAAAGTCGAGCAGCTCTCAAGGTTGTTTAATAAAATCCTCAAAGACCCAGGATTAGTAACACCCTGATTTCATGAAAGCGGTGCAAACTCAGACTGGTATGATTTTGTTTACATGAGACTGATCGGAAACTCCATCCCTAACTATCCAGATTACCTTTTATCCACCGCCTTGGAATGCTTCAATGCCACTTACTGAGTATGCATGCTCAAAACAAAAATCTCAGACCGGTTTGAACTCAATTCATGTTTACGTGGTTCCCCAGTCTGATTTTAGACCGTTGTGAGTCATTCGTATCAGTTCAGCAATGGTAATGAATCAAACTAGTCTGAGATGATAATTATTTTATACCGGCTTCACGTTTCATATCGCCTTCATGTAAACAGAAGCAAGCATTAGTATGGAGTTGATTGAAGTTGTACCGCCCTAAGTTGGTACCATTCTCATAGACTACGAGCAGTCTCTCAATTTTCTCTGGTGCGTGCACACTGACTAACCATACATATGTACGTTGCCCCAGATGAAATTGCATTCATACAGCTGTTTCAATTTATGTTGTCATGTGAAAGCTTAAGTCTATGCGGCAAGACCGCAGGGTAATACGGGATTTCTATGCCTAAGTTCACCAAAATCAGCAGTACCTTTCTCGCCGTGCAATAGCAAAGCATATGGAAGAGTTTTTATAGTATGAAAATTAAAAAAATTAAAAACATGAAGGAATTATTTTCAGATAGAGTTCTCGTTTAAAAAGTAACTTTTAATCTCACTGATCTTTTTGCCTACTCGGTTAAAACGGCAAATTTAAATTATGTGGGTACACATGGAGCACTTGCATTGGTATGTAAATTTGAAGTAGGAAAAACAGCATCATGAAAAATATGAAACATGAATTTTCGCACATCATAACAAGTACTAACAATTGAAAATGAAAAGCGGAATCAGGATTGCCGCTGACAATAATTGGATGGTGCCCATTTATTACTTGCACTAAGAAATCTGAAGTTCTTGACCAACTGCTAACAACCGTGAAGCTAAGACACATTTACAACTACCCACACTACCCTTTGGTCTTGTCGCGTAAGCTTGAAATGATCCGACAACCTTAATTGAAATAGCTGTATACAAAGTCTCAAGGTGTCCTTGAGCAGTAACATTCATGTTCTGGTGAAATTACAGACAGCCTGTAGTTTTAACCTGTAAAACTTTCCTGGGGGATTACAAGTCGAAAGGATTTATGTACTTCCATGGATATTTTACTCTCTGTATTAAAGCTTAAAACAAATCTTTACGGATAATGAGCAATACTTCTATGAACAACATTGCAAATTTTTCAAGATTCCTTTGTCTGTTGATTCCCAGAGGAGACTGAAGAGAAAGAAAACCAAACCAAATATAGAGGTTTGTCTGTAAAGCCTTGGAGTCATGTTAGAATTTTGAGATATCTAACGTGGGCTATTGGGAATTTGCTTGACTATGAACAAGATCTTTGACATGGCAATTCCATCAAGGTGACAAGTTGTGCTTGTTCGGTGGCATGTCTTAATCCTTGCGAGCTTCTCAGTTAGGCTAGCCTAGCTGTAAATTTTACTTTGGTTTGACCAAGAGATTTTTAACCTCCAAAAAGTCATAGGCTTACTATTGGCAATTGAGATAACTAAAATCTGCTTTGTTTCCCTTTTCAGGTTTTTATTTCATCAACCTGATGTCAGGAAAATATTAAAAGGATTTGGTTAGGTAATGTGTACTCTGAGCTAAAGTGTATATTCCCAGAGAGACATTATCAATTCAAATAAAAATTTGAAGAGCAGTTTTGAAATAAGGTTATATATTTTTGGTCTTTTTCTGCTAAATATTTTGATGTCATTGATTAGTTTGATTGAAGGCCCCTACACCAGAAATTCATAAGGAATTGAACAACTTCTTATTAGGTTCTGCATACATGTTCCCTCAATAGTACTATTAGTAAGTGGTTGATGTGTGAGAATGGAATAAATCCTGGAGTACCTCTAAGAAGTAAAGGTAATTTGGAGCCACGCCCACAAAACAATGTCTTGGACCCTTTTAGGGCTTTGCTTCAAAAGAACTGATGAACACACCCTTAACTTTTATTTGGGAGTACCCCCTCCCCCCGCCACCATTTCAGGAATGAAGATTCAGACCTATTTGATTGAATTCACTTTATGGGAAAAACTATTTCAATTGTCAATGTCTGATTCACCACAGTCTGATCCCTTCTTGTCAGTTCACTGCCTGATAGGTTTTCAGACTATCCTGAAATGATTTAGGAAGAGGTTTTTCTTTGTGTTTTCCTTTGGTACAAGATTATGGCAATCAGTAACAATGCTTATTGGTGGCATTAGATACAGTGTAAAGGCTAATAATCAGACCGAAAACAGAATTGAAATCGAAACATTTACTTCCATCACGGTCTCGGGTAGTGACAGAGTGAGTCATAGTCTGTGCATCGAATAAAGTCACTAATGATTACTGGACCATTTGTTATTCTCATTGGCAACCCTTATTGTCACGGATCGGTTAATTGATTGATTGATTGATTGATTGATTGATTGATTTTTTATGTTTAATGGGCTGATTGACTGATTCATCAACCGAGTGATTGAGTGGTTGATTGATCGACTGATTGGTAGTTAAATAGATGAATGAATTGATTCACCTGAGGCAAGGTGAACAAAAATTGCGCCCAATATTTACGTTTACGACCTACAACAGGGGCTTATTTAAAATTTATAAAACAGGTTGTAATTTAATGAGAGGTGTATTACCAATAATTAACTAATAACTATAATATTGTTTTCCGGTCCCACTTGTAATAATAATACTACTACTGCTGCTACTACTACTACTACTACTACTACTACTACTACTACTACTACTATTACTACTACTACTACTACTACTACTACTACTACTACTAATAATAATAATAATAATAATAATAATAATAATAATAATAATAATAATAATGGTCTATTCAATAGATTCCACGAGGTGCCTCTTCGTCTATTGAAACTAACTACAATCTTACACGATGAAAAATCAATTGATTTTCTCAAAGGGAGAAAATCATCTCTAAGCAATTTTTTCAAGACGCAAAGGAGGAACTTGAAAAACTGGGGTCATAAGTTTTCTCAATTTTCATTACGTTTCCATTCTAACCATCCGTAGCAAAAGACAACTAATTTATAGTTTCAGGATGCAAGTCATTTACATGGATTGATAATCACTGTAACAAGCAAAATTCAAAGATTGGAGTATTTGTTGGCAATTCGATTGTGTTCTAAAGGGCTCTTTGATTTCTTGGCACCAGTCTCTACTCACTAACAAAACATGTCGAGGACATGACGTCATTTATTCACAGGACGACATGCGCGTGAGAAGTAGGCTGAAAAAAGTCGCTCGCGGAGGGTAGTCTATTAGGGTTTGTCTGTACAAACTCTTCGCTGCTCAATCACAGCCGATTTCTTTGTTTTACCTAAACTAAAAAGAAACAATAGCTTTCCTTTTGCGAAAGATTCGTGTTGTTCAGTAACTAACCAATCTACATTTTAAGCAACTATTAACTCCATGTGGCAAATTTAGTCTGTTCAATTCTCGTGCTTAGAAGAAAAGACACCCCCCACCGTGGTACTACTGGTTGGGGGGAGGGGGGGGGGGGAGATGGAGTTGCCGCTTGGGTTTTTGTGTTTTTGTTGTATTATAGTATTTCGGAAAGAGTTTACCTTTAGTAGAAAACCTGTGATGTTGCTTTAAAAGATGAGGTATATACTATGGGTTGCGGTGCTGCCGAGGGCCCGTGACGTCATCCAAGATGACCATCATCTTGGATTTTACCCCAAATTAGAAAATTATCAGAAAACTGCTGACGATAAAACTGTTTGACGCTAGACGTATATAATACGACACAATTAAAAACCTTGCTACTTTTTTCAACACTTTGCATTTTTATCAGGGTTTATCACTAAAAAAGGTGAGAATCACGTATTTTAATTTAAAAAAAAGATGGCTCGACCCTCTCCTACTTATGATGTAATACCTGGTGACCATAGCAACCGATTCTCACCAAGCTAGTGTTAAAATGTGTCTAAGAAATATGCGTACAGCTACTGAAAACGGCAGGTGCAGATGAAAAATCATCTCGGAAATAATATACAAAAACAAATGAGGAGATATCTTGTGCGTCCGAGGATTAAAACTTAAAGTATAACCAAAAATTCCGTTGAAATATTCACCAATAGACACGCATTTTCTTTCTTCTAATACGCTTGAATTTGGAAAACTGCCAAAAGTTTGGAAAATTGCCATATAGGTTAAGAAAAAAAACCCGAGATAACAAAATAAAAATATAATATCAATTCGTTGAACAATTGGTATCATTCTTTTTTCGCTGAGCTATCTGTATTTACATATGACGACAAATAAAACTGACCAAAACATTTTTTCGTATCTGAATCAAGAGCCGTAATGAAGTTCAATAAGAGTAGTAGACTGTTTAGCTTAGGGCGTTTTGCCCATTAAACGTCACCAATGATTAGGTTAAAGCCATTTTCAGTTTCTCAGAACCGCGTTTCTTTGTTTACCTTTTTTACTTCAGGTTTTATAAATGTCAACGACTATGCCCCCAGAAAACTGGGCGACTTAATTGTCATGTTCAGACGAACTCTAGCGGTCTACCCGCCGCAGTCTCATGAGCCTGTTGGGTAGTCACGAGAGCGGATGCCGTACAACAGCTTATCAGATTGGAGTAGGACACAGTAAGCACAGTGGACTGCAGAGCCTAAAATTTGGCAATTTGCACAACCAGATTTTCTTCAATTCTTTTTGTTCATGAAATCAAAATGATTTTATTCTTCATGGTGAGCGACACCGATAATTAAACATTACTGTTCAGTAGATGTTGTTGAAATAAATATAACCTAGTAAGATTTCAGTGTAAATCTGAAATTAAAATGAAAATAGGACACAATCACTCAGTGTGGTGTGTGAACTAATAAATTACTGTGAAAATATGCACAATGCTTCTTTGTTTCTCAGCCAAGACGATTTTTTTCGCTTTAAAGGTACCACTTTACAAGGAAAATTATCACTCGTACGTCATAGTTCACCACTATGTTTTCTTTGTCTTTGCTTGTTTTAAATCGAACACGTGACGCAATAGTGCTCATCCACGAAGAAGTGTCAGGAAATAGATAGCATTCATCGGCAGAAAATCAGCTGTGTGAGTACTCGATTCAGTAACGGTGGAATTAAAAAAAAAACAATTTTGAAGATTTTAAAAGCAATGGTCGAGGTTACTGCTCTCTCATAAATGTATCACCCATAAATGTAATAACAGCTATAAATGTGATAAAAATCAACCAAAAGTGTAAGAAGTGACTAACCATAAGTGTAATAAATGTTTAACCTGAAATTTAATAATCAGACTCACCATAAGTGTAATAAATTTTAACCATAAGTGAAATAAACAGGATACTAATAGCTATTAGAATATTTTGAGTAAATGAGAACTTTTCCAAACTATTCTTTCAAGGACTTTCTTTACAATTTTCAGGTTACTCATTTTGAACAAATAAAAAGAGATTTTTGTGCACTATGGCCTTACGAGTAATCGCTTAGCGTTAATGTAATACTTTGTTGTGTTATATATTGTTAAAGTTTAAAGTTTCAAATTACGCAAATCAATCGTTAATTTTGACTTTTTTTCTTCTGTAAGTGAGTTAATTTATTGCAATCTAAAGAATGCTGGCAAAAACGCGCGAAAACAAAACTATCCATGTCACAGAGATTATATATTAATATTTAGAAATATACATTGTAGTTTGGTTGCGACGCATTCGATAGAACCCTTTAACAGTTACATGAATTGTATACTACGGGAGTGAAACGGACTACCATATTTCTGCGGCCTTAGCCACTGAGTTTTTCCCACAAACATTCGGCGGGTTGGTTACTCCCCGGCCTGTCGTGGGCTATGAAGAAAGTTCCGTGCAGCAGAATACGTTCGGCCAGGAAAATCGTGACTGAAATTTGGCAGAATTTTTACAATGCAAAACATCAGAAAGTACTTGACATTTGAACGACTGGAAGTCATGAAAAAGGGTGAGTGTACTTACTTGCGTAATATTCTAATCTCAGTGCAACAGGGAAAATGAAATGGGAAACAGAAAAAGGGAAATAAAAACTTAAAAAAAGGGAAATTGAAAGTTCCAAAATTTGAACTTGTAATTGTGGCGCTTAATTAACTAACTTCAAACTCAAGGATTCTAAATTTGAACGCGTTTTAACACCGTTTAGTGCTTTAAGCTAGCATAGTAGTGTGAGGAAAACTTGCTTAAGACAATAAAAGTAATTTTCAAGAAGAGTATGCCCAAACTACCTACAAACCCCCAGTTCTTAATCCCATTCACTGATTGAGGCCATTTCATGGACTTTTAGTACATTTATGGTTTAAAATTTATTTTTTTATTTTTGATGAGTCGGATTATTACGTTTATGCTTAAAACTTTTTCCATTTATGGTTAGTCATTTATTACATTTATGGTCGGTATTTCATTTATGGTTGATATTTATTACATTTATGGTGAGTACTACATTTATGACTTTCACTACATTGATGGGTGATACAATGCTCAAGCCACCACTCAAAACAGTATACTACATTTATGGTGGGTCAAATTATTACATTTATAATTTATGGTCGGTATTACATTTGCTATACTGCATGTAATGAAGATTGCTGCTGTTGTTGTTACATTTATGGTCGGTATTACATTATGGTTTATTCTTGTTACATTTATGGTGAGTATTACATTTATGGTTGTTATTACATTTATAGGTGATACAACTGCGACGAGATTGGGCAGCTTTACAATGATCATTGGAAATCCAGTGGTCCCGTCAAATCTGTCGGCAATGCTCTCAGCCAATGTAAACTGTAAATTTTGACAGGTCGCACGATTGAATAAACTTCGTTTTGCATTAGGTAGGGTTCTTTATATTCTCCCTTTGTTTGTTTGTGTTGTCTATTTTTCTTTGTATTCCTGTTCCTCTTTTAATTTCTATTTAAGCTTTTTTTGCAGCTTTCCATGTAAAAGTTCAACGATTCGAAAGGGCAGTTTTGGGCCAACAAGCACAGGCTGATTATTTCCCTTTGAAAATTTGGGATTCTAAAAACTAACATGAAAGCCCTATAGGGGTTTGTTTTAAAAGCATCATATCTGCGCTTGGCAATTATCAGTCGATAGTCGTTCGACAGAAACACTCTATTGTTTAAATAGAAGTAATTTTTATTAACCCCAGCAACGTCTGGTAATAAAACATTTGTGCTTCAATTTTCAAACCGCACACAACCTTCCACGCCAAAGTGCATCAGTTGGACGTGTGTCCAAGATTTTCTGAACCGCCAGAATCTTCATTGCTGAGGTAAATTTTGACAGCAGACTTTGAAGGATAAGAACTTTGAGGGTAAGTTGTTCAATGCAAATAGCCTAAGACAGCCTATTGCTCTTATTTTGAAAACTGTGAAGACGTTTTGGGTGGAGTTTTGTTGTGTAGCCACCAAATATAAGACATAAACACAAGAACTCGCGTTTCCTACAAAAGGCGAAATAGAAATTTTTCCCAAAACTAGAAGATCGTCTTAGAACGGAAATCGTCAATAATGCTGAAAAGAGTAGTTTTTAACTGACAATATGTGTAAATGTAATAGTTATATCTTACATAGGATATCTTCCTAGGAGAAAATAGAAAATTTTACCGACGTTGTGTGTATGGCGATGCCTTTCGGAAACTGTCTCGACCACACAAGCATCTGCAAGTGCGTGGCCTCTACTTGAGGAACAATTCATATAGCGCTCCGAATTGGATTCAAGATATAGAAAACGAACCTTTCAAATAAACGACTTATTATCTCGTATAAGAAATTGTTAACTTTTTTGGTAGAAAGGTAAGTTAAAAAGTGAAATTATTCATTTCATTCAATCTGAATTTAGAGACATTCCCACAAGAAAAAATAAATTTTCTATGTTACGTTGGTCTCTTTTTGCGTCTTATATTCATTTTTAATTTTTTTGACATTTAAAACAGCTTTAAAAAATCCTGATTTGATCCGTTTTCTTTAAATATGGCTTCTATTTTGCAGTTACTTTGCTTTACTTAGAATACAGGAGTTCCCGTGAATATTTCGTTGGAAAGTGGCCAAACAAAAGATGAATAACTCCACGACAGGTTTGTCCCACGTCACGTTTAATGCTTTTTCAGTCAGTTAATTTATCAAACACTAGCTCATACATTCGTAAATATTGATTCTAGTTATTTATGGCAACCAACTCCATTAATATTTTTCTCAGTTCCACTCTTTTCAACTGACATTTAATGTTCAAAGCAGGCCGCCTTTCTGTAGAAATTTATTGCCATCTTCCCGTAAATAAAGAAACGTTCTCCAGCTGACAAAAGAATTGTTAAATGGGGTTACTGAAAACAAACATTAATAAATTTTCACAGAAGAGTCCTCCGGAATATCTTGCAAGTAAATTACAATAGTCCTGTCTTGAATTTCGCTGAACAAAAATAATCCAGACTCTTTTCTGCAGGGTTTAGTTCAATTTAAAATAAAATATGCACAAATGCCAGCAGGAAAGTGCTCAATTCTAAAATAACACATACACAGAGTTGTGAATATTTCATCTTCTTGCTGGTATTAGGGAACATTTTACATCAGATTGAGACTAACTCTTAAAAATGGTCGTTAGCAGTTTTATTCATCAGTCTAGGTGAGCTCGAAACTGGAATATTTCAACAATCCCGGATCATTTGAGCATTTTTATTGGATTTAGTTTGATTATTTTGGAATCAAAGTGGTGGTTTTCTGGGGTTTAAATTTTTAAAAGTTCCAGAAATCCAAGATGGCGGATGGTTTGAAAAAATATTTACACCTGTCTTCTTCTGGTCGTATTGCGCGTAACATGGTAATCACATTAAAGTGATATTATGATAGCCCACTTAAAAAAAGGAAGGCCAGTCATTCCAGCAAGTCAGTCAGTCAGACAGTCAGTCAGTCAGTCAGTCAACAGCCAGTCAGTCAGTCAGTCAGTCAGTTAGTCAGTGTTTCGCACTGACCACGATAACAACAGTCCGTAGATTCCAACACAACACAAGTCGATAGGTTTAATATGTTCGAATACCTAAAAGGGATACACAAAGTGATGTAGAAAAAGCCAAAGGACCAAAAGCGACTACGAACTGCATTGTAAACAAGGCAAAACGACGGCTAAAGTACTCACTATGGATCCTGGGGTCAGTGCAAAGGAATACGTTAGAACAGCGTTCAGTCTTTGTCCTTACAGCGTTCAATAGCGAATATCTAGCTTTCATAGCCTACATTTTTACATGCATGCTGCCAAGATGGCGGACTCCGAACTCAAAGCTACAAAACAATGTCACGTGACTTGTAGGTCCCAGTTTAAAACGAGGGCTCGAGCGCGAAACAGTCAGTCAGTCAGTCAGTCAGTCAGTCAGTTAGTCAACAGCCAGTCAGTCAGTCATTCAGTCCAGCAAGTCAGTCAGTCAGACAGTTAGTCAGTCAGTCAGTCAGTCAGTCAAACAGCCAGTCAGTCAATCAGTCAGTCATTCAGTCCAGCAAGTCAGTCGGCCGGCCGGTCGGTAGATTGGGCGGTCAGAGAGTCCGTCAGTTAGTTAGTCGGTGTCAGGAAGTTGGTCAATCTATCCAAAACTCTTACTTGTTTATTTTTATTTATTCATTTATTTATTTATTCAGATGTTTCAACGTCTCCGATAGTTCAGGATCCAGGTGTCACCGTGCAAGTGGTTTTCACTGTATTGGCAACGGTCATTGTCACTCTTGACCTGATCGGCAACGTCATCGTTATACACGTGATCCGCACAAGAACGCCTATGCGCACTTCAAGCGATCTTCTTGTTGCTAACTTAGCAGCCGCTGACTTTTTGATGATACCAGTCACCGCCAACTTGGTCAAATTTTATTTCAGAGGAGGAGACTGGTTTGGAGGCATTATGGGACAGATCACGTGCCGATTGTCCTTCTCGTTCCAGGCATTATCGGTATTAAGTTCTGTTTACACTATCCTCGCCATCAGCATTGACCGTTTTTGCGTCGTTTGTTTTCCACTGAAGATAATAGTCACAAAAACTCGCATTAAATTTTGCATCGTGTGCATATGGTTAGTCGCAATTACCTTTGCAACTCCACCGTTTGTTGTCGGAACACTGTTAGCCGTCAGAAAGAAACACATTTGTGTTTCAGTTTGGGAAAAGAGTGTTGTCTCCTCTAGACATTACACGCTTCTCTTTGTGGTGTTTAGCTACTTTGTTCCTTTGTTAACCATAGCAACGATTTATCTCATCATCGGAATGAAGCTATGGAACAGCGTCGCCCCAGGCTACCACTCGGAAGAAGCAATTGAAAGAATGAGGGCCACCAGACGTAAACCCACTAAAATGCTCATCAGCATCGTGGTCGTGTTTGCATTGTGTTGGCTTCCTTTGCAGACTGGAGTAGTCTTCAGGTGGTTTGCGCCAGAGTTCTATGACATGTACGTTCCTATGAAAGTACGGTACATTTTTCAATGGTTTGGGATTGTAAACAGTGCCATCAACCCATTCATTTACCCGATTTTCAGCCAGAAATTTCGTTCAGAATTCAAGAGAATCCTTTGTTTTCCTTGCTTTAAAGCACGCACGCAAAAATCGTTTGATTTGACTCTAAAACGAAAACTGAATTTTGGCCAGGTCGAGTGGAAACTAGAAAATTCCAATGTAAACGTCACACGAAGTACGCCCTCAACCCCCATAAGTTCAACACGAAATGGTGTAGAAACTTCTCTTTAAACGATATGTTTGCACTCCATGTCAGATCACACATTCCCTGCTAGCAGAGGCCCCTTTTCCTTTGTATTCGCTGAGCTGACGGACGGGACGAAAAGGGACCTCTGCCATGGGTCGAAATGAACTGTGTTGAGCATGCGCCACGGTTACCTAGCGACCGAAACGTCACGTGATGCTTTTAGCACGTGATCAGCTGACGACTCCCACCTTTCTCGACTAGTGCGCCAAAAAACACCTGCACGGTTTGGTTGTCGTGAATGGCGAGTTCACCAAAACCCTAAAAAAAGTAGACAGTTCGTCTAGAGATAGTTGTTGTCTAATCTACGGTATTACTTTCAAGTTATCTGGACAACGAAGCTTTTTTAACATGACCACAACTCCAAGAATCAAAGAGAATTTAACCCATTGAAGGCTGCGTGTTTTATGATCGCTTCACTAAATTAGCAGTTGTTAATAAACAACCCATGTGCAGCACAAAAGGACAATTTATAGGTTCGAAAAAACAACACTCACTTGATCTAGAATAGTTAAAATTTCTTACTTTTAAATAAAATACGCCAGTTGTCAATTAAGAATTTGCCAAAAATACAGTCTGTTTAGGTCAGATTACTACTTTTCGAAATTTTATGAATAAGGTACACAGAAGAAGAGACAGTAAGCTTTTCTAAATAATGCATTTATTAAAACATGCCTTTACTTGTTTCTGAAGACCAAACGCGTTCAATTCTTTCTTCGAGGAAAGCTACGCGCAAGCGATTTCGCTCGATGTGCAAGTTATTTTGAAGAGCATTTGGTGATGCGAACTGTGCACGTTTTTCAAAACTTTTACGAAAACTGTAAGGAATATGAAGAATCCCTCAATTAAAAAGCGATTTCGATACAAATTAACAATCAAATGTGTAATTTACTCTACCGTAGATTCGCAGAAGTGCTGGAACATTTCACAGAAAGTCCGCAGCTCGAAAAATCTTTGGAGGTGGAAGGTTGTCCTTCGCCTTGACAGATGTTTTCTTCGCTCTAAATTCCATTCCTTAACTTGTCGAGTGTTTCTTAGAGCTTCTTCTTTCGATTGTTGATCTTTCCGTCGTCCATGTTAACAAAAACGAGGGAAAGTAAACGTAACTCTTCACGAGTTTAGTTCTCTTTCCAGGACGGCATGTTACTATGCGGGCTCACTAAATAACAGCGGAATAACTGTAAAGGAATGCGCGAGATACAGTGGGCTCAAGTCACGGTCAGCAAACAATACAGGGAGCATGCGTTTCGGAAACCGCCGTCCACGACCATGGACGGCGGTTGAATCAAAGGGAGTTTCGACCCATGGCAGAGGTACCTTTTCGTCCCGCCCGTCAGCTCATCGAATACAAAGGAAACGGGGCCTCTGCTAGCAGGGAAGATCACACAGAGTGGTCTCTTAACATGTAGAGGAAGCCTTGGACGGAAAGGAGTGTCCAACAAAAAGGCATCCCACTTTTTTTGGTGTTGCCAAACTTGCTTTCAGTTTTTAGAACAGTTCTTGCTTCAAGCAAACCGAACAAGAAAAAAAAAACTTCCCTTAAATTATACGAACTCAAAGCCCGCTTAGATCAATATACACGCCACCAAATATTGCAATGATCATGAGTAAGTAACCATCGCAGTGAGGCTATCAACCTGAGCCGTTCTTTAAAAGAAAGGATTCGAACCAGGACCCTGCGATCCCCTGGGAACTGTACTATTAAGTTAACTGGTCATTTGTGAGTTCACATTAAACTGGTAGAAAATGAATGGGTGGATGTGAATATCTTTCTTTATATACAGTTTATATAGATTACATACCTGATCTTATAAAAAACTGGCCAACCTAGCGTTTTATTGATATCACTGAACAGGAAAATTCCTCATTTTGCTGTATACCACATTTTACAAGCTAATTCTTACCATGTGATTTTGCAATTCACTCAAATGTTGTCTAAATTATAACAAAAATCCATGCCAGCACTTGAAGAACCACTCCTCTATTCCCATTAGCTGCTTGAGAACTCACCTCACTTAGGGTGCATCAATTCAACAGAACAGCGCGCGCTACAGGCTACTGCGGTCTGTTGGAACCCTTTTACGGATTTTAGCACAGAAAATTAGTCTTAAATGAGTGTACTGCAGGGATTAAGGCACATTGACGTTCCCATCCAACTTTCAAAACGGAACAAACCCTACCTGCCTATTTATTGTAATGAAGTACAGCCCAGGAATCAGCCCAAAATGAGTGCGATTGACTTTCAAAAATATAATATTGTACAAAGACTTAACCCAAGTTTTAAATAACGCCCCCCCCCCCCCCAGATTAAACGCGGGGAACACCAAACGCATGATGTGGTCTGTTAGCCCTGGTCATGTCTTTCTTTTACACAAGTCCTTTCTAGGAACTGATCCGCTGTCGTATTTGCCGAATAAAAGTTGTGTAGGGATCCCTTTTTCAAAACTCGAGGTATATATGTAAGATTTAGTTTATAAATTCAAATGTTCAAACACTTTGAAAAGATTTGATACATAGGTATGTTCACTAGGAGGATGGAGGGAAGGAGAACGAAAATATGAGAGAAAATGGAGGTTGTGATGAGAAAACTAGGATACTGTTGAGTCAAATATTATCTTGAAATTTAATAAAATAGAATAGTTTATGTCTTTTGAAATAATTAATTAATTAATTTTCTCCTTTTTTCATGATTTTTTATTTACTACTTATTAATTGTACATTACCTCGTGATGTGCCTAGATTAAGATCCACTCAAACCTGATCTTAGATCACATTTCTACAGTCTAGAGTATATATATGTTAATTTGTACAGCCTCATAATTTACTTAATTACTAGTGGTGACTTCCTTGTAAGGGATTGCCAAATCTTGTTTGAGGTTTTCCCCAGTTTTAATACAACGGTTCTAACTTGTATTTTCTACTGAAAACTTATTAAAGTTAAAAGTAAAGTTAAAGTATTGTTTATTGTGCGCTTTTACAACTTTATTAAAATAATTTGCTTCAGTGGGTTTGCTTAATTTGTGATGTTGTTCAGCCACACTTGGCTTTTATTCAATTTTAGCGCAAAAATGTACAACGCAAAACAAAGTATACGTTTTTGTAAGGTAATAGAGCAAAACGTATAAGTATTAGATTCGTATGCAATCAGCAGTCCTGTTGGCAGCTTATTGTGTTGAAAAAAAACGAGGAATACAGTTACTTTCATATCAATGGTTTACCATTGGTAATGCAGGGGTGTGCAAGGTGAATACTCCGCCTCCTCTTCCTCCTCCTCTTCCTCCTCTTCCTCCTCCCCCTCTTCCTCTTCTTCCTTCCCCCTCCTCTTCCTCCTTCTCCTCCTCTTCCTCCCCCTCCTCTTCCTCCTCA
Organism: Siderastrea siderea; assembly: GCA_964030785.1. Taxonomy (NCBI): domain Eukaryota; kingdom Metazoa; phylum Cnidaria; class Anthozoa; order Scleractinia; family Rhizangiidae; genus Siderastrea; species Siderastrea siderea. Next base: position 29,405,773 of record OZ034975.1, read on the forward strand.
TCCCCCTCCTCCTTCCTCCTTCTCCTCCCCCTCTTCCTCCTTCTCCTCCTCCTCTTCCTCCTCCTCCTCCTCCTCCTCTCCTCCTCGTCTTCCTCCTCTTCCCCCTCCTTTTCTTCCTTCCCCCTCCTCCTCTTCCTCCTCCTCCTCCTCCTCTTCCCTCCTCTTCCCCCTCCTCTTCTTCCTTCCCCCTCCTCTTGCTCCTTCTCCTCCTCTTCCTCCTCCTCCTCCTCCTCCTCCTCTTCTTCCTCTTCCCCTCCTCTTCTTCCTCCCCCTCCTCTTCCTCCTCCTCCTTCTTCTCCTGTTCCTCCTTCTCCTCTTCCTCTTCCTCCTTCTCCTCCTCCTCCTCCTCTTCCTCCCCTCCTCTTCCTCCTCATCCCCCTCCTCCGCTTCCTCCCCCTCCTCTTCCTCCTTCTCCTCCTCCTCCTCCTCTTCCTCCTCTCCCCCCTCCTCTTCTTCCTTTCCCCTCCTCTTCCTCCTTTACCTCCTCCTCTTCCTCCTTCTCCTCCTCCTCTTCCTCCTTCTCCTCCTCCTCTTCCTCCTCTTCCCCCTCCTCTTCTTCCTTCCCCCTCCTCTTCCTCCTTCTCCTCCTCTTCCTCCCCCTCCTCTTCCTCCTCATCCCCCTCCTCCTCTCCCTCCTTCTCCTCCTCCTTCTCCCCCTCCTCTTCCTCCTTCTCCGCCTCCTCTTCCTCCTTCTCCTCCTCCTCTTCCTCCCCTCCTCTTTCTCCTTCTCCTCCTCCTCTTCCTCCTCCCCCTCCTCATCTTCCTCCTCTTCCCCCTCCTTTTCTTCTTTCCCCCTCCTCTTCCTCCTTCTCCTCCTCCTCTTCCTCCTCCTCCTCCTCCTCTTCCTCCTCTTCCCCCTCCTCTTCTTCCTTCCCCCTCCTCTTCCTCCTTCTCCTCCTCTTCTTCCTCCTCCTCCTCTTCCTCCTCTTCCCCTCTTCTTCTTCCCTCTCCCTCCTCCTCCTCCTCCTCCTTCTCCTCCTCCTCTTCCTCCTTCTCCTCCTCCTCTTCCTCCTTCTTCTCCTCCTCCTCCTCCTCTTCCTCCCCCTCCTCTTCCTCCCCCTCCTCTTCCTCCTCATCCCCCACCTCCTCTTCCTCCCCCTCCTGTTCCTCCTTCTCCTCCTCCTGTTCCTCCTTCTTCTCCTCCTGTTCCTCCTTCTCCTCCTCCTGTTCCTCCTTCTCCTCCTCCTCCTCTTCCTCCCCTCCTCTTCCTCCTTATCCCCCTCCTCCTTTTCCTCCTTCTCCTCCTCCTCTTCCTCCTTCTCCTCCTCCTCTTCCTCCTTCTCCTCCCCCTCTTCCTCCTTCTCCTCCTCCTCTGCCTCCCCCTCCTCTTCCTCCTTCTCCTCCTCCATATCCTCCTTCTCCGTCTCCTCTTCCTCCTTCTCCTTCTCCTCTTCCTCCTTCTCCTCCTTCTCTTCCTCCTTCTCCTCCTCCTCTTCCTCCCCCCTCCTCTTCCTCCTTCTCCTCTTCCTCCTCCTCTTCCTCCCCCTCCTCTTCCTCTTCCTCCTCCTCCTCTTCCTTTCCCTTCTCTTCCTCCTTCTCCTCCTCCTCCTCCTCTTCCTTCCCCTCCTCTCCCTCCTCCTTTCCTCTTCCTCCTCATCCCCCTCCTCCTCTTCCTCGTTCTTGTCCTCCTCTTCCTCCTTCTCCTCCTCCTCTTCCTCCTTCTCCTCCCCCTCTTCCTCCTTCTCCCCCTCCTCTTCCTCCTTCTCCTCTTCCTCCTTCTCCTCTTCCTCTTCCTCCTTCTCCCCCTCCTCTTCCTCCTCCTCCTCCTCTTCCTCCTCCTCCTCCCTCTCCTCCCTCTCCTCCTGTGTCTCCTCTTCTTCCTCAACCACAGTTTTTTTCTTATGGCTGAAGGAGAGAAGACCAACAAACCAAGGGGGTTCTGGAGTCGAAAAATACTGAAAATGTTTAAATTATAGGCGTCTAATGCTTTGGCGGCTGCAGAGCGTTTCGTAAAATATTTGATGGAAGATGAACATGATAACCTTTGCTTTGTTAGGCATAGATACTTGCCCTTGAACATTATCCTCGAAGCTCAGAGTTTTTTTTTCCGAACTTCTCTTTCGGAAAAACTGTTCATAGGTCGGAGAGGTACGATCGTCCGGGTTAGTGTAGTTCTGAGAATGACTATTTGCGATGACATTGGCTGACGTTTCGACGACCTAAGCGGAAATAATCATTAGAGGCAAGAAAGGAATCTGTCCGTTTCTTAGAACAGATGATCTTGGCGGAAAGTATTCTATTGTGCCAAATACAGGTTGTTGCTTGTCTATCGCACGAGTACAAAAAACACGTGAGATAAATACCGAATATGTTTCTTTTGGTAAGGCTCCCAATCCAGGAAATGTTTATGTTATGATTTTGTACCACGTGGTGTGTTTCATCCAATGAGCGAGTGCGAAAATTAATCGTTGGGTTATTAGAGAACCAATATACAGCTCATTCTCGCGGAATATTGTTTTATCATTTAATTAAATGCTGATTTAATATAAACTGTGTGATCGATTTAGGGGGCTATCAACCTTAGACAGAAATGAAATAAGGTCCATGCTAGAGGGTGACTACATAAACGGGATGTCTCTTATGAAAGAGATAATGCCAATCCCATTCTATTACCTTTTTTTAAAGTAAACAAAATGTTCCGTGCTACTCAGTTGCGGGTACAGTCACCAAAACAGAGCTCCCGGAACTTGGTTTAAAAAAATAAGGATAACTAGAATTAAAACAAGTAACCTGTTGGATACATCATACAATTCAGTTGTGGCTATATTACTCACAAGTTGTGAGCTGCACCTATATAATACTATATTGACCATACTACTAATACTAAATTGTCTCTAATGTTTAAGAAAAGTTGACATTGCAGATAAATGTCTACGAATAATGGTATTTTAAGTTGTATTTACACAAATAATCTTCTCCTCTTCGGTCTATTGAATCCAATTTGCAATATATTTTTTCTTTTCTTTCGTCTTCTGTAATTAGTCATCATTTATTTTGTAATCACACTCTTTTGTTAAAATTTTCTTATATAGAGAGAGTAGTTACAATTGTGCTATGTTCTGTAGAACTGATGATGGATGTTGAACATCCGAAACATGTCTTCCTCAAAACTAAAACGTGTTGTCGTCTTTCTTAACTGCGTGATTTCGTTGCTGCTAGCAAGAAACTTCGGTAAAATATTTTCCATGATATTTAACAATTATTCGCCGAAGGTGAAGTGAATATTGTGGAACAATCCCCGAGACGAATTCGAGGGAATTATTCCGCAATATCCGCTGAGCCTGAGAAGAATAATTGTTTTAGTATAATTGCTCAGGTTATTATTATCAGAGCAAATGCATTTTCTTTTTCCTTTTCTCCAGAAACATCAAAAATCGCCCGGTGGCCATTTTGAAAATTAGTGCTTCAGTATTATAATCACTTCGCGCGGGGTGATTATAGCAAGTTATGACGTAATCCTCGACCAATCAGTGCGGGCGCTTCTCTATAATCACCTGAGCAATTGTACTAAGATATGATATGATATGACACGATATGATATGAAATGATATGATATGATATTTATACCTAATCGTACCTTTTTGGTATGCTTCGGCGGCATATCAGGCGAGTTTGGTCGAGCCATGGTTCGTATTTTGGCGAGACGCAGTCGAGCCAAAATACCCATGGTGAGACCAAATGAGCTTGATATGCTGCCGAAGCGTACCATAAAAGGTGCGATTAGGTATTTACCGTACCCAAATTCGTCCTAAAAACCGTTTTTTTTTTAGTTACCGTGATCAGTCAGGCGTTGTAGAGCGACACGTATTTACACTTTTCTGGTGGTCAATACTCTTCTCTAACTCCTCATCTGCCATTTTATTTAATTCTTTTGTTTGGAGTTTTATTTTCTGAATCTTGGAAGTCCAAGTTAAGAAAGAAATTTGGAAAATCCGGCTCCATTTTGAAACCCAAAAAGTTTTAGCGCTGTCCGTAAAGTTCACGCGAGCGCCCGCCAGTGTAGCCGCTTCCAATTTTGGCCCGAAATTGTATTTTTTCCCCTCTCTAACCGTTAAACAAATTACTTTCTCGTTTAACAAATGTAATAGTTTTACGTTTCGTTGTATTTCTGTTGTAATTTTCGCCTCTAAAGTCTGCAAAAAAATGCGAGTTTCACAAACTGTCCATGATATCGTAGGATATCACGTCAATGACTTGATATCGTAGAAAATCATGACATTAAACAAGGCCTCTGATTGGCTAATTCACAATTTGGGTACGGTAAGATATGATATGATATGATATGATATGATATGATATGATATGATATGATATGATACGATACGATATGATATGATGTGATATGATATGATATGATATGATACGACATGATATGTGATATGGTATGGTGTTATACAGTGTCCTGTACACCTTCCTTTATGCCAAAAACCAAACTGAAAGAAATAGGCTAATTTGCATATATTAAAATTCAGTCTTAAATAATAGGCATCAGTTCAAGGCTTAGGGGAAAAAACCCATATAAATCCTTATATTAGCCCCCAAAGCCTTGAAGTTATGTCTATTGTTCTAAGTTGAATTTTAATATATCGAAATAGGGCTATTAGTTCTGTAAATTCATCATAAACGTTTTCTTTCTTTTAAAGAGATGTTATTAAAGTAATTTTTATGCCCCTCGGAGGAGAGCTTGGCGTGGTGTTATTTGATGTCTTCAGAAGACTTTTCTCAGTTCCCTCTGCGCTCGATTTTACCAGCCCCGTTGTCATTGTCACATCAGATTTCTTGCGACCAGGTTTCCTACGACAAAGAAAGCAAAGGATCCTCTTGAATTCTAATCGAAACTTCTCGCAGAAAATCGGGTAAATAAATGGATTTATAGCACTATTAGCGATCCCAAACCAGGGCAAAATGACGTTCATTTTAAAAGGAATGTAATTCCAGTATATTTCTGGTGTGAAACGTCGTAACACTTCCGCTGTATGCAAGGGAAGCCAACATAGTGCGAACACGACCACGATGCTGATCAGCATTTTCGTGGGCTTGCGTCGCGTGGCCCTCAATCTTTCCATTGTTTCTTCCGAGTGGTGGCCTGGCGCGATGCTTTTCCAGAGCTTTACACCGGTGATTATATACAGCGTCGCTATGGTTACCAAGGGAAAAATGTAGCTTGTCACTACAAAGAGAATCGTATAACTACTCGAGGACATTCCAGTGTTTTTCCACACTGGAACACAAATGTGTTTCTTCCCGACAGGTAGCGCTGTTGCTACCACACACTGGGGAATTGCAAAGGCAACTGCAACCAGCCATATGAACATAATACTCAGTTTAACACGCGTTTTGGTCAATATCCTCTTCAATGGAAAAAACACGGCACAGAAGCGGTCAATGCTAATGGCAAAAATACTGTAAACAGAACTTAACACTGACAAGGCCTGAAGCGACATGGCCAACCGACACGTGATCTGTCCCATGATGTCTCCAAACCAGTCAAACTGGACGAAGAAAAATTTCACCAAATATGCAATGACTGGTACCATCAACAGGTCCGCGATTGCGAGGTTGACGATAAGAAGATCTATGGTAGTGCGCACGGGCGTCCGTGCACGAATCACGTGGATAACGATGGCGTTACCAATCATATCGAGAGTCACAATGACGGCTGCCAACACAGTTAAAGCCACTGTCAAAGTGTCTCCTAGATCCATGTCTATTACCGTGGACTTTTGCGGGTTGGTTATTCTTTCTGTAGATCAGAAAACACAAGAACGAAAGTTAGTAGTAATTTCTAAATCTTCCTACCACTGATATTTACTCTAAATTTCTAAAAACCATCACTTGCGACGTTTCCAAAATTCTTGGAATAACATCGTTCAGTTGGAATATTTAAAATGTATTAAAATTTATTCGGGCAGAAGGTGTGTAATTTGACTATTTCTTTTTACTTATAATGACATCTTTTCATTCCGTTTTATTTCATTTGGCTTAGTATGATGCATTTTCTTTCTTTCTTTCTTTCTTTCTTCATTATTTATTTGTATCTTATTTAACTTATTCATTTACATTTATTCATTTACTTCACTTTTATTTAGCTTGAGCACGTTAACAAAATTCTGTGGTGTACCAGTTAAATAAAAGCAAGAGGGGATAAAGGGGTGGGAGCGTTAATCCTCCATATAGGGGCTTTTACCATCCTAATCCCTCTAAAATTATTTTTAGCAACATAATGACGGGAAATTCAAATTTCAAAACGTTACATCTTTTGAGTGAATAAACATGTTTCAATTTTTTCCACTTTTAGATCCTCGTGACAAGGTCTTTCAGAAACCTTCGTAAGATATCTCGTAATACTAATAGCAAAAATGTTGTGGAAACTTTGTGACGTCATTTTCCCGGCGAAAAATGTCAAAAACGGAAAAACTAAAATCAGGAAATTTTTACAGAATGCTGAGTACTATATTGCTGCGAAATTTCGGGTAATTGCTTCAAAACTCAATAAGTTATTTAAAATTTGAATTTCCCGCCATTTTGTCACTAAAAATAAGTTTAAAATAACTTAAGAGGGATTACGATGGGGATAGGGAACGTTCCTGTGGGGCTGTTTACCATGCTGTACTGACAAGACCCTTTTTACTGCTGTGGAGCAAATCCTTAAGGGCGTTATGTTACAGATTGTACTAAACTAACCTCGACAAAACATTTCTCTACAATTTTCCTGGCAGAATAAATCACGATAGCATTTGTTTCAAATTGGATGTTCCAAAATTCGTTGGCGAACCAAAGCATTACTTCAAAGAACAAAAACACATTCCATTCTGCTTGTTCAGACAGTACACAGACCAAAAATTTTAATTATTAATCATTAGTCTTGAGTTATTTGATCAATTAATCCTGGTTTCCCCTGTTCACAGAGTCAAACTTGGTTTTCAATTTCGCGTTTATTGGTTTGAAGTCTCTAGAAGTTCAGTCTTAAGATTTCCCTTCATATGGCAACTTTTCACCAGAACTTTGCTCTGGTTTTTCTGTTTCTCCGTCATTATTTTGCAAAAAATGATTCCTCATTTGTATTCATTTTCAAACTTTTGCGTCGTCAAGATGAAAAGGTGAAATTCTTGACAGTGGATAGACGCACTAAAATTAATTCCATTAAACAAGAAAAGTTTTGACTGAATTATCATTGGTAAGACACTTAGCTATATTTTGTTTACGAGACAATCTTTTGCTACATTTTAACTAGCCGGTCTCAGACATTTGCTGTCATTCCGCCTGATATGAATTCAGACAAGAAAGACAGGCGTTCTGACCTTATCATCAATTAATGGCTTGAAAGCCATTTATTCTACGTGAAACTTGTCTTAACGAATTAGTATTGAAATTGACAAGGGAATTCGAAATTATAACAATTTCCAGTTTTTAATGCTTTTATGCCAGGAAGTTTATTTAAAATCAATTAAGAAGCAGCAAGAATTATTCTGACCTTCAAGTTGTCTAATATCAGCGTTTAATTTCCTTACATTATAACGAAACAGTCTCAGATAATTTTATCTCTCCGCCTGATTTAAATCCAGATAATATAACGGACTGATAATATCCTAAAGGATAGGCGTGCTGAGCCCTTCGTTAACGGATTGAAAGCTATTCATTCTTTGTGAAACTGGTATTAAAGAAATTAATAGTGGTGGAATTGACACGGAATTTAAAATAATGACGCTGTTCATTATAAAAGCTTTTATGCCTGCTTTTATTAATTAAAAAGCAGGAAGAGGTTTTCTGAAATTTGCTGATGCAATACTGTTATGTGATCCATATATCTAACTTTTGCCAATCTACTTAAAAACTTTTTTTTCCTGAAATTAAAAGTTGTCTAATATCACTTTCAAACCAGATTTAAAAGCAGGAAGAATTATTCTTGATACAAGCACTCTCGCTGTTATGTGGTCAATAAATCAATCTGCATTGGGAGTCTAGTTTAAAGCTGCTTCTAAGGCTGAAAACATTTAAAAACACTTTTATTTCTACTTAACTCTATGCATGCTTGAAAAATTTTGGGAAACAAAAATTGTCTTAAAATAGAAAGCACTTTCCTTATTCATATTATCAATCCGAATTTTTGCTGTCTAATAAGAAATGCTTTCATGCATCAATATTTCATATTTCATCTGAAACCAATTTAAAAACAGAATCAAGATATTTATTCTGCTAGTCATCAGTCCAATGCTGTTATCTGATCCATGCAAAAAGATATTGATACTGTGCAAATCGCCCTAGGCCTTTTGTTGATCCTTTATTTAGCCTAGAGCGCTGCAAGGTTATTGAGTGCTACTCAAACTATGGAAATTTCTATTTCATAAAAAGAGAATTAAAGTTTATTTGGCATGTTTTATCCGCTTAGCTATTTTGCTTGGAATTACAGGAAGCTATTTCAACCTTCTCAAACGTTATGCATTGCGTGCGATTTTTATTTCTTAATGTTGCCAAATTTCACTATATCTGAGTGACTGCACTTGTTAGATCGAGATATAAGGATCACGCATTCAAGTTTCGAAAATTATCTTATTACAGTTCAAATTTCTTTGCTTTATAAAATTATTCGTTAAGCATAAAGATTCCTTTTCTGTGTTGTTTATTATGCTGTACTAAGTTGCTCTAACTTTTGAGTCGGTGGGAGAAATTATAAATAAAGTACTAGTGTAACCATTAATTTGACGCCATTGAGCAGTTCTCTCACTTGGCGTTCTTGTGTGTAATTTGGTCTTTTTGGTAGGGCTAGAAGTAAAAACGATAAAATAAAGCATTTATTTTTTCATTTGAAGGTAATGATGGCATTGATATATGTGACAAACCTGGTGTTGAATTATTCATAGTAATAAGAAGCGGATAATTCTCTGCCTTACACTAGTCTGCAAAAAAAGGAAAAAAAAAGATATTTTAGAACTGGCCCAAGATAAAAAGAAAAAGAACGAGAAAAGGGAGAAAAGAAAATAAGGTGAAGAAAAGTACGATAAAGCCTTATATACTCCCCATGTTACTAACACACGGGGGGAGGGGGGGAACTCAAAGAATTTCCTTGCAAGGGTTATCCGTCACAGGGTAAGTACCCTTAGCCTTAAATAAAGGGAAATAATGTGCATTTTTTTCTTACCGAAATGGTACCTCTTCAGCATACCAACAACAATTCCATTCCATTTGTGACAAGATTTTGAAACTTGATTTTCGTACCTAGACAGCTTCTATCTCTTAATACGGTTTCAGGTTGACTTTAGCGACCTTTTTAACATATCAAAAGGTAAATTTCCCTGCCCATTAATATAGCGCAAACCACAAAGAGGCACCCTTTTCGGACGAGCCCTCCTGTGTAGCCCACTTCAAGGAGTTTACCAATTCCTCTCTCCTCCCCCAGCCTTAGGGGGTGGAATATAATGCAATGTCCTTCTGCAAACTCTAAGTTGAAAATGAAAACATTAGGGAAATGTTAACAAAGAGTAAAATGATATTGTTTTTGGTACGTGTTGAGGTGACCCCCCCCCCCCCCCAAAAAAAAAGGCTGCCATGATGTTGCCGACCAGGAGTTAATTTTAATTAGCCCATCAACATCTGCAAAACAGTAGGAGGGGACGTTTTGAGGTTGCTTCCTGCGAAGCAATTAACTGGGAAATAGCATAGAAAGGTTGACAGAGTATATACATAGGTGCACTGAAATAAGATGTTTCTTTGGCATCACAGCGACCATTTAACTCACTAAAACAACAAATTCTCCCACTTTTTCACACACCGCTAGCGCAAAATAGGAGAGCGCGAATAGGACATTCACTGAAAATGTGAGAATAGAGTAGGATCCAGAACCCTCGAGCCGCCAAAGAAATCGCAAAATTTTTCGAGTCAAGGAAGCTTTGAGTTATCAGGGGTAAACAAACCAGTAGAAGAAATTGCATTCTCTCTCTGTTCGAGTGACCACGTACAGTTTGAATTATATGGGTTCAAGTTGTCAGGATTCTCCGTAACCAAAGGCTCGAAAATGTAGTTTCCTTTTGCTAGGAGAAGACTTAAAGATGAAAAAGTTGTCATGTTTGCTTTTAACTTCCAGAAGACAGCAATAAAGCGGAAATTGGTGACAACTCTGATGCGGAATTATGCCCGGCGCTGAATCAATATTTTCTTCGATGTGTACTTGTTTGCAAGAACTTAACAATTTCAGTAGAATCATTTTTTGTTACAAGGCCGAATAAATCGCACTGGCATACGATCATTACTACAACTGCCCTTTATACAGTGCGGCTGAAAACGATCGACCATGAATAAACTTCTCACTGGCAACCAAACATGTACAAGCCATGATTTATATTGGTTAGTTTGAACGATATTCAGCCATGCTTTTTAAATGAAAACTAAAGGTGAAAGAAAAAGAAAGGAAAAAGTCGTGTTTGTTTGATCGTAGTTATTGTCTTAAAATATGTTGAAACAGTCTTGTAGCATTCGTTTAGTCTTCTGACCGAAAAAAAAAATTGTAACCAGTTTGTGGTAACCAGTGCGTGTAGCCGAAATGATAAATTCAAATAAACAGAGAGCGAAGAAAACGAAAGAAGTGCAATCTCCATGAGAAATTTAAATTTATAAGAAGCCGGAAGCAGCTCAGCAAAAGGACTGACGAAAAACAATGATCAGTGCATAAATGCAAAACGATTTCGCAGTTACGTGTACGATTTCATTTCTTTCAGATCGAGCCACTTTAAAAACTTAAAATGGTGTTATTTCTTTGTGTAATTAGTTTTCTGGTGATTTTAAATGGCTGGCTACCAAACAAACCACAACCAAAAAATTTCGCCAATTAGCGTTCTTTACTGTAACTGCCCAGACTGAGTTTCTCTTCGTATGTTAAAAATAGCTGCATTCAACTCAAAACAACTTACCCTAAAATTTGCACCTACAGCGATAAAATTGTTACCCCTTGTCTAAGGATGCCGAGAATCTGCGCACTTAATTGTCTTCACAGGCAAAATATGGTTTGAGAGTCACAGGTAAAAATGTGTGCTTTTATGTTGCCTCTGAATATAAAGGTAGAATGTCAGTGACGTCGAGATCTGAGAAATGTTGACACTTTAAAGCACAATTACCTTGAAACGCAATCTCATTGGTTGTCTGAAGTGTGTTAAATACAATACCTGTTAGATATTATTCAAAGATTTATGCAATTCCGTAAATGTCGCTCTTTGCCAAACGAGCTCGATTTTTGAGAGTTGTATTCAGATTAAATACGGTCTTGCAATTGCTCAGATAGATTTTTTAAATGTATAAACAGTCTTTTATGACCAAAACAATCAAATGATTAAGTAAACAAGGGAATCTTGTGGGCAACGGACTTAATGGAGCGACATCAGCAGGTGAAATCCTCCATAAATATGGAAATTCTAGAACGTGATGTTTCAAAGGCCTCGCACTGTTAAGTAAATGCCATGCAAATAAACTGACGCTGTTTAATAGGACATTGGCACGATTGTGTTATTTGACTGCAACTAATAGAATCCTTCAGTTGTTCTTTTCTCGTGTAAATTAGGGCTGTTGCCTTCTTGGGTTCAGTTGATTGTAATAAGAAAGGAGAAACGACATGACTTCCTGGCAGTTGTAGCCAAATGACGCCATCGTGCAAATGTCTTATTATACGGTATAGACTAACCGAACGTCTACCTAGAAAGCACAAAATTAAGAATAATACTCAAAACATTTGTTTACTTATTTGCTGCATGCCTAGCGTCTTTTTTTTTTACCCACGACAACCTACATCAATATACAGCTGTTTTTGTACTTAATACAATAGGCTAAGCTTGTTTCAATTCCTAATCAATAGATTGAAGAGGAATACAAGCACCACATCGCAAAAATTACCAAGTGGACACAGACTATGGTCTACAGATTCAAACACAATTTAGGATTTCATTCACAGACTCAATAAACACCAATAAACAGCATCACGAAAAAAGGAAAAAAAAGAACTTTTCAAGCCACACTTGATGATTTCATCTGCAAACTGAAAAGAAACAAGCTGGCCAATAGTTTCCATTTGAGTGGGTGCACTTAACAAATTGAACGAGGAGGCGTATGGTCTTACCAAAAATTAGGGTTTTGCAATATCTTATTTGAATTCAAGTGCATTTCAGTTTCGCTTTTCTTAAAAGTTATTCTTTGCGACTCAGAGTCTCGAAATTTTGGCAAAAATAGTCCCAGAGTCTCGATTTTTCAGTTCTACCCAACAGACTCAGAATCTTGATCTTTTTGCGAAGCCGCCTAGAGTCTTGACTTTTTTACAAAGCTACAAATGAATCTCGAAGTTCTGATATGCTTAGGAGATCACATCTTTAGTTGGCCGAAGCTGATCTGAAAGTCCTGCATTCGAATTTTTTTGTCTTAAATATTTTTGGGCCGTATTTAGAAAACTCTTAAAGCTCGGTCTCGTAATGCAAGACTCCAACAGCTTTGCTGATTAATTTCATCGTGCTAAAATAAAGTTATTCAGCTCAGTCCAGTTCGATTTAAAAATTGAAAAGGGTCTCAGGTTAGCACAAGAGAACGATCGCCTCTCGTCTCGCAAAGTCTCGAGTTTACCATTCGCCACAACTAGCAAGGAACACCTTGTACAGCCGACAAAAGGCACCAGAGAAAAGTATTGCTCAATAGAGTGAGAGCAGTTCATTTCAAAGCATTAATCCAAACTTAAAATTGGAACCCCTTACAGCAGCACGATAAACAGCATCACGGATAAGTACTGCTCGATGGGTTTTATTTGAATGGTCGCAGTGCAAAATTTATTGACAGACTCAAAGCGTAATATTACTATGTACAGCATAATAAACAAGGAAATGACTGCTCAATAGTTTTCACTGACAAGCATCTACTTTCTCCTTGCAATACCTCTACTTGATCAAACATACATGAACGGGTCATGATTATCAGTAAAGGAAGTGATCACCAAAGATAAACTGTTTTAATGTTAGAGCAAATTCTCCCAAATACAAATGCTGATATTGGGATATAGTGGGAAAAAAAGCTTTTCAATTTCATTCTGATTAATATTGCAAGTAAGGGAAGCGGCAGGTGAGTTCATTTCAATTTGAATCTATATACTCTGTTAAACACCCAAATGCTTGGGCGTAGTTAATTGTCTTATTTAGACTATTCTCGCCTACTGCTGCTGGATGATCCTTGCTTTTTATGCGAACAGCATTTTTCGCTCATTAAAAGGCGAGCTTATGAATGGCCTCACATCCTAATCCACCCTTTCAAAAAAAATATCTACTTATATTGGATTCCAGAATTTTCTGGGTCAGCAGTTTCTATTTACCTCAATAAATCTTCTGGGAGGGGTATTTAGATAGATAGTAAGATATATATTTGACGTGCTGCATATTCTCTTTTTATTGTAACACGTATTTTGCTGAAGGAATTACTGTGTGTGAATAAAGTTATCTTCTCGGTAGTGCGATTTACGGGGGAGGGACTAGGAGAAGGGCGAAGCTTCGCACAAAAGGGCTGCCTTTTTATGCTGCAGTGTGCCACGGGGAAGGCAACATCTTGTGTTTATCTTTGTGGCTACCCTTTATAAATATTTGATGTTATTTATTTAGCTATCTTTGAGGTAAAGGAAAGAGGTGGTTTTGAGGCGACTTGGGGCAGAGCCCACCTTAATTGAGCACCATCAGGAAATTTCTAAATTGTCTGTTTTACTACATAAATTATACTACGCGCAAGATGTAATGATCGTGATTTTGTGAAGTCGAGGGGAGGGGATTAGGAAGAAACAGACCGAAACACCTAGAAGAAAAACCTAGAGAAACACCTGCTGTCATCGACTCGATCACTTAGAAAGAAATACGTATAATCAGATTGTCTTGCGTATCACACTTAAAGGAAACTTCCCGAGTCCCCCAAATGACTCACTTTATCAAACAACACTCACGTTGATGACGGCTAAATTTGGATTTTTTTCCTTTTTTTTTTCTAGCTAGGCAGGTCACGTACCGGAAATGTAAATAAATTCAACCAAACTATTTGTCATTCCCCAAATGCACGCTACAATCGCGTTTTCTTTGTCACGTTATGGCCCAGTATTTGCAGATTATTTTCTTTCCGGTTCTACCAAAATACCAAGAGCTGAAAAGCACGTACAAGGAACGACATTAACATAAAACTAGATGTTACAAACGCAAGCAAAAAAAGTGCAAAGGAGAAAACATATGGCCAGTCGCTAGAAAGAGGGGGGAGGAACGGAATAGGGAGGAGGGAGAAATAGCCAAAAAAAGTAGGGAGGAGGGAGAAATGGCCAAAAAAAGCAGGGAGGAGGGAGAAATGGCCAAAAAAAGTAGGGAGGAGGGAGAAATGGCCAAAAAGAGTAGGGAGGAGGGAGAAATGGCCAAAAAAAGTAGGAAAGAGGGAGAAAATGGACTTTTGGGAGTAGGGAGAGATGGATGAGGGGGTGATTTTATGGATTTTTTTAACTTGCGTCATGGCAAGGGCTGGGGGACGGGGAATTTGACGTCGACGTCGATCACCTTGGGTCCCTTGGGACTCCCTTGGTCTTACTTGACCGTTTTAAAAGGTGTTGACGGGCCAACACGAGTCCTGTACAGTTCGTACGTGGTATTTTCTAAGCCTTTATAGCTTAGCTCTAACTAGAATGTTTTTGAGAGATTTCCCTCTTCTGTACGATAAGAGAGGAGGCTCCTTGAAAATTTCTTTTAACCTTGGATGGTTTGTATAAGGTACAATTTCTCTCTCAGTTTGTGTTTGAGACCAGGTAGTGCTGGGCAGTATTGCATTACAAACGGCAATATTTTCTTTTGTGCGGTTTGATTTTTCTGCGTTAGAGCAGAGTGCCTGTCACTGAATTGAGCTTCGCCAAGATGTTTTTTAACCAGGCTAACTGGATATCCTCGAGATATCAAGTGAGACATAAAGTCCTTTATGTTCGCCTCAAACATAGTTTTGGCGGAGTTTGTTCTATATCTAGGAAGCCTGAGTGCTTCCTCTTTCATAAAACCTTTTGTAACACCTGGTAGGTGGCACGAATAAAAATTCGTGTACTGAAACGTCCACGTAGGCTTGTAATACGTTCGCACGTCTAGCAATGATTCCTTAAAAGACCTCCACCCTTTGTACACGTTCGTGTCAAGAAATCTGATTTCTTTCCCGGAGATTTCTGCCGTAAATTTGATAGAGAGATGAAAATTATTTGCCTGCTCAATAAAGTCATCCACTTCATCTTTTGTTATGTTCCACAGTGAAAACATGTCATCGATGAGTCTTTTCCACACAAGTGGTTTATGGGTACTCTGTGTAAGGATCTCTTTCTCAATATTGGCCATAAAAATGTTAGCAAAAGCTACGGCCATTTTCGTTCCCATAGCAGTGCCATGGGTTTGTAAGTAATCTTTTTCATTGAATTGAAAGAGATTTCCTTAAGAATAAGACTAAGCATTTCTCTGAGGTACCCGACTGGAATAGGGGGCTTATCATGCTAAAAATTTCGTGGTATGCTTGGCATACCGTGTTTATCCCCTCTCCTTGTGGTATGTTTGTGTAGAGGCTAGTCAAGTCCATTGAGACTAGGATAACGTCGGCAGACACTTTTGTCTTTTCCACAAAGTTCATAACGTCTGTCGTATCTTTGAGATACGAGTCTTGCGATTGTGCTATAGACTGAATGACTCTATCAACAAATGATGAAATGCGTTCTGTTGGGCCGTCACACCTTGATATGATGCATGTAGGTCTACCAACTAGAGTCAGTTTGTGAATCTTTGTAAGTGTGTAAAAAACTGGAGTTCTCGGCGGATTAGGTGTGAGGGAAAGTAACTTTTCCGTCATTGGCTGAGGGATTTTACCAGCTGTTGTACTTTCCGTCGTGAAGTAGACTCTGGTCCTCCTTAATTTTGTCTTGTCTGTTCATTATGACGATTGTGGTTCCCCTATCTGCTTTTTTGAGTGCGATGTTTTTGTTGCGTGTTAAATCTTTTAGCGTGTAGCGCTCGTCGCTGTCTGTGTGGCAGATTATCTTTTGGTCAGCGCATTTGAATATTAGCAAGGCTGATGTTATCCTCTTCTAAATAACTTTCTAGCGTCACTGATGGCTGGATAGGTGGTATCCAGTCCGATTTGACGTGGAAAGGGTGGGAATCGCTATTTCCCCCTTGAAATATTTACTGTAGGTGCATACATCTTGCGAACTGCTCGAAATCACTCATAAGCTGGCGCCTAATAATGTAGAAAATAATAGCCCGCTGCAATTTACCTGGAGGCTCGCGCTCCAACAGAATTTTAAAAACACCGGCTAGATAATAATATAAGTTCAAATGAAGCCTAACACTATTGTAAAAATTAAAACCTAAAATCCAAACTTTCGCCAATCAACGGCATCATCAGGGATACAAGCCTGCATCATGGATGTAGGCATCATCAGGGATGTAGGCCTACGCGGAATATTTTTCTTATCTCTGATGACGCTGTTGATTGGCTAGAGCTTGGATTTTAGACTTTAATTTTTACCATAGTGTTAGGCCACATTTGAACTTATATTATTATCGAAAATGCTATTGAAGGACAACATTCAAAGACACCAGTTAGACTTTATTGCTACTTTTAATGAGTGAAAAGGGGCTATGATTAGCTTTCGAGACCTCCACTTTTGGTCACTTGGACGCCGTTACTCCGAGGAAGTACTTTGCTTAGGTTTTTTAAACATTGGCTTCTTGAACGGTCAAAACATCTATTTGTTTAGAGGAATTTTTTAGGACATTGCTTGGATTCCTGCAATTTTACAAGTCTCTGATAGTAACAGAGTTGAACAATTAATGTTTAATGATGCAAACCAGTTATCAAACGTGGGCGAAGCAAGTGAATTTCTCAGCTTATTAGGCCTAAAATGTAAGTACCGTAATACTCCTCGTTAAATAAGTATAATTCGTCTATTTCTTGCCCCTGCGCTTATTCCCGTGAAACCAGGTATACTTTATATAATTTAAGGCCACTGGGAAGCGAACGTTTAGGGAGGAGGGAGAAATTGCCCCCAAAAGTAGGGAGGAGGGAGAAATTGGCTGAAAAAGTAGGGAGGAGGGAGATTTACCCTCCTGTCCCTCCCCCCTCTAGAAAGAATGAGGCAAAAGTCTCACACTAAAGCTTAACCAAACTCACCCAAGTCATGGAACTGATCGTCACGTGCATAAATTTTCCCTCCTCTGTTATGAGAAATATATTTGAATAGGGTAATTTCCGAATTTCAAAACAAAATTACAAGAAACGAGCCGACAGAAAAGACTCTATGCTTGATATGTTACCTTTATAAGCAGGGTTGTTTTACATATCGATTTTTTGTTTTATTTAAAGACAGTTTCCAGTTTGATATCAGATCAAAGTTTCAACCTTTACTCCGAACATGAAACCAGTAGTGCATGTATTAGTAAAAAAGTTTGCATGGTAACATAAGAACATTTTAGGGGCGTTTAAGCTATTTCAGGCAAATATTTTACTTTTCTCCTTCGTTATCGAGGACACGCTAAAACCAAACAAAAATGCTGAATAAATGGTGCGATTAAAACATCCACATAACAAACAAGTTTATTTTGTCATGAATGATGTAGTGGTTGTTAATCATGGCTGGATAAAATGACAAAACTCTCTTTATCACTTCTTACGCGTATAGTCAGTCTGATAATAATCACAACGTTTTGAGCAGTTATTTTGGTCTCCATCAGGCGATAAGGTCGTCATCAAACGTTATTTTAACGCATGATTAAACATATCATTTTCTCACATTTATTTCTGGTAAGAAATTTTGGGAGAATGTTCTTAAGTATCGAAGGCTTTTAATTTTTCAGCGCAGTTACCTCTGAAAAGAGTTGCTCAAGAAATTGGTCGTTTCGTATTTCCCAACAGGCATGGTTTACGAAGCGAAAAGAAACAGATTGCATGTTGTTAAATATAAGTTCCAGATAACCAGCTTCTGCCAGTTTCCAAAAATAAAGGAAACTAAATCCACCTGGTTGCAGCTGTGTGGACGTAATGTATGAAACAATAGAGGGATAAAATTCCATTGTGAATGCTGTGCAGTAGCGTCAAGTTTTGATAACGCGTATTGATTCCGCTTCGACATGTTTATTTGAAGTCACTATTCGGATGTATTTGTTAGTACTTCGTATGGAACATGAAAGGTTTGACATCTGAACCTAAAACGTAGGCCAGAGTAGTTCCTTGAGCTCACAAGTTTGAGGACAGCGCAGGACAGGCCTTCCTCTTCCTTGGTTTTCATCAAAATGAACACGACTTCTGTTATCGAGTTTTGACCTAAACGACAACGGAGTATGTTCAGTGAAAAACACACTGTCCCCAAGATTAAGTTTTCTTTTTCCGTTTCTCGGCCTGTCCCATCATTCGGAAGATCTTCTTCCTTTCTTCTCTCTGTTTCTGTAATCGTTTTACGTTCTTCTTCTCCTGCTCTGCGCGGAAAACTTTTCTCCTTTCTTGTAACTTTTCTTTGCGCTTTCTTTGTTTTTCCTTGTTTGCCGTGAGCAGTTGTTGCATCAGAGTGAACGCCTGAAAGAGAATGACGAAACAATTCGATTAAATAACGACTGAGTGATGAAGGATGAAGGAACGAACTGGTCAGATCCGTGTACGAGATTGAGATTGATACGAACACGACTTCTCAAAACTAGTGCGCCTGCAAAGGTATAGTAGCAACCTTCAGAACTAACTGCCAGTATGAGAGTGAGTCCAAGTGAGACTTTCAATTTCAGACCAGCTACTTTCCCAGACCCCTTATTCCTCCCCGTTGCTTACCAGGAGAGAAGGGGGCTCAATGAACACCACTGGTGTAGCAGACGACAAACTTATAAGCCTGCGAACTGGAATTAAAAAGTCGTTTTATATGGTCTCGGGTACCCGAGACAGCCCACCCCCCGAGCTACCCTGGGCGAGCTACCTTTTCACCTTTTTCTTTGAAAAGTTCAACGAACCGTTTACATGAGGATCGCCAACTCGTCTCGGGGAGGCGAGACAACTCGGGGGGCAAGTTGTCTCACCTCGGCAGGTAGGGTAACATTGGCAGGCGGGACAACTTTTTCACATGTAAACTCTTTAGCTCGCAAACCCGGGACGATTTTTTGCGTATCGCGTGTCACGTAACGTCTGGTTTTTGATTTGAAAACGACTACTTTCGCAAAAAGCAAATGGAAGAAATAATATTTAAACAAACAGAGGCTACAGTGATCGAATCAACGAATAAATTTAATGAAAAAGGCGAACTGAGGTCATGAATATCAAAGAAGATTTCGGAATAACTAAGTGGGGTAACTTTGACTCGGTTAATAGGGACAACGTCTTATCATATAAACGCTCGCTAAGGTTGTCTCGGGGGGGGGGGGGGAGGGTTGTCTCGGGTACTGGACACCATATAAATGAGGCCTCAATCTGGTTATCGCGCCTGAAGGTCGCTAACAAAAAGGAAAGGCTGAAAATGAAGATAAATCGGCTTTCAGAATAATTGCCCCTTAAGAATTTGTAAATGAAATCTTATTGAGTGGCCATTCAAATGAACTGTTTTTGTATCAATTTTGTACATAATTGGCAGTGATAGTACAATAAACAACTACTTACCAATTTTTCGCGTGGTTCCATGACAACAGCCCGCTTGGTTTCCAAGGTAGGTTTCGTTCTCTTCTTCATCAGTTTCGGTTTCGATTTGAATGGCAACTCCTTCTGAAGCTTGACGGGAATCTTGAGAGGATTGAAGTGGCGAGTAACGCGCTCCACGGGCTGAAAACAACAAGAAAAACCATCGTAAATCAAACAATTTTAACTTGCGATGAGAAGGTAGAGTAGCAAAAGCGGCCCAGATGGCCAGAGGGATCTGGTTTCTGTTGCACAAAACAACTAAGAGTATTACTATCCTTCCTTGAATGGGATGCTGCTTCATTACAGGGTTACCCCATCTCCCAAGCGAGTACGTCTTTGTATACTCCTATTTGTACAGTTAAGGGCAGAGACCAACAGTCCGAGAGTCAAACTAGGGATACATTCACGTTTCAGTTTACGAATACCATAAATGATCCAATAACGCCCACTCTCAAATAAACGCCTGGTATCTAATAAATTCCCCCCCCCCCTCCCCACTGAGGTGTAACGTTTGTATTAGACGCTCCTCTCTAATAAACACCCCGTGTCTAATAGACTCCCCCCCCCCCCAAGAATCGCCTCAAAACCAAGGAAACGCTCCATAAAGTAATATCACGCAGTTTATTAAGTTTCTTGCTTGCTTGGTTAGCAATGGCTTGCGAATTGCATCTTGCTCGATCTCAAGTTCAAAGTACGGATAGCCCTCTTTTATCTTCTTAAGTTCTGTACTCAGTATGTCAGCAATTTTCTTTCGGTTTGTCGTAGCTCGGTAACATCCAAGAACGACCAGACCGACTTCACGTTTTCGTTTTCCAGAAATTCGTTTCTGAAGCGGCTAGAAAACTAGCAAGCACTCTTGACAGCTCAATAGGGACATGCCCTATGAAGACACGAAGACATCGATATCGAACTATGAACGACATCTGTAGGCTTTGCATTAGCGCAGATTAGATTAGTCTCCTGCTCACAAACTCTGTTTTCTATCTTACTCCGCGAGCAAACTACGCGTCTATTTGTTTTGTTGACGTTGTTACAGTTAAAGTGAAATAAACGCCTTATATCTATTTAACGCCCCTCCTAGGACCCCTAAAATTTAATAGACGCCCCGGGTGTTTATTAGATCATTTACGGTAACACAATAAGTGGAATTGTAATTAATTCTCCCAAGAACGCAATTCTGCTTATCAGAGCACCCCAAACTCTTTCCGAAAGCAGCTCAATTCTTTCTATTCTGAGTAAAGCACACCCCCTTTATTGCCAAGTCCACGATACCCAGCACACAATGGAGAGAGGTCAGTTTTCTCATCACACATCATATCAAAACATCGATTTTTTTTTTTTACATTGCCAAAATGAAATGCCACACACCGTATAACTAAACTGGATTTAAACATAACAAGCAGTTTGGGGATAAAGTGGAGGATTGCAAGGATTGAAGTGGATTGCAGGTTGTTAAATTTTGTTTTGTGATTGGCTGCCCAGAATCAAGACTGCGATTCTGACAGAACTTTCAGCTTTTAGGCGGTTATATTGGTTGTTTACCATTTACAAGGGGAAACCGGTTGGTCTACGGTTTGTGCAAATGGTAAGCAAAACCTTGCGAATGGGAAATTCCGTTCGAGATAAGCATGTACCACTTGTGCAATTCACTCTAATTTACAGAGAGTCTGGAACTAGTTTGACTATTGGCGCAGGACCTGGAACTGGTAAAAAAAGTAAATGGAACACAATTTTCCGTTTGGATATTCCGGTTGGGAACTTTGGTCTACCTCTCAAGACGTTCCGTTTATTTTGGAAATTTTCCGGTCGGCAAACCAAAATAGCCTTACCATTTACAGTCCAACCAAAACTTCCGGATTGTTTCAAATTTTCAAATTACATTTCCTCGCTTCCATCAACTTTGATGACGTTTTCTTCTTATTTGAAGATAATTAAGAAAGCGTAGAGCAAGTTCCTGACCACGATGTATCAGCTTAGATCAACTATCATTTAACCCCAGACTTACCTTGTACAACGAGTCCGCGTTAACAGGAACTTTAAGTCCCAGGTCTTTCCTTAACTGACCTACTGTGCGCATGCCTTGCCATTCCTCCTTCTGGTCAGGCGGCAACAGCAGTGTCGTCACGGGGTTGTAGAAGTTCGGCAGCGAGACTGGGTACCAGGTTCTTATGAAAACAATATCTGGTGAAACATCAGACGAGAGGTCAACTTGGGAAATCTCATTATTCATCACATACATTTCTCAGAGTAATTGTGGAAAAATTCTATTCGATATCAAGATTACAGTCGATCCTTCCTTTAGGGAAACCTCGTTATAACGGACAGTTTTCATGTTCCCAACAAATACATGTATATTTTCGATGGAATTCACCCATTTAATGCGGAATCCCGTTATTACATACATCTTAGCTTTTCTGGCCCCAACGCGCTAATATAAATGGTGTCTGTAGTTCTCTTTCTTAATTATTTTGCTTTTCGATTCTCTAGATTAGGAAACTGGCCACAAAACCGAGTTCTAATCACAAAATATTCAGACTATTACGACATCACTAATGCTAGTGGTATGCAGGATGTACTATCGATCTCAGACTCCCCGGACAAGGCGTTTTAACCTGCTTTGCGACCCTTCATTTCACGCCAGGGATTCAAAGAAATGATCAAATAAATACAGCTTTGTTGACTGCAAGATGTCCCAAGATTGGCAACGCTTAACTTTGATAGAAGAATTGTTTACACCCAGTCAACTCTTATCTCCGCGGATGACACTTTTTCTCAAAAAAGAATGTTTATATCTAGTACAAGACGATCTTCTATTTGAGGAGCGGATTTCATTTCACATTTGTGATGAATGTGAAATGAAATTTTTTGACGGCATGTTCATCCAAGTAGCACAGTGGTTGAGCATCTGTCCGGTACGCTGACCGGTTCGACTTTTGTCTTTGTAGTCCCAAGCTTATGACAAAATGAAGACTGTTTACTCAGCGTTCCTAAGGCAGAGACGTTTTATCAGCAATCAGGAGTAAAATGGTATCGAATATGAACTGACTTACACTGCACCTGAATTTTTCCGAGCGTTTGATACTTTTATTAGAAGTGCGATAAATAAAAGGAATACCACTTACCACTGATCAAAATTTTGTCTTCAAATGTTGCACGGAATGCACCCTCTGGTGTCTAGAAACAAGAAAATAATTAGTGCTACCTTCCACGAATTCTACATGGTTACTAGCTAGAAGGCAAAGCTTCATATTCAAAGATCAACAATACTTTTGAAACTGATACATCTGTATACTTGAAGGTCCCTCATCATTACTGTAAAACAATGCAGCTGTTCTGTTTGTATATGTAATCACACGAGGACGAGTAGAATTAAGGATAAATTTTCACGCGTATTTTCAAAGTTTTCAATTTGTAAAAACTTTGAAAATACAAGTAAACATTTATTCTTAATTCCACGAGGACTCAATGCGATTACTTGTTGATAACACAGAGGGCAAAATTTTCGCAAAACTTTCCATGTATATCGAAGCCAATTAGAAGGCCCCCAGAATAAAAGTACCGGCTCCGAAACAATTCACCACATTAGCAGTTTAACTGCTGGCTCTCCGTACAGAACAAAAAAGACTCTCTATTATGCATATGTTCATCTTAAGAGTTAAATACAATTCTAGTTCGTTGACAAAACACACTTAAAACTCTAGAAACTAAGTAAATTTTATTTACCTGAGTTGCGAAGCTTTCTCTCGCTCACTGAACTGATTTTCAGTAGTTTCAAACAAATAACCATTTGTTGTTTCCTGTAAAACATTCAGGTTTACCTTTTGGAATTTCTCTTTGAGCTCTCACCCGATTTCCACACCAATTTTGCCAACCAGCCCAGTTAAAAGTCAAAGTCTGAAGCCATTTGTGTTGATCAACTCAAACTCCACTTCTCGTTTCAAGACGCTTACAAAATGCAAATGGCGCGCACTCGCGCTCAGCTAATCAAATGCGAGTAATTTTGGCGCTTGGCCAACCAGGATTCAGTAATTTTGCTCTCGTTAGAAAGAAAATTAAGAAAAAATGCCCTCTGTTTCAACCAATCAGCAATCAGTAATTTTGCCCTCTATGTTATAAGTGCATTTGTGCTTGTATAGCCCTCTTAAGTAGCAAAAGAACTAAAGCCTGAGTAATACGGGCAACGTTTTCCTCTGACTTGTCGCGCAACCAATTTTTATGCTGTAACAAGAAAATTCGTCTTGCACGGAGGAGGTAGAAATGCCAGCTTACAACGGAACATTTTTGCGCGGCGACCTGCACGAAAACGTTGGCTGTATTACTAGGCCTTGAAACTTCCAGAGCCATTTTACAGTGGGAAGACAAACCTTCAGCGCGCGCTTAACTTGTCCTCTGATACCGCTGACAGTTCGGATTGTAGCACCTTCAAATTTCGCTACCTCCAGAGCAGAATTGAACATTCCCTAAATGAAGAAAATAGTGGTTAGTCAGCGCTCTAACAATATACGCGCTCCGTAAGGTGTCACTTTATAACAGAGATTAGCCAACGCGATTTAAAAATAAATGTTACGGATAAAACGGAGCCTTACACTATCATTTAACGGGGGGTAAAAACGAGTGTACAGACAAACGTTCATAGTGCCTGGAAATGACTCGTGGCCTCTAACGCCAGCAAGCTTTGATCGTTTAACCATTTTGAGGGTTTTCGACAGCGTTAACTTAGGGGAGGTGTTGACAAGCGAAGGTTTAACCGTATGGACTCTGTGAATCTTGTTTTCGTTTGACCAACACTAAATGCAAATGAGAAAAAAGCATTTCAGACTTCTAAAATCACCTTGATAAACGCTGTATTTTTAAAGATTTTCATCGGTGTTCCGGTTAATTTTAGTTTCTTGACCAGCTGTACGGACTTGTCCAAGTCCAACACCGTGCCAGTGGCTGAAATGCGAAAGTCCGCCTACAGAAAAAAGAGAGAAACACAAATGCTTGGTTAGCTAAAATGTGAGGCACATACGGCAAACAAGGAACTTTTTCAAGCCAAATCTATTTAGCTGTTTAGATCGTCTTTGTCCACATAAGGCAACACTTATTAGCAGACATTTACCACGTTCTATTGCGACTACGCGAATCCCATAAACTGAATCGTTGTTTTCTATTCAAAACGACCGACTGTGCGCGTCATGGCTTAGGGAAGTCGCATTCTTTGGACTGTTTTTGTGAATATATGTACGGCCTAAGTATCGTTATTTTCTGCTTGTACTGAAAGATAACCCAACCAATAACCCTCAGGTGTGAGAGGCAGGTTATAAGGGTAGGCAAGTAAATTACAAATTTTTGGACCTCGAGTAACAGATCGAACTTGAATCTGTGAAGTTAGAGGAAGGAAAACCAAAGAAACTGGAGAAAAACCTGCGGAAAAAGGTCGAGAACCAAAAAAAAAAAAAAAACCTCCGAGATTGAGATAAGACGCCGATAGACAACGCCGAGTTATGGATTCGAACCCGAGACACATTATGGGAGGTATATTGACTCCAAATGTAACCTTTTAATTAAGCCCCATTTTAGCCTTGCTTTATAAACTGTTAACTTTTAGAACAACAGATAAGAATTCTGATAAAACGTAGAGACATAAAATATATCTGCTTACCATGTTGCCCGCTGTGCTCTGAATAGTGAGAACACCAGTGCCTGGAGGGGCTATGGGACCTGAAAATAAACAGGATGGTTAAGACGATTTCCGCTCAACGTTCGAGCAGTAAGTGCAAAAGTTAAGTTACCAAAAAAATACTTGCAGCACAGTCACAGCTTGAGAACAGGTAAGAAGAACTTATCGATACTTTTGCTCCCTGGCTGACCCCGCGAGAGAAAATTGGATTTGAAGTTATCCATATTTCAATTAAAAAGACGCATCATGTCAGTTCAAAACATAATGGTGCCCGTTTTTAGCATATGTTTACGAGATTATGCTTGAGAATTTCACCGCGGGGTCACTTAATGAAGTGAATTAGAGTGAGATGTTTCAAATAGCATTGAAAATGTAACCGTGCTATGAGTAGTGTTTAAGTAAACACTTTTTGCACTTATTGCTCGAACGTTGAGCGGAATCCGTCTTAACATGTTAAGTGCGACAAGTCGGGACGCGGAAAAGGTGAGTGAAGGATGGGAAGGGTTGGAGGCGGTGGTGCTTAGAAGAAAAAAGAAACGGTTTATGATTTTGCGTCGATTCCTGTTCGAAGGGAATTCCAATACAATGCCAGGGAAGGAAAACGTTTCACTTGCCTTTTCGTGCGGTGCTGGGGATCTCTGCGTATAACAGATCTGAATCTGACGTAGATTCAAACACATCAAAGTGGACTTGAACGCAGTTACAAAGCATAACCACCAAATCCCAGTTTTGCCTCCTGTTTTCTACGCAGTAAGTCGGCCCGTATAACATGTTTATATGCATGGGAATACCGTTTCTATGAGGAAGTCATGTAAAACAATCTGTCGTATTCCCTTAGCAACGATTTCAGACGTTTTCTGAGAACCAAATAATTTTTATTAGCCTCAGTCCCCTCTAAGTGGTATTCTTACCAAAAAAGGTCGCCATGCAGTGCAAGTGTTCTGGTGTGTATTTTAGCAGCCGATGTCGGCCGTTGTGATCCTGGACCGAGTACATGGGAAGCGTCTGGAATCTGCGCCAGCCAACAGACATGATCAGCGGATCTCGCGTCTTGAGTATGCGTTTGTGCCAACGATGCTTTTTGAGGCGCACCTGAAAAGAATTAGACACCACGTGAGTGACGCGTAGAGTAGTCGCACATTGACATAGTCACACATGGCCAATCTCGATAAACACACAAAAAATCAACCGACAGACTGTTCCCTAAAATTGAGGGTACACCTTGCAACCGATGCTAAGGACAGTAACAGGTGTT
Organism: Siderastrea siderea; assembly: GCA_964030785.1. Classification (NCBI taxonomy): domain Eukaryota; kingdom Metazoa; phylum Cnidaria; class Anthozoa; order Scleractinia; family Rhizangiidae; genus Siderastrea; species Siderastrea siderea. The sequence goes on from OZ034975.1 coordinate 29,432,343, forward strand.
TGAGCCAACGCATAGTCTTGATTTTGCTCCTTGGTTTACATGATTGAAGAAGTAAACAATTACTTTCCTTTGATTGCCTTATCATGTTGCATAGGTTCTTTTAGCCAATTCTAATGGCCATTCACTGTGGCCAGCGGTCTACTGCCTGAACATAACTCTGATTGGCTCAATCGCCGTTGTCTACGTGCTGGTAAACAAGGATCGCGTGCATCCTTGGAAAGCAACTTTTGGATTATTTTTGTGTAAATGCGCCTCAAATGTCCTGCTTTCTGATTGTAATTGATTAGATAGTTGTGTATTAAAACAGTTTAAAAACTTGTCCGCTTTTTCTCTGAGCGATAAGCAACTCGTCTGTGCCTTGTTAACCATTCTCTTACTTCACAGCGGTCAAACGCAAAATGCCACATCACTTCTGGTTTTTCAGAGCCTTGAAGTTTGAAAACGTTTTGGAGCGTAAAGTTCGTATGAAAACGATCCACAAAATGTCCCGACAAACCGAATTTCGCAACGACAAAACTTGTTTATTTTGAACACACACTCAACATAAAAAGCTTAAATTTTCAGAAAAGGCGTTACGATTTTGCGGTTAAAGCGAGACTTTTCACACCTGTCTTTTTTTGTTTTTGCAAAATTATGGCGGGAACAGCGCACGCCTCGCACGTTTGACTGTTGTGAATTCGCTCACAGAAAAGCAAACCATAAAAACGTTTCATAGATAATTATGAGTCACTCTAAAAGAGGAAGTCGGCGAGAGAAGAGATCGTCACGCATTTTACCATACACGCACCTGAAGAAAACCCATCTTGTCCTCACTAGAGAGCAGACCACCAAGAATGACAGGATATTTGGCATCAAAGTTAGTCACAAACTCGCAAGGCATTTCATTCAACTGAAATTATGAACACAACGATTGCTTACAGTTAGCATTCGATCCAATCAACAGGCTTTACCCCAGACTCTAGCCACCCTGTCAACTCTTCGTTTACCTTGCCTAACAAAAATTCCAGACAAACAGAGGACAGGTTAAAAAATATATAGAAAATATTCAGAAATTGGGTATAGGCGCTATTGATTGTCAGATAATGACACCGACGTTTTGGCATTACTGCCTTCTCCAGGTGCCTAGTTTCTTCTAGCGCCTGCACCCAATTTCTGAATATTTTTCTAGTTTTAGGTGCTACGCAGTACACACATTATTATCATCTTATCGAAAAAATATGTATACAAATAACTTCATGTATTTGCGTAATGTGAGTGAAAGGAAAAGTGAATCAAAATTTTGCGTATAATAAATAAATAAATAAATAAATAAATGTGTTTGAAGTGTTAATCACAAGATGCTCTTGCTAGCAGTGGACTGCAAAACTTGCGCTTTTACTCTAAAAAATTGGTTCAATTCAAATTGCAAAAAAAAAAAACATACATACAAACAAACAAACAAAGCAAAACAAAACCAAAAACAAACACACGGATACTTGCGAGGTGCGAAGTGCCCATAGCGTGAATCGTCACGCCCGAGCATCGCCACATTCACATACACTCAGACTTCTTTTACTTAGACTGCGCAGTTCGTACGCCAACTCGGACCAAGTCACACAAAAATACGGACTGTGTTACAGTCCACTCTAGCTAGTGTGAACGGGATGCTCAACTGACCTCCACTCTGACGTACACTCCTGGTCTGAACCCTTCATACTGCGCACGTGTTTCATCATCCATATCTTGGAACTCGGATTGATTCAGCTGAGGAAAAACGCAAAAACACAAAAATGATCCCTAGCAAAATGTGTTCAAGCAAAAGAGTCGTCACTAACTATGCAACAAAATTGGATAAAAATTTTCCACGTAGCAGAAAAGAACAAGCAGTTTGGGGTACTGCTGTTGCCTAAAACATTTGTGAAACATTTGTTAGATGTCACTAAATATATGTATGCAACAAAATTGGATAAAAAGATTCTAGATACGTAGCAAAACACAACAAGTAGCTTGGGCTACTTCTGTTGTGACGATCACACCTATCAACTTACATTAGTTTGCAATTACAAGCCTTTCTTCGAACTTATATACCATAAGTTTGAATAAAGTCAAGGAATAACAGAACTTGAAACGCGTACCTGTGCCTGTTCTGACATCTGTGTTTTAAGCTCGTCATAATACGAGGTTTCGTCTCCTTCGTCGTAGCTCAGAAAAAGTTAAGTTAAACTTTAAAAAAGGCCAACTTGTTCAGTTTGAAAAAATCGCCCCATGAAGTCTTTCTACTGAATTGCGTATAATTATTTCTACAAGTTGCAAGATATTAGACTGAATGTCATTTATGGTCAAAATGTCAATTGACACTATTTTTCATTGGCAACATCTGAGGTGCCAAACCACAATGCAAAATTACCGTTGCTGTTGCACGGAAACTGGCTACCCCTCTAGCCTGATTTCCATACATTTCACCCATGGTCCCAGCTCCTCACGAAAAGGCAATATTTCGGATTTAAAAGAAAGATTTGTTCATTTATCATCGCTGAAATTCTATCGCATTGTGTGAAGAGTTATCTAGACCCCTTAGCAAAATAGAGGAACCGAATGTAATTCCCTCCCTCAAGTATCCTGCATTCACGTTACAGTTCCATTATGAGTGAATTGTAATCCCATTATAATTAGAAGGGTCACACTCGCCAATTTCATCCTTTAATTAAAGCCCAAATTGCAACTACAGACATTTCTTGGGTCATGCATCAAGTGAAGATGTCCCTTGTGTCCTCAGGCCAATTTTGAACCGTTGTGCACCTAGATAAATATTGATCGTTCACATTGCCATTTCTTACAGAGCGCTATGTTCATTTTGATCAACGCACAATGACGTCTCATGTGTCAGAGATATACAGTGTATTAAATCAAGGATACACAGCATTAAAAGCAGCTTTCTTCTGCTTCTTTTTCTCAAGTCTGTTACCTTCTCCTTCAGTTTCGTTCTCTTCATTCTCGTCTCCTCTTTCTTCATCAGACGCCTCTCCCTCCCTCTCTGGGTCGATTCTGGCCTCAGCCAAGTGTACTTCACCCGTTTCCAGATCCTCGAAGTCTCCAAATAATTCCTCATCTGACACTAGGAATTCAAAGGCACAAAAATGTTTTCTCTTCAGCATTTAAGAGTGATTTTTATATCGTGTTAAAACAGCAGGGCACCTTCAAGTTTACTCGGAAATGAAGACTAGCACTGTTTGAGGAAGATTTTGTTTTTGCTTTGCTGTTTTGTTTTGTTGTTGTTGTTGTTTGGAATAGACAAAACTATATATGTTACATTATGAATTAATATTCCACATGTTTCGTAATTCCTGACCGGAATGGTCTCAAACTAATTTACATTGTACGTGTTTAAACGCTACTTATGTAAATTGTTTTTGCATTTGTAATATGTTCAGGACAATCCTGTCAATTACCTGCTGCAACCGTCTCTTATCTCATGGCCTGTGAACGGAGACGTATTTCCGGCTGTCGTTTCTCTCCGCCGAAAATGAGAGAAACGACAGCCGGAAATACGTCTGCGTTCGCAGGCTACTTTGCCTAACACACACACACACACAAAAAAACACAAGCGGAGCTCAATGCATACGTTGATCGTCGTCTTGAAGCAGTTTTTCAGCATCTTCTGAATCTCTCCATTTGCCAGTAACAAAACAGTCCCGGATGCTCTCAAGCACTTCCGGTTGGCCCCAGTCCCTCAGTGATGTACTGCAACCCTCTAGCGAGCAGTCTCTCTCGTGCACAGTACCGGAGCTTTGAGAATCTTTCTTGGTCTTCAATCTGAAGATACCTCCCACGGCCTCTTCGTCGCTATCACCCCCCGTTTCCTGTTCCTGACGTTTCGGAAGCACTACATAAAATTAATAAGTAAACTACATTGTAAGTAATTAAGGAAAAAAGGGAAAAAAACGCAAAAGAAAAATTGAGTAAACAAACCCATGAGCCTCCACACACTGGTCGAGTGCTCTGACCACCCTCCCACTAAAAAGGATGCATCAGGCTGGACAATCATCCTACCAGTACGCAGGACGTATGTTAGCCTGCTTGCAGGCGGTTTGAGGGTGTTTTTTCATCGCGGAAAACGCGGAGTTCGCGATCGCCGGCGCCACCTTTAGACGCTTTGTCAATCGCCCCAAACCGATTTTCGTGCGCGTCCAAACTGGCGCCGGCGATCGCGAACTCCGCGTTTTCCGTGATAAAAACACCCTAAAACCGCCTAGACGTATGCCAAAAAAATATATATCGAAATATTGCTACAAATAGTTTTTTTGTTTGTTCGTTTGTTTTTTCCCCCCAGCTAGTACGGGTACTGTTGTGAACCTATGGAGAATTACTGTCTGGAAATTTGATTCCCTTTCAACCCTCACAGCAGCCACGTTTTCACAACAACGTTTATTTCAAGTTTAGATAACGAATTAAAATTCACCGCCGTGCGTTCAAGTTCTCCATAAAACATTGAATTTGATCACTTCACGTTGCATTTTGGCAGTGGATGGTAAAAAAATGTACCAGGATGTACCTGCATTTTATGTCGGACACACGATGAAATGATAAAAACAAACAATGGTTTTCGCAAGATCAAGAGACACCAAAGAAAAGGTAAGTCAAGTCCTGTAATATCTCACCACTTCCGTAGACAAGCTTCTGGAGATTTGTGGTGTCTTGCTGGCGACGGAGAAAGGCAGCTGCAGCTTTTTGTGCAAGGTTTTCTTTCCATTTCAGTGTACCTGAAAAAAAAAAATCAAAGTGGGTGGGGTGACGCTTTTTAACAAGATTTTTTTTTTCGTTCATAAATCAAAATTTATGGCATGATAATGGAAAGAAATAATTTAACAGTTTGCGTTGCACCGTAAAAACTTACACAGGTCAAATAATTTGGCAAATAATTTACTTTCGTGAAATCGATTACGCCATTGAAACATTTTTTTTCAGGTCTTCTGCCCCTAGACATTGGAACATTTTGACAGATAAATTGACACCTGCCCCATCCTTAATATAATCTAGGAATAATATTGAAGTACAAAGGGCGTATGTGGACCTCCGGAATAATACTAACTACTGTTATCAATTTTAATTTTTTTTAAATCTTTATTTTAGTTCAATGATATTTAGCTCATTTATTTTCTCCTTGGATATAATAGCCCTTTTTTGCCACTTTTAAAGCCGAGGTCAAATAAAGAAAAAATACGAATATCAGATGAAGAACTGAAGGTTAAGTTCGTGGCTTCGACAAAACCTAGCTCAAGGCTTTGACTGAGGTTGAGATGGTTTTTGGAAACTATACAGGCACCGTCTCTAACATGTACGCAGGCGTTATTAGTGGTTGTCAACCGCAACGCCTATTGTGGCGACCACTGATAACGGCTGCGTAAGACTGCATACACATATATCGCTGAACCCAGTTTGAATATTTGATCTCACAATGTAGTTCATTAAAGCAATACCTTCTTCAGATGCAAGACTTGACTCTTCCCGACCTGCATCACCTTCGTCATCAAATTCCTCATCCATATCCTCCATTCCTTCACTTTCACCGCTGTCGTCAGTACCATCCACTAGTTCCTTACCATCCTTTACTTTAGATTGTGTGCTGGATTTTTTCTCGGAGGCATCCTTACTCCTTTCACTTCCAATTCCTTTTGTGCTCTTGGGCTTGGCACCATTTTTTCGGCTTGACAAGAGATCTTTTATCGGCTTGTGCTCTAAAGAATGTGTTTCCTTTTTTAACTTCTTAACTCTCCGGTCATCAATATTACCCTCATTCAAATCATGTTTTAGTTTTCGTTTTCCTTTTTTAAACTGTACTTCTGACTCTGAATCCGAGTGTTCAACTGAATGTTTGTTCAATTTCCCATTCCTCTCTTCTTCAGACTCCATTTCATCATCTTCATCACTTTCCTCTTCTGAATCGTCCTCGGATTTGTTACTCAACTTACTTTTCTTAGTTCTTTCGATTAGTGTGATTTGTTGCTTTGACAGTTTTTGCTTTCCTGTATGCTTTTGAGATTTTAAGTTTAAAACTATTTCGTCATCCTCTTCATCTTCTTCTCCCTCTATCTCCTCCCCCTCCTCCTCCTCCTCCTCGGCATTATCATCATTAACTTCGTCAATGTTATAGTCATTGTCATGGTCATCATCATCATCATCATCATTATCATCACTATCGCCTTCGAAACTTTGACCATCTTCATCACGCAAAACCACATCTTCAACGTCACTGCCAGTGTCACTATTGTTGTCAGCATCATCCTTATCATCAACTTCAAATTTTTCCATGTCTTCTCCGTCATCATCTGAGACCCCATCATCAAAGCTAGCACCATTCTTCTCCTCCTCATCATCGCTCATGTCAACTGTATCATCATCTTGGTCCCAGTCACCTTCATCGCCAAAAACCGCTCTTCTTCTTGCACGGCCACTCCCATCTATTACAACTTGCTCAAAAGGTTTTGTAGGGTCTTCATCCCTGGAAAATTCAAAATAATATTTGAAGGGGTGCCTGGAATAAGGCCCCAAGTGACTTCTGATGAACTGCTAAATTCTCCTTCCAAGTTTGCTTGTGTATGTTTGTAAATCAAAGGGAGAATTTGACGTTAGATCAGGAGTCACTTGGGGCCTTATTCCATGCATCCCTTCACTTGATAAAATGGTTTTCTTCTTTTCCATGTACAGTATGTACTGACATTAACCCTTTACATGTAAGCCCCAGAAGTGACAAACATCTAATTTCTCCTTACAGTATCACTTCTTGATCAAACATACAGGTAATGAGAATAAAGAAAATGATCACCAATGATCAAATGTCTTGATTTTTAATCAAATTCTCCCAACTAGTGACATAAGAAATAATATCAGCGACCTTCAGATCAGACTACGAGTTCGAGATTGAATACGAGTACGACTTCCGAATTTCAAAACAGCCACGTTCTCAGAGCTCTCGTTCCTCCCTGCTGCTGACCAGTAGAAAAAGAAACTGTGAGAACGATATTGGTGGGACAGATCACAATCTCAAACCCGCGACCAGGAATTGAAAAGTCGTACTCGTACTCAATCTCATACTCGAAGTCAGATCTGAAGGTCGCTTTTACAAGGAGAATAGTGAGGAGAATATGGATGTTAATATTGGGGCCTTAAGGGTTAACTAAATATGATTTGTTGGCTACATTGCAGAACACCCCTTCCTGTCAATAAATGAGAACGATGATATTGTTTTTCTTCCAACACAAGAAATGATCTGGTTATCATGTAGCATACATGTAACAAACTTCAAGAAATTGTGTCAGTTTGTTTCATACATGTACTTACCAAATACACCTGTAGCTTCCATGTTGGTGTACATCTGTTCAGTTATACATCACATGACATCAAATTGTGGTAAGAACAAAAAAGTGACACACGAGGCAACAGCCGAGTGTGTCACTGATGTTGTTAACACATTTTCGTTTTCTGCGATCTATCACTGAACAGACGCATGGTAACATGGAATCTATTAATTTGTTTTATATAAAGTTTTTAATGATGACGTCATCTATGCGTCTGTCCCCTAATAGATCATAAGTGAGAACCAATCAAAATGTGTGCATAATTGAGCTTACCATATAAATGTCCTTGTATTCCTGTTCAAGCAAAACAGCTTTTTAGTCGACTGTCATTCCAAGAAAATCAAAAGTTTTACTAACATGCTTATACATCTAGAGTGTGTAACACTTACTCAACAACTTCATCAGGGGCTATACTGGCACCATCCTATAATGAAATAATATCAAAACTTATTTTCAGCGTTTTCACGCAGGAAACGCGTGCAACAAGAAACAGTGCTAATTAATTTACATAATTCCGTAAGGTTAACCTCCTTATCACAATAAGAAGAATGACCAGAAAACAAACTCAAGTTCACCAGTGCCATGGATTCGGTTTCCTGGAAGCTACATCTGTAGTCAAATTCTGATTGGAAAAGTTATTGTTACTTATTTTCGCGGGACTCAATTTTCACAATTTTTCATGAACACAAAACACCAAATTAAAGACCCCCCTCCCCCCCCCCTGCAAAAAAGCGTAGCTATAATTATAAGCGTAGTACTGGTATCCCTAGAAGAATAACCACCTATCCATCTATCTGCCCGTCCTTCCGTCCATCTGTCCATCCCTCAATCCATCCCTCCCTTTCTCCCTACCTCCTTCCCTCCCTCCTTCCATTCCTTCCTCCCTTCCTCCCTCCATCTCTTTCTCCTTCCGTCCCTTCCTCCCTTCCTCCCTCCATCTCTTCTTCCTTCCCTTCCTCCCTCCCTCTTTTCCCTTTCCTCCTTCCCTCCGTCCCCTCCTCCCTCCCTCTTTTCCCTTTCCTCCTCATTCGTTCCCTCCATCCACTTCTCCCTCCCTCCCTCCCTCCATCTCTTTTTCCTTCCCTTCCTCCCTCCCTCTTTTCCCTTTCCTCCTTCCCTCGTTCCCTATGTCCCCTCCTCCCTTCCTCCCTCCCTCCGTCTCTTTCTCCTTCCCTTCTTCCCTCCCTCTTTTCCCTTTCCTCCTTCCCTCATTCCTTTTGTCCTCTCCTCCCTCGCTCCCTCCCTTCCTCCTTCCTGTCCCTCCCTCCTTCCGTCCCTCTCACTCTCCCTCCCTCTGTTCCTTCCTCCTTCACTCCTTCCCTCTCACCCTTCGACTGTCCATCCATACATCGATTTAAAAAAACATGTAATAAACCAAGCTCACAGCCAATTCCAGGCCATACTTAATTCTCAACATATCAGCCGGGATACCGAAAGTTTAGTTTAAAACAATGACATGATTCACTCCACCTTAAACAATGTGAGATGGCTTGTCAACATTTTGGTGTCAATGGTCTGCTTTGTGTCAATCAAAGATGACACTAGTTCATTACTTGGTCTGCTCTCAACCTGAAATAAATTTTTAACATCAAGTGAGGAAAGTACCACATGTGCACACACAGTGGAAATCTGTTGATACTGCACATATGACAACCAGCGGGCCAGAAAATTTTGTCTGTACAAGTACAGCCAACAACAACAAAAAAAAGGAGCAAAGACAAAGATAACGGGGAGCATGCACTGTAGTTTGAAAGGTAAGATGACTTTGTAACTGGCTGCCAAAACTAACACAGCTAAGACTGAAGATACTTTTCACTTAAGGTCTGTCAATGTTTTGTTTTGTTTGCTTTTGTCAGGTAAGCTACTAGGAATTTCAAGTGGCTGTATTAATGAGGTAAATTTATAAAGAACATTGGTAACAGTTACCTACACAAGGACTCAAAAAGGTGGGTACTGTAGTTTGTCATTTTAGTGGGCTGCTCAGATTAACAAGATTTTCCAGCAAGAGGGTGACCAAGCTTTTGTTTGCTCCCACCTCCTCCCCCCCCCCCCCCCCCCAAGAAAAAAGAAAAAAAAGTGGCAGGGTGGGCATAATTAAAATTGAAAGAAAATTACAAGACACCATAATTAAATTAAGAGTGGCTTATAGGATGAAATTATCCACCCCTTTCTACATGAACATGCAGGATGGATAAAGAAAAGCATTGGCACAGCATTGTCCCTAACAGCTGGCAGCTGGCAGAATTCACCGGCTACTTGGGTCATTTGTGCAGGCTAGTTTTGTGATATATATATATTTTTAAAGACAAATTATTTGTTCCTTTACTGGGGCAGATATATGAAAATGAAACTTATTTCCCATTGCAGTTTACTGACTTAGAAATAATCTGGTTGGCAGAGATACATGATTATTAGTTCATTATGTTGAGTTCTGGGAATTACATGTAGAAAACCACTGAAGGCATGAGTTTATACAGATAAAATTGAAAAGTTACGATTACTTTTGAACTGACATCATCGGAAATTTGTGCTCAGAATCAAGGAAATTCCGTTTCAAGGAAATTTCCTGGGGGAGCATGCCCCCAGACCCCCCTAGACCCAGTAGATAATCACTATCCTGCTACTTACAAATTTTTGCCAGCTACCTGAAAAGTTGTGGACAACCCTGTTGGCATCTATCGTGTAATGAAATTTGGAGGGGCTGACTGGCCTGAGCTGGCATTTCTGGGCACATTTCAAATACATCTTACCTGGCCTGAAGACTTGGAATTTTCTCTTGCAGCCTGACTTCCGCCAAGATCAATGTAGACAGCATCCTGAAAGAGAAAAATTACTCCCGTAAATATTAACCCTTTCATTCCTAGAACAAGTGATGGTGAGATGATTTTGTCAGCCCAACTTTTCAATCTGTTGACAAAATCCTATTATGTTACCATTCAAATGAAACCTCTTTGGCAGAACTTTTTTATAGGACTATCTATTTCTTAGGATTTTGCGAAACGAAATTTGGAATTTTTGGTGAATTTTTTGCTTTGGCCACTTTAGGAGTGAAGTGGCTAAAATAATTTCTCAATTTTGGCTAATGAATTCCACCCGTCTGATAGGATCTCTACAAACATGTTATCGACATTACACACTTTATCATCAGTTCTGCTTCTGTTTTACCTTGTCATACACCACTCCTCCAACTCCAGAGAAAGGTGCATAAATAAGTCGTTCCTTCTCATTCAGTGAACGCTTCTTCTCTGCACTTGGCAAGGGACATGGATCAGGTAGAAGGCTGATCTCTTCAAGAGTGTGGTCTCCACAACCTATTGTAAACAAGTCATGTAACATCTAAAAAGACAAGAGTTTGCTACTACTATTGTAAACTCTAACTTATCTGTTATAAGAAGTACCTTTTCAGCTATTACAAGAGTTAGTTACTATTGTAAACTCTAACTAATTGCTAAAATTGTTAATATAACCTCTAAGAAGTACCTTTTCAGGGTTTAACAATGATTGTATTTTCATGAGGAACAAGTGAGGAACAAGTGTACTTAGTAGGAGGACCCTTCTGTAAAGCACTTTCAAATGAAGTAGCTATCCTCAATAACGATTGTTATTATCGTTGTTTTAACAGATAAGAGTGGGATGGGAACCCAGGAGAAAAAAAAAGGGAAAGGATCAGGGAGAAATGGGGTGGACAACAAATGCACAAAACAACAACAACAACAACGACAAATAGCATTACTTGAGGAGAGATGACAGAAAGTAGGAGAAATATGTAGAAAAAGAAACGTAGACTGAGTAAGTGGTAACACCACTAAAAAAAGGTTGAAAGCACAAATACAAGAGTAAATTGATGTTATGTAAGCAGTACAATGGGCAGGAATTTCAGTCCTTCTTGTCCCTCTTTCTAAAGCAGTAAGTCATATGCATAGTACAATGTAGATTCTACATGTAAGTACAGTGAATGCTGCCTTACAGTATGACTATTCAATTAACACAACCACTTGGATTGTTATTACTACATGTACCTCATGTTGTGATGAAAAAAGCCGACTGCAGCCCTCCCTTATTATAAAAACCCCATTGATCTGATCAACCTCAATGCAACCACCCAGTTAATACAGCTATACACATACACGAACCTCATGCAGTATTCAATGGCCTGCTCATGGATGTATCAACAGGGAACCTTCCACAGATTGTACGTGTACAATGTACGATGTATGCCTATTTTTCATATGTTTTTATCACTGAATCTCAGTTTTACATGTATTGACAAACTACAAATTATTGTCACTCACCAATGATATGGACTCTGGAGTTGTGCTTTAGATGAGTGCCTCTCACATATCCATACAAACACACCTTCCTGTCACATTTGGGATTTTGACGAATGAGCTCAGGGTCTGTCAGTTCTTCCAGTCTAAGAAAAATAAACTTAAATTAACACAGAGATTGACGCTTTTCATTGAAAACTCAATTTTAGTTATTAAAATTTTAGTTAAGTTCTTATTTGTTCACTGTACATATGTAGATCACCGAATAACCCTGCTTTTTGCCTAGTACGCTGTACATTAACAAATTAGATAGCATGTGGACATTGTGGAGTGCTGGGGCATTCAAAAGTTTTCGCCGTGAGGTGAAGTTTTGTTCAAGAAGAATGATGTCCAGCGTAAATAATGATACTCTCTAATCATCCTGTCAAAATAAACTCCTGGAAAGACACATTTTAGTCCTTCCACACAAGAAAATTGGCTCCCAGCCTTTCAATCAGTACATGTACATGTATACAGAATGACATGCATGTATTACTCTGTTTTTACAAAACACATATAATAATTATATACCTGTCTGCCAAGATGTAAGGATGTGAAACTCGCCAAGTCAGTGGTCTGAACTTTGTCACTGAAATAAATCTTCCCAGATTATGTACCTCTACTTTGGGATAAGAACCATAAACGAGGCCAGACAAGTAAAACAGCTTTGCTCCCTGGAGAGAAAATATGTTCAAGGTGTTGAGATTTTGCTCCCTTAATGTAAAGAAAATCATCAGCTACAGTGTACTATACTCTTGCAAGTGACCATTAATTTTGTCTTTAACAACAAATTTCTTTTCTTTTCAAATTTTCCTTCCCTTATTTTTTTCAGTTAATTAAGAAACTGATTATTTGCAAGCTAACAGTCATTCTCTGTTAGCCACCACCCCATATAAATAACCATTTGTCCAAGATGACAAATAGCTTCATTTTCTTTTACTTCTTTCATTTTTTTCTTTTTTTCTTTCAGTCAGTGAAATCACTAAGTAAACATTATTTTTCAAGAGACCTAAAAACACTCTCTGTTAGCAAGACACTACCTCTTGTATGGAATCATTTGGCCATGACAAATTTCTCTTTCTTTCTTTCCCTCTCACATTATTTCTTTTTTCAGTCAATTAAATCTCTACTACATGTATTTAAGACCTCTGGTACGAAACCACCTGCAGCATTTTGGGTGGTGACTTCTGAGAAGTTCCCATGTATCATAAACTGTACCTGATAAACTTCTGTCCAAAACCTAGATTTCAACTTCTTCTTGGTCTTTTTCAGAGCTTTGTTATTCTTCAACAAATCAAGGTGAGTCAAGACTCCCATGATTTTGGGAAAGCCATGGACTTGACAAACATTCAGAAATTCAAAAATTTCCATTTCAAATCCAAAACTTGCATCAATGAGAAGCAGGACCTAAGAAAGCAAACATGAAAATTAAAGTTGTCATTGAGTGGTAACTTGAACAAATTGAAAAAGGAGGAAAACAGATACACTGTATGTAGTGCTCTGAGTCATGTTGTGGGTTATTCATAAAGGTCACTGTGTGGTTCCAGAAAATTTCCATACCCCCACCACAGAGGGTCACTGGAAATTCTGAGGGGGAGGGGGGTCTTAAAGGCCAAAATTTTTAAAGGAATGTATGTGCCTAAACTGGAAATTTCCAGATGAGTGGCAGGTTGGAACCAAAAAACCCTCTGTGCAGGGAGTATGGATATTTTCTGGAACAAAACATTAAAATAATCGTGGCAACTTCCACAAGTATATACCGGTATTACATGTAGTTTTAGTGTGTATGCACAGAACATGGACTTACCAGATCAGCAATTTTTGCCACATCAATCATAGAGTTTATGTCGTTGTTGCACTCAAGTAAAGTTAGGCGTCTTTTCTTCCCTAATAAGGCAAAGAAAGAGTGTACAGAGTGAATGCAATTGTGAATATTCCTTGAGAAGCTGTTTAACCTACCGAATGCCATTAGCCTCAGACACATGACTAAGCCACTGAGGATGTATCCACTTGTACTCTAGTAGAGAGCTCTTACATTTGTAGCAGTGGTCTGGTTGTTCCTGTTCATTTTCTATGGTCATTCAAAGGGGACTGGGAATGCATGAGGCAATTCGTGAACAAAAAATTCTCTTATTTTGGTTCTCAAATCCAACATGGCAGCTCAAGTGCTTCTTCAATGTGGCACATTTTTTGTGAGATTTTGGTTGAAGGGAAATTGGATTAGCAAAAGAAAAGAAATTAGTATCTAGCCTACTGAAAACAGCAGTGTTAAAGAAGAATCAAAATAAGAAAACCAACTCGGTGTGAACGAGGAAAACAACGAGAGTTTCCAAGAAGAAAATGCAAAATAATAAGAACTTTATTTACGTGTCAAAATTGATCTAGCTCCCTGTAAAGACAGGGTGCTAATTAGGGACATACTAAATAATAATAATGTTGCAATGATCTGGAAATCAGAGATGTTGCACTCGGGAAAAGGGAGGTTAATTGAAGGTTAATGAATTTTTCATGCTTCAACAGTGTTTGTAAGATTTGTAACTTGTTTTGAACTCAGTATTACAACATTTCAATTTTGAAATTAAAATCCAAGATGGCTGCCCGTAGCTTAGGGAACGCGTCCAAATATCGGCATCGATTCCGACCGATTCCGATCAATCGGTATCCGATTTTTCCTGTTTCCGTTTACATAGCCTGCGTAGCAGGCGTAAACGGGGAAGGGGAAGGGGAGCGGGAGAAAAATGGGGTTCTGCGAGCTAGGGACGAGGGAACGCCTGCTACAAAGACCCCCATTTTTTCATCTCCGCCCACCGATTTTTATGTAATCCAATTAAGTTAACTGTCAATGCAACCACCAATGAGAAACAGGCGCGCGCTTTTTTGCATGACTGACTTCACGCAGGAATTCAATGAAGCGTCTAAAAATAAAGTTAGGATGAGAATTCTTTTTCAAATCAAAGAGCATTTTATGTAATTGAACAACACTCAACGGCGCTTATTTTCGAAATAAGAGACACAAAGCTTTTCACAATAAAAAGATGTATTAAGATAAACTCCCCTTTGCTTCTGAAAATCAAACGCGTTCAATTTTCGCTTCTAGGAAAGGTACAGGATGTAAGCTTATTTTAAAACACGCAAGCGAAGAACCACGATACATTTTGAACGGCATTAAATTGACCGAACTGCACGTTTTTCAAAGGTTACGCAAAAGCCATAATATGAAGAAACGGGCAATTATAAAAATAAATATTTCAATACAAATTTACAATCAAAAATGTAATTTACTTTACCATGGATTCCCTACAAAGTCAACAGCTTGAGTGATGTCTTGCAACGGCAGATATCTCTTTAAAAGAACCATCTGTTCTCAAAGAATAATTGTTGAGCATTTCTTAGGGCTTCTTCCGATTTATAGTTCTCAAAAGGCCAGTCTTCATTCCGATAACGGGATATTTACACTGCCTTGAAATTCACGCGTGAAACGGTGCAATGCTTGTTTAAAATCTTCTCTGACAACGACAAAATCTTTACTTTCTAGGACTTTAACCCGTTGGCAAAACCGCTAAAACATCTCGTCCCTTCAGAAGAGCTCTAAACTGCCGTTTCTCGCTCTGGTTTCAAGATAATTTCGCTACCAAGTTGAAATATTCTAACAGCACGTCCTCGTCAAATTACGTGATTCTCGTGGGACTTGCTGTCAAAAATTAACCAATCAGAATTTTGCGGCCGCTGGCGGCCGCAGAAATGAAAAAATAGGGGTCTTTGTAGCAGGCGTTCCCTCGTCCCTAGCCCCCAGTCCCCCCAGTTCTCCCGTGTCCTCGCTCCCCTTCCCCTTCCCCGTTTTCGCCTGCTGCGCAGGCTACCGTTTACATGTTGACCCGATTTTTCGGTGCCGAAAGAAATGGAATCGGAAAGACACATCGGGTCAACTTTCGGCATCGGGGTAACAGAATACAGTATAGGTCAAATTGTCGCGGTCACAACAGAATAGAACAAACAGCTCGCGGGAACGGCTCACAGACTGCAGTAAAAGTTTTAATGGCTCGGGGTGAATGGCTGAAGAAAGTTTTCGAACGGCTCGCGGTGAACGGAACGGCTGGCTGTAGTCGGCTAACCGGCTGTGGAAAAGTTTCGACAATCAGAAACACCAAGGAATTTGCCTTTTATATAAGACAGTAAAATGCTAAAATATCAAAATCGGCAAATTATTCCGATTTTGACATTTCATGGCGAATGTTTTGTTTCGCGATAGTTTGGGATACTCTTACTTGTTTTGATGTCAGTCATAACTAAAGCGCTTGAAACTTCTATGCACGATATGTGAACTAGACTGCGAGCAGTCTAAATCTCGTTCGCTGACGCTCGCTATTTTCGCTTCGTTCAGCACGGATTTTAGAACAAAAGAGAGACTGCTCACAGTTTACATGTATGTGAATGTGAACACAGCGGAAACAATTTGCAATTGAAACTTTACCAGCACTTACACAAGGAAAAAAACATATATAAAGGAACGATAACACGGTCATGAAAACAAATTTTAATCGACCCGAAACATTTGCTTTTGGTGTGCGTTTTTTTAATACAAAAAATCAGAAAACGTGACGAGTTGGTGCCGAGAGTCACCGTGAATAATTTGCATGCCAAATGCGACGTAAACAACGAAGCTAAAATTTTCAGAATTGAACCAGACTCAAACCTGCCGTCAAAAGCAAAACTGTTGAATGAACCATATAGTAAAAATCTAAGGTAAAGATGTACGAAAGAGAATTAGAGTTAAATAACAAGCTTTTTAACTTGCCTGGCATTATTTTAAGTTTAGAATTCACTGTGAGTTGCAAAACAAATTGCGCGATGAATGTGGGGACAAATCGTACTGTTCTTTCGCGCACTTTATCCTTCGATTAAAATTGAAACAGTAAAGAAGCTTATATTGAAACTCAAAGTCAATGCCAACTGTAAAAGAATTTGTGAGAAATAGCGAATATAGTCCGAAGTTTATAGTTCCAGTTAGTTTCGCTTCAAAATTTGCATAATGTTGAAAGCTGACCTATTTATGTCTCGTGTCAAATTTCTAGTCTTGGAACGTCGCATCCGATCGGGAGGTCAAGTTCTCTCCGACTAAATCGGTACGGATCTCATCGGAATCGGAAACGGCAGTCAGGGCTCATAAACTCATACCGATTCCGAGCAGTCGGGAAATTAATCGGTACCAATTCCGATCATTGGATTCCCGCCCGATATTTGGACGCGTTCCCTTGTAGCAAGTGGTGCCAGCATTTAAGGGGTTAATGGTGAACTCCTCAGCATTTTATTATACATAGATTTTCTTGTCTACAGCTTGCTGGGGCACATTCATATGGGTGGAAGGAAAGACAAAATGCAGCGTAAATTTAGGTTGTCTGTACAAGTAAACAATAGGGTAGCAAAAGCCAGGATTACAGGTTGAAAGTCTGGCACACTAATCACTGTGCACCACCGACCTTCAGATCTGAAGCTTAACACGCTAACCACTACACCACCGCGCCCCCACCCCGAAGAAAGTAAAGAGCTATAAACAACTTTACTGTAACATGTGCACCAAACAGTTTATAATGTTATTGTTTATACTAACCAGAGACTATGGTGACGGGTCCTTTGACATCAGACAACTGCTGACGCGTAAAATTCTTCAGTAGCGAGTTGATAAGCGTCGTCTTTCCAACTTTAGGCGGTCCAACCACGGCTACGATGTAAGGAGGGGGCTCTAGCGGCGTTCGATCAACAACTGGCTCATGGTGTCGTTTTGTTTCCACGTCTTGTTTTCGATGAAATTGCCGTGCTGCTCTAACGGCCGACTTAAACGAGAACGCTTTGGGGTTTCTTTGAGCACTGGCATCTTCTGGGGAGTGTTTGTTCTTCTTTTTTCGCTCAGCTTTAGGTCCTGCTTGCTTTTTTCTGTGCGATTTCGAAGAAGTGTTGCCTTCTTCGTCCGCCATCTTGGGGACTCTCACGTGGAAGGACCCGAACCCAGGCTAACTCGAGCTATAACGCTGTTTCTCTGGGGGGTAGGGTAATGTCGCCATTAAAATATTTCAAAATGATGGTTTTTGTTTTAAGTCTATAACTTTCCGTTCATCTCACGACAAAAGTATTATCAAACTTTCCTGAAATTTTATCAAAATTTTACTGAAAATGTTTTCAGAGTTGATTTATTTTCCAAGTTTCTATCGCATCTTTGACTCTCCCCCGGATGGTAAAACATACTTGCCCCTCGTGTTGAACGCCTGGTCATTTTGCGTTCAACATGGCCGGAGTTTTGTTTGAGGATATTTTCGATGTCAAAGACATCGACCCTGAGGGTAAAAAATTCGATAGAGGTGAGTCTTTGCCTAGGAAATAAATTATGTTATTGCCAAAGGTCTTCCTGATAGCCTTTGATGCTTAGTTCGGATCCCACCGAACGATCTAACTACATACGCAGCCGGGTAAGCAGCTTCAAGCTTGTCTGCATGCACCAGCGGGAAGTGAGCCTGGACTCTTCAGTTTATTTCAATTTCACTTTGTTGTATCGCACTGTTTGTTCTCTCAGATATAACCATCAAGAGCATGTATATAAAATTTAACTTTGATGGCTTGTACAGTTATTAAAGTTGGGAGAGGAAGAAGAGAAGGTATCCCTACCTATAAGTTTGCAGACGAAGGAGATCATACACATGTGCAGAAAGCAAATGCTCGCGTGTTTGATAATATGGTGCTGTCTTTTTTCGTCATATAGTTTCTCGACTTCACTGTGAAAGTGAAAGTTTCAAGATGGACCTTATACTGGATGTTAACACTCAGATTTACCCAGTGGACTATGGTGAAAAATTCAGACTTGTCTTGGCCACCACTTTAAAAGAAGATGGTACCCCAGACGATGGTGAATACAACCCTTCTGATATGGGCCTCTCGCGTGCTGACCAGTTTGAATATGTTATGTATGGCAAAGTGTACAGAATAGAGGGTGATGAAGGTGCTGCCGATGCCCCAACAAGATTGTAAGTATAAAAAAGAAATGAAATCATTTGATGTACATGTACATGTAGAATGTTTTATGACTCCTTGCAGTGCTCAAACAAAGCATGGAAAAGAGTTCAACGTCATACCTTCTCTCCCCTTTCCTTCCTTAGAAGAACAATAATTATTGGTATGCCAAGACGTCCTTACTTGTACAAAGTTAGCGTCAAATAACACCTGAAGGAATTGTGTGTGGCCTGCCCCTTTCTGGGGCAGACTAAGACCTCTTTGGATCAGGTGGAAATTGAAATGCATCTTTCCAAATGGTGTTCTTAATATGAACTCCCACTGGATTTATAAATAGGAGGTTTCTAAAATTCTGATTCCCAGTGGTTAACTAAGGGCAAATAAACAAATACACATAAATATATACAGATGTATTTACATTGTACCATGTTTAGAGAGGATAGCACCAAGCTAACTCTAGGTTAATTATTGAAGCCCTTTAGATCAAATTGGAATTTGGAAATGTTGGTTTTTGAGGAGAGGGGAACACCAGAGTACCTGGAGAAAAACCTCTTGGAGTAAGGACGAGAACCAACAACAAACTCAACCCATGTATGACATGGAGTCTGGGAATTGAACCCAGGCCACATTGGAGGGAAGCGAGTGCTGTCACCATTGCACCATCCCTGCTCCCTGTTGTAACACCCAGTGGGCTTTCTAGTTTTAATTTCCAAAATTTTGAGTTGTGAAATTGGTTGGGTTGTTAGGTTGCATCAGTTTTAATAGACCATTCTGTGCCCTCTCTGGTAATTATATTTAGTGTCTTTTAATATTGTGTGATTTGATATGGAAGCCGGTTTCTTTTGTTATAATTATTTCAGAGCTGCATATGTGTCTTTTGGAGGTCTTCTGATGAGACTCCAAGGTGATGCAAACAACTTACATGGAATGGAAGTGGACAGCCACATATATCTGCTGATTAAGAAACTTGCCTTCTGAAAGACTGCTGCATCTACTGCAATGATAAGTATGATTTATTGTAATACTGTTACGTGACTGTATGCAGTTGGCGTGACCGAACCAAGAACATTCAAAATTGTAGTTTATTCTTGTACAATGTAAGCTGCATAGTAATGCAGTGTGTTGGAAAACATACACTGCAGTTCTTGTCTTTGCTACAACATGTACTCATCTGCACCCTGAATTCCATAATTCACGTAAAAGTGACACCAGCCAAGCTATTTATATGCTCCGTATTGTGAGTCTCATGATTCAGAGCTGTTGCATGGATGATTTTATCTCTAGTAATGCTGGACTTTTCTAATCAGATACAAAGCTCCTGCATGTAAACTGAACCACTACAGGCCTAGCCCTGGTTGAATGTAAGAGTACTGTAGGTTAGTCAAGGATAGACAGTGACAAGAGGGTGCTAATCAAGCTTTTTAATACTTTTTATACCCTCTCATTTTAATAAAAGATTCCACCATTTACATATTCTTGGCCTTGAATCTGATTTTAAAAAAAAGGTACAGGAAAAACTCTGGCTAAGGATCACCTTTCTTAGATTAAGATACATGTAAGGATGTTAGATTGTTGGTTTCATTTTTGTTGAGGTTTTGCTGTATCAATTTTTCATGCATGTGGTACAAACTCTGCCAGTTTAATATGCTGGTTATATGTGTAGGTGCTTGGGCCTTTTTGTGGGGTGGGGTGGGTGGGGGGGGGGGGGGGAGTTGGGAGAGGAGTGGAATCTGTAACCAAATAAGGTGCAGTTGTATACCAAGGCTTATGATTTCAACACCCACTGTAATTGTAATTGGTTTGTTGTAGTGGTCACCCTTACATGTACTTACATTCTTCGTGTATGGCAGAGCTAATAAAATGAAATGAAATAAAAAGAACAAAATGTAAAAGTAAAGGAACAAGACCTCCAAATGTCAAACTTGGCACACTAGTGGCACATCTGGGACACATTTCCTGGGAACAATCCCTGTTATGGAGAGATGGGGATTCCCTCCTGCTCTATGCTCATGAATCCCCCCTCTCCCTTCACCTCTTGTGCCTGCCATGCAGGCTACAGGGGCACCCAATGAGAACATTTTAGCAAACTACTTAAAACGTCATTTCCTGCTTTCTTATATTGTTGCAGAGCTTCTTAAATGCCTATTTTTTTAGGCTAAAACAGGTTGATCTGTTCGGCATTTTTAGCTGAAACTTGAGGCCACAAAAAATTTTAGGAAACTGAGTCCTGTCCGCCGAATTTCCGAGCTGCTAATTAATGCCTTTCCTAAAATATGTTAGCTGAACTTATTTTACTCTCTAACACTAGTAAGCAGCATATTTGTCCCTCCAAAAACAATAGGGATTAATCAGTCCCCTTGTTACGAAAGTCTGAGGTGATGTTTCGCCAAAGAAATCTCCAGTTTTCACTACAATTAAATCCGAATATCTCAGGCGATTCCTTCCAAACAGATATTCCGCCAAAATGAACCGTTGGGTGCCCCTGAGGCTACGAAGGTCCACGTACCCATGAAACACACACACAAATATAGGCAGTAAATTAATAACCATGTACATTGTAATAATGAATCTTGAAACAAAGAGATTTAATATCTAAGCCAAACATGACTGTTTTGAAAGTCTTCGTCTTACTGAAACATCTCAAACGCATACAGCAGAACAAAGCCGCAATTTAATAAGGCCTACATGTAGTAAGTCAGGGCTTTCCCCTATGTCTGTTGATGCCGGCAGTCGTGAATTTTTGATGATTTACGAACTTTGTAGAAGAGCCATGGTGGACAGTAAACTACCCTCCCATTTATATTTTTACAAGGGCCGTTTAAGTGGGATTTTAAATCGCCCTTAGTGTACTTGCTACCAGCGACTTATGCTGTGAATTTAGGCAACCTCGTCCCGGGTCCTTTGAGAGAGAACCCTGAGAATGAGGTGGTGATTTTAGGGTGATGATTACGATTTTGAAATGCTGTGTAGGGGCAAGAGTAGTAACGTACGATCACGTTGAATTTTAGCAGCACTCTCATATTCTCTTATTCTTATCCTCATATTCCGGTTCGCGGGTTACTGAGAGTGTAACCTACTACCAGGCCAAATTTTATCCGCTTGCTGAAATGTTGTTTTCGTTTTGCCTTTCAGTGGGAATGATTTACCAAGCGAAAAGAAAATAGAACCTGATCGCAGTGTATGAGAGTAGAAAGCATACACTGCAAATGTAATTTATTTTTATTTATGTATTTATTTATTTATTTTTTGCGCGCATTGAATTGGCTCTGGTACTGTCACATCTTCATCACCTTCGATGACACCAAAAATCGCCAGTAGGTTATACAAGCAATTTGCACTTGCTTGAATTCACTGTAGATGAGCCCCTTTTAAAGGGGCTCTGCACCTGTTTTTCAGATTACTTTGAAATCTAAACGACATTGCAATCAGAGGAAATCCAAAAATGCTGGTTCTCTTTCATTTAAATTACTCTTACCAGCTCAGTTCTCTAACACCGTAATTATCCCTTTGAGCCCGAACAGTGACGAAAATAATATTTCTCTTTACATTGTCACTACTTATTCAAACTTTCAAGTGGCGAGAATAAAGAAAGTGATCAGCAAGGATCAGAGGTCTTGATATTAAGACAAACTCTCCTTACTTAGTAGCTCCATAAGAAATGCATGGAGAACAGTAAGGAGAATATGCTTTTTAATATCAGGGCTTAAAGGGTTGGATGGTTTGGCTGCAGATCGTTAGGATGGAAAATGGATTGCAGGCTCATATTTTCAAGGTAAACTCGCTAGAAGCGGACTGTCAAGGGGGTGCGGTTAGTTTTTATAGAAAGTGTGGTGCTCCATGCGTCGGTGGGGAAGTGAAAAACACTGAACTCTGGATTTATCAACTGAGTTGATAAGGTAAATTGGCCACCTTAAAGAGATTGAAAGCTGACGTTTCGAGCGTTAGCCCTTCGTCAGAGCAAATTAAGAAATTGTGGGTTGCACTTGGTTTATATGGAGAGCCGTGGAGCCACACTATTGGCAACATGGCGACTGTGGTTTGTTTTCACTGTGAGAAAATCATTCGACTACCTTTTCTTGATGTTCAAGGAGCATTCGAGTACTGTACAGGCATCCTCGTTCCCAGTCGTGTTCGGCGAAATATCAATTGTGTCGTCACCCGTCGAACTCGGCGGAAAAAATTCGCGTTCAGTTCCAAGCCTCCCTCAGTCACTCGATAGCGCATCAAGGCCTGGGGACGAGGCTACTGTACAGGTTTTCATCTGAATTTCAGTGCAATTTTCTCCCCAAAACATGAAAATGCTCTGTTGCATAGCCCCTTTAAAGATACATTGAAATTGAAAGGAGAAGTATTTGTTAATCAGTCCCGAGTATTACACAGTACAAAGCTTCTATCGTGTGTGCAAATTAACTTTATCTCAAACGACAGTGTTACTTCAGCAGCTACTAAAGGTGCTCATATTTTAGGTTGAAATTTGCACTCAGCGAAACGATTACGTACTTGATTGCTGAAAAACTTGTCAAACCCGGCTAGCTATATAAACAGTCTACTTTTTTCCAAGGGCACGCAACAAATCATTTCTCGAAAATGTCTGTTCGGAAAGCATTCTGAGTCGACTTAGATTTGGTGAATTTATTTTGAATGAACCTAAATTCTGCTTTATACTTAAATATGAAATAGAGTTTTAGTGGGTGAACGAGGGAAATTACATAGTTCCTGGTTTCAGGGGGGTCTAAGTGCTATTTTTATATAAGAAAATTCTAGCTTTTTGTTCCTAAAGCTTACTCATTTTTAAACTTTCACTGAGTTAACTCCTTGCTCAGCTTACCAGAGGAAAAATCAAATCGTGCAAATTAGTTTCAGGAAGTATTCATTTGAAAGGCCGTGGAATTATATGGCAAACAAAACAGCACGTTTTTTAGGCTGTTTCTTCAATTTCTAAGTTTCGTGTCCCTGTTGTTGCTCGCTTACTGTGAACGAACTTGTTGAATAAAAGAGCAATGATAACTAGAATAAAGGATATTATTTAGCCGCCTTTGTTATCACAGAGAAATCAATAACTCAATCTCTTCATCTCTGTTAATTACCACAATTTCCATTGTTCTTTTGTATTCTTCGCAACATTAGCGAAACTTTCGCGTTCCATATTTCAGGTGGAATTTTTCAGTCGCGCATTTTCCCTTCCTTTGTTAATCTGCTTCAATGTATCCCGTTAATTTCAAAAAGAGCGTATTTGATAATTTTAGTCACCTTAACTTAGTAATTGCGTATATAGCCTTAACTTATGAAACGATATGTTTACTTTCCGTGTTTACAATCCAAGATTGCCTCTCCAGCGCTTACTGTGAAGTGACAAATTTCCATATCAGTTAAATGAAAAAGTCAACAACAACCCTTCTAGCACGCCAAGCATTATATACCGAAAAGCCTTCGCTAATGAAAAATACAAAAATGAAAAAAAACCGGACACGAATTAGAAAAGTTGATTGGTTTTAAACTTCACAACAAACGTTAATTGCACTTGTTTGAGAGGTGATTCTAAGAGGCACTTTTAACAGTCATTTCCGAGTGAAAAGCACCGCAAATTTACATTAGGGTTAAAAGATATGTTTTATACTTTCTATTCCTTGAGTCCAAATGGCGGTGCTGTATAAAGAAGTTGCGTTAACGCGAAGGCGTACCAGATGTGAATCCGCTCTTGTAGGAGCGCTTATAACAGGCGGAATAGCTTGTCTGGTCGCTGGAATTGTGCTTATGGTCCAGGCGAATACGAAAAAAGCCAGCGACCCATGCGAAGCACCTAAAGTCACCCGGGCAGTTAACAGTGGTTGTGGATTTTCCAAGGAAGCCAGGCGATCCGGGCTGGAGAAATTTTTGTACGAAGCGCAGGAAAAGTTTTACGAGCTCTTACCGCATAAAATTGGCTTTAAACAAGACGTGACGTCAAATGAAGTCCGTTTGCGTTACAAAACCTACGATCCGACGCCGACGCGAATCAAATTTGTCACCGATGAAATTGTTAAGCTGACCAGACGACTAGAGGGCATGGACATTAAAGAAAACAAGCTTTCTTTACGCGAAAAGCGAGCCAAAGCGCAATTGACACACTGGATGAGGCATATGTTCCCATTTGGCGTCCCATTTGGTTACAATTATTATGCCGGAGACTGGCTCATGGGAACAAACATTTTCTGTTGGTCTTCAATTTGCTTTTTACCCTTGGACCTCGACAGGGCTTTGCCGCATTTTCAGCCGTCAACCGTGGGAGAAATGCAGCTTTTAAAAGGAAAGTTGATAGAAATTAATCAAACATTTGCTCAGTTTGTTGAAAACATGAAGCTAGGCGTGGCCGCTGGAATGGTTCGTACCGTGGAAGAGTGCAAAGCCGGGTTGGACGGCTTGAGGGGAGCTTTCAGAGATGTTGCTGTTAATGGACCGAAAGGTAAGGGAATAAGTTCCGTAACACCCAATATTTACAATACAATTTCATTTCATTTTATTAAATCAGAGTGTTGTTAACTAAGATGCAAGTAAAGGGCAAGCACAATAGTTTGCATAAAGTGAAAACGAAAGGACGTAAACTCAAAGAAAAGGGAGCTTTCGCCAGCGTCGACCTCTTTTTGTTCCTGCTCTTGAGATCAGGGCGTTAAAAGGTGCTAAATATGTTAGAACCTACCACAATCTCTACTGTTCTTTGAAGGAGCGAATTTTTAGGGGATATGATGTCATAAAATCGAAGAACTCACAAATAAAAGTGATCCCTCAGAAAAAAGCGTAAATATTTGCCTTCTATTTTAAAATGTCACTCAACGTAACGCTCGTTTTAGGTTCGAATGTATCGTTGATTTATCAATTATTTTTCTTACATTGTAAAAAAAAAAAGTTCCCGTACACTATTTCAAATTACATTGAACTTTTTGACTTCGGTTTTCATTACATGCAACTAATTCTGAACAGTCTTCAGAAAAAAATGAAGCCATAGGTTCTAGTAATAGCTGTGTCCCTAGATTGTCTGTGCACAGCACGTAAGGGCGAACTTCGCAAAACTAAAGTCCTTACGAACATAGCTTATTCATTTCGCTGCTTTCGGCATGTATAATAAAAAAAAGAGTCCCAGCGAAAGTGATTAGCATACATCGTTCATTATCAAATTCTCAATCTGAATTTTTAGCTTTGTCATTGCTTCATACATACAGGTTCTTAGCGAATAAGTGTTTTCTTGCCATATAAGGAAATTGGTTGCTGTGGCAATTGCCACGGCGTTAAGTTCAAAGGATTCTCCGTGAACCAAAAGTTCTGTCCAAAAATAAGGCCAAAAACAAAAGCAAAAATCAAAGTTAAGAATGCAATAATTAAACATAATTTTTCCATTCGCTCTGTACTGGCTATGAAGTCATTGTAATCAACTCGGCGCTTCACGCCTTGTATTCCATCACCTCATTTGCAACGTGCGCTCTGGAATAATTGTTAACTTACAATAAAACGTGTTGAGTGAAAATGAACTATTTTGATTAACATTATCTTTGGCCACTCTTTTCGGTTTCACGGTGATTTGTAACATGCGGGAGAAGGTATAACAACAGAGTCAACTTATGAGAGGCTTGCTGCGAGCGCTATGCAAATATGAAAAATTTATTGTCCTGGCCTTTCGCTAGAATAAAAGAGGCAACAGCGAATATACATTTTAACTAAAATTCATGAAAATATAAGTTAAGGTTAAAGTTTCGTTGACCTTACATTTTCTAATTCTCAGGTAATGTTTAATTCGAAATAATTCCAGGCTCATTTTTAATGACATTTCAAGTGAATGCTTCTTTCTTCGTGCAATAAGGAACAAAAATAGAAAAATAAATAATATCTGCTTGGTAGTGAAAATGATATTGAAAAGATTACGTCAACAAACCAGCTGCTTTTCTTCAGTGTCCGGTTTTACACTCTTTTGACAAACAAAGTAAAGTAGTAAAACAATCAATCATTTCATGAATTGTTATATTTTTTGTAAAAAGGCATCTTTATACTGTGAGTTAATTTCAACAAGCGCTGATTATTAAATGTATGATTATAAAGAACAGGAAATGATATAAAGAAAAGCAGTCATGCAAAAATAAACAAGGTCACATTGACCTTGGATAAAAAACTAACGTTTCAACCCGAGCGTACAATATTTAATTGTATTGTTTTATTTCAACGTTTTCGAATCTATTCTACTGCTTGTCTGTGCAAGTTCGATTATATTATTATTTTCCCATACATTCCCTGTTGAATTGTTAAAAGTGGCATCTTTTCAGAGTATTTTTTTGTCAGTATGGATTTATGTTTTTGTCAATAAAGTTCCGGTTCATTTTACCTTTTCGCTACAATATTGAATTCTGTAAGGTTAAAAAGGAAGCAAAATGCAACATCGAAAGTCAGCGTCTGGTTTTCGATGTTGCATATTGCATTTTTTTATTGGGGCCCAATACGAAAAAGAACTTTGTGTCGATTGGGTTTGAGGAATAAAGGAATTTTTTGTAATTTGTTCGGTTTTAATATATACGAGGAAAGAATTCCACGTTTACATGACTGGGTTATACGACAAAAACTCCTGCATTTGACTGTGATTTTCAGGGAAAAAAGTACGAAATGTGTATTCACTGGGTTTTACGACGAACGAATGAGGCATTTGATCGTCTTTTACCGGAAAACAAATCCTGTATTTCACTCCAAGTTTAAAGAAATAAAAAATAAAACAAATTATTCAAGTAATTTCGTTATATTATCTAATTGTATGTGATTGGGTTTTACGAGAAACAAATCATGTGTCTATTCAACTGGGTTTACGAAGCAAGTCATTTTATTTCCAACGTTAGGGTTAACATGAAACGGGTCATTTTGTGTTTTTGCTCAGTTTTTTTTTCGAAAAATTTAGGTGCATTTGGTTGCGTAACGACAAATGAGCCTCTCCGATTAATCCAGAGACTGGATTTTCGAAGAAAAACAATTGCGCATTTGGTTGGGTTTGGGAAAACAGCTGGGAATATATCGACTGGGTTTCGCAGAAAATAAACCGAAAACGAACTGAGCACAAATTTTCGAATGTTCTGTATTTTGATCAATCTTCTACCTTTTCGTCTCCGAAAAATCTTTTTGCTATCCTATATCAGAGTGGCTCTAACATCTTGAGCCCTGGGACACCCTAAGAAAGACGATTTCCGCTCAACGTTCGACTAATAAGTGCAAAAATAAAGTTACCAAAAATACTCATAGCATGACAACATGACAAGAAGTTATCAATACTTAAGCTCCCAAGGTGACCCCACAAGAGAAAATTGAATTTGAAGTTATCCATATTTTAATGAAAAAGACGCTTCATGTCAGTTCAAAACAAAATGGCGCCCGTTTTTAGCATATTTTTACGAGGTTTGACATAATGTTTTTTCGAGAATGATTGAGAAGTTAATCGCGGATCACTTGGAGAAGTGAATTAAAGTGAGGTGTTTCAAATAGCCTGCGAGCAGGCTCACTTAGTGTGTTATTCGCGCGAGTATCTTGGCGGTGGAAGTCGAGCCGGGGAGAAGAATGGGGCGAGCAAAAGTGAGCCTGCACGAAAGCCATTGAATTTTGAATTCTCCGCGTTCGTCCACGAACGCAGCATTCTGATTGGTTTGAAATGACAGGCGGTGACAGACTTTATTATTGTGACAAGTGGTGTTATTGTTTGTGGCCTTTCTCAGATTACTAGACTGCGAGCAGTCTCTTTCCTCTCCTAATTTTAGCGAGAAGGAAAATAGGACGGGTGCTCGCAGTCTATCGGTTTTTCAATCGATCCAATTTCTTAACGTGACTCGGCTAGTTGCGTCTGGTTAGCGATTGCGGTTTTGTGTCATTTTTTATAATATCAGCCACGTTTGTTTCAGTTATTGCAGGCTGGTTTTAGTGCGTGGTTGTTTTCAAGCCTCTCTTCTTGGGATCTCGGTAATGACAGGATCTGTAAGACTTTATTTACCATTCAATTGGCATTATCTGGCTATCGTAACGAAAGCCCCAGGTCGTAAACGAAAGCCCATTATCTTGCAATCTTCGGTTATTTGTTATTGTGGGAAGATGCTTGTTCCTGGTGAAGTCTTTTGTGGTAGCGGCTTGATACTCTTTGTAATTGCAAATTTCATGTCCCTGGAGTTCGATATTTTAACTTCTTTATGCGCTCTCGTGCATCGATTCCGAGTCATCTACACAGATGCCTTCGCGACTTGATTTCTCGGGGATTCGTAGTTCCATACTTATTTCGAATAGAACACGCGGCAAAAATTGTCAACTGTGTTTATAATTTTCTTTTGCGCTATTGTGGCACATTCATTAAGAAATCGATCCTCTCAAGTATGAAAATCAGCTGTCGTGTGGCAAGCCGTCACTACCAAAAGCCTATCGACTTGTAAATACCCCAACAACCTAGCGACTTCTCGCTAGCTAGCGAGTTCACTAGCGAGAAATTGAAAACTCGCTAGCTAGCGAGTTCACTAGCGAGAACTCGCTAGTTAGCGAGTTCTCTAGCGAGAAAATGAAAATTCGCTAGCGAAAACTGAAACTTTTCTAAAGCAACTCAACCATAGCTTTCCAGAACTCGACCATACATTTCTAAAACTGACCATATAATTTTTGTAACTCGACCATACATTACCAAAACTGACCATACAATTTCTCTAACTCGATGATATTCGAAGCTGCTTGGACCGGTACAAGTCGATGGGCTTTTGGCAGTGACGGCTTGCCATAGTCGCGTTTGTTTACATTTTGCTTCGCTTGTATTGGTTAGATATTTGATACCTTGACAGTTAAGACTTGTCACCTCGCAGGGGCGGAATTCAAAATTCAATGGCTTTCGTGCAGGCTCACTTTTCCTCGGCCCATTCCTCTCGCTGGCTCGCTTCGCTCGCCGGCTCGCAGTTGGCGGCTGCCAAGATTGTCGCGCCCAAATTCCCCAAACAAGTGAGCCTGCTCGCAGGCTATGTTTCAAATAGTATTCAAAATGTTACCGTGCTATGAGTAGTATTTTAGTGACAAATTTCTTGCAGTTGTTGCTTGAACGTTGAACGGAATCCGTCTATAACTATTCCACCTTCTTTTGTTTTTTTTTTTTATTTATTTTTTTACAAATATAATTATTACAGTGCGTTTTACTGAGACATTAAATTTGAAATGTATTCATGCCAGGAATCCTTGACGCTATGTATATGAGAAAAATTCTCGTTGATGGTTTTCTATCCAAGATGAAGCCAAACGAGTTGGACTACTGGACATTAAAGCACGGCAAGTCAGTGAATGAGTCTTTGAGGCAGTGGGTTATTGAATATGTTGGTGAATCCATGCATCGCACGTTAAGGTAAGACGTAATTTTCGATTGAGTTTCCAAGAACCAACATATCAGGGTATATATGATTCCTGTGGCCAATCACAACAGGCACACCAATCAACCAATCATGCGGGATCCAAACCAAATACACGCTTCATGCGCGGGATAACGCGCGCGAGCAAGGTATCATTGGTTTGGTTTCAAGACTTATCAATCACGGAACGTAGTAATACAAAAATGCCGACCAAAAGGGAAAGTGAATTACTTGTGACAATTGTTTAGAAAACCTTGTGAATCATTGTAAAACACTTTCTATGTCGTTTTCTATCCTACTCAGAAATTGAACGCATTTACTGAAGCCGAGAAATAAACCAACGCGACGTGGTAAAAACATTGTTTGGGTTATATTAGCTTGAGTACCTGACGGGATTGTTTGCGCGACGTTTGAGCGGCGGAGCCGCGAAGGAAATGGGGAGAAGCGGTTTGAAGATTTGAGTTGAGTCTCCAATACTATTCGTCAGTTTCCATGAAGAACTCCTCCTGAAATAAGACTTAATTCTTTCATTGTTCGATTTAAACTGGAAAAACTTTCACAGAAATTCGACATTTCGCAACTATTTTGAATTCTTTGCAATTTTGAATTATTCATTCAAACTTTACGCGTACATTTGGGGACTCCGTTAAACTTTAAAATACTCGACACGAGTGACGTTGACTGACTGTAATAGGGTTAAGATGTAATTTGAAGTCACATTTCTTACGTTATATAGCTATGTCGAAGAGGAACATTTACAGTACTGCGTCCCCAGTAACCTGTCCAGCGGTTTAGCAAGCTTACCGCTGGACTATATTTACGTCAACGGTAAAAGAACTAACCAAAAGACCACCAAGTCTCTGCCAACGGGAGAAAAGCTTGACGGGAAAGCAACCTATCTGAAGCTTCTGCAGTATTTCACTACTACTGAGAAGACCCCGGATGAAATCTATGAACTCGGTTGGTCAATCATCAATCGAAGTTATCCGGAGGTAAGAAACTCGGTAGCAATCTAAGTTTATAATTTACACCAGGAACCGTTTGGTTCCAGAGCTTTCATTGTTTGGCTCGATCAATTGTTTGGCTGAAATCAGTATACATGTCATGTGAAAAAGGAACACAAAATATGCTTTTCAGGAAAGTTAAGTTGTTTTGGGTTCAGTTCAAGGCCAGATTAAAAGTTCTGGGTGGCACAAATTTAAGAGATTTTTATGGAGAACGCTTGCCCCCTTTGACCAACTTAATACTTGGCTTGGTTTGCGAGTAAAACAATAAGATCACGTCAATGAAAAAAGCTTTTTGAAGTGTGGTACCCTGGAATGACTGTGTTAGTTTGCTTTTATGGTAGAAAAGTTATGAATCGTACAATATAGATTTGTGTAGAAAAGGATTCTTGCCCTCTGACGCAGCATCTTCCCACTTATCACACTAGCTGTGAAACTCAACACAATGAATAGCTGTGGCCTTAGTAGCTCTTTAACTCGGGATTATTCAGTATTTTTTTTATGGTGATTCACAATCCCCAAGTAGACATTCCCGTGTGAGACATGTCGTGTTCCATTCACTAAAATTGACATGAAAAGCCTGGAACCAGGGTAAGTAGCCATTTATACAGTCAAAATTGGCGAACGGCCTCGGAATCGGAAAGAAAAAGGAAACTATGCTCGCACTTCCCTTCCGGAAATTCTGCTTGGGAATTCTAGAATACCTTTCAACACTACCTTACAAGCTTATTCTAGAAATTCTCCTTTTAGGCAAACCAAAATAGTCTTTACATTTATGTTCCAACCGAAATTTTTAAAAGTTTTGGTTAAATGATAAACGACCATTTTTGTTTGTTTGTCTGTTTGCTTGCTTCCAGAGAGAACCCACGTAAACGATTTTTGTTAATGAAACGCACAAGGTTTCAATGTGCAGTGAAAACCTAGCTTATCACAGATCGTTGCTTATAACTAATGCCTTCTTTCTTTTCTTTTTTTAAGATTCTAAATCTCACTCGACACGTGACCCTTGAAAACAACACCCACAAAGCAAAAGAGAAGTTCATCAAGATATTGAACAGATCGGAAATGTTTTACAACAAGGAAGAAATTCCAGAGAACGAATCAAATGAGACCGCGCACAAACTGTGCAGTTCAATCAGTGGCGCAAAGAAGTACTGTCCAGTCCGCTGGAATGCCATGCAAAACTGGTTTGCGCATGCTCGAGAGGTAAGGCCGTTCGTTAAGGTCGGATTAGGTAAGGCCTCGTTCAAACATATTCAACATCACAACAACAACGTCATTATACAAATTCTCCTTAGTTAGTGGTCTCCATAGAGCTTATTGCTCACTGATTGGGAGAACTTGTTTAAACATCAAGACAATTCATCTTTGGTGATCATTTGCTAACTTCTCATGACCTGTATGTGTTATAATACGCCGATATGGTGAGGAGAAATTTGATGCTGATCACTATTGGGGCTTAAAGGATTAATCAGTATCACCATTCAACTGTGTGGCCAGACACGTTTAACAAGATGAATTTGACGATGTTAAAAGGTGTTGAATGGAAATGCTGGACTCGTATGTCGAGGCTTAATATAATATCCACCTCTGTACACTGCCAAACAAAACCCTTGTTCTATGAAACCCCTCAAATAAGCCTAACCCTTATTTCGAGAACTACATCTTAACCTAACATTATGAGGTTAAGATTTAAGACTACGTACAGCTACTATAGCTAGGACTTACAGAGTTAGCATTTTATTAGAGTGAGATAGCGAAGATTGATTTGGAGGAAGGTAGTAGGAAAAAAGGACCATTGGGAAAGAGTGGTTTAGCCTGCAGGCGAAAAAAACAAAGATCAACGTAGACAAAATTGGCAAGTTTGAACCTTTTTGGGGGGTGGGGGGGGGCAAAAGCGACGCTTTCGCCTTTGTTGCACTAATACCTTCAATTGTGATTGTTTATTTTGCAGATTATGGCCACACTCGATCCGAAGACAATTGACATGTTCCATTTCACTGGTGCTTACCAGTCCACTCCAAACTGCCCCATTCGTCTCGTCCCAAACTTCAACCCCTCTTCTGCCGCTCCAACCTTCCAAGAAAGTGACCCCACGTGTTCTAAGCCCCCAGAGTACACCATCCCTTTCTTTATGCAAAGACCTGGGCCCAAGAACGAAGAGTGGACCATAAACGCGCACGAGGCAAGGCCTGGGCACTACACGCAGGTCAGGTTAAGAATTAGACGAAGCCACTGACATATTACAAGGCAATTGCCTTCCTTTTCTCTTGCTATCTGTGCTCTGAAACGTTTGTTACGCGACACAGTATTTTATAATTTGATTGCGCACCCTCACCGGATGAGGGGGAAACCAAATGAATGGGACGAAGTGGGCAGCTTAACTAGCACATCGCCAAAAAAGCGAAAGTCATATTTACGTTAATGAAAGCCTAAAAATAATGGCACAGTCTTGTTCAATAACACTGTACTAGTGCAATGATACTATTTATATTTGACAATGTAAGTGTCTTTGTCATAGGCGGCCAGTTTGAAAATGGATTACAATTTGAAAACGTTGGCCAACTTTTTCAAGTTCTCCGGTTTTGTCGCGCAAAAATCATTTAAGACTTACTGTTGTTTGGCCTCCTTGCGAAAAATCACTTCATATTCTTCCTCCTGGTGTTTTTTAACAAACATTTTGTGTGTGAGTGACGGAGCGAAATCATAATTCTAGCGCAGTTTTGGCAAAACGCTAGCCAAATCCCCTTGCCATAGCCCTTTAAAGGTTGTACAGCAACAATTGGAAAAATAAATAAAAATCTGACAAGTAATTCTGACCAGTCTGCCAGATTACACAGAGTATACACTGAAGAAAATTTTCAAACCAATCCTCTGGCATCCGCTGGAGATAAAACATGCATTTCATTGTCGATGTTAATTATTGTAGTGATGACAATGGCGTCAATAATAACGTTATATTGGTGAGACCGGCAGGAATTTGAATGTCCGACTGACTGAACACAAACGAGCGACTAGAAATGGTGATATCAACAATCACATTGCTGAGCACCATATAAAAACAAACCACAGAATCGACTGGGACTCTGCTGAATGCGTTACCTACAGTACGGACTACTATCAACGAATCACTCTGGAAAGCTGGTTTACCAACTTAGAACAAACACCACTGAACCGTTGCCAACAGCTACTTGCACCTTGCAAACGACTGATTGCCGATAATAACAAGACAGACAAACAGTAGACAAACCGAATTATTTGACTAACAATAGACCAACGGACATTTGACTAACAAAAGACGGATCAAAACGGACCAATCACGTTTAATAGTCTTCACAGCCAATAACATCACGGCTTAACTGACAGACGACCAATAACATCACGAGATCGTCGACCAATCAGGACAACGATCAGAGACTTCTAACCTCTACTGACGATTCACAGTTCACTTTACTCTGATGATTACTTCCGCTCAGGTTGTCGAAACGTCAGTCAATGTCTTCTCAAACAGTCCTTCTCAGGACTACACTCACCCGGACGATCACAATTTACCGAATCATGATATGACTCCTGGGTTCAAACCATTTACAATAACGTTAGTGATAAATAAGTGAAAAAAAGAGACATGTTTATTCACAAACGCTTCAACTGTAATCGATTCCAGAGCCAAGGTTACGTGGAGCATTTCCAAGACAGTTGTCAAGACCCCATTTCATGGATTCAGACGAACACCTTCTTTTTGGAGTTTGCTGAGGGATGGGCGCTTTACGCGGAAAGTCCGTTGATAGCGAAGTATACGGACACCTATGTGGATGATTCGCTGACCAAGTATGGCATGCTTAAATGGCAGGTATGGTTTAGGTGGCCACTAAATAATAGTGTTGATATTAGCCGTATTCAGACCGTGAGGGGGGGGGGGGGAGGGGGATAGGGAGGTTGGGGGGCGATTCTGCCCGCGCGGACTTTGGGCGTTTATAATTTTTTAAACTGCAAGCTAAAGCCATTAAACGTCGTGGTTTTTTTCTAAAATTTATCTAGGAACAATTTGGTGTAGCAAATTTCTTATAACTTTCTTGCCGTAACCGGCTAAAATTTTTAGGCCGTTTTAGTGTTCTTTCAGTTTAATTTTGACTACTTTTTGGTCAATTTTGGTACAATTCGGAGGTTTTCGGAAAATTCAAGAAATCCAAAATGGTGGATCCAAAATGGCCGCCGTTTGAAAAAAAATACGTAATTCTTACGTAAAATAACGTCATCAGCTCATGTTGCTCACCTCAAAGGAAACGTTTTCGGATGTATCATCTGCCCTTCAAGTGTCGTTTTTGTGGATTTAATATTCTCGGAGTTATTGTGTTCCCAGAAGACCAAAAAATGCCCTGTCTGAATAGGGTTTAGGAAGTTTCCGTTGAACCCATTTAATTGCCACTGAGCATTGCTCAAGTAAGGAAAGGTGGACTGCATTAAAAGTGTAGGTAGATCATTTTGAACAAATGAAAATTTATGTAAATATATCATTATGTTTCATACACGATAACATAGTCTCCTCACTTTCATAGAGCAGTAGTTACATATTTTTTTATTTATGTAATTGCTACAGATTTGGCGCGCCCTAAGGCTTGTGGTTGATACAGGATTGCATTTTAAAGGCAAATCACGTGAATGGGTGCTGAAAGTATTCGCTGATTACGCATGGGATACAAGTGACAAAGTCGAGAAGGAAGTAACTCGCTACCAAAGCATCCCAGGACAGGCAGTCACTTATATGCTAGGGCAGCTGTCAATCATGGAACTGAAAGAAGAAGCGGAGAAAGCCTTAGGGACGAAGTTCAATTTGAAAGACTTCCATTTTCAGGTAGTTAATGGATCGCAAGTTACTCTAAATAATTTGTGTTTAGCAAATGGATACACTTAGGGGACAATTTAAGAGACAGTGCTACAGAAAACAGCACATAATGCGAAATGGACAAATTTGCATATGAAGCTAAATTGGTGTGGGGATTTTTCTGAAAAAACAAACAAATAAGCAAGCAAGAATCTTCGAGATTATCAAAAACCCAGTCGGTCAGATTCTAAATTAAGAAAAAAAAACCAGTTCTACTAGTCGACGCTCACTACGTGCATCTCTTCTAGAAAAGACCCGTCACTCTGCACGGCTCATTTTGGTGCCATTTTGGG
This sequence comes from Siderastrea siderea, assembly GCA_964030785.1. Classification (NCBI taxonomy): domain Eukaryota; kingdom Metazoa; phylum Cnidaria; class Anthozoa; order Scleractinia; family Rhizangiidae; genus Siderastrea; species Siderastrea siderea. Next base: position 29,468,525 of record OZ034975.1, read on the forward strand.
GTGATTTTAAGTGACTGCGTTGAAGGAAACTTTAAGGGCGTTTTAATACCTTCTATGTTTACGTCGCTTGCTCTGCCCTCTTGTCGTAATTTCATTGAAACACTCAGTTTAACAGCGACAAAGCAGAATAGAAGAAACTTTACGAAGTTCATTTTTAATTTGTCAATTAAAATTTTTTGTGTCACTTTTTTGTTGTAGGTTCTAAGGCGTGGTCCATCGCCTTTGAATTATCTTAAAGAAAGCATTCGCAAGTACATAGCGTGTGTAAAAGATGATGACAGTCATCCAGACTGCGAGGAAATACTGCGAGCTCCAAAGAAGAAGGAAAGCATGCTAAATCAACGAAATTCACAACAAGACTTCCACTATCACTCCTTCAAAATTTTCTAAAGAACTCACAGGCAGCCTACGTTCACGTAGCCTGCGTTGTAAGCGTTCCGGTAGGCTTTTCTGCAGGTTTGAAGCATTTTTCGCTTGTTGGCCGCGCGAAAATTGGGGCGAGCCCTTCCCTCCCCCCGCTCTTTCCATTTTTTGCGCTCGTCCCAATTTTTGCACCGCCAAAAAGCAAAAAAATGCCTCGAATGGGTAGAAAAGCCTATAGAAACACTTTCAACACAGGCTAACGTTCACGTTGTGCGTGTTTCAGGCCTCGGAAAAACGAATGCTGCTTTTCAAAACCGTTCATCGTTGTTGAGTTCAAAGTGTTGAACGTGTTTGGCCACCCTGTAGAATGACGTTGACGTAAGTGTTCTTTTTCTCTCAGGTGTGAACAACCTTGTTGAATTCCTTTGGGTATCTCCTTCAACATTGTACAACAAAGCTGTGTTCAGGTGTGGGATGATTTGGATACGTTTCACCGAGGCCCTATCTTTTCGGGGAGAGATTGGGGAGTAACGTAAGGGGAATTTTGAAAGAGCATAGAAAGAGAATCCGTGGGACCAACATCCTATTTCGAGTAGTTACACAAATGTTTCAAGTTTTTCCAAACTTTCTCGATTGTCACCATACTAAAGGAAACGAGAAATTTGGTTAAACTGTTCTATTTGTTCTATTATATAAACTTTCTAAGTAATTTTTAATGTTTTCATAGAGATATGTCAAATAGCTTTCAACCATGCAAAACGCGCGTGGTATCTGTCGGGAACTTGAAGGGGGCCACGGGGACGGGAGCCCGGAAGAAAAGGGGGCGGGAAGTGTAGGAGAGGCGGGAGTAAAGGGGTGGGATGGGACAGAAATAGAGGAAATTACGCAATATGTCGCAATGGAAAGAACGCAAAGAGGCAGGAGACAACGAAAATAAGGCAGGAATCGAGATAAAAGGGTACGGGTCGAGGGAGGTTTAAACACCCGTCTCCCCCCTCTCCCTTCCTTAACAGGAAACGAAAGAAAGATATTGCCTATTATCTATAACGTACTGATCAATTATACTGCTGGGAGATGTGTCAATTACCCTGCTAGGATTTGACATCTTATTGCTAACTTTCTCTCTAACTTTTCTCTTGTAAACTCGCCAATTAAAATCAATTTTCGTTGAGAGGACAAGCTGTCACATTTTACACACGTGGTTCTATTGTCTTTAAGTGTCTTTAAGTATTAAGTAACGTACTTTCTTTCTTGAATCGGTTTTCAATTCAATGTCGCAAAACGAAAACTAACGAAGTTACCCTAGCCGTTCAACAATTTTTGATCGTTTTCTTCTCATCACCTTTATAGTCGGTAGGGAAACCAGGCTTTTGTAAGCGTAGGTCTGCGAGGTTTTAAGATTAAACATCATTTGGCTCTTTGCGTTTTTCAGCGCTCCTCATAAGTCACTTTCGTTCTCTCTTTTTATAAGACTGGCTAGGAGCTATAAAAGGAGAATTCGAAGAGTTTCCTTTTTTTTTACAATTTCTGCACAGTGTTCTTTAACATTACAAGAAAACGTTGTCTGACCCATGTGATTTTTACTGTTTAAGTCTTAAGAAATGACACGCAAGGCGTACTTGTGACTTTTAACGTAAGCGTAAATATTTATTTCTTAACTATAAACTAAAAAGAACGTAGTGACTCAGTGTAGATGTTAAACGCCAGGTGTAAATTTTGTCAGGTTGTTTTTTACAATAACTGAGCGAATTCTCGCGCGCTGATTGACTAATTTTTATTGCCAATAAGAGTACAGACGGATGAAACACGTAAAGCTGACGCAATCAGCAAACGTTTCGTCAAACTTTTCAGCGCTGCATTCTTGATGAGGCGAGAATTGTACCACAAATCTACAAGTCTTCAACGAGGAAATCATCTAAAATTTATGGGTTTAAATTGAAGAAACCATTGAAACCTTAGAGCGAAAAGATGAGGATAACACTTTGACAATGTTATGACGAAATTTATCATCATTAAACGCATAAAAAACTGACGTCAATTTGTTAAATGATATATATTGTTGGGTGTCGTTAAAAATCCCTAAAACTAGAAAAACTGTGGATACAAATTCAAATGTTACAGGCTCTGGCGAAGCAGGCAGACGCAGCACACAAATTACCTTTTAAATTACTTGTGCAAGGATATAATTATGGTTGGTGCGGGCACGTATGTCATGAGTAGTACCCTATGTTTGGATTAATATTCATATAAAACGAGTAGTATATAATGATCCGTAGCCTCATAGATAACAAACCGATGCCTTCAAAAGAGACTCAAACGGAGGCTATGTGATTACAAGATATGATCAAAAACATAAGTCAGCAATCATTGGCTTAATGTGCTATCGTCACACAACCCATGGTGTCAGGCCTGCGTCGGTAAACACATTTCTTCTAGGAGACCCTCGGGATGACGTTGTTGGCGGGTTCATAACTTCGTCACAGCCTTTTCCCTGTCTATCCTGGACACACTCAATGTATTTCTTTACGCTGTCGTCAAGGTAGCTTAGAGGTGAAGGACCTTGTCGCAGAACCTAAAAAATAAAATACAATTAAGTCAATCTTGCAGCTAAACTCTTAATGCTAGCTTCAAGAGAGGGAGGGGGGGGGGGGGGGTGTCCAAATTCCATTTCCCAGCCCAAATTTTGCCCAAATCCCAATTCCTAGTCCAATTGTTACCACAAATCTCATCCCCAGGGGCGCAAATCCCAATGCTTTTTTAAAATGGTCAAAATGATAACAATTAACCAAATTTATTTATTTATTTATTTTGCTCTAATGCCAGCAAGATAAATTAAATTTGACCTGTTCATAGTGGGAAAGTCTACCGCCGTGCAACCAAATTGATGATTTCAATAAATGCAGTTTAGACTCATAGCCTAAATCAGGTCGCAACTACACTGGTTTGATATCTGCTAACTTGCTTTTTTTTAGGTCTTCTTAAGGACTATTTTGTTGCATTTTTATGTGTTAAGGGACTTAACAAGACTTTCAAATGGTCTGTAAACTCTATAGGACATCTTTCCCATTCCCATTATACGCTACTATTTTCACTCCCAGTCACCAAATCCCGCCTTAGTGAATCAAGAAGGATTTATAGTAGGTGTATTCTGCTTCATTTAAGGTCCATTATGTCATGCGTTTGCAGAAGCCGCAATCGGCATATGCTTTGCGGGCAAAACTGGATCTCTAAGTTTCTCCAAAACGTCGCAAAATCGTCAAAATTGTACAGTGAGTTGTCAAAAGGAGTGTAGTTAAGAAACACTTGTAAATGAAAATGTTACGACCAAAGTCACGGGTTACTATTTGGCTACATATTTTAATTTAAATGATTTGAAAACGTCCGTGACAATAAGCCCCTTTAACTGTGGAGATGTTGTAGTCTAGTGGTTAGAGAATCAGAATCTCTTTCTAAAAGCCGATGGCTCGATCATATAGACCTTTAAATTGTCACACGGCGCCATGTTGAGTCCCTGGAGAATAAAAAGCTTTGTTTTTCTAACTAGTCCAAGTCTTTCACTGCCAGGCTAGACGGGGAAAATGTTTTGTTTTTATTCTAAGTAGTAGCCGCGTGAAAAATGTCTCAGTATTGTTTGCGTCTTGCTGTATTCTTATACAAAAACTTGTCTCTCGCCACCCGGGCACCTGTTGGGCGACTACGATTTTACCTGGTAATGGAAATCTTTGATGTTGAATTTGTCCTTTAGTTTCATGCTAGACTCGTTTTGCAGTCTCATGATTGCCAGCTGTCCTATCATATAAGTGACAGCCTGTCCCGGCAGGCTTTGGTAGCGGGTCACTTCCTTTTTAGCTACGTCACTTGTGTCCCATGCGTAATCTTCGAACATTTTCAGCGCCCATGCCCGTGTCTTGCCCTTATAATGAAGTCCCGTGTCCATCATCAAGCGTAAAGCTCTCCACACCTAAGAAATAAAAGAGTAATAATTAAAGTGCACCTAACCCCCCCCCCCAATTTTTTTCGCTAATTAATCTTTTCACCTTTTCGAAACGCATTGCGCCTTTTTTTTTACGAAATCCCCTCAGTCTTGACTTTTTATAGGCTGTAAAAGTTACGAAATCTAACCATCATCTGTTATATGACCGAGCTAGTAAGGGACATGGATCTTTTCTCCATGTGACATCACAAACTGATTTGCATCTCCTTGAGTCTTTGTAAACATGCATGCAAAGCAGTCTGTTTGTGACATCACATGGGGAATAGACCCATGCCCCTTCCGACTCGGTCACGCACAAATGATGCTTAGTTTTGCGTACTTTTTGAAGCCCATAAAAAAGTCAAAAACTGCAAATAATGGCTTAATTTTTTTGAAATAGGTGCAAAGTTTTATATTAGCGGAAAAAATATTTTGGGGTTAGGTGCACTTTAAAAACTATTCACCGAAGTGGGTATGGGTCTTTAGTTGCGACGATTTGATCTAATTTTTGACAAGTAGCTTGTTTTCATTTCAGATTCAACTTTATACGCTTCCGAGAAGCTTCATTCGTAATTTTACTTTTTATCTTCTTTAAACTTAATTAGCTAACGTGGAAACTAGCTTACAGTTCAGTACTGTATTATAGCTATCCAGCGAACACAACCGAACACAACTATTCATAACGCTAAGCGTTATGCTCGTGTCGAATCGTATCTTATTATCCAACTGTATTATTGTACAGAAAGCGCGCGAAACGAGTACAAATATCCCACGATATTGTACAGTTTGTTATTGTACGGTTGGTTATTGTACAGTACCGTGCTCGCCCTAATCCAGTTACACTTGTAGTTTTCTCTCAAGTTACCGAAAAAGGTTGAAAAAGGCTAAGTTGGATAAGAAATATCTTATTAGATGTTTCGGTGTGAAGTATCGCCGTATATTTTGTACTCGTTTATATTTTGACTCGCCCTGTGGGCTCGTCACAATACAGCACAACTCGTAAAAATATAGAGAGTGTGTTCATGGCGGCCATGTTGGAGGAGCAAAACAATAAAAACTATTTGCATAAAAATAAAACTTTTTTTCCCACTGGAAAGGAATTCTATTGTTTTTCTCCTCCAGCATGGCCGCTGCGAACACACTCTATATCTATCGTTTGGTATCGCATCGTGTGGTATTGTTTTGTACATATTATAGTGCTTTCCATAGAATTCACTGAACATACCTGCCATTTTAACATTCCATACTTGCTGATAGGATCAACTTCATATATCTTGGTGTATTCTGGGATCAGCGGATTCTCTGAATACAGTGCCCAGCCCTCTGCAAATGCAAGGTAAAGTGTGCTGGCTGCTATCCAGCCAATAGGGCCCTCGCATGAGTCAAGAAAGTGCTCTGTGTAACCTTGCACCTGTGAAATAAGTACACCTCGTGTTCAGGGACACCGGGCGAATTGAGATAGCTATTCAGAAAGCCTTACAATTTGCTGATAAAGGGTATCATTTGTGGCGTGGTGAGCTGACGTCCCTTCTGATCATCTCTAACCTGCGATGATCTCAAGCTGTCGCCAGAGACGTTCGTGCGCTGCAGCTACATCATCCTATCAACGCATTTGAACGTTGTATACATACATGTCAAATTTGGGTAAAAAAGTTTTTTTTATTATTAATTTTTTTCGCAAATAGACAGATATTGTTTTAGTTGACAAAAAAGACAGTTTGACAACTGTAGTAAGGTCTAACCTGAGTGTGATGCCCAGGTCTTGCTTCATGCGCCGCCAATGACACTAATTCATACTTGGGCCCAGGCTTGTCCAGGAAGAACGGCATGATATACGAGGCGACCTTGGAACATTTGGCATCGGACTGCGCGTAGAACGGTACACCACCTGATGGGTTGAAGTCCATCTCTAATTTAATGGGGCAGCTTGGGGTAGATTGGTAAGGACCAGTAAAATGAAACAGGTCAGCGGTCTCGTAATCAAGAGTTGTTAACATCTGTAAAGCGAAAGCGTAAAAATGTAAAATAACATCAGGCGTGACGAGAAGGGGAAGAGGGATTCCAAACATTTTGAGCTTATTTACAAAGTTTTTCTGCATCTTTCGAAGGTACACAAATATTGCTGAAATTTTTTTGGGTGGGGGGGGGGGGGGGGGGTAAGAAGTCTCACGTTTTCCAGAGATTTCCGAATGCTGAAGATACACATATATCATGGGGAGGTAATCGCCCGATAGCAAAATGTTGAGACCATTACGAAGCCGAGCAAAACTTGTTAATGTTACAATCCTCCAATCACTTTCTGCTGTTCCACCTTTTTCCCAACAGCCATTTTGCAAGACAACAAGCTAGATAACAAACTAGATAACCAAAAAGTGTACAGAAAAAAGAACAAGCAGTAGTAAAAAAAAGGCAAGTATGGCCCAGACCTCAAATAATATTGGGGACGAATTGCCCAGCAAATCAATAATTATAGTCGGTCTTCCTTAGATGGTTAACTCGTATGATTTTATTTCTTGCGGTTTATCGTACGCACAAAATAATGTTGCTGCCACTGATTTGTGACGCTTTCCCTGCAGTCTTTAGCAAATGCTTTCAGTCATGTCGAGCACTCATGCATTATTCTTATTTATACAATAACTGAAGATAATGTGCGCGTTCTGTGATTGGTCAATTCCTATTGATTATTACCACATGGAAAATGTCGTTATTTTATAAAGGAATTTACCACGCAATTTCTATGGTTTATTGGCTCAATAAACCACTTGGGATGTTGGAATAACACTCGAACAGCTTGTAAATCACTCGCCTTCGGCTCGTGACCTACAATCTCTCCTCGTGTTCTTCCAACATCCCAAGTGGTTTATTGAGCCAATAAACCATAGAAATGTGCAGCTTATTGCTTAACTCACCTCTTTAGTATGGGCAAACCAGTTTTTCATAGCTGCAGTTCTTTTCGGGCAATACATCTCAGCACTCTTCACATCAGTGCACATTTTATGCGCATTTGCGTCTGACTCGTTGGCTGGGATCGCTCCATCGTTGTAAAACTGGCTATCGTCGCTGATAAGCGTAATGAATTTTTGTTTGGCTATGTCTGGGTCACTTTCCTTGGTAATCTTCTTGGCTAAGGCCAACACCTATTACACCGATTTAATCAGATGATAAAAAAAGGAATCGAGTCAACTGGATAGAACTCGCGTGCGACGGTAAATACCAACAACAAATAACAGCAACTGATCGTATTACATCCTACTTCGCCACTGGCGCGCTCTAAAAGGACAGAAACTAGAAATACGTGACTCGCAGAACCTCGCGAAGCTCGGGCACGGGTGCACCACAAAACTGATTGATGGGGGTCGGGAGAGGATAGAATTTCGGTTTAACTGGAGGTGTGGATGGGTGGCCACAATGGTCCCGAATTGTGAGTTAAGATCAACATTCTGGTTCCCAGTCGTTTCCATGTAACTTGCATCCAATCCTCTGTCCGGTTTAAGAAAATACGTTCATCCCCCACCCCACCCCCCCCCCCCCCCACTTCTCTTCATTCTGACATAAGGTAAATTGCTCTCTAGAGAGGATGTCTATAGTATTGCTGTGGACCTGTTGTGAGGGCCAATGTGTGGTGTTTCTGTTTATTTTGGTTGGGTGAGAGTATAGGTTTATCAGAAATGCAGTTCAAATTCCAACTTGGAACTTGTTATCTCCAACATTTACCCAGCCATTTCCTTTAGGCTCTGTTGTACAGCTTTTGTTCTATTTACTGGGTATTGACAAGTGTCAATAGCTAACACAATTCATTATTTCCCTTGAATGGTTGAGATACTGTAGCAGGAGTCTACTACTGCTGAAGAGTGATGCAGTGTATTAAAAAAAATTATCCATTTTTACCCAAAAATTGAAATAAGAATAATACAGAATAATGGCAAGCAAAGCACAGAGTTTCATATTGATGTGGTAGCATGTTTATTCATTCCCCCCAACACACTATAAAAATTGGATTAGATAATTGTCACAATAAAATAATAAGTTAACCCTTGAATCCCCAGTTACCAGCATCTCCCTACAATAGCAATGCTTTAATTAGGTCATCAGAATTAAGGAATTGATCACCAAACATGAATAGTGTTAATTTCAGTAGAAAGAGGTTCTCTGCACTAGTACTACAAGAAATGTATAAAGACCAGTAAGGAGAATTTGCAGGCTTACATTGGGGCTTAGGGAGGTCAGTTGGTATGGAAAGCAAGAGTAGTTAATTAAGGGAAAGGGTGAATGTAGATTATAGCATGTGAAACCTTCAGAAGTAAGTAAACTTTCACATAGACAGATCATGCTGAAGGTGATCAGGATCTCAATTCCTCTGATTTTGGTGCTTGCTTGTGCACTGCGAGGAGACCTGTGATGCTGGTCACTGTATGTAGCATGAAATTATTGTCAATAATTAATGTTAAGCAGTAATTTTTGTTTCACATCAAATATATGCATGTATGTACCTATACCCGCTACACATTTTAAAGTGGTAATTGCTAGGCAGAGCAGTACTTGTGAGTGCATTTCCAAACCAAATTGTGAACAGAAATTGTCCTTTCTGATCCATCTGAATATTATTTTTAAAATATTAATAGGGTCAATATCCATAACGGAAAACATAAACTTTTATAAATTCTTACTGATCCAATATGAATTATTTCTTTCAAATATTTTTCGGGAACGTCCTAAACTTAGAATTTAAATTCTTTTTAGCTCATACACAAATATGCAAATTGTTGTGGGAACTGAAACCTGTTTTGTGAAATAATTTCATTTCTCTTGTGTAATCTGTAATTTTGATCATACTTGGAAAAGTAATTACATGTTGATAATAATTACTAGTACATCAAGAGTAAAGATAATGGTAGAGAGAGGAAATAATTTTGAGTCAACCTGTTCAGTCACCGCCCGTTGGAAAGGTAAATTTCTAGCAAAAGTATTTTGATCGTGCATTTTTTGTCGCCTCTCGTTGCTTCTATAACAAAATCCTTTTGTCGAAGCACTTCTAGTCGGTGTCGCCGGTCCTGATCGGTTTCAGCACACATTTTCTCGAAGAGTTTGTAGCCGCTGAGTTCATTGTCATTATTCAATTGGTGTGACTGAGTTATAATTTCGAAGACCTTGTATCGCGCGATTCTGGCGTTGTTGGGGAATCTCGTTTTGTGGCAGCGCTGTGCTATCAAGCTAAATTTAAGCTACGTTGTGTATGTTCCAAGATTTCTCGCCTGTAATATTCCAGTCTCCTGTTTGTGTCCTGCTGACGGCTTTAGTCTTGCTAGGCTATTACCGGTAAACGATGTTGACTCCCACCCGTGCTTTCTTGTCGTCGACTCTTTCGCCTTCGTTGCTCGCGCTGAATTTCAAGTCGGCATTCACGCTCAGTTTCAGTTGTAAATCTACCCCGGAATGGATTTTGAGCCACTTGTTAAACCAGGGGTTGCTGTCTAATAACTTGTTCACAGACGATGAATAAAAATATCAGCACGTAAATGTACGTAGCGAAGCAGGCAAGAAATGAAGAAACACGCCGAAGAAACATGAGAGTGCGCAACTGTCAGCGGTCGCGATTTGGTTTTGTTGCTAGGCAACTGTGCGGACACCATCGAAATATATACGGGCGATATACGGGCAGATCGAGATTTGACCGCCCTTAGCAATCCTCGCGCGATCCCCACGCGACAAATTTATAAACCTCGCTACACTCGGAGGGCCTTCGGCCCTCCTCGCTAAGTGCCAAAATAAATTTTATGCCATTTTCGAAGATATCCTATCAAAATTGCAGGCATTGAACCTTTTGAGACAACGATTGACGTTTCTGAACTAGACAACATCGATACCAAAATCTGTGAGAGGAAGATATATTTTCGGGGAACTAGGGAACATTGAGTTCTACCCAAGAGAGGTTTATAGAACAAGAGGACATTGAAACCATGGGAAGGCCTCGTGAGTTTCATACCTCAGAATAAAGCTTATCAAGCATCTCTTCGCCAAGTTTGTAAATTTCATCCGGGGTCTGTGAATTGGTGGTAAAATGCTGCAAAAGTTTCAGGTAGGAGTTTTTCCCATCCAATCTTTCCCCTGTAGGCAGCTTTTTAGTGGTCTCTCTAAGAGTCTGTGCACCGTTTTCATAAATGTAGGAAAGAGGCAAGTCACCAAATCCCGAAGAAACGCTATCTGGTACGCAGTGCTGCATATGTTCACCCTCTATGTATCTGCGAAGAAATAAAATATAACACAGGCTAAGAACAGTTCAGAGACATTATTGATAACATCAATTCTATAAGAACAACAACAACAACAACAACTACTACTACTACTACTACTACTACTACTACTACTACTACTACTACTACTACGACCACCACCACCACCACCAGTACTGCTACTACTGTAGCTAGCTACAACTTCTAGTTAGCTTTCAATTGAATACACACATTGGACCTATCCTGTTCCAGGCTCTCAGTAAGCGGCCAAAAAAAAAAACACTAGACAGCAAACGCCCTCGAAAGACGTTCAAGATCTAGGGAGAAAGAGCGCGACGTCCGCTCGATACCTCCCAATATATTTAATGTTCGCGTCTGCTTTGTTTAACTTTTACCGTCCCTATCATCTTGAACTCTGGAACAAGGTATAGAGCTCTCAAACTAGACCAACCCTGCAATATCAAAAATAATACCTCAGCATGTTATTGATTGGTTTGCCAACATACTCCAGGGCAAATTGATAAAGTGACTCATTGGTAGATTTTCCATACTTTGATTGCCATTCCCTGCGCTGATCATCTTTCATATTGGATTGGAAGCTTGCGGCGAGAAAAGGCTTTATGAATGATGCAACATAGATTCCTATGTTGAAATATTAACAAGCAAACACTATTAGTAGGTATTAATGACGGTGTAATGACAATACGCAAATTTCAGTGGCGAAGTTATCGTTGTTTAATCGCCGATAACCAAGAATCATGTGCACTCTTTCTTAGTTTCTTAGTTTCTTTTCTAAATAGGACTATATATCACGTCGTTTCGAATTTAGTCATCTTTAAAATAAGTCCATTTAGTTTTCTTCCTCCTTAAGTCTAATTGTTATTGGTTGTCCATTGAATCAGTTCGTTTCATTGTCTGGTTAATTTACCAATTCTCCGCTCTGAATATTGCAGTAGTGTTTCCTGCAACAAAGGAAACTGACTACGGCGTTAATAACTGCGAAACAATTGTTCTAGCTCAAAACGGTTTTAGCTGTACATTGTAATCAGATCCATTTATGTTTAGCTGGTTTGGCTTAAAATTTGCTGATTTTTTTTTCGTATTTACACAACACTCATTCTTTCAAAAATGGGAAACAATTGCACCACTGTTATCTCATTAACAATTCCTGGTACAATTTAAAAAAATCGTTTTAGTTGTACATGTTAAATTGTCTGATAAGCTCCTCTCACAATCAATTTGACTGGAAGTGCTTACTATCAATGCCACGGTTTGCTTTGAGTTTGGTTTACTATGCTCTCTAACTGGCAAAAAACACAAAAGGAAACAAAGTAGAAAAGTACAACAAGTCCGGTCATTTTTGTGGCTCTTGCTTTTTACTCGCGCTTAGTGCCAATTAATTGCCCTTGAGCTCTGTTTTGTTAATTACGTTTTTTGTCTATTTTTTAAATTTTATTTTACGTTTCTCAATTCATTCAAAAAGGTTCTATTTTATCCTTAATTACGGCACTGTTAACAATTCTCAATAACACTAAAGGGTTGTTAGTTGTCCATATTGTTATATTTTCTATTATAGGGGGTCTTTCACATATTGAATCAGTTTGACTCAAATGGTGTAACTAGACGAAGCTTGAGTAAATGAAGTTGCTGTGTCATGGAAAAAGGAGAACAGCCGAGGGTTCTATCTGGCTTTGTTGCGTCTGTTACAGAAAGTATAAGGAAGCTCGCGCTTCCATTACAAAAGACCACATTGTTCGGTGTTGTTTTAGATTTAAAACAATTTCTGAACAAGGCGGTATTCAAATGCCCAGAAAGACACTACAAGCTGTACAGTCTCCTCTTTATTATTGTACCAGCTGTGGGGTTCCTTTGTTTAGCGTTGATGATATCAAGATCCTTTTGGAGGTTCGTGGCGGGATGCTCCTGTTTTTCCAAACGTCACCGTGGAATTGTCTGGAGGCACTCGCGCAAGTTCGTGTATTTGTGCATTTTACCGCCGTTCACGTGGCTATTTTTGGTTTTTGTTGATACGGAATACTACGTTTGCTCGAAACTTGGCCCTTTAGAAGCTCGTCTCAACCAAGAGCAAGTTATCCCGGGTTTAAAAACAGCATATAGTCCTGCAGAGCCTGCAATCGATATCGTGGCAGAATTCCAGTCCGCCGAAACAGAGTCGCAGATCATCGCCTTTCTTCTGTTATCAGTCATGCTCCTTATTGGAGCCATCGCCATTTCTCTCGACCGTTGCTGCACAAAGTCAGATTCGTCCATCAAAAACGACGAAGACTATGTCTATAATTTGGCGGAAGAACAAATCAAGCTGTTCAACTCGAGGATCGAGCAGCTGGCCAAAGAGGAAGCACAGGTGCAAGTGCAAGCGGTGCTTGACGAATTTGAAAGCGTGACGGACAATTCTGAGAAAATACGATTGGTATCAGAGATTATAGCGGAAGGATTTCCTTGGGCGCGCGGTAAACACTATCGTTCTTATGTACCGCAATGAAAAACAAATGCGCCAGTTTTATTTTGCGAATTGTGACGTCTTAGATCCGTTTGGGTGATCAAAGTGGAGTGATGTGGACACTGTTTTTTTTCCTTCCTTTTTTCATTTTAATTTTGAGAGATTTCATTTAAATTTTCTATTCCAGTGGGTAATCGGATCTAATCGGAACTACGACAACTTGATTTCTGTTTCAAAACCTTAAACGTAACAAAGAATTATTTTATTTTATAAACTGAACTTAACTGCATACGGGAGTCAGTTCATTTAAAGCTTCCTTGTCTGCAAAGTCTGAAACCGGTGACCTAAGCATGTTTTTTCTGTATTGAATTGATTAGGTTTCAGTGGGTATAAACTTTTGCGGGCGGACACTCCTTGAATACTCTGTATAGATTCCCATGGGGAGTACACCCCCCCCCCCCCTTCTCTGGGGCTAAAATTCTACAAAGTCTTTACCTTCCGTTTGGAAATGATTCTTAAGAGAGAATGGCAGTTTTAATAAAGTCCTCAAGTCCTCAGCTTCTACGTTCGCGCTTTTTAGAGACCAACTTGGTATAGTGATGTTTTGAAGGGAGAGAGTGTGATCCCTTTATTTATGCATTGAAAACTGCAAATAAGTGATAGCATCAGTATTAAAAGGTCCCTTCTGAGAGTAAATCTGTCAAGTGGGAGCATGGAATTGGTTTCTTATTTAATATGATTGTGGTTTGGTCAGAAGGACTTACAATCATTAAGTGTAATTGATAGCCGATAATTTAGCAGGCTACATTATAACATCACTTAATGCGAGTTGTCCTTCCCGATTACGGTACAATCAGACTGTGTTCGATGACTTGAACGGGACGACAGCCGGCGCTCGGCAATCTGCCTTAATAGGCAGGATTTTGATCAGCTCACCAAAGGAACGTTTGAGCACCATGGTTTAGTTCGTAAACGAACTACTCTTAAGCTTATAAAATGCAAGACCGGTTTCGGAACCTTAAAAAAGGATCCTTCGTCAGTTGCTATTGCAGCTGAGGTTTATAGAGCATCAAGATCAAGAACATCAAGACATGTTATGTTTGGTGATTATTTCCTTTATTCTTGTGACCTGTATGTTTGATCAAGTAAGGATATTGTAAGGAGAGATTAGATGCTTGTCATTATTAGGGCTTAAAGCGCTAAGGTGCTGTAATTAGTTTAGGGTGACTTTCATTGATTGCCTAATAAAGATGCGTTGGGCGGTCGTTATAGTTGCTGTATCACTGTTTCAGTTAACGTGTTCCGCTTGAAAGATTAAGTCTAACTTATTATTCACAACATTAACAACAAAATCCAGTAATTTGCGTACACCAATTGTGGTTCATGAATATTGTGCACGATATCTTTACGTGATATTCCTATAACACGACTTAGAATTTTTATGATCAACTGGATTTTCTTACAAGTACATACAGTTAGTGGAATAAACTCCGTTATTCCTTTGGGCAAGCTCGACCAACTGCAACGGCAACGAGATACATATTTACGGTACTTCGCTCACCCACTTGAATCACTTATGCTTTAACAACACTGACAACATATCTCAAGGGTGTGCTTGTATTTCTTTTTTACTTTGTTTAATCCTTAATGAGTCCCAACTGCAAAACCCAGTGTTACGTAACTATGCCGTCTGTGTATGAAACCATTAAGAGTGAGCGATCAAATGAAAACCATATAAAGCAAATGTTTTATCAATTGGCGCAGATGTTCAATATTTCGCAGAACGTAATTGCGGTTTCATTTCTGACAAGTTAAAGTTTAGCATTCGCAGGAGTAAGACGTTTGATTACTTACCCGTTGGCCCGTTAACATCAATATCTCTGAATTGGTTCTTGAACCCATCCAGCCCAGCTTTACACTCCCCTGCGGTGCGGACCATTCCAGCCTCCACCCCTAGCTTCATGTTGTCAACAAACTGATCAAAACTTTGCTTAATTTCTTTGAATTTGTCTCTCAGCTTTTCCATTTCGGCGACTGTTGAGGGCTTAAAATGCACCAACGATGACCGGACTTCGGCAGGGACGACACACATCGGATTCCAACAGAACATGTCTCCACCCAACATCCAGTCGCCGACGTAGTAGTTATACAAATAAGGCACCATGAAAGGGAAGCCATGTTTGGCCCAGTGAGACACCTGAGCGACAGCTCGTTTTTCTCGCAGTGTCAACTTATCCAGGTTGATAGGCATTTTCTCAAGATTTTCAGCGATCTTTGCAGCTTCATCTGTGATACGTTTGATGTTGGTAGGCGTCGGCTCATAAGATCGGTATTTTTCTCTGACCTCGGCTGGTGTAACGCCAGGCTTGCTTGCAATCTTGTTCGGAATCAACTCGTAATACTTGTCCTGTGCTTTCTGCAAGAAGTCTTCGAGTCCAACTCGTTTAGCTTCTTCGGAATATTCACATTGGCCGGTTTGTTTTCCTGTCTGCGGCCCCCGTTCGTGGTCGTCACTTTTCTTGGCTTGAACGATGAGTGCAATTCCAACGCACAAGCAGATTATGCCGACAATTAAGACAAGAGCGCCTATAAGAATTAAGCATCGGGATTGTTTTTGCCGGCGTAGCAGTACATTCTCGGTCCCCATTTTCGGCGTTTCAGGTTATGCATAAAACTCTAGATTACGTTTACGCATGAGTAGTGACTCAAACACGAATAAATATCAATTACATAAGTCATGCGATAAATTAAAAAGCCGCTTTGTCTGTAATGCTTTGTTTGACGAAGTGAAAATGTGCGTGTTGTTTCTCTTTAACTACAGCTTGGCTTAAGTCCAGACGACCATGGCATTGTATAGCACTACTGAAAAGCTGGCCAATAACTGGTAAGCTAGCCTCACAGTAGATGATTTCATTGCAAATTCGAACCTTATTATTTTTATCAGTGCTAAACAAGGATATTGACATTTCAGCTGAACATTTAAGGGCCGGTTATTTCAACGAAATCTACCTAAGATCATGGTTTTAGACGATCAATAGACCCATGTATGTCTTATGCGAATATGTAAGATAATTAATGTCAAGCAGCATGTAGGACAGACTTCAAAAACGATATTCACCAATAAATGACTCACTTGTAAACAGATGTAGAGGTTTCGGAACAGGAACTTTGCTGTAGGTTGAATATGTTAAAATAACAGCTTTGTAGAATGAGTGGTTCATATTTTTACAAGTGGGTTTTCTGGGCCGAAAAAGTGTCGAACAACTGGCCCCAGGATTCGAACGACGTAACTTTGAATCGAACTAGGGTCCGACCATTTGCCATGTATGAATCCTGGTTATGTTACGGTCTGGGAAGGGATTCACTAATTCCTAAGATGTACGTTTGCTATGTATTTTTAGAAAACAAACGTTTGTTGTTAACAAGCAATATAATTTGGATTCATATTAACTTAGGAGAGTTACTGGAGCTCAAAATACAGTCCTCAGAGCATTGGCAGAACCCTACCTTTCCAAGAGAGGTTGGAAAGGTAGGGTTCAGGTTGGAAGATTGTGTCCGGACGTTTCCAGTTTTTATTTCAGGACTTCTTCTGGGACGGTAAGAAAACGAAATAAAAAAAATAAAAAAGAAAAGAAGACAAGAGAACGACAGAAGAGTCCTAAATATTAACTATGTTGAATAGAAGAAAGATCTTATCGTGTTTTCTAACACAGGGCTTGCGATGCTGTTTCAGCCCCAAAATTTCAAATTAGCCCCGAGGCCTCTGGAGCTGATGTGGCCCCACTGTGGGTCCACTGTGGGTCCCACTGTGGGCTTTTTCGGTTTCCAATGGGGGTTGTTTTGATCCAGCTGTGATTGGGGCCATTTCAATCACAGCTGGATCAAAACAACCCCCATTGGAAACCGAAAAAGCCCACAGTGGGACCTAGTTTGGCCCTTCGGTGCCGACCCAGGCCCTGTAAATAGGGCTATTATGGCCTTAATTAGAGAGCTAACTGGTTGGCCGCCCAAATGGTACTGTATTTTACTCACCGAAACGGCCCCATTTTGGGTGCTAATACAGAACGTCTGAATTTAGTGTGGAATTATCTTTAGTTATGATCTTCTCATGTACAAGCGCGAATGGCCGTATTTATACTAGAGGACGTCTTAGCCGAGAGGTCTAGACGCTTTAATGAAAGGTCTGGCTGTTAAGTTCGACTGGTATATTAATACGGGACGCACTTAACTTTGGGGCGACAAACAAAGTACGAGATTTTTTTTTAAACAAGAGACTGGGTTTTAATCCTTTATCCCTTTATTTTTCACCCTGACCGTCGCGATAAGTGCGTCCCGTCTTTATACTAGACAGCTTAAACGTCTGAGACGACTAAGACGTCTGTTAAGTGCGTCGATCAGACACACTTAACTTCAGACGTTTAATTCGTCTGACGTTTAATGCGTCTGCCTTATTTAAAACGTCTCAGACGTCTTAGACGTCCTCTGGTATAAATACGGCCAATATCTCGCTTTGTTATTGCAAAAAGTCCTTCTCTTTGAATTTTTACTTTTTCTAATTTCGTTTAAAACTGCGATATCTCTGCGAACTTTGTCCCTCGTCATTTTCGGCAATTTTTAACAATCAGTGCGAAATTTTCTACGAGTAATGATCAAAGCCGGTATGCTCATATTTCCCCCAATGGTATATCCACATAAAATGGTGGCTCTTGCTAAACTGTGAAAAATAGAAGGACAATGGAAAGCAATGAAACTAGACCACAAAAGTAGAAAAGCAAATAAAACTTTAATGACATACATTATAAAAAAAAACTTTTTCTTCAGCACTTTAGACAATTGATCTGTCTGTTTGTCCATGGTGATAGTGGCTATGATAGTCATAACGATTACGATGACGATGATGATGACGATGTGATGATGATGATAATGATGATCATAACCTGGACAATGACGTTGCAGCTTTTTGAATCTGAAAGAAATGAAGAAAAGAAGAAATTTTTTTATACAGTAAGTCGGTGAAGTATGATCGTATGGGTGAGTGAAGTCCTGAGGAGGACTGTTTGTGATGACATTGACTGACATTTTGACAATCTGACGATGACTTCCGCTCAGGTTATCGAAACGTCAGTCAATCAGCAAGCAGTCCTTCTCAGGACTACAATCACCAGGACGATCATATTTTACTAACTAGCGATATGTCTCCTGGATTCAAACCATTTACAAGAATTTTTTCTTTTCAGTAGGCTATTAACAAAATTGTTGAGATTGAACTATTTCCCGCCACTGATAAGTGTTATGTCCTTGCAACAACGGACATTCTGGGTCGTAGCGAAGAAATGAGAAGCATAGCCCCTTGTCTAGGAAGCAGTGTCTACAAAGAGCAGATTTTGCACCAATATCCAGGCCACTGACCTCCAGAAGGATGTTTCTAAGATCCTTCTACGGTTACAAGGTGGTCTTCGATCAGGCCCAAGTCGTTGGAACACCTTCTCCTCTTAACCCTGTCCAACACTGGATAGTACTGAGAGCGTGTTTCTTCATGCATTTGATGACAATTTTCAACAGCATTGTTTGGTGGGAAAGGAAGCGAAACACGATTACCGTAAATGATCTAATAAACATCCACTCTGACATAAACGCCTCTTACCTAATAAAGTCCCCCCCCCCCCCCACTGAGGTGTAAAGTTTGCCTTAAACGCTCCCCTCTAATAAACGCTTCGTGTCTAATCGACACCCCCAACAATTTGGTAATGATTGTACCCGTGTTCACACAAGGCTTCTTAGCCAGAAAGCTTCAGTCAGTCTATATTGACAAAACGTCAAAAGCCAATGCTGGGTCAATATTGCTTATGATTTAAGAACTGAGATTTTTTTCTTCTAGAAACATAATTTGAGGGAGAGATTTTGATTTCCGTTCTTTTAAAGCCGTTGTCGTAGCTGTTATTGTACTTTTTCGCGATGATGATGATGATGATGATGATGATGATGATGATGATGATGATGATGATGATGATGATGATGATGATGATGATGATGATGATGACAATGAGCTTTCTAAAAGTTTCTGGATATTTACGTTTTATGGTAATTAAGGACAGCATGTATGTTGATGTAAAGCACCAAAAGAAAATAGCAAAAAACAAAAGTCCAATCACTCACCTACAGAACTTCATAGACGAAGTAACTATGAGCCTTTCCCACAACATGCTCAAAACATCTGTTCATACTGGTCTTGTACTCGGGCCCAGGCTTCTCGCCCACCCAGCATTCACCGTAAAATTTGAACCCAAAGATCTTGTACTTAGTGTGTTTCACTATCTCATAACATCTTTTTACAACTTCCTCTATTGCATTCCATTTAAGCTTGGGACGAAAGTTTTTCTCCAGAACTGGCAAGAGATGCCTGCGCGGACTTTCTCTGTAGCAACCCAGCGATCGATATTTCTTCACTGCCAGCAGTAAAAACAAAAAACAAACAAGCAAATATTAATAATACGAAACTAATGCAGGTATATTTTTGGCCATGAATTCACTGTAGATGGCTTGTGCACTTTGGTGAGTTAACGGAGCAAAATGAAAAAACAGGGATTAAAAAAAAACTCCTCTCAGCAGAGATCCCGGAAATAGGCTTTTCCGTCGTTCGATCAGATAAGAACTTGATCATGCAATGTCTGCACGTTTGGACTAGCTTATGTCTCTCTCAGAGGTTAATTTGTTGATTGATTGATTGATTGATTGGTTGATTGATTGATTGATTGACTGATTGATTATACGGAAGTTCGAGATAACGTTTTACGAAAGAAGCCCCTAGCTTTTCATCACACTTGAACCTGAATATTTGAGACGCCTAAGGCCTTGTAAATAGATAGTCCAGCGCAATGATCGTTCAGTTGTCCTTGATTTGTAATGATGGGATCTATATTATGCTGCAAATCGTACCTTGGCAAAGGTGAGTGTTACATGCTCTGCTAGAAAAATGTCCACCAAGTCTGTTGCAGTCCTTCCCATTATTACTTGGTCTTGGATTGTTACAAAAGCGCGTTCGAAATTGCATTCCTCCGCCACAAGATCTTGAACAGGCGCCATACGGTGTCCAGTTGGAATACCCACCGTCAACTGTTTATAGAAAATAAACTAGAGTTATAAGTGAATTGCAATGCTTGTAAAGAGCAAAGAACCTTCCAAAAATCTTTGAGTAAAGAGCTAACAGTCGGATCCTCTAGCCACTTGACAAATTGTTGGGAGCTACAACCCTGAAGAAAACTAGTTGAGACGAATACAAAAGTCTGCCAATTTCCATGTTTCTGAATTTTCCAAACAACTGCACGACCATACTACCAAATCTGCTTCTCATCCCCCCGCTCCCTTTCAATGTTGTCTACTGGTTCATGCAAATCTCACACGTTATTTTTCAAAGCAGAACAACAATGATTAGCGGGAGTGGGAGGTATAATTAGCAACGGTTTTGTCCAGAGTTGTAGGCCATTTATTAATTTCATGTGTAACAACTATGCATGGCCTGTATGTGAGTCTACTGAAATTAGTGATGCCGGAAGTTTCTGTTGCAGTTTGTGGATCTCGGGCACGTTGCAAGGAAAGTCCACCCATCATTCAGTTTGTCACTGAAAGTGTGGTGCAGGTGTGGTGCGATCCTGCATAAGTCGATTCCCATAATCTTCATTGACTTTAATATTGAGTAAGAAAGTATTCAAATTAAATGCATGTCAAAAAAGTTAACAGGAATTCACAATGATAAGCTGCAAGCAATAACAATGAAAACGCTGACCCTGGATTAGGTAAATCTTGCCCTGAAAAACGGGTCTTAAAATGTAGAGATTTGTTGTTGCAACTGACTTTAATTATGAGTTCCTCTCAAAGGAATAGCATAATTTATGCAGCAATTACGGCATGCATTGGCAAAAAAGACCGTCACAAAATAAAGGGCTTGCTTTAACGCTGCCCCAAAGACAGCAGCTTCTTGCAATTGGTAGCTTCACCTCATCATAAGACAAAATAATCAAGAAGTAGTCAAACAATAAGTTAAACCTATTTTCATTTTGTGTCATCCCTCCATGACATTATCGTGGTAGAGGAACTAGAACACTGTAGAATATTGAAATCCCAGATGAGATAAGGCCACAATGAACAGCAAGCGCGACAGTAAGTTGTGGGGAGCAAGCGTGCACCAGTAAAGTGAGTATTAGACTTAGTTGCGTGAGTCAAAGGGACATCAACGTTGTCACTGCTTCAACCCCTACAAAAAATGTGATGTGCGTACCCGGGCAGCTTTGAATGTTGCATACCCTGGAGGACAAACTTGGTCCCAGTCTCCTGCAGTCCTTCCCTCCCTTAGTTGGTGGCGGATTAGTACAGGTTCTACGCCTCGTTTGTACTCCACCTCCACATGATCTTGAACAGGCGCCATAATGACTCCATGCGGAATAGCCACCATCAACTACAATTTTTTATTAAAAACTGATTTATTAAACATTCTGTGCTAAAAATGAAAAAAAAAACATGTCAAAACTAAGACCCAAACAAATCGTGCTGCTCAAAAACTGACAAATTCTAGAAATGATCTCATGCATTGAAGCTCTGATATCACTTTTAATGTTACACTTAGGAGATCTAGACATAGTAAGCAATATAACTAACTATGGCTAACTACAAAGGAAAAAATGCATAGCGAGAGATAAAAGGTAAAGCCCCACACGAGCCAAGGAGGCCTACACAGCCGGAGCTTATCCCAGTCTCTGTAGCATACAGCAACTGAGAATATTGCTACTCCACCCTGGATTGGATACTAGTCCATCGTTCCATTGTAGGATTACCCCCAGCAGTATGTCGCCGGTACCCATTTACATATCTGGGTGGAGGGAGACAATGAGTGGTAAAGTTTTTTGTATAAGGAAACAACACAGTAGTAGGGACTGGGTCTCGAAACCATCGACCCTCAGATCTGAAGTCCAAAGCTCTAACCACTTTATCGCCGCGCCCCCACAATAGCGAGAAATAGAAATGAGAAAAAGCGCTTTTTTTGTACCTGAGCATCCTTGAGTATTGCATACTCTGGTAGACAAACTTAGTCCCAGCCTCCTGCAGTCCTTCCCTCCATTAGTTGGTGGCGGATTAGTACAGGTTCTACGCCTCGTTTGCAATCCACCTCCACATGTTCTTGAACAGGGATCATAAGGACTCCATGCGGAATAACCACCATCGACTGTTAATGGGGAAGATGTACGTATACGTTAGAGTCATCACAGTACTGCTCTAGAATTTACGGAAGGATTACTCGAGAAAAAAACTATTTACTGCTCCGGTTCATAGGTTTGGTTTTCCCTAAGAAGAGTTATTCAGTCTGCCGGCTTATTATATAGAGGACTTCGCGAAGGATCTTGAAACAAAATGGCGGCTGATTTTGCTATATGGTTCTCGTTTTGCAGATGTTCGTGCCTCATGTTCACAGACTTGCACCCTACATACCTGTTTCCAAATTTTGCAATGCTTCCTAGAGCATCAGAACGTCCTTATTGCTTCGAAAAAACGAACGGTTTAGGGCAAGAGCTATCAAGTCTTAGCTTTTGTAAAAAAAAAGCTTTGTAGTGGCAATTTAATTTACAATGTTTCCTTTTAAATGACAATGAAGATATAGAACAAACATATACGTGATCCCTAGCTTTTTAAGCCCACAAAGACTTTTCAAAATATCGAGGGAATATGACACTCTCCTTACATCAATTACGCTTGCTTTATACTAACTGTGACCTTTTTACTCTAACTGCGCGCTCTTCTGGCATCAAATAACACGGTGGGCACATAGGACGCCTAAAAGTGCATCCTTGGAACTACTTCTGCATTTTTCATTCGTTTGAGCTCAAACTTTGCAGGATGGTAGAACTTTGTATTCCAAAAAGTCGTATGTTTTTTGTTTTTCGATTTTAACGGTTTTTGACGGAAAAATGACGCTGCAAGATTGACAGCAAAATTTAAATTTCAAGTTATGGCAAAACAAATAGATAATTTTGAAAGAGCGTGAAGTGATAGAAACAAATGTGAAAAAACTTTTGGAAAAGCTCAATTACTTTAGAAGATATAGCATCTTGAAATGTACTTATGTTTCTAAAAATAGTAACAAAATGGCGGGAAATTCAAAAATCAAAGCATAATAACTCTTCAACCAATTGAATATAATCTCAAAGAGATGAATATCTCAAAGACTATCGAGTGAAGAACAAAAATATTTCAGAACTCACCGCCGAAGCAAAATAGTGTCGTTTCCGTATCCAGTTATAAAGCATCTTCACTAAACACTCAAAGCAAACTTTACCGCAAAAACAACCTCTCGCTTAACACGAATATTTCTCTTCGCCATTCCAGGACTTTGCCAAAACTAATCGTAAATTCACAATACGGATTTAGAAGCGTACGAGCGGCAAACTTATGAAAATGTTTGACTGAAATTGACTTCAAAGGGTGCATTTTCCGTTGGAACTCTTAAAATGCTGCACCCGACGTAGTAGCCACTACGACAAAACCTCCCAACTCAGGCAGTTAGAATTCACACTACGACTGGGCGTAACCAGCTGACATGCGCAGTGTCTCATTTTTTGAGAAATTTACTTCCGGCAGCCGTATGAGCGCCAGCCGTAGCGATTTGCTTAAACTCCCTATTACCCCGTATGCAACGTGCATTCCTACAAGAACTGAATTCTTCTGTTCCGTTCACGATTTTTGTCTGACATTAATGTTTACATTTAAAGCTCAGTTGGGAGATATCGGAGCGCTGGGAAAACGCCCCAGGTACTCAAATTTTAATCTGCCAAATTTGCCATCACAAAATTTGGTTCAAATTTATTGCAAAGAATACGGAAAGTGTTGTTGCCATGTTTGATAGGGATAAATATGAAAAAGACAGTAAGGAAAAATGGTTGCACTCTTGCCACTTAAACAACTGATTGTAGAAAAGTAAAAACTTATTTTAAGTTTGTTATAGAACGCAGAGACCATTAAGAGACGTAGTTTAGGTTTAAGTGTTTTATTTCCTATTTTACTGAAAGCATTAAACAGCCAGTCAATATTAATGTTAAAGGAAATACGAGCGACTTGTCTTAGGGTGAAATGGTTTATTTTTCCTGAAACCCTGAGGTTTTTTATAGCCCTATAGTATTTCTTTTTTTGTCTCTTTTTTGACATTTTTTCACGATTGTTTTAAATGTATGTCTAGGTTAATTAAGTAATGGATAAATCACATGACCTCCGCAGCATAGAGCTTTAATAACCTGTCTCAGTACATTTCAAGAAATGACGTTACGAACATGAGCTTTAATAGAGAGCAACGTCACGAGGGAGTGACTGGTCCGCTTAATTAATTGATCTAATGTACATTAGTTTATTGTTTGATAGCTTATTGACATTATTACATTTAAATTGACAGTAAAACAAGAAAATCAATTTATTGCTAATTTATTATTATTATTATTACTGTCAATTATTATCTTAAGTCGTTAGCTCGGTAGGCTTTTCGTGTTGCGCCAACGCATCCGTGTTTCCATGGCGACAAAAGGAAATTTCACTGCTTATTCGCTGATAGACCCTAGAAAAACAATCATTGATACAGACCGTTATTTAATACAAGCGTTATTAACTATCAGATGTTTTTCTGTCAGTATATGAAATGCACTTTACGTTAGAAGCGAACAGGTATACAAAGAGATCATAAATAAATGACATTTATTTACTTTTGAAGCAGTTCAAGAAGTAACTGGCGAGGTTTTATATGTAGTTCAGAACTTGTGCGTTGATTAGGTTTAAACCCCTCAATGACGGTTTGAATTCAGGGGCTGGATTCACGAAGCCTTCTTAAGTTAAGATGCATTGTTCCGAACAAAAAAAACAACACTTAGGATGCATCTTAACTTAGGAGGGCTTCGTGAATTTAACCCGGGAGTAACGTTTTAAGTAGATTTAACATGGTCACCTGGGTGAGTGTAGTCAAGGAAATTAGGACTGTTTTTAATAACAACGATTACCTTTTGTTAAACTCGGCTAAACTAACAAACATTATATTTCAATATGCATGCACGGTCAGATGATATACAAAACATTCGTTGGTTAAACGGGCAACAGTTGTTGACCAACATCGGACAAAGTGAGCGCACATAACGCTTTTTACGCGTTACCGCTGAAATTACTGTCGACGTCACCCAAATTCCGTTTTTGATTGGTTGTTGTTTGCCCGCTCACACAAGCCTTATTTGGCTGTGAAGACACTCGACTTTGCAAAAAATAATCTTAATTGGTAGTGCTCACCTTTGCACAGAACGTCTGTATTGCACGCTTCACTCACAGGCGGCTTGACAGCGCCTTGACAGAAATAATTTGGCACGGGGCTGAACTGTCCATCGCCGCTAGGCTTTTGGCAGCTCAGAGTGCGGGTCATGACGCCCCCACCGCATGTCTTGGAACACTGGAAAAACAAACAAACAAACAAACAAAACAAACAAGAAAGTCATGCAAATCAGAAGAGCAAGGAAGCTGTTGTGTTTTACAAGGGTTAATTTCCAAGTCAAGAGAAAGTGGTGCTGAAAGGAAACACGAAAATTAACTAAAGGTTTATTTAACAATTATTCGCCAAAGGCGAAGTAAATATTGTGGAAAAATCCCAGAGACGAAGTCGTGGGGGTTATTCCACAATATTCGCTGAGCTTGAGGAGAATAATTGTCTTAGTATAATTGCTCAGGTAATTATCAGAGGAAATGCATTTTCTTTTTTCTTTTCTCTAAAAACTCGCGCGGTGGCCATTTTGAAAATTAGTGCTACGCGCGAGGTGATTATAGCAAGATATGACGTAATCCTCGACCAATCAGTGCGCACGCTTCTCTATAATCACCTGAGCAAAATAAAATTGGCAACCCTAGAGAAATTCAAAAGCTGTTGTCGTGAGCTAGTTTTACTAGAAAACGCTCAAAGGGGGCAAAACGTCCCCGCCCCTCCCCTCACCTCACCTCCCACCCCCTCCTTCAGGTTCAGGGACTACAGAAACCCTGACCTAAACAGGGTTAAAGACCATACAACAAAAAATAAAAAATAACAACCCCACCAGCAGTTAACACCTGACGGTAAACATTCGACTTGCGTGACCACTTATTTTTGGACCGTTTGACGTCCTTAGGACCTTATATAGAAAGAATAGACAGTGGGTAAGTTTACCTTTCCCCAGTTAGAGGGGACCCATTCAGCAGGACAGGGTGCTGCGTAGCAAGACTTGGAAAGATCCGTAGGTTTTGGTCCCTGACAGGCTTTGGTACTAACAGTCTGGTATCCATCAGGGTTCTTGACCTTTCTTTTACAAGACAACGTCCGCGTTAGACGACCGTGCCCACAGGTGGTTGAACAAGAACTCCAGCTAGAGAGGTGCCAGCTGTTAACATAAAATAGCTAAGTAAGTACGTTGTAAGTTACATTGTTGGCCGCAGCCCATTGCAGTTTTACGATTGCAAAATATTACGTAACGTTGTGACATCGAATCCCTATTTCTCTCGCTTCCCGCCACCTTGAGAAACCCGACTTTGTGGGCTAGGATAGAAATAAATCATCTGGAGGGAGTCGGGCTAACTGTCAATTTTAAATTCCTTCTCTTGTGTCTTACAAGATCTAACTGGTAAAACCTGATTTCAGCTTGTTCCCGTTTTAAAAGGCACTTGAAATTAATACGTTTGGGGTATGACCAAGACAATTTTTAAACGTTTCATGGCATTGCGCCTTAACGATTCCCATGCACACTGCAATCTATGACTTTTAATGACAATTATAACTAACATACTCTGCTGGACAGGGCTGGGTGTTACAACTCCTTTCATCTGCAGGTTTCTGTAGGCCTCCTTTCTCGCAGACTGCTTTTTTGACTATGGATCCATCGTCTTTTCGTTTGCACGTTACTTTTCGAGTTTGTTTTCCTTTTAAAAATGAAAGTAAGAAATATATTAAAATTTTCGCTCCATGTTCAAAAGTTTCCAAGATCTCAATAAAAAGACTTTTGTAGCACATAAAAATCAACAGATTCTCATGAAAGTAAATAGTAAACAGTTCATCCGAGCTTCATCCAAGGCCTCAAAAGTTAATTCACATTCCCTGAAGGTAATTGTGATTCTGGAAGTGGAAGAGCTAAACTAATGCCACCCTGAGATTGACACAATAACACAAGTTTTATTTTTGCATACGCTTTTATGATTTTCTAGCCTATATAAAGCCAACAAGGCACCGACTCGAGTCAGCTGTAAACTCGCGTACCCAAGTACACGTAAGCGTCATGCTAATTATTCCCCCTTCTTTCCCGTACTTTTAATTATATAGCTAACGGTTTTCGAAAGTGACCAACGTAGTTGGTAAGTGTCGATAAGTGACACGACATTGTACTAAAGAGACTGCCAAGAATGACCAAAGCAAACTCGAACGGAAGCTATGTTTGAGATCAGTCATTAAACTGTCGAATTAACGAGGATTAAGAAAGCCAGGTCACATGGAACATGGCCTCCAAATCAAACATTATCCAGTCACTCGTTTCAAATAATTTCTTTTTCGAATTTTGTGTGTTTGATAAATTTGATAAATGCCTAAAAAGTAAATTAAAAGGAGTTTCCTCTGTCGTTCGTGTTTTTATGTTCACCTTAGTAGCACGGTGCGAGTTCATAGTGTACCGAATTAACGTGCGACTCATAACCGGCAAATCAAGTTTCGAAATCGGATGTTAAGATGCACGTAAGTCTCAATAAAAAATGCCACCAATCCGTACATTGTATACATCAAGTCGCAAACGCATTCGTACACAATAAATTCTAGACTGTTATTTTACGTTCTTACCTCCAGCGCAGCTCTCGGAGCACTCTGACCAGCCGCTTTGCTCATCAATAACCCACTTGACGTCAGCACCGGTGATCACTGATTTTTTTCGTCTCAAATATTTGACCACGACACCTTGGTTTTTGGAGCCTTTATAAACGAACTGAAAATAAACAGATAGCGGATAAAAATGATGTTGGTTAGATATCTTTGATCGGAAGCGAGCTAGAAGGAGAAGTGTTTTTCATACTCCTTCTTTAATATTAAGCTACAATGATGGCATCTTGTACGAATATAGTAAACAAAAATGGTACGATATTTATCGACTCAGGTTCTCGAATTTTGTGACGCTACAAATGATGACGTCATAAGAAGGGCTTGTCAGCCTTGCAGAGTTCTCTCTAGGAATCCAGCATTGTTTTTAACTTGTATTGACTGGGAAAAAAAAGTGACCCCCCCTTTTTTTTCAGCGTGGTAAAATTTGGAAACCCAAAATAAATTGCATGGACCATATTTTGAGAGGTAGTGGTCTCCACTTAGACGAAAAAATGACTGTTCTTACCATGACTCTGAGGGCCCCTGTAGTTGGCCCAGGAATGTACATGTATTCCCTGTTATCTTTTTTACCGTATGTGATCTCGCTGCCAGCTGCCGTAATCTTTCTGAAACGGCCAGGGTCTAGCAAGAAGGCTTTTTTCGCGTCTTGTAGACCTGAAAGATCACAAAATTAAAGACAAAAACAACATCAGTTATATGAAATATTAAAATCGGAAGAATGAAAAAAATGTACTTGAATTATATTTTGCGATTTACTTTAGAGGGCTGGATTATAAGTCCAAGCACTTTTTAAAGCAAAATATGCACAATGAAAGTCCTTTCTTTTCCGCCACTTAAAGATCTTTTTCGCTCAAGCTGTGAAGACGGAAATGGCTCCAAAGTTCATACAGAAATGACCAAGTACTGTGTGACTAGTCAAACCGTGAACACTAAAAATTATCAGTAAACATGTAAAGTGTATGTATGAGTGCTAGAAGTGAGCAATACTGCGCTACATAATCCCCCCCCCGGCCATAGGCCTGAGAGAAGAAATTAGAAATGAGAACCAGGATCAAAGACCACGACCACGACCTCCGGATTAGATCATCGTCGCTCTACCAACTGAGCTTACGAGGCCAAGCTGGGAGCAGGTCGTGGAAGTTAAGATCTAAAAATTATGTTTGGAATGTTCATAGTGCCGGGGCCAATCAGACGCGAGTTTAAACCGCAAGAAAAAATCGCAAACCACCATTACCATTACGGCTTGCGGTTTGTCATCTTCTATCAAATTGGTTGTCTTTCCCAGCACAATATACATTCCAGGAATAATTCTAGTGTTTCTGCTTATTTTCACGGTAAATTCTCAATCACGGTTATTGCAAAATTTCTCGCTTTCTTATTGGTTCAGTGCACGCAGATAAGTAACAAATAACAATGTTTTTGCACTCAAATTCAAGTGCTCCGGAGGTCGGCGAGAAACATAAGTTTCAGAAGACTCTGTACCGCAGCGGAAACATTCACAGATTTAAAACTAGTGTTTTTATAATAGTGACATGTTTCCTAATTTCTTCCTTCTTTTCTGCTTCTTAATTAAGGATGCCAAAGTAATTTTTGTAAGCTGTTCTTACCTATGTTGTTTCTGTCGACACCCTTCTCGTAGACCCAGATTGTTCTCGATCCCTTTGGCACCACATGCACAAGTCTCGCATTTTCAACTCCTGTTTGTTTTGAAACAAAGTTTGTATAAAAATTTGTTACCTTTGGGATTCTTTCTTCTAAAGCATTAATTAAGCATAGCGTAAAGCTGAAAGAGTGTCAAAGAAAGAAACAAACAAACAAACATAACTGAAAAACATAAGCATTTATTTGAATCAAGAATGGTCACTCTGTACTTTCGGACTTTGCCAACAGACTAGAAAGTTAAAACCACCTTGTACGTGTCAGCATAATAAACAATACCGTGACAAAGTAACACTCATACCGTTTTCATTTGAATGGTAAAGCTAAAACGTAAACTTGCACATGAGCTAAGGAAGCCCGCACGGCCGAAGCTTAACCCGATTGGTTTCTGTTTCATGAGCGTATTGTTACTCCCCCCCTAGAGGGGATGCTAGTCCATCGCAGGGTTACCCTTAGCAGTATGTCGCCGGTACCCATTTCATACACCTGGGTGGAGAGAGAGACGATGTGGGGTAAATTTTCTTATAGGAGGAAACAACACGATGGCAGGGACTGGACCTCGAACCACCAACCTTCAGATCTAAAGTCCAACGAGCTAACTACTACACCACTGCGACCTCGAATTTCATTTGAATGGCCGGGACGTTAATACTCGAACCGTTCGGTTATTGAACTCGATATTCCGATGTCACCTTCATTTTAAACCGAATGCAATCCATGGTCGACCATTTTCTGCAGTCACCGTACCATGGAACCTAACCGAACGCAACCGAATCTAATCGTACCTAACAAAACGTTCGATTTCGTAACATTGCTCCATATTTTGGGTGAGTTCTACTGTGTTAGATTACAGAACTCAACCGAACCCATTCACCCGATTGAGTTCGACTGGGTTCGATTGAGTTCAACCAATCGACCGTTCGATTTGGTTCAATCAGTTTGCGTAATGGTCACACCTTCGGTTTTCATCCGAGTTCTAAGAAGTTTCAATGTAGAAACATCGCACATGGCTCAAAATTTGATCCCAGAATTGATTGGTGCAATAAAAAAATTGATAAATAAATAAATAAAATACTTCAGTTTTCACACTGCAAGGATTTGCCAACCTTAGTTCTGATGTTTATTTAAATCACTGTTGATCTTACTAAGCTATTACAGTCTTGCAATTTAGTTAGTTGACGCCAAGTATTTTAGGAATGCGCATCGAATCGAAGGGCTGTTCACCTTCCTCCCCCCACCCCTCCCCCCCCCCCGCCAAAAAACATTCCAGAAAATAAGGTTGCAGGTGGATGGAACATCCTGTTTTGGTAGTTCCGCAGGAATATTACTGAAATGAACGGAATTTTTAGAAGACACGATTGGGATTTCAAACGTTTACCATCTTTCATACCAGCCTCAAGCCTTTATTATTCACGCCTTTCGCCTTAAAATAACGAATTCGTCTGATCGTGAGCTTCATGATGGATCGCTTCCTTCCTGAGTTAATTTGTTACTGAACGTTTTATTGAGTAGATGGTAAACAACCACAATTGATCGTAACAGGTTGTAAAGATCATACTGTTCGCAGCAATGATACAGAAAAACCATGCCTACCGCTGAAGTCGTTCTCGTGTGCGTAAACATGTAATGCTTGTTATTTACTGCTAACCTTTCTGCTGCCAGTCTTCAGCAAACGTATTCATGACTTGGGAACATGTCGTGCTGTCTCCATTGCAAACTCCACAACGATCAATCGACGCTCCTGAACCGATTCCATAGTCACAGCCTACAGGCTGTAAAAAGGAACAGATCTATTAAAGAACTGCAAATTTGTGTAGAAATATGTGAATCTGCATTTGGCGTTTCACATTTAAGCAGACTGCAAGTTTTAATTCAAGCAGTTTAAGGCCTGGGTTCATACTCTGGGTGGACTAAAAAAAGGTTGATCGACCATACCTTCCCCAAGAACGCATGAAAAGCATGAAACTTTCCTCGAACAGTACAATGGAAACGTTAACTTTCGCCTTAACGTATAATTTGATCACGTGACAGATCACGTGACCAGACCATAAAAGTTTTGAAAACACCACGAATAGGCAGCGAATTGAAGTTGTGCTGATAGCTGAAACAGCGTTTTGATAGAAATTTAACATAGCTAACCTTATACGTTTGGAATGAGAGCCCTGAAATTTTAAAAGAAGATTCATCAGCCTTCAAAAGTGGAATTTTATGGGAAAAGTTGACCTTTGCCCTCATAATTTTGCTTAAGTTAACAATAGACGATCATTCCCGACGTGAAAGGCCGACAATAGTTTAACTACATTTAAAAAAAGCGTTTTTGATTCATGTCATCTCTTAGACCAAGAGAGAGTGAAGTAAGAGAGCGAATCTCCGTGCCCTATAATTATTATTTGAAATCTTTATCAGTTCGCTCACATGCTGCGAAAGTTATTTTTATCTGTTTTTCCCATGTCAACACATGACGTCATTCTAACTTACCAATGAGGTGCCGTCCTTAAAATAACCACGCGGTATGACAAAAAACCAAAACTAGATTTCAAATAATTTCCGTCGGAAGAGACCCATATATTGGGCATTCGCTCTCTTTCTTCATCCTCTCCATGGGCAATTGCGAAATAATTGCTATGTCCTTGAAACGTTAAGGACGGTCAGATATCTGTGTGTGCCAAATTTTCTTTCATTTTCATGCTCCAAGCCAATAATATTGCGAATAGACAATTTATTCCTGGTTTCCCCCTTAAGAAAGAGCGCTAAACCAAATTTTCTGCAAATAACTTGGGAAAAGACTAGAATTAGAATCGATAGCGTATAAATTCCCGGTAAAATGAAACAATATATTTTATAAATTATCATACCATGCACTTTCCGCCAATGCAAATATCCAGGTTATCAGCTGCTGAGCCAGGCCGGCACTTTGTTCCGTCCTTCACTCGTCCTTTGGGGGAGTAAACCATTCCTTGGCGGCAATACAAATTACATGCGTCTGAAAAGGAAAATATTTCTTAAGTACAAATATAGTTTTTCTCGCTGAGTACAGAATGTGCTCCTCCAAAATTGTTTTTGGCTTTATTAATATCATCGGCAAAATTAGTCGGAAATCGGCCTACTTTGATTTTTGACCCAAGACAATTCATTCGTATAAGGGTTGGCAGTGCAATACACGGGGACGTAGCTAAAAATCGAGGGCATTCAAGGTAGTAAATTTTCATGCATCTTACGTCAACAGCCCAGTTCAGTCGTTTACACCGCTGTGCATATTCATTGGACTCAATAAATTTTCTACCACAGCCTCACAGCGGTCAAACATACGACGCAAGCACAATGCCAGACATAATTTCGCAAGGGAAAAGAAAGACAAAAGTGGAACGCTTCACTTAAACTGCGAAACTTAATGCCGTTACTGAAAACTTAAGCCTTTTACGTTGCGTGTGTGTAAAATGAGGAAACTGACATCCACAAATTTTGTCGCCCCTCGAAATTCGCTTTGTCAGGACATTTTTGCATCGTTTTCATACGAACTTTATGCCCGTATCGACTTGTAAATGTTTGAACTGATTCAAATTTCGTGGCTCTGAAAGACCGGAAGTGACGTAGGTTTTTGCGTTTGACCGCTGTGAATAAGACAGCAGGGTATACACCCATGCAGATACCACTGACCGCCGCCCTTTTTAAAATAAAGTCAAAACACGGCAATAAAATTGACTAAATTGAAAATGAATGAGGACATGACCAGAAACGGCTGTTTCTGTTGGTGAATGAGAATGTCAATTGCCCTTTTTGTAAAATCATGACGGCTGACGCTTAAGTTTGGAGCTGTTTGCAGGACATGTCACTGCAACCTTTCTATTTTTTAAAGTAGCGTTTTCTTTTTCACTTTTACAAAGCCTCAATTCTAGGTTTAATATCCCGACGTATAAAGCCTTTTCAAATCATCAAATCACTGAGTATCCACTGCATTTACCTGGTCCTCCTCTGTAGTAGAACTGTGTATATTTTGGATCGTGAGCTTGACACTGTTTGACGCGGTAGTTAATGGAATTAGATGGACAAGGCTGAACGGAAGAAACACACCAAGAAGGAAAAGATTAATCTTTTCTCTACAAAATTAGGATACTTTCCAAAAACAAAAAACAAAAAAGAAAACAATTACAGAAGATTATCCATTAGGAATACTGTCATTGCTTACAACGATTTCTTAAAAGTATAAATTGAACTGAAATTAAAGAGTCAATTGTTCAAATGGAGTTTAACTTAAACCATGGTTTTAGGGATATGGGTTATTTAGAAAAGAAAAATGTTTTTATGGTCTAATTGCCCGCTTGACAAAAAGTTTGTAATTAAAAGAAAGCTCAAATTTTCGGGTTGGCCATATTGAAATCAAGTTGGACCTCAGTTTTATAAAACCTCGTCTTAATCTGACCCAAAATGTATAATGACAAGCTCCAATGCGTCCATTATTGACTGCAAGCAACTTTTCTTGAAAAGGATTATGAATCAAAGTAGAAATAGGGAAAAAAAAGCCTAGATCTGCGAGAAATGGCAGTGTGAAAAAAAAGTAAGATGGGATTAGAGCAGGCTGCAAGATTGTGGTGCGCGTTCGTTGCGGGAATGGGTAATTAAGCCAGCTCATGAGTTAGACACCAAAAGAACTCGTCTTGTGAAACTAAACGAAGGACGGATTGTCTGGAAAAATGATATTCATTATGCCATGAAATTGTCATTCTCTAATTAGGTCGATAACTTGACACCACGTACTTTAGTTTTGCAAATCCTAGGAAAACCTGTAGAATCTCCTTCACAATCTTCTCCACCATTTTTGGGACTGCAAATAAAAAGTTTACAAAGGTTAATTATTTTACACAATTTCAGTTCCTAATTTATTTGTTTTTCGGTGTTAACCTTTAGAGACCTAACCACACATATATGCGTAGAAAAATATCAGACCCCAGTTATTGCTCATATCTCAGTAACCGAGTGAGTCTGGGTATGAATACCAATTCAAAATGGCGGAAAGATTTGGAAATCTTGAGTTCGACCAATAGCAATGGCCCTAAGTAATGTTCTTTTTGTTTTGTTTGTTTCAAACTGGGATAGACTGGAAAAGACGCCCTATTCCAGCCGATTCCACGTACTTTTGGCCTTTCCGGTGAAATTCTATAGTGTGACCGTTCATATGAAAGCCGTTGTTAAAGCATTACGTCCCTGTTTTGTCTCGCAAAAAGAGGTTCCGTTGGTAACCAATTTGACTGCGATCACATTTTAACAAAATGTGCAAAGTATTATTTTACTGGCGGTGTAACCTCTCGTGTAACAGTGGCGTATACGAAATAAATTCTCAATTATTCAAAGGAAAACGAGGAATTTAGTGTCAACCAACCCAGTGGATAGCGTTTATCGTCTACTCAAACGTGGCATAGTATCTGATATTCATCACCCGTCACTGTTCAGGAATTCTCGCGCGAATTTTCTAAGAGAAAAGCAACTATTCGGTTTTAGTTATCCACTGGTTTGTTATATTCTAAAACAATTATTGACCTCTGTGTCGGTAAAGAGTGGTAGATATTTAGCTCGCCACTTCGCGGATAGGCAAATATCCACCACTCAATAAGAGAAAAGCAAGTATTTGGTTTTAGCTATCCACTGGTTTGATATATACTAAAACAATTATTTACCTCTGTGTCGGTAAAGAGTGGTAGATATTTAGCTCGCCACTTCGAGGCTCGGCAAATTACCACCACTCAATAATTGTTAATTATTGACCACTTTAAAAACATGTAGATCATGTGAATGACATGGGCACTGGGCCTCGCTAGCCACCCATGTCTCCATTCGATTGGACGGGAAAGCCATTACGAAGAGTTTCAAATGTTTGATTATATGGACAAAATCCTCAATTTTGAACATTCAAATGAAACTATTTTGTGGCTAAGTTTGTTAGTTTTGTGCAAAGTAACTTTTCAGTCTTTGAATGGAAATCTACCTAATTTGTGACTGGCAGGCCATTCACACGAAAGCTACAGTACAGCATTTTAAACCTGCCGCCCCAAGGAGTATGGTGTTTGAGTCGTTTTGGTCTGAAAATGGGTATGGAATTTAACCACATTGGTCCGAAAGTCTGATATGGGTATGGAGTTTAAAGACCAGGTCTAAAAATGAGTATATATGTTACAGACAAGATCTTCAAATTAGTAGCGGAAAGTTTCATAATTATCAATTTTCGTCTCAAATAGGTAGGGTTTAATTTGGATGACAGGTGGCACTATCCCACCAAAATATTAATTCGAGGCATACCACCCCCCCCCCCCCCGCTTACTTCCTGGGCACTGCAGCCTGATAGAGTGACCAAGTTCAAGCTTATCGGAGAATTACAATTTTGGTCTGAAATGGGGCCAGAGTTCGGAAAACCGGGCGCCACATACCTTGGATTTGTGCAGGTTCTTGTCTTCCATTGTATTCCTCCGCCGCATGTTCGTGAACAGTCTCCCCATTTTTTGCTCCAGCTACTCCAGCCTCCATCAACCTTCTGTGAGCCATCATCAACACACTCACCGCTGATACACCACTGCAAATAAGGTAAAGAAAATAGTGGCCGTTTAGGGGTGTCTGTAAAGCGCCACCTCTCGCAAACAGCTGGTGAGATATCTTTTTAATTAGTGTCTTTCATTGGAAAACGAGTGTTCATTTGCAGGAAAATAAAAATAGCCATTTTCATATTAAAGGTTGTGCGCCATACCTTACTTTGAAAAAGAGGCACGAAACAACTCGGAAATGGCCTATTAAATGCCCTTAAAATATAATAGGAGAGGAATTCCTTCAAGGAATACGTTTTGAAGATCGCAGTTGAAGTCAGAGAAACTTAACTTGATTTAGTTCAATTTCAACATTTGATTCTGTGGATAAAAACTGACTGTTCAACAGTTTCATTAAAAGAATTCTCTTAGTGTCAGTATTTAAAAGCTTTTGAATAATTACTTCCACATGTAACTGTTTATTGCGCTCTACAATGCGCAAGTTTAATAAGCCCTTTAAATCTTATATAACTGTGACTATTCAAGTGAAACCAGTTTAGCAGGTCTTTATGGGTTACCGTTCGTCAGTCTCAGGCCCCGAACTACAAACCATTGATCCATACCAATGGCTTTTTGTTTGGAAAGGTTTACTTTTTATGCGTTTTTGCTGATCGTTCACGCTGAAATGATCGAAAACGGATATCCTTCGAAATCCATTTTTAATTTCAAAAAGTAGAAACATTTTATCCGTTTTCGAAACACTAAGAACGGCGGATTTTCGAAAACGCATTATTGCAGATGCATGGGGTCTCCATATTTGGGCTTGCCTAGCTATATATATGTTATAACCATAACAAGATAATCCTCACGTGTCTCGGCGCGCAGTATGTTCCTTCAAGGGGAGGAGCGATTTTGCTGATACACGAGGAACCATCACTTGTGCAATACAGTGAACCGCAGTCGGACTAGAATAATGAAAAGAACAAAATGAGATTCCATTCATTTATTCATTCATCCATCCATCTATCCATTCATCCATCTGTCATCATTCTTTCATTCATTCGTTCGTTCGTTCGTTCGTTCGTTTGTTCGTTCATTCATTCATCCATTTAATTGAAAGGACAGGAGTGCTGTTGAGAATTAAATAATTCAGAAACCCGTCTGCACGTTTACAACCTTCAAATGAGAAAGTTTCATTGCCCAAAAAAACTATTACAGTTGGAGTTAGACACCGCCATTAAAATCGTTTCTTTCTTTCTTTTTTTCTTTTTGATTGAATACGCACACAGTAAACAGCCGTCTGTCACTGATATGTGATCATTTTCAAAAGACATCACGCTTGAAAGGTATATTTCCGAAAAAGTGTTCGATTCCCGTAGAATTGCACATCAAAAATCACATTTTTTTTCCAAATCGCTTTGCAAAAACTCTCAAATCCCGAGTCCTTTTTAATCCTGATTGGGGAATCTGCCTTAGGAAAAAGCCACTCCCCAATCCCTCAAGACCTTTTGTGGACTCTCAATAGCAGGACGACGACTGAAGCGGACCTAAGCTGTTTTTCTCACCAATTTATATTTGCATTGTCTGTAGCCATCTCCGTATTGTTGGGTGCACTGCTCATCAGCCGTCACTAGTTTTCCTGGGAGAAGATTTCTAAAGACCGTCTTGTAATTAGTAGACCTGCGCTTTCCACCATCAAGAAGGCAGCTGGGGTTTTTGCTTTTAAAAAGGGAAAATAAAAGTATTTTAGTGACAAAGAGAATGATGATGGTTGTGAAGCTATAGTTTTGTCTATCGTTTCTTCCCAGAACACCCTGCGCCCTCGCCTAACTCGTACCAGTCTTCTCTCGCTTTAAAATCAAATCAATGCCCAAAATCTTCTAAATAGCGACTGGGTTCGAGTGTGCATTAAACAAGTGCGCTGAAGGGGTCCCTATGGTTCTGACAAAATTAATGCAGCTTACTTGACACAAAATGAAGTTGTACAACAAGATCGAAGCAAAACGATCCAATGAAACAATACGATACGACACTATACGATATGATATTATATGAAATGAAACGAACTGGTAAAGCCAGTGAGCGAAGTAAAAGAAACAAAGCATGTCAAAAAGAAACAAAAACTGAGAAATTTTACCTTAGTAAAGCCTGAATCGCCTGTCTACTGCAAGGAGACCATTTTGCTGCTGTTTTTCCTCCTGGAACCGCTGAAGACATGACATATTTGCCATCGGGGCAGCTAGGGTTGCCTGATCCGTCATGGTTAATTCCCAGCCTGTAAAACGTAAAGCACAGAACTGTAAATAGAACTTATCTCAGTAGAACTTTGGGCTGTTTTGGTTTTAAATGGTCTATGGATAGAGCAGATTTGTATGCATACGTGAGACGTGAATTGTTCTCCCAGTCACCCCCCCCCCCCCCCTCTCCAGGATAGCATGTAAAAAACAAAACAAAACAAAAAACATCCAGGTTCACATGTGTCCTTAAGTTGTTTTCTTAGAAGTTATCCTTGATTCTGATTGCATTTTTGCACTTCTCACTATAAGGAAAGGGAAAACTGAAGAGGACTTGTCCACGGCATTAGTTTTGTGAGTATTTTCGGGGACAAGCCATCTTGATGTTTTAGGAAACATGTCCCCTGAAACTTTCATTGTCCCCTTTGTGTACTGTTCCTTTCCGTTAGACTATTCCGTGAGACCAAGTAAATAAAAAGACCAATTATATAAAGACCAATTAGACTACACCTGCACTAACTTCTGTCATGTGTTTACTCGAGGGACGACTCGTCGTGGTACACAATACCCTGTAACCCGTTCGCTACAGGAAACATGTCCCGACTGTTTAGGAAATTTAAATTTCTAATCATAGCTTTGATCACCATTGTTTTTAACTTACGTGTGCGCGGTTTCGTGAGCTACGATTTGGACAGTTTGGAGTCCCATATCATTGTTTACAGCGTAACTCGTCCGTTTACATATCGAATTAAAATCCGCCAAACCTGAAATAAAAAAAAAACGATCATGACATTAATAAAGGATAATAATTGCTACTAAGCAGTTCTTTCCTTTCGCACTGTTTGTTATATGCCGTGCAACATGTCTCAAGTTTTTGAGTGTGTGGATGCAACTCTTCAACCATTCAATTGTGTTAAGTATGCTTTACTTGGTGGCTATTACTTGGGGTGGCTTTTCGTACGATTTATCGGCAGACGATTTGGTATATAGAGCAAGTCCTTGTCCATCAAGTTTGATGTTGCCACGACAACCACTTTTTGACAGGCCGTTTGTTTTTTTCAAAATTTTGATTTTTCCTCTTTTTAACACTGTTTAATGAAAAATTATAACTTTCTTGAAAACTGTACATGTTATAGTCTCAGACCATTTTCGTGTTTTGCGTTTTTGGGGTATTGATTTTGATTACTTTTCGGTCAATTTTGGTACTTTCGGGAGGTTCTGGAAAAATCAAGAAATCCAAAATGGCGGAACCAAGATGCCCGCCGTTTGGGAACGTGACGTAATTTTTACGTCAAATGACGTCATCAGCTCCTGTTGCGAGCCTCAAAAGAAACATCTTTGGACGCACTATCTGCCCTCTACGTTTCGTTGTCATATCTTAAATATTTTCGGAGTTAGGGACGGGGATGCCCAGCCCCCCCCCCCCCCGGTTCCAGAAGACCAAAACAAGGCCGGGTCTGAATAGGATTAAGTCAAAAGCTTGAGTCAACTATTGAATAGTTCTATCTTACGACTCCTTTTGCCAGCCCCAATTTTCCCCTTTTTATTTAGCAAAGTTAGCGGCCTTAAGTCACGTAGGGATCAATACACTGCCTCTTCACACTTAAAATGACACTGATATTGCTTTTCCCTCGTTTTTTTCTAACTACAGAGGTGAATATCCAATTTTAGACCTGTGTGTTTTTGAGAAAGAGCGAAGCCAAACAGACTTCCTTGTCTTTATGTTTAATTGTTGATGATGAGAAATAAATGTATTAGGAGATTACACAGGAAAAGTTGGAAAGTTTATATCAAAACAAAGTGAACATCAGTCTCATTTCTGCCCAAGCGCAAGGTCATTGACAAAACAGCTATCAATTGTAACATTTTTCAAAATAAAATAATCAGGTTTTTATCATTTTTTAATAATTTATTTTAAAAACTTACCTCCCACACCACCTCTGTAGAAACAAAAACAAAATGAATATTTTCAGTATTTGAAGTAAGAATAAAGTAATAAAGTAAAAAATATATGTACAATGCGATAATCATTAATTTCATACAGTTTCACATAAGTG
This sequence comes from Siderastrea siderea, assembly GCA_964030785.1. Classification (NCBI taxonomy): domain Eukaryota; kingdom Metazoa; phylum Cnidaria; class Anthozoa; order Scleractinia; family Rhizangiidae; genus Siderastrea; species Siderastrea siderea. The sequence continues at coordinate 29,508,904 of OZ034975.1, forward strand.
GGAGCTTCTTTTCAATTGTGACTGGAATCCTCACAAAAAGCAAACTGTCTATTTACCTTTTGAATCGTTTGTCTAAAACTGAAAATAGATAAATAAATAAACCGAAAAAAAACACGTAAATATGGCGCCATTTTGTTAGAATGGAATATTACCGAGAAATTAAGGCCATGACGTCAGGACGTTTGGACGCTGGAATTTTGGCTTCTGTCCAGGCCTTAAGAGCTTTGATTTTAGCTTGGTTACTTGGACTGCTACCATAATCAAGCTGAAAAAAAAACATAAAAGACAGGATTTCACTTAAATCCGTTTAAAATGATGTAAATTGGTGAGCGTATTTTGTATTGTGGCTTAAATTATGACAAAAAGGACTTATAGGTAATTGTATCCAGTTAGACAGTGCTGATGTCAGCTCTTTATGTTGTGTTTATGGACCAGACATATTTGACGCATTTAATGCGACGTATGAAAGAAAAGTAATTTCTTCAAAAGTAATTCCACTTTCTGTACTTAAAAAACGTTTAAAACCGCCCCTTGTGGAATAATATATTGGCAAGGGTCAAAGAGTTATTTCTCCAAGAACCTCAAAGAACTACATTTTCAACTGCAACTACATTAATGCAAATGAATCGGTTGACTCGCAGTGCACAATTTTGCTTATCGACGTAGCAAAAAGAAGCCATTAAAAATGTTGCTAAATTTAAAAGTAAGTGTAGTAACATGAAGTACCTAGGTAGGCCGCTGACCGCCAAGTAGTGGGCGCAGATGTACGAGCGAAGTTGGATTGTGTGTGCTATTTAAACTTGTTGCTTTCATGAGTGATTTTAAAGTTGGTGAATACCTTACCGGATCCATCAGTAAGGAGGGTCGTGATTTTCAAATTACAACTGAATTTTAAAACTAAAAGTAATATATACTCACTCCATCCTCAACCAGTTTTATTGCTGCAACTTTGATTGTGATTTTTTTATGGCCGATCGTACGATCGTGGTAAATAGTGTTCAGCTACAACAGAAGACAAAAAAAAATGTGTTTTCCTGTTTTGCTTTTATTTTTATTGTGGTGTTGTTGTCACGCGACATATTAAAAACCACATCCCATAGGATAAAGTAACCGAATTTCGGGTTAAATTACAATGAAAATTGTTACTTGTTGTTATAGTTCTTCCCATAATACACACCTGAATCTTCTTCAGAAATTTGTTTGTTTGTTTGTTTTTGGTTGTTTGTTTTTCCCATTGAAATGACAAATGGAAAGTGGTTAGGGCCCGGTTGTTCAAAGGATTAGCGTCAATTTTTAATTCCGTTTTATAGCCAAACGATACGGGTCACTGTATTCTTTTTTTTTTCGTTTCGGCACTACATTTTGACTTAACTTTGGTTGCTTTCAAACAGTCAAATGGAATTTGCTGTGACAGCTCTTTTGAAATAAGAAAAAACAGGGACCTTGGTTAAATTTTAATCCCTGAGGTTAGCGTTAACCGTCTTTCGAGCAACTGGGCCCACACTTGTATCATGTGAAAGTTAACTCCCATGATTCCTGCTGGCATTTTATCCAGGGAACTAAGCATTTACAGGGTGGCCTGATTTTGGGGAATTTTTACTTGGGAAAATGGTCATTTGCTTGGGCCAAAATAAAGTAGCTATAATGATGGAGTAGCCCCATTAACGCGGTACGTGGCCATCATGCAAAGTTCCACCTAGGTACGATACATATATTTCCACGTATCGCAAGAGAGGATAAAGTAAGAGGGTAAAACACGGTGCCCCATGATAATTATTTAAAATTTATTATTAGTTCCCATCCATCTTACGAAGGCTATTTTTATCTGTTGTTCCCATGTCAGCAATCAAAAATTACATGACGTCATTCTAACTGACCAATGAGGTGTCGTCCTTAAAATAACGATGCAGTATGTCATAGAACCAAAAATAGATTACGAATAATTTTTATCGGAAGAGGCCCCTGTATAGGGGATTCGCTCTCTCCCTTCATCCTCTCTTGATGTAATGCCATGCATAACAACCGTGCGGTAAAAAACAAGTGACTTACAAGGTTTGCGAGCCTCAATGCAAGAGTTTTCGTCCTCGCGAGACCGTACTTTTTTATTATACTTTTATCTGCGAGCAGCCCCATCTCAATGTAAAAATGCTGTTTGTCAAGCAGCCCCATCTCATTGTAAAAATGCTGCATATCATCATTCCGTTTGCTTTTGGGTTCGTTCCAAAACGCTTCATCCTGAGTTGACTCGCGTTCCCATCCACTGAGGCCTGGGTCAATTTCTAGAAAGAAGACAAACAGTGTTTTGAGTTCTGCGTCTAAGAGGTGCCTTGGTCTTTTGAAGTCACAGGGAGCCCCGGCGAAGCGTGTGAGACGAGGGTATTTACAAGTTTTGACGTTGAAGCGCTATTTGCAGGTAGTCTGTATTTGTAATACATTGATTTTTTCATGTAAATAAAGTTTTCATAGAGTAGAAGGACAAAGGCAACAAAATAACCACAAATGCGTTTTATTGTAAAGTATTCTATATTTCATATCGTGTTATTTTTTATCCCCTGCTTCAAACCGCATGTATAACTTCATCTTAACTACTAATCCTGGGCACCTGTGATTGATTCAGCCCAGCCAAACTACTGGTGACGGAAAGGCTTAATTGGCAAGGCGGAGCGAGGGAGGGGGGTGGGTTGATGGGTAAGCCGTACTTGCTGAGTCGAGGGTTTAAATTTTCGCTAATTTTTGACGGTTCATGGCTAAAATATTTTCGATATTGCTTTTTGACGGTACACATTTTAAAAATAATTAAGGCTTTTTCACGGTTGTTGTTTTTGTTGCCGACGTTCAACAACCCCGGTTCCAACAACGACTAGGATGCTGTTACTCACCCACCTCCCCTTCGTCCCTTGAATGAGTTAGTAGTCCATAGCATTGCCAACTCGCAATTTAGTATTGCATAACCCCGTTCCCATTTCAATACTAAGGAAAATGTATTATATTTTAATGTGGGGTGTGTTTTTATCAGTAGGAAAGAGAGAACAAGAGTATCAAGGTCAGCCTGGATCGTAACAAATCTGGTGCATATAAAGTAGAGTTTGAAAGCTCAGGTATATTAAGGACTGGGTCTGCAAGTATCTGATCCAGAAAGTAATGGGGGTGGTCTATCTTCGAAAGGAAACATGTTATAAGTATGAGACTTGGCCATGGCCTTTATCCTGTTGATATAGTATTTTTGACGTTGACATTTCCATGGCAACACATTGCGTGACCAGTTAAGGTCTTACTTCCGGTTTTGTTCTTTAGGGCTTCCGCACACTAGGAAAAAATACGTTTACCTGGCATTTCCAGTGATTGCGTTTCTACCTTTATGAGGTACTTTCCAAATGTAACTGGAAAGGTGGTCTCCCTACCCTGGATGAGGGTCTTATGGCTATTGCGTGACAGCAAAATCATGACATTTCAATGACCATGTGACCTGGACACGCCTTCCAGTTAATTTCGTGTAGAACTTAATTCAAGGAAAACTATTAAGACGTCATTTTGTAAGTTAGGTTTGCATAAGTTCTCCTGCATCTCGCCTAAAGAATACTATCGAAATTCAATACCTTAATTAGTCACGTGATCCCTATTGTGACAGCTGTTTATCAAAATCAGCCTTCGTAAAAAGTTTCATCTTTTCGCTTAATTTCGTGTCAATAGGTTGCATACTTACTGAGATAGACCACCCCCCTTCATTTTTGATGTACCTCAAATGTACCTCAAATGACCCAGTCCTTAATATACCTGAGAGTTCGTTCACAGCACCTTTCATGCTTTTGTTGTCGAGTGAACGTCTAAAAACGAGGTGATGGTTTCCTTTTGGATTACTGTCAGACATACGATGGCTGGCCAATGGTTGAAGAAACAGAGTTTGATCCATCAACTGAATTATTCCTGTCTGAACAAGAAAAGCAAAATATATTTAGCCACATTTTCTATTTACGAATACGTCATTAAAACATTTGAGCTGGTACGGCAACAATATATTAAATAAAAAGCGCGAGCAAAGCTTCAAGAACTAGAACCAGTCTTACGATACATCACGTTCTATATGGATTGTACTTAACTTTACATTATACAATTGTACTTAACTTAACTTTACTAATAAGTTAACCTAACCTAACTTCTCTACGCTTATTACCATAGCCAGTTTTACAATACCTTACACTATACTCAACTTATATCGACCAAAACATAAGACAAGGATTACAATGTTTAAAGTATAACAAAGGAAATAGGACAGGAATGGACTCAGGCTTGCCAAATATTACTACCACATGTGTAACTTACCAGTCCATTTTCGTTACTAACAGCTACTGAAGACTTCGGTACCGAGATCACGTAACCGTTAAAGAAGGAATTCTGAGGCGGGTCCTCGCTGATGACCGTACCGTTGTAGTATCGATCAACTGTCATCCCCGGTGCCATGAGATCTTCATTCTTAGTAAGGTTGAGATGTAGAGACATTCCAAATGCTTTGACATTGTAGTACCACGCGCGTGGCTCTTCTGTTCCTCGCTTTTGTCTCGCGTGTACGTCGAGGTTATGTGAAAGAAACTTGCCATTTTCGTCGGCTTGGAAGGGAGATGTGACCTCATATTCTGGTACTATAGGAACAAAATAATGCTTAACCAGAACGGGGCACTTTTAGTAGCTCTAATTTTTTTAATGGATCAAGGGAAGATGTTTTAGAGGTTTTAGAAGTTAGAGGGCATAGGCCTAATCAAATTAGCCACTGCCGTAGTTTTAGTTGCCTATAGGAGAAATATTTTTTATCAGAATTTATTTATGTTACCCCAAAGATCACATCAAAAATAAATCCCCAGATGGATTGCAATTTTAAGGTCGTATTCTAATCTGAAAAGAGGTGGCAGGGACTTGGAAAATATCAAAAACGTTGAAGCGAGCTAAAATCCCTTTCACATCCCTTAAATTTACATGTCGCCAATAATTTGAAGGCCTCAAACACAATGCTCAAACGTATGATCGGAAAAACATACTTTTTCAAAAAAATTCATTTGTTTTTGCAAACATGCATGTTTTTGCAGCCGTTTTGCAGTAAGGTCGATGGGTAGACAAATTATGAAGATGAAAACTGTCTTACCTTCATCATGTGAGCTTACGCCAAAGTATTCTTCCAGTTCACTCCTCTTCATACGCAAATGAAGCTTTTCATGTAAAAAACAAAGGAATGAAAATGTATTTGACAAAATGAAGGAGTAAATCCTGATCTAACTTCAAGCACTTTATTTGTCCAATCAAAAGAACTTTTTCCGGAATCACAATATGAAGCAAAACCTATTTACAACACTTAAAAGTTGAACATGTATAAAATTAAAGGGGGTGGGGGGGGGGGGGGACAAAAGAAAGACAAGTCTGTTTTTTTTTCTTTTTTAATGAGGTCGTAAACGTTCCGTGTTTTTCTTTTCTTGTGCCTTTTTTTTTTTGTTTCTTTGTTTTGTTTTCAGGTTTTATTTATTTATTTTTTATTGTTTTCCGTTTAAGTGTTTTATAAACAAAAGGCACAAACCGGTTCGAATTGGGAAACTTCATCCAGCTTGTCGTTGTCCGTCCCCTCTGACGTCACAGCGTTACCTGCAAATTAGAAGAGAACAGTAACATCATGTCAAAATGACTTGAAGAAAATGGAGAGAACTTGTCCCAGACCGGTAGTCGGTTCTAAAGTAGTCAATAAGAATTGTTCATTTCATGACTTGGAGAATCCGACAAAAATGCGGGCCAGTTCGGGATTAGGCTGCGAACGCAGACGTATTTCCGGGCCGGAAACACGTCTGCGTTTGCTGGCTAGTTCGGGTTCGACGCAATTAAAATAATTTCATTTTAATAGGTTCAAGCGCTAATTTTGAGCCTGAGCGAAAAATTAAGTTTTAAGCCTTACTGATTTTAGAATTTTAAGTTTAGCATGTTAGGGTTATTTATAATTACCAGATAAATATGTCACATGTCCCCACATGCTTATTTTTGAGTTGCTGATGTTTTCTAATGCAAATATTGGTAATCTCGAGATTATAGCATTCCACTGTATGTGAATCACAGACAAGTCATTCCGCAAGGCCTGTGGGATTCGTGCGGGATGAAGTTCAGCGAACATGTTTGCTCAGTTAGAAAATTTGCGTTATACACTTTGACTCACTATGAAAGAAAGAACAGAGGAGAATTTTTTACGAAGCATAGCATTCATGGATTTTTCATAGAATAACGTTGTCGTTATATCTGAAAGAATGAAGCGGGTGACACTGTGTTTTAAAGAAGGAAATACATCAGAAGTAAGGCGAGTAATGCAGCGCAATGAAGACTAGAAATGAAAATCGAGGTACGATTCTTTCGAATGTTTCTTTGTATTTGTTAGTGGTCGCGAACCCATTGAGTTAAGAATGTGTTTGGTAATTTAAATTTTCCCCCCTCGGTGTGCTATCTGTATTCATTGATAAATTAGGCCATATGCATTTATTTTTTTCCTTTTGGGGGGGCTCAGTAAGTCGAGGGGAATATGTTAAGGGTGATCTATTGCATTGTTATCAGCTATTGTTTCAGCCAAATACTCCCTGGTTACCCTGTACCGCCTTTTCAGACAGTGAATAAAAATCAGGGGTTAGGTTAAATATATTCCCCTGAAACGAAAAAGAAAACCAAGCAAACTGAAAAATTAGCAGGGGAAAACATTATTTTTAGACTGTTAGTTTCGCAGTATTGGGTTGTTCATACTCTCAATGAAATATATATACGTAATACGTAATATACGTAAGAATTGAGGAGAAAAAGGTAACACATCAACTTGCGACAAGGATTAATATAAAACAAGTGTTCAAACATACGGGTATACCTCTTACCTTCTACGCTTGTGACGGAGACGAGGACAAACAACCACACAAAGAAATTCATGTGTGATCTTGAAGAGCTGTTTTGACCAAAAAAAGACATGTAAGATTAGTTATTCCTGTCTTCTTCGTAACAGTTCACTTCTAAATCGCCTTTTACTAGAAACAAATTCCCGACGGTTACTAAAAACGAAACAACCACCAGGTCCTTAGAAATGGAGCAACCAGAACGACCAAAACAATCCAAATAAGGAATACATGGTACATTTAAAAATAATCAAAAGCGGGATAATATAAATCGAGGTATAAAGTGTGGTGTTTTTTTTTTTTTTTTGCCCTGCAAACTCCGGCTTTTCTGACTCACAATCCTCGTTATTTATTATTCTACAAAAGTACCACCAAAACTAGTTTTGGTTAAGAACGAGAGCTCGATTTTAGTTCTTAAATAAAGACATGTTTCTTTCTTCGAATTCAGGACTTTTAAAATTTTTAAGGGACAAATTTTCTTGGGAAGAAAAGTCACTCAGTGATACTGGCATTTCGAATTTGCAGCTCCCAATTCGGCTTTTAATGCAAAATGTCGAAATATAAAAGACTAACAAACGTACAAGATATAAATCAAATGCCAAAGCATTCTGTCAGTTTGAAAAATAATCGAGAAAGAGAATAATCAGGGAAAACGTTATACTTGCTTCGGCTAATTTGTTCCGTGTCAATGGTTCAGGTTGTTTTGGTCACGTCGTTCCCGATGCAATGAGAATTGTTCCAATTTTTGGTCTTTCTGAAACAACCTTTAGGAAATTGACTTCGGGTTCATTACATCACGGGTAGCCCGAGCGTAATATAAGAGTTTGTATGGAAAATTGAGCTGACAATTCCTATCAATAAATAAGGTAAAAGGTGATATGCTACCTGGTGTTTTTTCTGTCTTTCTGTGCAGGATTAGCGCCTTTGGAGAGGTGTTTAGTCTTCTACCCTATTTAACCTTCACAGAAGGACAAAATACAACACCTGGGAAGACCTATCGATAACTAATACCCTTTTCAAGATAAAACTCTTAAATAAAAATATGAAATGTTACCTGGTGTTGTCTTCGGTCTTTCTGTGAAGGTTTAGCGCCATTGGAGAGGTTTTTGGTCGTACCCTAATAGTGTATAAGAGAAAGACTTTCCCTTGTACACTGTTAGGGAAGACGACACAACACAAGCTTTAAACAACAACAGCTTATTTACTTATCGGTGTGAATTCTCAGTTTAATTTTTCATACAAACTCTTATATTACGCTTGGGCTACCTGTGATTACATTTCGAGTATTCCGTAGATTTCCGACAAATTATTGTTTTGTTTTTCAGTGCTGTGGCATAGATAACCCCAAATTCTCCTCGCAAGAGTTTTCACTTCCGCAATTCAGTGTAGTCTAACTTAAAAATTAAATAGACGGAAAAAAGGAAATTTTGACTGAAGCATTGATGTGCCCACATTTTCCTGTTAGGCAAGATTTTGAATGATAGTTCCAACGAAACAGAAGCGAAAGACTGTTTACAAAATACAAAGAATAACGTTTTCTTTTTCCCAGATCGTTTAAGGTTATCTTGAAAGGACATTCGTCGTTGAATTGGCTTTGTTTCTAAAGAGGGCGACCCTTCACGGTGTCAACGCTTCACTGCGGCTCTCGGATTCTGAATTATTATGAAATTTTGGATGGTTTTTTGTTGAGAAGGGTGGAAAGCTGAGAATCCTGGCGAAAACCTTTGGGGCGCGGAGGAGAATCAATCTTAACCCACATATAGCGTCAAAAATAAATAAATAAATAACTAAATAAACTCCAGGATTAGAATCCAGGCTACATCGGATGGAGTCGCGCGGTCTCAACACTGTGCCATTCCTCCTTGACTAAAGTAGGGAAAGTCAAAGAAAAAAAAACAAGCTACAAGTTCCTCCGAATCTCCAAGGTGCTGCTACCCTTTCAAATTTGCCCTTATTTCGTACTGAAGATGACATTTTTATCCCTCTGAAAACAAAACACATCATTTTTTTTTCCATCTTAAGAGAGTTCTTTTTCACATCACATTTAATCCGGGTATCTCTGGAGATCAAGGCCCTAATGCCCAACCGATATTTTACGGAAATAACCCAATGGATATTACAACCCTTAGCTATAAAATACACTGTTGCTTATTAGTGAAGAAAAGATCAGTATTTTTACCTCGTATAAGTTTCTTGTCTAAGTCTTCAGTTTTTTCCTTAGAGCAGACTTCCAACAAGCACCGAAACTTTCGTGCAACTGTGAGCGAACAGATGCAGGTCGAGATTTTTATAGACCAATTTCAATAAAGATCAACAGATTATGTATCATTATCAAATGTAAATTATGTCTCTCAAATGTGGCAAAACGGAAACTCTAGAATCTGCGTGGACATCTGCAGTGGACGTTTTGTTGTTTTTTGTTTTCAATCAAGGAAAAAAAAGCAAACATAGATGCATAACAACGATTGGCAATTGAAAACTCGTGTAGCTGTTTTAGTGAAATATTTTCCTAAAAAATTTAGATTTCAATTTGAAAAATACTGAGAAACAGATAACCCACCCCCGTCCATGGAACTTGGCTTAACGAGTCGTGAAGGCTAATTTACAAGGTTCCATCAACAATGAGGTTCATTTGCTAGAACTACAATTTAATAATGACTCAGGATTTGATCCTGGGGATATTACAGTCAATAAAAAAGCATTTGTTGTGGTAAACTATACAATCATCTTGAAAAAAATAACAAATAAAAGAAAATGTGTTTATCTTCTCGAAATCGAAAAGGGTGAATGGCCGATTTAAAAAATGGCTTCAATAAGACGTAATCTCTTACAGTTTGCTCTCAATTTGTGGCTTTTTTCGCCTGCTGTGCCAAAGTAGAAAGCTACACAGAAGCTATAAAAAAATTTCACTTATGGTTTCTCTCGTGTGCGACAAAGCAGACAGCTAGACAAAAGCTATAAAAACGTCATTCAAAGAACAAATATCATTTAAATGTTAATTTCTTTTGTAAGAGATAAAAGTGATAACTGAGAAAATGAAAAGAAAATATGTTACGTTTGGTTGGCAAAATTGGACTTGGTGCATGAAAGAGTTGCCAAGCATAATTATTTGGATATTTCAATAGAGAAATAATGGTGAAAAAAATTTACAGAAAATAAAACTGGTATCAGGTGCCAAAAATGTCGGGCTAATGATTTAACACTTCCAATACTGCAATAATGTGTATAAACAGGTGCGGGCTGTGAAAATTGTAATGAAAACAATAGTAGCACATGCGTTATTTCCACAATTCAGATCAGGTATTGTTTCGCTGTATACAGTGCTTTAACGACTTAACGTGGGTGTTTTTTAAATTGGGTTTGTTAAAATCAAGTTTGCTTTCTCACTTTGTACTGCTTGTACTTCAATAAACACAATTCGTTTTATATCTCATCACATTTTATATTTTCTACGGAACTGTGTTCTTAAAATTTCCTTCCCTACAATTTGTGCTATGATTACTGAAAAAAAGTTGGTTTTTTTGGTCAAGGCACACCAAAGACGACTAAATGACAAACAATACAACAATACGTGATCGTATTTGTCTGAGATTTATTCAAGTAGTTATTAACTGTTTTTCATGAAAATAATTTTATGTGTATACATGTTAGAAAAGCAAAGGGAAATAAAGTTGAAGAAAACTTGTTAAAAACCCAGGAGTTGCTCAATTGCCTTGAAATATGTGCGGTACATGCACCAGCCCATCTTTCAGCTGTATTGTATGACAAAGACTTATACGTGTACATTTTATTCTTTTCTTCTTATTATTTATTTTTCGTGCAAGAAAAGCAAAAAATAAAAGAAAAACGGACAAACAATTCCACGTGAACCTACTGTTCAAGGGTTTTTACAGACTCACAAATTGGAGCCACCTTGCGAAGAATAATATACAATATAAGATCAAATTTTTAGTTTTTTAGATCCACTTTCTTACTAAATAGTATCACTGCATATAAAATTAAATGCGACTCGATCAATCTTTCATTTGTGTGGTCACACTAGGTCAAGATGACGTGCAGACAGTCAAATGTGACAGAGAACTTCCTTGTATTTACAATGGAGAAACCACCAACTGCAACACAACACCGGTCTCCGGATCATGCGTTTGAATCACTTTTTTTTTTCGCAAGTGTTCGTTAGCTGCGTACAGAACTAGCAGCCATGGTCTAAAACGGTTAAGTCACTTATCCACAGTTCACATATACGATTTTTCAATACATATTCTCTTTCATAAATTCTTCTTTCACGGGTTGATATTACCGAGTCACACAATGGACAGCATCAAGTTGGCTTGATAGCTCAGTTGGTTAAAGTGCTTCACCGGTATCACCGGCTCCTCAGGGTTTGAAGCCCGTTCAAGTTTGCAATTTCTTCTGGCTTTCCTTTTGGTCACCGTGCAATTGCGACGGTCTCCCATCTCTTATCGGCATTTCACACGGTGTACCATCTTTTTTTATTCATTCTCTTTCAAATAGTCCATCTCTTTTTGATACAGTGGAATTTTAACGGGTGGTTTTTTGGATAAAAGTCGATAGCATAAGCTATTCTTCGGGCGAAGAAAAAGTAGTCGTTTTACATGTAACAGGGTTAAGACGTTGGTTCACTGTATTGAACATCTCAGTTGTTCGCGATATAAGTTCGAAAATATAGTCTTATGATATGCGACCTTAAAGTTCACAAATGATAATAACAATCGTTTATTTTACATTTACTCCATGGCACAAATGAGAATTACCAAACATTAACAAACACAGTCAAACCTGTAGTAAGCGGTCACGTACGCGGACAGTCGGCAAAGTACCAACATTTTCATCGCACTTATCATAACTGCAGAAAGTACCCTTTGAGAGTTCACCTCTATAAAGGGGAAGCGACACCTACAAAAAAGGTTAAAACGGGCGTATCTATTGTCAGAAACCAGGATTAGTTTGAACTAGTCAAACTGACACCTATGATCCTTACAGGAACGAAAAATGTGATAAGGAAATAAACAGCGTTTCCTTTCACATAAGAAAATCAACGGCAACAAAGGTCTGGAAAGTGCCTTCATTGTTATGAAGAGGAAGTTCTTTTGTTAAACAGAGAAGATGTTTTGTTTCAAAAAGTAGAAGCTAAAGCAGTAGTTAAAATCTGTGAAAGTAAAGTCCGTTTCAATCAAGCAGATTCAACGAGCTACGATCCTGTGACCTGTGGCGAACTCAAAACGTCGACCACCAGCAACTAGTTCGAGGTGCTAGGCACTAGAGTTCCAGCGCACCGACGTAAAATAAGAATAAATGAAATAAATGTCCTTTATTTACCCTCGGCGAGTGATTATAGCAAGGCGCTAGTGGGGCCGAGCGTTTAAAACTTAGAAACAAATATTTCGAACTGAACATAACAAGATAAAAATCCAAACTGGCAGGAGGCAGACCAGCTGGCTATTTGCAAGTGAGGCCGAGGAGTTGAACCCTGGTCGGCCGTAAAACAACTCCAGATAGCGGTCAGGGTAGGACTTGAGCCCGGGACCCCCGGATTTATTCAAGTCCGGCGCCCTAACCACTCGGCCACACTGCCTCCTAAACCTTAGTGGCCACTCGGCCACACGTACAAAAAGGCATTTTCATGAAAAATATAATAACAAGTATTTTCGTGTTAGGTCAGGACCTCGAACGGGACATATTTTCCCTACAGCCAACAGCAATTAGCGTCAATTAAGACATCGTGATCTGACAGCATCTACAAAACAGAGAGCCTATGTGAGCAAATAAATTCTTTCGTCGCTAAAGAAACACAAGTCAACCTAACGATTCTTTGTCTAAGCAATTAAAATTGACTGACGTCCTAAACTTATTATCCTTTTGTGAAGGCTCCGTCTTCTACTGGTTGTTGACATGTTGATTCCTGTCGAAAACGTATGGGTAGACGACTTAAAAGTCGGATTGAAAACTTTATCGGCATCTAAGCGTTAACGAAAAATCTCAATCCTGAAGGTTTTTAGACTTCAAAGCACAATGCTAGTATAACACACCTTTTACTCTATAGGAAAATAATATTTTTATACTGTTATAGCTAGCCAATCAACGAGTTTTGGATCAATACATGTTAACTTATGTTTATTCAGAAACACACAAAACAATACAAAAAAGGTCCCATGAAAGGCAGTTTGTTCTTCCCTAAAAACTTCTTTAAAACTTAAATAACGTTTGAACAAAACCTAGGTAGAATTTTTTCTTATTAAAACAAAGAACTGAAATTATAAAAACTGAAACTGATATAAAGTGGGTAGAAGTCAGAGTACTTTGCTTTTCAGCGTAAAATCAGATCTCAGATTTTCATGCGAGCAGTCCTTGAGCAAACAACATTCTAGGAATACTGCATGTCATGAATTGTTAGGTTGACGAATTTTTGCTAAGATTTTTTATCTAATGCACCATACATAAATGCATATTGCTCTATTAAAACCTTCCACATTCTGCCCTTTCACAGCATTTTCATTCAAGAGAGGCAGGTATTGTTCAACAAGAATACTGCAAAGAAATGAGCTCTTTCGTGACTGCTTAAATGTTTACTTGGCATATTTCGTGAGAAACATTTTATTAGACTCAGATGATCAGTTCATGTGTTCGTTATGTGTTCGTTTGGTGTTTGTACACTAGAAAAGCTAAATTAGGTAGGGACTCAAATATCGTTAATCTCATTCCCATGCGTAGTTAGCCAGACGAATCCGCATACGCATTAAGGTATAATATGTGGTCTGAAGGCTAGCAAAGACCCTTCTTTAAAACGCCAGAGAATGATTTAGATTTACTTGTAATAAGAACCTTGACATTTCTTCCCAGTGAAATGCCGTTTACCTCAAACTTTTCGGATAGAGGAAAATCTTCTTTTTGATACGAATGAGAACTGTTAGGATTTTCAGAAAGACTGATTACGGTCACCTAATTTAAGTGACAGAAACTCTTAAATATTCAGGTAAAGGATGTGAACAGCTCAAACCGGGATAGTTTACAAAGAGACTGAAACTGTGCGGGGAAACATCCCAACAATCTTGCCAGAATTTTATCGTTAGGTACCACTGAGTTTTTTCATGAGTTGACGATCTCAAAGTTTTTTAAACGGTTTTAAATGCTAAGTAATATACATAATATACACACCAAGTTCTAAAAGAAAGTGCATAAAACATTTCTCTTTCATGCTTTTCTGGCTGTTGATTAATCATTAAAATAATTATTAAATACTCACAAATTAATCTGCGTCATTGCACCTCCAGTGTTGGAATGCCCGAAAAAGAAGAACACGGGACGAGATTCCTTTATTCAACGTTCATTCGTATCAGTCCTAAATTCTGCCCTCTTGTCAACAAGTTTGACGCCTGACGGTAAATGTTGAGACAGTATACTAACTTGATCCGTACACAGAAAGTAAACTATTTATTAATGAATTTAAAGGGTCTTTAGGTCATGTAATACACGATTTAAAAAACTGTGGAGTGAAAGGGCCATGAATAAACCATGAACAATATGACGTCATAGGTAAAGGTTTTGTTTGCAAAACTGACTCTACTGCAAAAACGTAATGAGGACGGCACGTGCTGATAAAAATAAACCTTTAGAGAAAACAAAAATTGGATAAAAACCTTACATGGGTGGCACTCACCCTATCCTCTCTCCATGTACATCAGAGCGATAAAATGTTATCACCTCAAGAGGTGTTATGTGAATGGACGATTTAGGAAAGATGTCTGTGCGTTTGCTACAACAATGGCCACCAGGGCGGAAAAAGGTTGGGCGATAAAACGAGCAGTCTGCTCTTCAAACAATGTGTGATGCGGAGAGGAACTGGCACGAGCGCTCTTTCCGCGCTTCCGGTGCGTTTAGTGGCCGGCAAAATTTACCTTTCAACAAACCGGAAATCTCATTTTCTTTATTTATGTTTCAGCCAGCCGTGCACTATGATTAAAACGTTTTTTTCACAGTCCTGGCTTACAGCTTAAAGTGTTTATGTCTGCAGGCATATTAGTCAATCTTTTTCACAGTAAGTTGCCTAAAAATGAGCTCAATTTGAGGATGCGGAATGCTTGCTCTTGCTGCAAAACATGACATGGTTGTCTTTCATCGTCTCTTTTACAAAAGCTCCAAATTACTCCACCCTAAATCTTACATAATTACATTAAAGGCCGATAATGTTTACGAAACAGAATAAAAAAATTTGCTAGAGATATTTGGTGGTGTTTTGCAACTTTAAACTTTGCCTCCTTGCAACGCGCCTTGGCGAGGATTCGTCGCAACGCCGTCAACCGTATGTAAACAGACATAGAGCAAAGAAAACCGTCTAAACTGAGGAGCAATTCTATTTGTAGTTCCTAAAGAAAGAGACAAGCATAGGAGAGGTTTTGGGGGGAAAGCAGTGGGGAAAAAGAAGAAGAAGAGCGCGGTATTGATGTTGATTTGATTTAATTAATTAACCATTGTGTCCTGATTAACCTTGCACGAGTTGCACGAGTTGCACGTCTTGCCGCCATTTTGATCTAGGACCTAATTTGACCCCAGTCCACTGTAATACACCTTTTTGCTCGGACACACACGTTTCATCGCCCAGCCTTTTTCTGCCCTGATGGCCACCTATGGTATTTCCGAAGGTCCCCGTTAACCCTTTAGGCCCCAATAGTGACAAGCATCTAGTTTCTCCTTACAATATCACTGCATAATGAAACATACAGGTAAAGAGCACCAAAGATAAAATGTCTTGATGTATGATCAAATTCTCTCAACTAATATACGATAAGAAATATATGGAGAACAGTGAGCTTTAATAATGATGACAACGAAAGCAAGACAATAGCAAGTGCGATCATTGTCTAAGGAATGAACATGATAGGGTCCACCTTCAAACCACGGGGTTTCCAATCTTCCTATCGGAAGTTCGACACACACAACTTCAGTGACAAAGACAAACGGGAACATAAGATCAGGAACAGGACATGTGAGAACTGAAAACGTTTCTAGTGTTAGGTTTGTGTTATGCTCGGTGAGGATTTTCTAAACAGGAAAAAACACACAGAAGACTGGACGAAGTAACCAATGATTTAAAAATTAAATTTCCACATATATGCCATAGAATTAAACCTAAGGTAGAGAACATTACGTCTTGCAAAAGGAATTTCTAACATATCGAAGCTTTGTAAACGTTAGGGGAAAAAGTGCTTGATTTTCCTTTCGTAAAAAAGTCTCCCTGGAGCTATTTGGAAGCAGTTTCTGAGGGATGCAACATTTCGGGTATCGTGGTTGCGATAGCAATCACGAGATAAAGTAGGGGAGTTGAACGGATTCCTGGGCACATTACTGTGGTTATTTTCATGAGCTGTCGTGTAGACAGCTCATGAAGATAAGATCTTTGTTGTTTCCAAGACATGAACTTCGCTGTGTCATCAGGTTATGTCGGACACACTTTTTTCAGACTGAAGTGTCAGGCTAACTAGGGGTTCTGGCGTGTCTAGATCTGTTGTTTAGGGTACTTGTGTCCTTTATTGTGTTTATTTTTATTAGAGTACTTGTGCCAGTAGTGTTCAATATATTGCGGCATAATGAGTTAGATCACAGCAAACTGCAATGCGTTCCTAGAATGGGCTTTTGTCAGGAGCATATCATGGTTTTACTTGTGTTGATTATGAAGCATACACAGGCGATGAGATCAGTCGATTTCCGCCGAATTTTGGTCTTCTTAATATTCTTGTATGGTGCAATGTTCGATTTTACTGATGTGACTGAAATGGATTTCTTAGCCTGTTCCGAGATAGTGGGCAAAGCGTGAATTGAGAAAAAGAACGCGAAAGATCCCACGCGTCTCATTTTCGCGTTCTCTTTCTAATTTTCGCGCCGTCCCAACTATCTGAGAGCCTAGAACAGGCTATGGATTTCAGTGTTGGAACATTCAATTCACTTTTTGCGTCTTCTGTCCATTGGCGATTGTTATTCAAAAGATACATAGAAAGGATTGTTTTAACAAGGGAAAACACTCATGAAACACGAATGGAATAATTTGTTCTTTTAAGAAGAGACGAAAAGAGGCATTTTGATTTTCTGTCAGTTGATATGATACCTCAGGTGGACCGCGCTTAACATGTATAAAAAAGTTTGTATGGAAAATCGAACTGAGAATTCCTATCACTAGATAAATAAGCTTACAAGGTAAAGCTCTTGAATAAAGAAGATGAACTGTTAGACCTGGTGTTGCTTTCTGTCTTTCTGTGAAGGTTTACCGCCAATGGAGAGGTTTTTAGTCGTCTACCCTAATAGTGTATAAGAGAGTCTCTTATACACTGTTAGGGTAGACAACACAACACCAGGTAACATTTTGTCTACGTTCTTAAAACAGTTTTACTTTTTAAAGCTTACTACTTTATCGATCGGAATTCTCAGTTAGATGTTGAGTGTGCTGATCGACGGTTAGCGGTTTTGGAAACCTAAAAGCTGGCAGAAATGCGGTCTTTGAGACGGTAGGAAACAACACAAGGGCAATGTTTGATCTGGTAGGTAAACCTTCCTGGCTATTTACTGTCATTTTTGGTTTCCTAACTAAACTAGGGATCAAGTTCCATACAAATCCTTATGTCTTGCCACTTAAGTTGTCTGTTCGTGAGCTTTGGTGCCTTGCACAAAAACAATGAGATCTCGTCAATGTGACGGTTATTCATATGCCCTAGCAAATTAATACTGCTGGGATCAGTGTTTGTTATCATTTATTAAGAAATGGCACGTTAATAGATATGATGAAAGAGATTATAATCCCAAGATAGCAAGTAATTTTTTTAAGACAGCAGTTGAGTCAAGTCATTTCATTTAGTTTATTTTGGTCCCTTAGGTAAACACTACAACATGTTAGATTTAACGACATTCTTGTAGCACTAGTTATAATTCACTACTTTAAAGACGAACGAAGTTCATTTGCCGTAGGTAACCGATCCACCCAACATATTTTCATTTCTTTACTGCGACTGAAAAAAAGCAAAATAAATAAACAAATAAATGAATTAATGAATAAATGAATAAAAAAATTCACTCTAACGATAAATGATGGTTTGACTCTGATGATGACTTCCTCTCAGGTTGTCAATCGTCAGTAACTTTCATCGCAAACACTTCCAGGACTGTTAGTGATGGCTCATTCCTAATGGTCACACCGCATCCACTTATGATAATACTCCTGGGTTCTATCATTTACTACTGACACGTTTTTTGAACAGCTTTATACAAGTAATCTTTAAAATATTTTTAAAAATTGCAAACTGCATGGTCACGTTTAAAAATCTTCAGGAGACTTCAAACCGTTTTTGGAAAATCGTTGCAAACTTTCTCATATCTTCGACTAATGGTCGTAGTTTCTTGATTTACTCAAAGCAGCTTTCGGTGTTTTGCACTTGAAGGGCGCAAAGCTATAAAGAAACGATTTATCTGGACGATTTATGTGACGATTATTAGATACATGTGCCGCTAGACTGGTGAAATTTATGAGGATGGGAGAGGGGGGACATCTGAATTTTCGGAGAAAGGCAATTATGCTATGTCCTTTCAACATTCAGAAATGACATTTTTGTAACTTGAGTAGAAAACGAGAAGCACATGCTGATGAGGAAAAAAAGTATACAAAGATTCGCCTAATTGTACTCGTTACGTGCGTTATTCGAACGGTACTTAGAAGAGTTGAATAATAAAGGTTACAACCTCTTTCATTTTACCTTGAATAAAACACTTACTTTCACAGTTGCCTCCGGTGAATAGGCTTCCACATTCACAGTAGTACCTGTTAGGGTCTCTGAAATGCACCACGCACGTGCCTCCGTTCTGGCATGGCGTGGTGTCGCACACATTTGGACCATCTATAGCAGGCCTCAGTCGATATACAAAGTTAGTCAATGACGCACCCACCCCTCCCACGCACTTTTCAGGAAGCGCTTCACCATGTTTGTCATAGTTGTCAACTATATTCACATCAGTGCGACAATCACCAAAGTTCTGAATCGCAAAGTACTCGTAATCCATGTCACGCGCGAGGTGCGCGCACTTCACAACTGTCGCGTATGGATCTGACGCGTTGTACATGTTTGCAAAACTGGCGAACTTGATGTTCAGAACTCTACTGGACCGTTTCTTCTCCACATAACATCCCAGGGGAACTATCTTTGGAAGCAATTCTGAGGAAAAAATAGCCCATTCAAGTGAAACTTTCGGAAGAATTTCAGTCTTGGAGTCAAAATAAGATGCAATTTGATTTAAGCGGGAATTTAACAGACTATTTGTAAAAAATTGTCTTACGTAGCTAGGAACGCTGCGTCTGATGAAGAAAATCAGAAAGAGAGGAACCTTATATAATAATTATTATTCGCTTTGCAGCTGTAAAAGTTTGGAATCACCTTGATGAAAGCATTAAATACCTCCCCCTTAAAACGTTTAAAAACAAAGTCAAGCTAAACATCTTACAGTCTTACTGTTCATGAGTTTTCAACTGGTAGTTGTTTATTTATTTTATTTATTTATTTATTTATTTTTACTTATTTATTTTCATTATTTTCTTCTTTTCGTCTTTTTTTAATTGACTAATTAATTGCTTTCACCAAGCTTTAGTGCCAACCTACCTCTGTACTTAAACATCACTTAGTTTTACTCAGCTCGATTAGCTTTATAGTTATCCTGAGTAAACATTACCTATTTTTGTATTAATATATTATATTGTAAAGTTTAACTTTTTTTCCTTTTTCTATCTGGTAATAAAGCTTGTTGTTGTTGTTGTTATTACGTTCTTCGAGAAAAGGAATTCAAAAGTAACAACTATGATCAACGCATTGCAGTTTTTTGCATTACTAAGCTTGATATCGGCAAACAGAATAAACTGTTTACAATTTAGGTAAAATGTTTTCAAAAGTTGAAAATGTTGAACGTTTTCGATTATTAAGATCATCATTATTTGCCTCAGGTCTCCCACGAAACACGGATTTTTAAGTCGCAGCCTCAAACTGTCAAAAAATGAAGACGTGAGCTCAAATCCTCAGCTCAAAAAATGGACGCTAGTATCAAACCGTTTGACTAAGAAGATCAAAAGGTGTTGAACTATCAATCTCCCATTCATCACACAATAGGACTTACCAAAAGTATACGCAACGATGCGTTTGTCGATGCCGATGCCATTTGGACAGTTGGCGTCGCTAGTGGAGGATTTATTGTGGTATTCATCCCGGGCATTCGGACTTGATCGACATCTTCCGTTATATCCCAGAGCAAAGAATTTGTAGTTTTTCTCGAATGCCAACTCAGAACATTTACTTATCACTTCTGCAGCTTTGTTTTGTTTCACCTCTTCTCTGAAGTCGCCAAGCACGTCAGGTAAAAAGTCGTAATATGTGTTGAAGCAGGCAATTCTACTGAATGATGGTACTTGATAGGGAAAGAAAGCAATTTCATACGTATTTATGCCATTTTAAAGGTTCAAAAGTATCCCTAAGCCCTAACAAACAAACACTAAAAGGCTGGTTTCCCTGTGATCGCTATGTCACAATTGCAAAATAGCGATCACAGGGGACCCACATCACATGCAGCGTTCTTCAGTAGTAATAAGGAAACCAAGCTCTTCACATGTTTGCAGTCTACTCTATCACTCGATCACTCAATCACTTCAAGCCATATGTTTCTACATGACCGCTGCGATCGCTGATCACTTTTTTTTTCTGTGATCGAGCGACCAGTAGCGTACAGATCGAAAGCAGGCTTAACTAAATAAAAAGGACTGAAAGGTGTAAGCTATTTTGCTCTGGGAACTTTGACTTGATGAAAAATACTGAATTAAAACTTGTTCCGCTCTAGATTCCAGACATCTCAACGCTTTACAACAAAAAAGTCCACTATTTAGAGTTCTTCTGTTGAACGCACTATCGTGTGATAGGTTGCCTGAGGAAAATTGAGGCTCACAACAAATATTATGAAGTCTGAGCATCAATTTCCGTGGGAACCTATCACACATAGGGGCTGAGACAGAAGGACTCTATTGTTTTTATTATACAACGCTGAGTTTTGAGGGAAAAATGCCAAAAACGGGCACTATGCGCTGATAGGCGCCCGCTAAGGAGAGACACTATCGCGTCACGTGATCGATTTCGACCAATGGGAGCACGCCAAAATTTAACGTTGTACTATAAAACTGAATATTTGATGCATCAGTCGAAATAGGGTGGGGGGAAGGGGGTCTAAGCAAATCAAGGGAACATGAGGAGGTGAAAAAGGAGGTGGAAAAGTACAAGCTTGTTATAATTTTATTGTAACGTATTTAAATGATGTACTTAAGTGTGTTTAAGTTCTGAGTTAAGGTTGAGTTAAAGGTGAGGTTAAATGTAGGTGTCAAGGACGGTGCCTCCTAATACAGATGTATTTTTGCAAAGGTTATGACTATGGGGAAAAAGTAGATCTTAGCGAGGGTTATTGGAATCCAAAAAGAAAAATGTGGGTAACCACGCATTTTTCAGGGATAATTAAGTAACTATAATTCCAAAACAGCGCTAAAATACAAAGAACGTATGGCAATTTCTTTCCAAATTTAAGCCCAATTATCTCTGAAAAATGCGCCGTTACCCCCAATTTTCTTTCTGGATTCTGATAGCCCTTGCTAAGATCTGCTTTTTCCAAATAGTCATAAGCCGTGCAAAAATGTTGTTGTATTAGTGGGCAAATTCCTTAAGAAACTTAAATATCCCGTGATGCGCAGAACGTATGCGCAGTAACAAAAGGAGGCACCGTCCTTCAGTGTGTTTAAGTTTTGAGTTAAGATTGAGTTGAAGGTGAGGTTAAAGATTCGGTGTTAAGATGAGTTAAATTCGTGCTTAAGTTCATGGGTTCTACTTCCTTCAGTCGGAGGAACATATTTTTTCAGCCTCTCAAGTTCGTTACAGACTGAATGCAGTGTACCTATAGCTTTGCCTACCTTGGCAGTTTGTACCGCTGTAGCCTTCTGTGCAATGACAATGGTATAAAGACACGTCGTGCGCATCATTCGCACAAGTGGCTCCGTTTACACACGGCTTGCTGTCGCATGGGTAGAGTTGAACTAGAACAAAAATGTAGAAAAGGGTAAAAATGAAAAAAAAATGAGTAAAATATTACGTAAACGAGTGATGATTGTAACTTAAATTTCCATGCTTACAGGCTGCCTCGAAAAACGTTTGTCAAATATATTTTTTGTTGCTGTTGTTAGAACGATAAGTTATAAACGATAAGTAGATTTGTCATTTGACGGGAAGCAAGAAGCAAGAAACGTTGTTTCATGCGATCCAAAATGGCGGCTTCTCGGGGGAATGACAATAGAAAGCAAAGTTTTGTTCGCTGATCGCAAATGTAACAAATTTCTGCAGTTTTGCTCGTAGTGTGCTGAGAACAAGATGTAATGAAGAAAACCTCAACGCAATCTCATGAACGTGAAATGTTCTTATAAGGCTTAATTCTGTTTTGAAACATGCAATTATGGGACGATGTAGTTATTAATTCAGTTACTTGATGCCTAAAAATGCTCTTCTGGCATAGATTAATACACTACATCGATATCATAACGTTTTTGAGTAGATTATGTATTGAAATGCAGTGGAAACGCACCTAACGACCACCCGTTAACACTTCCGATATTTTCTTTATTTTTATCGTAATCGCATCGTCACTGAAAAGCCCCTTTGGGGGGTGCCAATAAAGTTTGTAGTGTATTGCACTTCAACCTCGTTATATTTATATATTATGACTACTTTTTCTTGGCCCAAGTAAACGTTCATGCAGACATTTTCTCATCTCAAAACCCCGTTGATTCGCCAACCATTCCACTATTATGATCACATTTTTGTGGCCCCTTGGTCATCGTATTAACAGGGCTCCAAAGTAGTTGAGGGGCTGCTTGGGGGCCTTTATTTTTCAAGGGCAAAATGTCTGCAGTGTTATTGCAACCTGCATATAAAAGCCTTTGAACACTGGTTACATCAGAAGGCTTTCAGAAAAGTGTAAAACAGTGAAAAAAAAATGTTAGGTGGCAACGGTTCTTTTGAGCACACAAATGAGTGCGAGTGCGGCTTCTCAATTTCAGTTCGCATGCTTTACATTACCACGTCGCATATCAGAATCCTTTGATCAAAACATAGGAGTGGGTGCCCGGGAACATCAACAGTTTGAAATTCGATAACTGTTTTTTTATGCAGTCTCATACTCGAAGTGCAATAAAAGGTCCAAATTGTAAAACAGAAAACTGATACCAGAAAGAAATACCTTCGCAGTTCTTTCCTTGAAACCAATCTCCACAATCACAAACGTATTCTGCTGGGCTGCTGAAGCTACTTGAACAATTTCTACCGTTCAAACAAGGATTGTTTGTGTCGCAAATGGTCTGGGCAACTAGGAACGAAAAGAACTCATTAGCAACTAATTATTGTCGATGATGATGATGAGGATGACGACGACGACGACGACGACGACGACGATGATGATGATGATGATGGCGAAGATGGTGGTGGTGGTGATGAAGGTGATAGTGATGGTAATGAAGATGATGATGTTGAACTATATTAGTGCCTGACTATTTGGCTTTCAGCTTGGCAAATTGAGATCACTATGTTTAAATTTAATACTATCAATTCAACAGCGCTTCCATTAAACACAAGCTTTATACATTCAGTCAAGAAATATAACTAGACTAACCGAATGAAATCGGCCATGGGGTATATATACTTTTTTGCATTCCTGATTCGTCTTGGTTACCAGATCAAACTCTGTTCAGATAATCGTTTTTTACAGAGAAGTGATTTTTTAGAACAATAACTTGCTTGATGCGTCTATATATTCACTCTGAGGTGAAGCATAGGTCCTAAATGGATTGCCGAGCAAGATTAAGTAGTTATATAGTTGGGGGTTCCAGAGCATTTTTTCAAAATGCTCTCTAACCAAACCCAACTATATATCTACTTTCCATCTGATGGTATTATTTTATGGTAATATTTTATGGAATTCTATATGTTTTTATTTCATATGGCACCGAACGCAGTTTTCCATTTGATGGAATCTATATGTTTTATTTTATTCAGATGACAATGATGCCATGATTTAATCTATAGTATTTTTGCATCGTATTTTTGCATTACCCATTTGCATTAAATAATAGCCATCTGTGTGACTTTTCACTCAAATTTTTTGGCAAAAAGGTTTTTATTTTGTGATCTCATGCTCTGAAAATATATAGTTTTTATTTCATGTGGAAACGAACGCATTTTCACATCGCGTGACTTCATACAACAGGAAGTCTTTCTCGGAAAACAGGAAGTTATACCGAGAAACAAGTCTGGACATGTCTGGTGAAAACAGGAAATGAGTCATCACTAATAGCTATTGTGTCAAGGTCATCAGACAGTCGTACGATATCTCATCAACCAATCAAAAACGTACCCATAAATTATTTTTTCCGATAAATATATCAGAAGTTTCTACATTTTGATAAAAATATCAGCAGTCGATACATTTTTGAATTGCATAATGTCCGTAAGCGAAACTATTGATTCGTAGTTAAGAAGATTGCGGGCTTCATGAGACATTCCCTGCATGAAATTTAATCTGATTGTCCGATAAAGAAGGTACCATTTTCCAAGGATGTGAGTTCAAAAGTAGTCCAAAAACTTAAAACCTGCCTTCAGTGACTCATGCGTACAGTGTTTTTAGCACGCCACGGTGGCTTTGAACAGTATGTTTATGCAGGCGTTTATAGTTTGCTTAGTATGCTTATCAAGGAATCGCACGCACACATGTTTTCAGAAGTTAACTCCTGGAAAAACTAAAGCATCATTTTCTGTGAACGTTTTTTCTTGACCTGACGATGAGTAATGTGCGACTCCTCGCCAGTAATCGAGACGGTTAACATTTCAGAATCCTAAAAAAAGGAATTAAGGTCACGTTGGCATGAGGACCCGCAGGCCTTAGTTACGGACGGATTGAGCGGCCATGAGTACACATAAGTGACCCGATTTCGCAATATCACACAATAGGCCTGTTGACAGATGACGCAATATGAAGCTTCGTAAGCCTTGGTGAAGGAATGTTACACATCATTCACAAGTCATCACTTGACAAATTTAGGCCGTCGCGATTAATATATTTACCAAATCTGATTAAAAGAAGGGGAAAAAAGAAATATTGAATTCGTCTGCTTTCAAGACTGTAGTCCGCCAAGCTAGGCCAAAACGTCGTCCGTTTTTCTTAAAATAATGCCCTTGAGTACTGTATCGCAGAATGAGAAGACAGAAAACTCCAGAATTCCTAGGACGGAAGCTGCAGTCTCGCAAGGTGATATTGTCAACACTTACGTTATGTGGATCAATTTTCGTTTCTGGCGGTAGAATAAATTATGTTTGGCGGCGCGCGAACTCGCTTGGCGGAAAAAGTGAGGTATATTTATTTTTAAAATGTCTTAACTACAAACATTTTGATTGAAGATTTGTATACTTCAATTGTAAGATGGTCATGTCGACATTGATCAAATCGGTGGTCATTGCGAACGAAGTTGAAATGGTGATTTGCAGCGGCGTGCACCGGGCGCCATCAATGAAGATACTTCATAACATGCCAAATCTTTGAGATGTACTTGCGCACGAAAAGTGAATCGTTCTGTCGGCAGTAGAAAAGGTTTGTTGTGCCTGTTATACAAAAGCAACTGCATAAGCTTGCATGCGCCCTTCTGATTGTTGTGTTTCGATCAGATTGGATTTTCACTTCGATGGACCGGATTGAATACACTGTGTCCAGGTAAGTCTGTTGCGTGCTTTGGTTACAACCTAGTCAAACAAGTGATGCGAGTCAAAATCAAAAATATCGATGTATGCGAGTAATTCAATTGTTCTACTCTGACTAACTATTATTCGGTCCTTATTAAGACACGTTTTAGTGCTGCAATTTCCTTTATATGATACATCAAAAAAGGCAAGTTCGCTGGCGACGAAAGACTTGAATTTCATTCACGTATATATTGATTGTTTTAAACACTGCCCGCTCAGATATATTGCCGTCCAATGAATTGTTTAATTTGTCACTGAACCAGAATATTTCATTACATCTATACACGAGACGCACGAAACTCACTAAAATATACGGAATAACGCAAAAAAATGTAATTTGTACTTGTGATATTTTTATATTATTTGCCCCTAATGTAGTGTACCCAGCAACAGTTAGCAGGGTGAATAGAAAGCCTTTCAAGGGTATGTATTATATAAAGACGCGTAAGGGACTATTACTTTTGTTTTGTTCGAATGTGGGGATATTTGATAATGCCATACTGTTCTACAACTCCTAAGTGCAAGTATTTTTCCAACAGCAACAGAAACACTAGGTGGCACGCCCGTGATTCTGTGAGTTAGAACGTTGTGGCATTATCAAAATTCCTGCGTATTTTACCGGGTTGTATCCAACTGTAATAGGTTTTTAAGGGGCAGGGGGAATTGGGGGACGCAAAATTTGGCTATTTGAGTGTGGGAATATTTGATAATGCCATGATTTTCTACTAAACTCCTAAGTGCAACAACTGCAACAGAAACACTTAGGTGGCACGCCCGTGATTCTGTGAGTTAGAACGTTATGGCATTGTGAAACCTCCTGCATATATTGGGGTGTATCCAATTGTAATAGGTTTTTAAGGGGCAGGGGGAATTGGAGGGGGGGGGAAGGCAAAATTTGGTTGTTTGAGTGTGGAGATATTTGATAATGCCATGATTTTCTGCTAAACTTCTAAGTGCAACAACTGCAACAGAAACACTCAGGTGGCACGCCCGTGATTCTGTGAGTTAGAACGTTATGGCATTATGAAACTTCCTGCATATATTGGGGTGTATCCAGCTGTTATAGCTTTTTTAAGGTAAAATTTGGTTGTTTGAGTGTGGGAATATTTGATAATGCCATGATTTTCTACTAAACTCCTAAGTGCAACAACTGCAACAGAAACACTTAGGTGGCACGCCCGTGATTCTGTGAGTTAGAACGTTATGGCATTATGAAACTTCCTGCATATGTTACCGGGTTGTATCCAACTGTAGTAGGTCTTTAAGGGGCAGGGGAAATTGGGGGACGCTTAATTTGGTTGTTTGAATGTGGGAATATTTGATAATGCCATGATTTTCTACTAAACTCCTAAGTGCAACAACTGCAACAGAAACACTTAGGTGGCACGCCCGTGATTCTCTGAGTTAGAACGTTATGGCGTTATTAAAATTTCCTGCACATTTTATCGGGAAGTATCCAACTGTAATATGCTTTCTTCAGAGGAGTGGGGAAAAATTGGGGGGAGGGGAATATAATTTTGTTGTCCGAGTGTGAATGATTCTATATTGTGCCAGTAATGAATGCACCTTTAGCTTCTTTCCATTTTTTTTTTCGTGCAAAGACATTTATAAAAATTGTTCTTTGGATGGCTCACTGACAAAAGAATGTTATTGCTCTATTGTCACATATAATGTTTTGTCTTAGTACGATGCGAATAGCCGCAGCGAGCTGTGTATTAGTTTAGGCATTACAATACGCCTTTTTTTTTTTTTTGTTTTTATGAAAAGCAGATTACGTTGGAATAGAACGTCTAAAGGCGTTCACACAGGATGTCTGAATAACTTCCCACAGTAACATTTTGTTTTATACGTACAAATAAATGATCAAAAGCCCCTTTGGGCTCCGTGTCTCGTGTCACGTTTTTCGTGTCTTTTTATTTTTATTGTTTTATTGCTTGCTGGGGACTTTGCTGGCTGCAGACTGTCAAAGATTTCGAAAATTTAAAAGCGCACAGCTGACTTAAAGAAAAATGTAGACTTTTCACCCCAAATGCATTATTCCTCTTTAGAACTTCATTCATCTACTTAAAATTATAATTAAAACTCCTTTTGTTGCTCGATTAAAGTTGCGTTGTTTTGTAGCGTGACATTCACGACACAGTGACCACAATATGCTCGCTATTCATTGTTCACATACAAACTCACGTGCACGTGTACGCCAGCTACGTGACGTGACGAGCTCAAAGAAGGTCTGCATTGAATAATGGCTGGACACCTTAGCGAAATGGAGCTTTAAATACGCGCTTATAAATAGCAAACAAAAACATTGCAATATCTTTTTTATCAATCGCTCGTCGTGCAGATTGGATCTTCGGATAATTTTGACGTTAGCGCCCGTCCTGCTTGCGGCTTATAACAAGAAACGTCTGCAATCAATCAACATGAAAGGTTGTCACTTCGATGAAGAAAAAGAAACTGAATTTTATACGTGATCATTCCGCAATGAAAAAAAGTGCAGCCAGATGCACCTGAAGTTAACACAGAAATGAAAAATGAGACAAAGCGAGCAACTGATATGTCTTCTTTAGAAAAACTGTTTAAATCCTAAAAATTTCACGCGTCGTTTACCCGAAATAACTGCAATCGCGCCTTCACGCCGTGACGGAGACAGACTAACTGCAAGCCAGAATATTTGAAATTTACAAAGGTTTAATTCCGATGAAAGAACATGAAATTAATGTACTTCATTTTTTTTATTTGTAATGAAATTATTTGTCAGCCTACAAAACAGGCGTGCACGTCGCACAAGCAAACTTGACTTCTCTGTGTGAAATGAACCAAATTGAACGATCAACAGATTAAAACATTGTTTTAAAGGGTTTTTCTGTCTACACTAATATCATCCGTTATTGTTCAGCTATCCGGCTTACCGGTAAAACTGTTATGTTTCTCAGTAAACAAGTAAAATAAGACCAAATAAAATGCAAGCTGCGAGCGTCGAAATTGTCAATCAAGACGAAATTCACCTACACTGCGAGTTAATTGGATTCACACATTTTTTTGTGATTCTGTTATATAATTACATATGGCGTCTGTAGCAACGATGGCTTCCAACAGCGAACCAAAAAGTATCTTATGCGGGCCCTCATGTATCCGTCCCAGTCCTTCCCTCCTCCTCCGCACCTTCTACTGTCTATAGGCGACCACTAAGTATCATGTTGTTTGGGGGGAGGGGTGGGGACTTGTCAATTACAATTTTGACGGCTGCTCTGGAACCCCCAACTATATAACTACTAGATTAGTTCTACTGTGTTAGGTCGCACAACAGTGCAAGTAGCTATAATCGAGAAGATACAACATCTTGGCCTCCAAATGAGGCAAATCTCATGTGATTGTTATACAACTTACGCCTTTTTTTAACTTTATTTACCTTCACAGTTTATCCCAGCAAACCAATCTTTGCACTGACACTGATACTTGGAGATATCGTTTGCATCGTTATTACAAGTAGCTCCATTCTGGCAGGGATTGCTGTCACACGGGTAGATTTGAACTGCATAATAATTCAGTCACATAATTAACGGGAAAAATATTTTTAAAATGGATGATTTTTTCAACGTTGAAAATAACTATCAGAAGTACCTTCGTCTCATGACTTTAAAAGTTCCTAGTACATTTAGCCTAATTTTAAGAAACATCGAAGGCAAAAAAATGAAAATCTGCATGCTGCTTGTCTGTACTAAACTTGGCAATTATCCCTGGTCAGTGAATGAATATTAATGACTTTATTCATTTAAGAAATTACTATCGGAAGTATTGTATCGTCAAAACGTAAGTAGTAGTGCCTTTATCTTTTATTGGATAACAATGAAACGTAAAAAAATGGTGGAGTTGTGTATGTAGCATAATTGTTGTGTTTGTACTAACACTGCTTTTATTTAAGCAAATATTATCAGAAAAATCATGTTCTGAAAACGATTATAGAACATGTAGTGTTCATTTTGATAGCGACCACCTGTAAACTGAAAGATGGAGTTTTACAAGTGACATACGTATGTACCTACCCTGGCAATTATCTCCTGTAAACCAATCTCCACACTCACAGTAGTACCTGTTAGGGTCGTTAAAATGCACCACACAAGTGCCTCCGTTTTGGCATGGCGCAGTGTCGCACACGTTTGGACCATCGGCGGCAGGCCTTAGTCTATACACAAAGTTAGTCAGTGTCGCACCAACCCCTCCTACGCACTTTTCTGGAGGAGCGACTCCGTATGTGTCATAGTTATCAAGTATATTTAAATCTGTACGACATTCACCGAAGTTCTGCACGGCAAAGTACTCGTAGTCCATATCACGTGCCAGGTGGGCGCATTTTACCACTGTCGCGTGCGGATCTGACGCGTTGTACATGTTCCCAAAACTGGCAAATTTTATGTTGAGAAGACGATTGTCGTATTTCTTCTCTACGTAGCATCCCAGAGGAACGATTTTTGGAATTAATTCTGTAAGAAAATTAATTGGTGGAATAATTGTGTGTTTATAACGCGTTAGGTAGTTTCTGCCATTCTTTCGTCTTACATCGGTTAGTTTTGTTAGTTAAGCGATCAAAGAAATGGGGTCTTTTTAGTCAAGAAGAAAGAATACATTTTTCTTGAAACAGCAACAACTTAAATGAAAAGAGCTTACGAGAGAGATTTCGGAACTCGTCCAAGTCCCGTTGACAGTGATTTCTGGTAACAGAAGGATTATTTTCGCTATCTTTTCCTTTCGACCTCTTTATTCTTAGGATATGAGCTTTGTTAGGACTTACCAAACGTATACACAACGATGCGTTTGTCGATGCCGATGCCATTTGGACAGTTGGCGTCGCTAGTGGAGGATTTATTGTGGTATTCATCACGCGCATTTGAACCTGATCGACATCTTCCATTATATCCCAGAGCAAAGAACTTGTAGTTTTTCTCAAATGCCAGTTCAGAACATTTATCTATTACCTCTACGGCTTTGTTTTGATTCACCTCTTCTCGGAAATCCCCAAGCACGTCTGGTAAAAAGTTGTAGTATGTGTTGAAGCAGGCGATTCTGCTGAAGGATGGTACTATAAAGACAAAAAACACTTTTTAATTTTTAAAGGTTCAAGAGGATCCCTAAGCCCGAGGAAATAAGACGAAAAGCTTGTTTGGAAACCAAATCACAAGACAAAAAACGGGCTATTTTGCATAATGATGGTATTTTAGACCCACAATTCATTTCCTAAGGAAATGATTTTAAGCCAACCATTTTGGCAGAGTTTGACGCAAGATTCGAGATTTACTGTAGTTCTTGTATCCCTCAATTCCTTTAGGACGAATAACTTCCGTTACTTGTATGGTAAAGCATGAAAAATTACCTGGGGTAAACATTCCCTACCTTGACAGTTGGTACCGCTGTACCCTTCGGTGCAATGGCAGTGATATAATGACACATCGTAGGGATCATTAGTACATGTGGCTCCGTTCACACAAGGCTTGCTGTCGCATGGGTAGAGTTGAACTAAAATCAAGAAGGCAAGATATATTTAGGGAGTTGCGAGCTGTACATTTAGTCCATTAAGATCGGCCTGTTTTGAAAAGAAGTGGAACGTGAATTTCTTGCATTACGTCTTTAGGCAAGCTAGTCCAGAAATGCTTAGTATGATATATAAAATGAAAGGGTCCGGATTTGGGGCATTTTGGCGTCAGGAGATGGAGCTACCTCATTTATATAATAATACGCTGTTATTTGTACCTGAAGGGTTACAGTTCGTAGCCGGTTTGGTTTTAATAAAAAAAAATGAAGAGATCTCTGCCGTTTTGTTCTGAAACATTCACTTCCTTAACAAGTTTTTTTTTTTCATTTCCCAGGAAATGTAGTGGTATATTGAAATGCCAAAATTCTACGCTTGTAACAACTTAAACTGTTGCCAATCCTTTTCTCGCTTTCAAGGCGTGACAGTGTTGGAAAATTAATTTGCCTTCAGGAATAGAGCCAATGACACTCGCGGCGAACTAGATCATTTATATTATAATTATTCTTATTTGATATACATCCTGGGGACTGTTGATCACTTGAAGTGGAGAAGTCGCAGCCTATAGCGACTTAATGTTCGATGGTGTTTATTATTTGGGAGTTAATCAATCAATTCATTCATTCATTCAGTCATGCCCAGTCAGTCAGTCAGTCAGTCAGTCAGTCAGTCAGTCATTCATTCATTCATTCATTCATTCATTCATTCATTCATTCATTCATTCATTCATTCATTCATTCATTCATTCATTCATTCATTCATTCATTCATTCATAAATGAATGCATATTTTTGTGGCCAGCCGGACACACGTACGTTTCGTCTCGACCAAGGGAATCACAGAAGATCTTTTGGTCCCTTGGGTCTCGTGGCAGGGACGAAACTTACGTATGACGGGCATGGCCACGAAAATATGAAATATGCATTCACGTATCCTATACATTTTTATTTCTTTGATAAGGCTTTAAGAGTAGAAGTAAAACGTAGCTGCAAAAAGTAAAATTGGGTGAAACCGAAGACATAAAAAGATACCTTCACAGTTTTTCCCTTTAAACCAATCTCCACAATCACAGACGTATTCTGCTGGACTGCTTGTATTACTTGAACATTTTCCACCGTTATTACACGGATTGTTGGTGTCACATATGGTCTGGGCGACTATGAAAGGCAATCAGAAGACACTTACAATAACGAGTTCATAAGTCACTCAAGTCCCAAATTCTTAAAACAAAACCTTGTTATGTCTATGGATGAAATCAGAATTTGGCCACTCATATGCGAATGAAACCTAAAGAGCAGCACTTCCGCATGTAGTACTGATATTTTTTAAATATTTTACGAAATACATTCGCAAAACATTTCCTCCTTTTTTAGCTGGGGGGTGCTTTGCGATGATGGATTGCTCTGTGATAGAATGCGATGGGTTGTTTCATGATAGACTGCAACCAGAGAGATAATTTGAATTTTATAATTATGTGGGGCGAGAAACGTAGTCACGCAATGATTGTGCTACAATATATGTCGTTTTCCTTCGGAGTTTCCTTTGACATTTTTCAACGTAGATGGGTGAATTTCGTGCACGCTATACTACCCAGATTTCATGTTTCAATTTTAATATGTACCTTCACAGTTAATTCCAGCAAACCAATCTCTGCACTGACACTGATACTTGGAGAAATCGTTAGGATCATTATTACAAGTAGCTCCATTCTGGCAGGGATTGCTGTCACACG
The DNA here is from genome assembly GCA_964030785.1 of Siderastrea siderea. Classification (NCBI taxonomy): domain Eukaryota; kingdom Metazoa; phylum Cnidaria; class Anthozoa; order Scleractinia; family Rhizangiidae; genus Siderastrea; species Siderastrea siderea. The sequence goes on from OZ034975.1 coordinate 29,541,909, forward strand.
GGTAGATTTGAACTGCGAAAAGACAAATTTCAACTTTAGTATTAAAATATACCTGGAATCAAACACCGGATTCGGCGTCATAAGCCGGTTGAGTTGCACCGGGGGTTTCCATCCGGAATTTTTCCGTGTTCGGTCTGGAAACGGTAGGTCACAGTTTTGTCAGTGTAAACACCATAAAATGCTCCCCTTGTTAAGCAAATTTGAATGATAAAATTAGATTCAATCGTGGAAAAAATGCTGTTTGGCTAGTGTTAGCTTTAGAGTGGAACGAATGAAAACTGTTTCCACAACTGCGTTACTAGCCTTGAGGAACATACAACTTGAGCAAGAAATAATCTTGTCAATAAAGAGAAAATTGCAAATGCAAAAAATTCCGTAAGGGACAATACTTGAAAAAAAAAACTCTTCTTCCCATCGCCAACACACAATGCTATGTTATAACCAGCCACAAGCCTTAAACGAACGTACGATTGTAAACTATAATCACAACTATAAAGGCATATGTGGTAAGGACAAAATTGGGTATTTTAAGACGAAAAGAGAGAGGAGCTACCACGTACTGTTTTGTAGCTAACCAACCTTGGCAATTATCCCCGGTAAACCAGTCGCCGCACTCACAGTAGTACCTGCTAGGATCACTGAAATGCACCACGCATAAGCCTCCGTTCTGGCATGGCAAAGTGTCGCACACGTTGGGACCATCTACAGCAGGCCTCAGTCGATACACGAAGTTGGTATATGACGCACCCACCCCTCCCAAGCACTTTTCTGGAAGGGCTTCACCGTATGTGTCGTAGTTGTCAACTATATTCACGTCTGTGCGACAAACGCCAAAGTTTTGCACTGCAAAGTACTCGTAGTCTTTATCACGTGCGACATGGGCGCATCTCACGACTGTCGCAAACGGATCTGACGCGTTGTATGTGTTTGAAAAACTGGCAAATTTAATGTTTAGAAGTCTGGACGATTTCTTGTCCACGTAGCATCCCAGCGGAACCAACTTTGGAAGCATCTCTTTTTGACAAAATAAAAAATCAAGAACGTGAGCAGAAATAGACTTAGGAAAGGAACTTATCTCAAGCTTCGAAAAGCAGAACACAAACAGCTGTGGTCATCCATACAACAAGAGATATAAGTACAACAGATAAAGCAAAATGATATGCCCTTTCATTCTTTTTCTGGCAGTGCCTTTAGGCACTCAATGCCTAACTTGGGCAATATTTAGTATTGTCGGCAATATTTCTACGCTGTGTACGTTGTTATAGCGAAGGTCCTGTGGAGAACTATAGCGTGATGAAATGAGAACGTGCGTATGTGCGAGTTGCCTTAATGGTCAAAGCGTGGACACCGTGTGTACATACGTCATCCCGGTAAATCTGCACCCACATACAAATTTTAAGCACGACACGACAATATTGCAGACCTGGCATAGCACATGCGATGTCGTAACGTTTTCAAACCTTTTTATGTTAAAAGTGCAGGTTAGACGCACATTTCAAGTGTTTTTCTTGTGTGTTTAGTTTTGTTGTTGTTTGAGTTTTTTTTTAATTTTTTTCTTTTTTCCGTTCTTTGCCAGCATTTCCTTTCGTTTGCCTGCTTGTTTTTGACAAAGTACTGTAATTATCTTTGCGAGCACAAGCTTGCTTTGAATGCTCACTTTTTGTCGTGAGCCTCACTGTTAGACTAGCCTAGCTACAAGTGTATACTATATACCTAGTTTCTAGGAGTAAATACTAACTAAAGTTGATTTTTTATGCAGGGCCTTGGATTAATGTGTGGTGGAGATTTGACCAAGAGCAGGCAGGAGGTGGACGTCACAATATTCGTATGGCAAAGCATTTTGAATTTCATTGAAAGAAACAAACATTAATTGCAGATTTGTATCTCACATATCCATGATATTTCACTTGTGGTCAAATCACACTTACCAAATGTAAATACAAAAATGCGTTTGTCGATGCCGATGCCATTTGGACATTTTTCGTCATAAGCGGATGACATGCTGTGATACTCGTCCCGTGCATAAGGCCCTGACCGGCATCTGCCATTATACCCCAGAGCAAAGAACTTGTAGCTCTTTTCAAAAGCCAGCTCTGCACACGCACTGATTACCTCCTTGGATTTATTCGCATTCACTAGGTCTCTGAAGTCGCCGAGTACGTCTGGTAGAAATTTGTAGTCTGTATTGAAGCAGGCGATTTTGTTGTAAGAAGGTACTACAAGGGAAGAAAACAAAAAGACGTCTGCTAGGTCCTAATCTTAGATGGAAGGATTTTTGCTTACAATTGCAACACGAACCTTGTCGTCAAAATCAGGTGTACAACATCTTCACAACAGTTGCACACACAACACGAAAAATTTGGAGGGTCTTGAAACGTGTTTTAAAACCCCTCAACAGTCGTAGCCACAATTAAAGTGTTAAAATGACGGGTTGTTTACGATCTTTGCCCGACGCGAGTAGCGCGAGCTACAAAAGTTGCATACAGCAGTTGTAAAGCAAGCAAAAATCGCACCCGTCCGTCTAAATCGGCCCTTAGTTGTCATATACATTGTTTGAGCCTGACTTATACAGATACGTGGATATATAGTCTCATGGTTCACAAAATTTTCGTCTACATTTTAATGCTGTCTAGGATAAGTAAGGTCCGTTTCCTTTAATTTAAATTTTGTTAATAGCTTGAATTTTAAAACTCTTCAATGTACTTGCTGATCATGCAGTCCATTAAGTCTCCAGGACTTCCCTGGCATCAATTTCAGGTACAGTCTCAAACAACCCCTTTCACTGAGACGATAATGCAAACCATATGTTAAATTAAGCATTGAATGTAATAACAAAATACCTTGACAGTTTGTACCGCTGTACCCTTCTGTGCAATGACAACGGTATAATGACACATCCTGGGCATCATTCGTACATGTGGCTCCATTCACACACGGCCTACTATCACATGGAAATATCCGAGCTAAAATGCAAACAGAAAACACCTATAACTTGTTAAATATGAAGAAAGAATTGAGTGGTTTCATTAATTATTGTAACTACACAGTTTTCAGCCGCACTCATGGATAAATGTTTGTCATTTTTTTGGTTGCTATAGTAAGTACAGCAGGTCGTTTTTTTAAGGTACTGTGTCTCATTTTTCTTCATCGTTAAGTTGCCAGCTTTGCGAATCAGTCGTTATCCAGGTGCAAAATGTGTTGGTGTTAAAAGCGCTGACTGTACTTATTTTCCGATCGCAATCAGCCATTATTCGCCTTACATGCACAGGTTAACAAAGGTGCCATCGCTTACTGTGTCGCGACAAGGGTGTCTGACCATGGTCACAAGAAAAGTCGTCAGAAACAAAATTAAAACTTAGATACAGAGTGTTGCCCAGTTTTCGTACACTTTAGTTTGTAATCGCTATATCTTTTCGTCTGTGAGACGAAAATTTCTGAAATATCTTTTAAAGATAGCCCATTTACTTACCTTTAATATATAAAACGATTGGCCGCTTGATCGACGTATGCTCAAAATTATGCCATTTTTCCCAAAACTCCTAAGTTGCCCAGTCTTCGTACACCTGGCCCAGTTTTCGTACATCGACAAAACAACATTTCTCCACGAAAACGCTCGACGCAAACTGATGTGTCAGCCACCCTGCTGAGTGCTTATCGTGTTTCTCTTCGACTTGTGAATAAATATCGGCTTAGCGACCAATGTTTGGTGTACAAAGCAAATGGTTATTCGGGGGGTGGATGTTTAATCGATCCTGCAGTGTTGATTTTTTTTTTCACTTATGGGCGGCTTTTCTTACGCTCAATCCACTGTCTCGTACGTCATTTACTGCCTTGGTAAAGGTAGTTGACAGGTTACTATTCTGCGTATTACAACTGTTAAGAAAAGGCCTGTGTAAGATTCGACGTTTTCCTTCCGTTTCCGCTTACGCCTTTAGAATAGCAAACGCTTTACTTCCGTTTCCGCTTACGCTTGCTTTTCTTACCTACTTTTGTAAACATTTATTAGAATCGCAAAAGAGTGAAAAAAATCGGTAAAACCGGTAAACTAACGATATTTCAAGGTGTATGTCAACATTCTATGCATAGACATCTACCTTAGTTAATTATTTGACGATTTAGATTGTTTGCGTGGGATTAAGTTTATTAAATATTCGTGACCTTTGCATGACCTGGATGTAAAGCGTCGCTGTTATACCACAACAAATACATGTAGCGTATCGTACTTTGCAAGGATTGTTGTGTAATCTTTGCTGCACTTGCGACTTATTAGTTTTCGAACAGTAAAGTTTAAAATTCAGTTCTTTAAGTTATTTTAAAATAGGTTTTTAGAAGGGCGCAGCTAAGTGTACGAAAACTGGCACAGTAGGTCGAAATGTATGTAAAGATTCTTACCGCTAAAATTCAGGAGCAGTTAAATTTAAGCTGGCGTTGAAAGTTTTTCCATTCACTTTCATCTTTTATCTATCATCTGCCCAAAACTCATGAAGTTCCTTGCAAAATTACCAACAAAACGGGCTATTTGTTCATCTACAATACCTTTACTGTGCAGTGAAAAGTGCAAATATTAGCCGCTAAACTTTTACTCACCTCGAAAGAAATTGTCCGCACTGACCTGCTTCTTCGTCAAAAAGCCCGGCAAAACCGGCAATTTATAGCTGAAATGTTCCTTTTACTTTTGGAATTCTTCGGTTGACGAAGATTTAAATGACCGACGAAAATAATCAAATAAAGTTCTTTTTGTACGAAAACTGGGCCCGTACGAAAACTGGGCAACATACTGTATGGCGTACTTTTAAATTAAAAGGTATGGTTTAATAATTAATTAAAACAGACATTAATCCATAGGAGATTTTTGCATTGACTGTTTTCTAGTAGAACGTCGGCAAGTGTCTGTGCCTTGAAAGTAGCCCACTGCTATTTACATGGTGCCATAGGTGGATGAGTGATATCCACAAGTGGAAGCAAAAAATAGTCCACCCGCATGATCTTTCTTCCACATGAATGACCTCTTTTCAAAGCGATAGCAGGGGCAGATGGAAAGCGAGGTTGGCCATGAGGAAGCTAATAATCTACTGTATTTAGTGGAAGACCCAATATGTTTCTATGCTCTCACGTTCTGTAGAATTATTACACATGTATTTTTTGACAGGCCACTTGCCTTCACAGTCTTTTCCACTGAACCAGTCTCCACATTCACAAGAGTAATTTGCTGGGTTGCTGAAACTGCTTGTGCAATTTCCTCCGTTCTGGCATGGGTTGTCCACGTCGCAAATAGTTTGCGCTTCTGTTTAACAAAAAATAATGCTTTGTTCAGAGGATTTTTTCAAGGGATTAGGGTAAAGCGATTACACGCATTTGGATGTGTAAAACATGTTATATAATGATGATGATGATGATGATGATGGTGGTGGTGGTGATGCTGGTGGTGTTGCTAGTGATGATGATGATGATGATGATGATGATGATGATGATGATGATGACCTTGATTATCTCAGGAAATACTGATTGATTGAATTTAACATGAAGACATATCAGAAATTAGTTTGGTACCTTCGCAACTGTCGCCCACAAACCAGTTTGGACATGCGCAGTGATACTTGGATATATCTTGAGGGTCGTTACTACACGTGCCACCGTTAAGGCAGGGGTTGCTATCACATGGAAAAATTTGCACTGCAAAGGAAGAAAAATGCATCGATCAGATTATCATGAGCGTAGAAATGCTGCCTAACTCAAAGACAGGGTTTTAAGTTAATTATAGAAACGAATAAATGATATCGTTACAACCTCGTACCCAGGGTCCTCTCTCTTCCTCCCTCGAGAAAGTACCCTGGTTTCGGCTGGTCACGTGTCTCCCTTAAGCAAACAGCTCCCCACCAGGGTGGACTCGCTTTTCTTCAAGAAGCGAAGGGAAAAGCGAATGCAAATCTTTTCAAACTGGTACGAAGACAGAAGAATGGAAGTCATTAGCTCACTTTTTTTCAAAGACAGGGATGCTGAAAAAATCTACAGTCTTTTATCTGCCGCGTTTCAGAAGCACAAATAATGCAGATTTCCCATCAACAAAATATTTTACGGTAGGCTCGATCTCTATTGAATTTCCCGAAGGCGTTTGATAAGAAGCTGCTTGTATTGCCCGAACAAAATGTCACACACTCATTGGTTTGCTATATATTTTATTTATTGACCTAATAATGCAAGTAAAATTCTGATAATAAAAGCCCACGCTGCACTTGTGTATTTTTATCTGCAAGCTTCAATGTAATGGTAAAATCCTGCAGACCAGAGTACAACCTTCTTGTCAACAAAGCTCTTAATTATAAATGTTATTTAGTTTAGCACATTTTTCATTTTGTCATGACACTGTTTTGTGGTGAAAAAAGTTAGTTTTTTTCGGTCAATCGGCGGTGTGAGAGCAATTTCGCCTACTCGACAGGAATAAAACCAATTACCTTCAAATTCTTACAAGAACGGTGGTTTCAGTCGGTTGGCGCGGCGTATTTTAACCTGATTTTACCATCGTGCCGTTTGAAATTTAGAGACTTGTAAACGTGTTTTTCAGAGTCGAAAATAACATGGACCGCTTCGATGTCGAACGTTCGTATGTAATGAAGAAATACTTGTCTATAAAAGGAGTTCTCATCACCACAAATATTCACCTCCGGTACTTTCCACCATTCTGATACTAGTGACAATCTTACACTTTGCTAACCCCCCCCCCCCCCCCTGTGGCACATTCTTGTTAGCACCCAGATTTTGGGTGCCACGTGACTAGCCGAAACCAGGGTACTTTCTCGAGGGAGGGAGAGAGAGGACCCTGGGAACGAGGTTGATATCGTTGTTGCTCATACAAAAGCTCCCGCTCTTTAAGACACCACCATGAATTCAACCTCTTTGAAACGGACCAAAAAGATTAATTTAATTTCATTGCCATAGGATTTAAAACTAAGTAGGGGCCATATTATTCGGGGATTGTTTTTATGACTTTTGTTGTGGCTTCTGCTGCTGCTTCTGTTGCTGTCGTTGTTGTTGTTGTTTTTACTGCCCCTAATGCTGCTGCTGCGTTGTTTTGTTCGTCAGGTTTCATGTGAGGATCTCATTTCTCATAACTGTTTTTGATGGTCTTATTCGGGAATTGAGAAATTCCTTAATCATAATTTGCACTAAACTTAGCCATGTAGAAGTTGTTTGAAATGAAACTTATTTTTTCATTCGATTTAGATCACAAACTATACAATCGCAAGTGACCTCTTAAAACGCTAAGCTTAGACTCCGCAATAGGACTTGTATAGAAAATACGTAAACCAAACCAGTATATTCTTCTTTAGTATGTACCAAACCAGTGGATAGTGAATTTCGCGCGCTCTGATTGACTACTCAAACTCGATAGCATTTGATATTCACCTCCCTGCATTTTTCTGTATTTCCCGCGCGAGATTTGCCTCATTTTATTTCTCAGAAAAAAGGAACTATTTGGTGCTGGTATTCACTGGTTTGGTATAAGTATATCTAAGGGATTAGAGATCTTACATGACAATAAACATCTAAAAAAGAGACACATTGGTTTGTTTGCAGCGAATCTAGTGGCAGCGATCCGTGGCCGAGCTAAACCACCACGTTCTGCCCCTAGCCAGTTGCATCGCTCCTCGCCTTCATCCTCGCGCTCGCTCTACAAAACGCCCTTACAAAACCATGCCTTTCCCAGTAATGCGGTTAACTCCGGTCACAACAGAGCCTATCCAACTCCGGAATCACAACAACAACCTCCACCATTGCGCCCGCCTTATACAAGTTCCCTGGAAGGTTATTCCTCTTACAGTAATGCTTTAAAAAACGGACACCTCAGGACCGACAGAATTTACCACCCTTCGCAAACGCAACAGAAACAACGAAACCCACTACACTTTCACCTGCAGAATGGTCCGCCTCCAACAATGCATCCAACAGGGCATCTAGAACCCAACTCTTCAGCTTCCCTTCAAAACGATCAGTCTGGTGCTAGCAATACTTCTGGAGTTGAAATGCCTAAGGAACTGGTATCGTTCTTACGATTCATTAAAACTTTCCTTTAATGCCTTTTCCATATAAGTATTGATTTTGCCCTTATTTTAGTACACGTAGTTAACCTATTTATCAGGATATCCAGTGAACTTTGTTTTTGATACCGATATCCCAGGCTGCTCAAATCACTCCAGCAAATTATCGTTTTTCGCATGGAACATTAATGGACTATCTTCAAAATCATTAGGTGACAAATTACGGAATACTGATTGTTTAAGCATGATTCACAGTTTTGATTTCATAATTCTTTCCGAAACATGGAAAAGAGTAAGTGTCGATGTTAAGATATATGTTGATGATAAGATTGTGACTACAAGTACCTTGAAAACCAGAAAAGGTGGTCGCAACTAGGGGGGGTTAGCATTACTTTATAAATCGAAGTTCAACGATTGGATTTCAGTAGAAAAAGAATCATCAAATTTTTTATGGTTTAAGATTAGCAAGGAGTATACAAAAACCGCAAGGGACATCTATGTGTGTGGCGCCTATATCCCACCATACAATTCAAATTACTTCTGTCCTGATCTATTTGACGAGCTTGAAAACGATATAGAAAAACTCTCTTCTCTTGGCTCAATTCTTCTTATGGGAGATTTAAACTCTAGAACAGGCAAATATTCTCACATTGTTTGTCAAGAGGGCAACACGATCATAACTAATGATCAATCTGAATCCTCGTTATGCGTCATTCAGCGGAACAGCTTTGATAACGAATTGAATAACCATGGAAAACGGCTTTTAGAAATCTGTAGGAGTGCAGATTTGAGGATTCTGAATGGTAGAACTAGTGGAGATTCATTGGGAAGACCCACATTTCATGGTAAATCAGGAGTTCGTATTGTTGATTATGCAATATGTGATCAAGATTTATTCCGCCCGGCATATCGCAAATTTCATTGTTAGAGAACCGTTGAGTTTATTAGATCACAGTCCCATAATGACATGGCTTAATGTTAATACGGTTAATGATTCCTCACTTAAATTTAGAACCGCACTGCAGTCAAGAGACATACAGAGAATGCTACATGATTTCCTTACTGATAACAGGCCAGACAGGAATGTTAACACCTCTCTAGCTGCAGTAGAAAATATTCTTATTAGAACTGCAAAACGTTGTTTAAAAATTAGGGTCGTTAAGAAACGACATATCAAATCATCTTCTAACAAAAAATGCTTTGATAAAGAACGTCGTCTTAAGAGACACGAATTGAGAAAACTTGCTAATCTAAAACACAGAGATCCACTTAATGTTACCCTTCGGGAAGGATATCGTACCGTCTTAAAACAGTACAAAAGCCTTCTGACACGGAAGAAAAATGAATACTATCAGACTAAGATTTCGGAACTTGAAAATACAGTAGATAATCCGGACAGCCGAAACTTTTGGAACTGTTTATCAATGGATGATTCTGTGAAGGAAACTAGCATCCCATCAATTTCAGAAGAAAATTGGATGACTCATTTCCAATCACTACACTCTAACGAACCTCTTAATTTACACCAAGAAGCGGTTGTTAATGAGTTACGAAGTCTAGAAGATGCAACAACACATTCGCATTCTTTGGACTACTTAGTAAAAACCGAACTTTAAATACGCACAGCGGCCAAAAAACTCAAAAACTGAAAAACTCAAAAACAAACCCAAAAAACCAAAAAACTCTCCGTTTTCAGACAAAATCAAAAACGGAATGATCAAATCCAGCTTGAACCAGTTAATGCCTGTTTATTTGAAATTATTTAATGCGGTTCTTAGCTCGGGCACTATGCCTCAAGCATGGTGCGGTGGCCTTATTACACCAATCTTTAAAAGTGGGACTAAAAATGATCCCTCAAATTATCGTGGAATATGTATTTCTAATTGTCTTGGTAAACTATTTTGTTCCATTCTTAATCAAAGACTTCTTGAACACGTTCAGTCGCTTGACATACTTCATAAATCTCAAATTGGTTTTCCAGCAAATAATCGAACAGCAGACCATGTTCTTACACTACGAACGTTAATAGACAAATATGTCAATTGTCACCAAACGAAAGTATATGCATGTTTTGTGGACTTTAGGAAAGCATTTGATTCGGTCTGGCATGATCGACTTCTATACAAGCTGTTAAAAATCAATATCCGAGGAAACTTCTATAATGTAATTAAAAGTTTATATTCGAATTCTACCTCCTCTTTTAGAATTGGAAATAGCCAAACGCGATCTTTTCAATACGCCAGAGGTGTGTGCCTAGGCTGCATTTTAAGTCCTTTGCTCTTTAACCTCAGTACGTCAATGATTTAGCTGATCCGTTCGTGCTACCAAATGGCACCAAACTCAACTCTCTTTTTTATGCAGACGACTTAATTATATTATCACGATTAAAAGTAGGATTGCAAAATTGCCTAAACGAGTTATCCTCATATTGCAACTCTTGGATGCTAAGAATAAACCCCAAGGAAACCAAGATAATGATTTTTCAACGATGCACGAAAAACTGTGATTATGTTTTTCACATAGGCAGTGAAATAATAGACATTGTCCAAAACTATACCTACCTAGGGACTCGCATCTCATCTTCCGGAAATTTTACGCTTTCGCTTGAACACCTTCGACTAAAAGCTCTTCATGCTTTCTTTGGTATACGACGGTACACTGATTTTAATAAACTGAAACCTTCTCTTGCGTGTAAAATTTTTGACTCAATGATCTCACCAATTTTAACCTACAATAGTGAAGTTTGGGGTGCCTTTGCGAAATCAGATTTTAAGTCGTGGGACAGCTCCGCAATTGAAAAAACTCATTTACAATTCTGTAAACGTTATTTAGAAGTTCATAACAAGGTATCCAATCTTGCATGTAGAGCTGAACTGGGTAAATTCCCTTTGATCATTGATATAAATAAAAAGATACTTAATTACTTAAACTACCTCCGAGAAAAGGAAGAAAGCTCTATAGTCAAACAATCTTTAAAAATATCGATTGACCTTCACTATAAAGGTCATAATAGTTTTTACTCTAGTCTCATGAAAATGACTGACTATTACAATTTCTGTGACTTTAATTGTAATTCATTGAATGAAGGTAAAATCAAACAATATATAAATCTCATGAAAAAGAAATATATCTCTTACTGGAACCAAACCCTTCAACATTCGCAAAAACTTAGTTTTTATTACACGTTCAAAAAGAATTATAGCCTTTCTGCCTACCTGGATCTAACAAGAAAGAACCCATCTAGAAAATCATTAGTAAAACTGAGAATTAGCAGTCATAAACTTCGGATTGAAACAGGTAGATACGACAAAATACCTCGTGATGAGAGGTTATGTAGCCTCTGCAATTGTAACAAAATTGAAGATGAAACTCATTTTTTACTAGATTGCCCGAGCTATTCTTCGATAAGAGACAGGTTCTTTTCTAAAATAGAACCTAAAATTCCATTTCTACGACTATTATCACATGAGACCTTATTGTCACATCTTATGAAATGTACTGATTATTTTATAAATATTCAATTAATTTCATTCATCTCGTCATGCTTTGAACAGAGAGTTAAACTAGTTACAATGGCTACCTCTCTGAATGGTTAAAAATAAGAAATGGTTATAATCTCTTTTAGTTATTTTAATTAAGTAAGAAATTAAGACGGAATCCACCAGGAAACTGAGTAATCAGTGGACAAAAATCTTGTACCAGAATAATTTAAAGTATATCGCATTCTTTTTTACACTTTTTAAGAGCTATAGACGTAATTAGTTATCTGTAATAACGCCAAAGACAATTTTTTATGGGAGCCCGTGAAATTCAAATTCAAATTTCACAGGAATTGTGTAAACATGGGTAAAATAGTTAAATTTTTATGCGTAAGATTTCATTTTGTGAAATTTGAAATTTATTTTCTCGGGCTCCCATAAGAAATTGTCTTTGCGGTTATTACAGATAACAAATTACATCTATAGCTCTCAAAAAAGTAAAAAAGAATGCGATATGCTTTAAATTATTCTGGTACAAGATTTTTGTCCACTGAAAATTAAAATTACTCAGTTTCCTAATGGGTTCCGTCTTAATAATTAAGTTTTAAGTGGCTTATGCAATACTGTAATACTTTGTTATAGTCATGCAAATAAAGCTTGTTGTTGGTATACTAAAACAATTATTCACCTCAGTGTCGGTGAAGAGAGATTTTTTTTTATTTTTATTTTTTATTTTTTTTTTTACCTCGGCAATATCCACCACTATTCACCTGCACTCCAGTGGATAAATGTTGCTTATTCTCACCTTCGCAGTCTTTTCCAGTGAACCAAGCACTGCATCCGCACTTGTACTGAGAGGGATCCACAGTTAAATCACTGCTACAGTAACCTCCATTGAGACAAGGTTGGCTCTCACATGCACTCGATAATACTGTTTGAAATTAAATATATATATTTTTAAATAGCTATGATTTAAAGGATTGTAACGGTTTTATCGAAGTCGTTATCAAAGTTAATCCTGTTTTAGACGCAGTTATTTTCATGTGACGGGTCAAGACTTCTGCCTAGGTATGACATCAAATTAAAGTGACTGTCACCAAATATTTAAGTTAGATTTTCAATTTTGGTTTGTTGATGCTACAATAATCGGCCTCAATAGTATCCTACCTTCACAATTCGCACCAGTTATCCAAGGAGGACATTGGCAGTGGTATTTAGACAAATCTGAGTCGTCATTGACGCAGGTGCCTCCATTGTAACAAGGGCTGTTGTCACAAGGATATATTTGCTCTAGTAAGAAAGTAAAACAGTTTTAGTTTTAAAAAATAAGCGTATTTATTCTGAAATTCTTAAGAGGAAAAGATTCTTCGGTTGACATGAAAGTAATTTCAAACGTCCTTTGATCAAATTGATCCAAAACAAAAAGGAGCATGAAATTAAAAAAAAATGGTCATGGCCATGATTAGTCATCATCATCACCATCCATCACGATCATCATCGTCATCATCATCATCATCATCATCATCATCATCATCAACAACAACAACAACATTCACATCACAATCATCGCACAAATTATACTGGATATAGTACAGGGTTGGGTGAGATCTTCAATGTACTTACAGCGACTTCCCTAACGCGCCTTTATTTGAACAGGTACAGATGCATTACTCTATTTACCAAAACGTCGTATTACCTTCACACAAATCGCCAGAGAACCACTCTCCACACTGGCAAGTATAACCAACAACTGCATTTGCGTCGGTGACACACGTCCCTTGATTTTTACATGGCGTACTGACACACGGGTCTACTTTCACTGTGAAAAGAAATTGCCGCTACATTATTCTAATGCGTGAAAATCATAACATTTCGGAGTTTTTTACATTTGGCTTCAATTACTGGATTCAGTAAACTGTGAACTGTCTTATTGCAGCGTCTGTATTGATGCAAGCGTTCAAGTTGCTCCTAATATCACATCAGGTTTAAGCATGTTACTCCAGATATTACAAGAAATTATTTCCAAGACGCTAATAGGGCTAAATGGAGTTCAACTGCCTGTCCTACTTTGTTGATCACTCGTGTAAACAAAGACACAATTTGGCGACGCTTTGCACTGTTAACAATTAATTATAATTTGTGTATGACGTAAATTAAGGAAAAATGGCTAGTTTTGAAATTTGTGTTGAATAAGAAGTAACCAGCTGCTTTTCAAGATATGCATCACGTAACAAAAATCCATTTAAGAGAAACTGTCCTGATGATTATCATCCAGTTGCTTAGGCATGGCGCGTCCTTAGTTGCTAATCAGATTCGATAATTTTGTAGTAGTTATGAATCAGAATGCCAGTTCACCAGTTGTTAAGATTATAATTATGGCATTGTTTTTAAGCTTTACCTTCGCAATAGCTACCAGTATAACCCGTCTGACACAAGCATGGGCTTTCCACAGAGTTGCCATTACATGTCCCGCCATTGAGGCATGGATTCCCTGAACCACAGATGGAATTTGAACCTGGTGGTAAATCAGTTGCAAAACAATGCATTAGGTCTTTTGTTTGTGGGCCACCATTTGCAAAAACGAATAGGGGCTTACTAACGTACGAAATTGAAATCATCCCATTGTTTGAAAGAAAAGTTATCAAAGAGCTATCAGTTAAAATTTTTTGTCTTATTTATTAGATTTTTTCTGATTCGCACTGTAATACCTTGCACACTTGCATCACTACACGGTATGTTCTTGTTACAAGATATTTTAGTTAAGGGCTTGTTGCGTCGAAAGGCACATGCAGCATCTGTCATCGTTGCCGTATTTCCACTTTCGTCCTTTTGTTGACATTCCACTTGCCGTGTCATGATACCAGGGTAGCAGGAAGTTGAACACTTGAGAAAGAAAACACAATAGTATAAAAACATTTGCAAACGTTAAATACTTCCGACGAAGTCGAGAAAGAGCATTAAATGCTAAAAGTGCAATTTTAGTGCGCTTTTGTGACAAATCAGGCGATTTGCGTCAAGTTATGGTTCTCATTTTGGCGAGACATAGTCCAAAACTTTGTTAGTGGACATAACAGAATACGATTTATTGCAGTGCTGTTTTCTTTCATTTTATCCTTTCTTTAAGGTTAAAGGTAATTTTGCAAACGACGTCTAACGTAGACGGTGGTTTAAGACAATCAGTGAACCTTTACACCTGTTTAAAGGGAGTTATTTTAAGGAGGCGAATGTTCTTGCAGTCTGTGCTATACGCCTGCTTGACATTAATAAGAGTAAAGATCGCCTACATATTCGGGTGAGCCAGATTAAAGTAGAATCAGACCACGGTTTTTTTTTTTTATTACGTTGCTATTTTTGCTTATTGTTTTTCTTTGTTATTGTCGTTTGTTGTTGTTTTCACAAAATCGTTGTTGATATTTGCTGTTGTTGTTGTCAAAATCCCAAGGAATATTAATAACAACAAAAGTGACAAACGAAAGAAAGCAACATGAGCAATTAGCATTTCTGTTGACATATACGAACGCTTGGGGATTAGTGATGTCGTTGTTGTGTTTGTCGATGTGGTTTATGTTATTGTTGTTGTTGTTGTTGTTGTTTTTGTTGTCTTACCGGGGACCAGTCTGTGATAACGACCCATTGAGCAGGACAGGGCCACGCACCACAATTTTCACTATCAGGGTCAATAACCGGTTTATCTCCTGCTGAACAATCTGAATCCAGTAATGTTACGAAATCCGAGGATGAGACTTGCTGATGGCAGACGACCTTTCGTGTCCGTCGTCCCAAGCCACAGGGTTTAGAACAAGGTGACCAGTTTGTGACAAACCATCTGTAATTTAAAGAGAAAGTTTTAAATTCCATGTGTGAAGGTTACAGTGCTTGCAATAACTGATTAGAAAAGTCATATGAAGTCGCTTAAGATGACAAATTCATCCGAGGAGGGGCAGTTTTAAAATCCATGTGTGAAGGTTGTAGTGCTTGCAATAACTGACTAGAAAAGCTAAATGGAGTCGCCAAAGGTAACGAATTCATCCGAATTTTCGTCCTCTCTGTTGGCCGTTGATAAATGTTTGATTTGCCCGAGCACGCAGAGTTCGGACCTCGCGAAATTCCCAAATTTTGTTTGCCAGAAAAAGTAGTTAAAACGGAATACTACTACGGGAAAGTACTAAAGACTGAAGACCTCTCCTTAAAATATCACTCTTCATGATCAGGATTTTCATACGCAGAGGTAAATGCTACAACCACTACGTAGAACCACAACAAACACCACACTATAAGAAGGCACTGCTGAATAGCTTTTCTGATCCACAGACTCAAAAGTTAAAACCAACGTTTGCAGCATAATAAACAACAGCACAGGAGAGTACTGCCCATTCGCTTTTATTTAAGAGCAAATGTTGCCAAAAATCAAACATTTTCAAAATGTTGTGGCAACAGCTCAAAAATCAATTCCGCTCATATTCTTATGTTAGGTAGACCTTAATGTGAAACACCTCACTGCATAGTTCGTTTGGCTGAATATCGATTTATTTTCAAGAAAATCGATATTAACGGAATTCGCTCAAACTGCCGCTTTTGAAGCTCAAAATTTAAGGTAAATCTCGAAGCTTCGCGTGACAAAATGAAGCACTCCAGAGCAATAAAAATTAACCAAACTTGTAGAACGATGTTTAAATATTTATCAAAAGCAATGTCAGCAATTTCTGCTCATTTATTTACGAGCTCTAAGTAAATTTATCCGACATACTTTTGACTAGATAAAAAGTATATCAAGTTTAACCCCTAAAAAAAGTATGTGGTACCGAATATTATTCGTCAAGAATCTGGATTTCAAGAGGAGAAGGGATGTTCTTTAGCCTCCTAAAAGGATTTTTTGGGGAAATTTATTGACGCGTTGTTATAGAATTTTAAAGTTGGACAAAATGCGTCGATTCAAGCGATCAGAAAAGTCAGCCTAATTAACTCAGTGTACACATACACAAACAACTTCACGTTTACCGCAGGTTTTGATCAGCAAACAACCGATTTTAACACAAAATCCTCTAACCCTCATGTTGCTGTATCACAGATGAGAGCTGTGGTCCTTGTTCATGATAAAATTGAAGAAAACTGCAAGGAAACGTGACAGGATGTCGCAACTTGCCAGGCCGTTTCACCGAACATCCGCCGTTTTCGATGTGAGGATTCTCTTTTCCTATTTTCGTTAGAAAACAGGCTTAAGGTGTTGTACAAAAGATGCTTTTCCTCTGAAACTAGTTCTGAACCGAACAGCGAAACAAGAAGTCGTTAATACAAAAACATCTGTTACGTGCTTTGGGTGATGCCGCTAATTAATTTAGTCGGAACGAGTTTTACTGAAATCGACAACTGCGTGCATGTACCGCGGTAACCACAGGTAACCAAAGCGTAATATGAGAGTTTGTATGGAGCTGAAATTCGATCGAAAATAATCGGCGGTTTTCCGCCGAAAATACATTAAAATCAAAATAAAGTTTAAAAAACCTTACCTGTTGTGTGTTTGCTGTGTTTTTATCGCTTTTCCGAGCTTCCGGAGGCCGTTTTGGGCGATTTTCTGCTTAACGGTCGACGCGACGGCATGTCACGTACTAAAGACAGCTAAAGGTAGGAAAACGGGAATTCAAATTTGCCAACCGACACTCGAGGTCCCGATCAAAACACCCGCTAAAAATCGATTCAATCTAAAGTCAGAGCTTTAAAACCACAACACATTTCAAAAAGGATAAATCTCCTACCTTTCTATGTGATTCAATCGTCAATTAGTTTATCTCTCGAAGTACAGCCCTGCATTAAAAATGAACTAACTTTTCGAAATCGCCGCCATCACAGGTTTGTAAGGAAAAGAGGGTCAAAACTAACGGTCAAGCCTGGGACAAAGCGCCAAATTTCGCTCCACCGGGGGACGACTTGAGTGACTTCTATGTCGGCAAATGCCAAACTCACCCTCTCTCTGGTAAGTCAAGTTTTATACCTGAATGCGACCCACGCACGATTTCCCGCCGAAATCTGAGAGGTACAACACTTGATTTACCGGAGAGGGGGTGAGCTTGGCATTTGGCGACATAGAAGTCACTCATGCCGTCCCCCGGTGGAGTGAAATTTGGCGCTTTGTCCCAGGCTTGACCGTTAGTTTTGACCCTCTTTTCCTTACAAGCCTGTGATGGCGGCGATTTCGAAAAGTTAGTTCATTTTTAATGCAGGGCTGTACTTCGAGAGATAAACTAATTGACGATTGAATCACATAGAAAGGTAGGAGATTTATCCTTTTTGAAATGTGTTGTGGTTTTAAAGCTCTGACTTTAGATTGAATCGATTTTTAGCGGGTATTTTGATCGGGACCTCGAGTGTCGGTTGGCAATTTTGAATTCCCGTTTTCCTACCTTTAGCTGTCTTTAGTACGTGACATGCCGGCGCGTCGACCGTTAAGAAGAAAATCGCCCAAAACGGCCTCCGGAAGCTCGGAAAAGCGATAAAAACACAGCAAACACACAACAGGTAAGGTTTTTTAAACTTTCTTTTGATTTTAATGTATTTTCGGCGGAAAACCGCCGATTATTTTTGATCGAATTTCAGCTCCATACAAACTCTCATATTACGCTTTGGTTACCTGTGCGGTAACGAAATTTTGGGTGCATCGGGTGACTTTGGGGAATAAGGTTAAATTGTTTTTTTCAAATAAGCTATTCTTGTCATCCTACGTTTATTAATTTAAGGACTGAGCGAAGATTCTCAGTAGATTGGTTTCAGATGAGCACTTAAAAATGCGTGAAACTGAAAAAACGTACGTTGGTTGCGTGAGGGCGAAGGGATTTAAAAATATATTCTTTGTTGGTTTTCCAAGAGGTAGCACAGTTAATGAATTATGGCTGGATTAAAATACAAAGTTGGACATGAAAATCTCCTTCTCAGTCTGAGAATGTTTTCTTTCTTTTTGTTTAGGGTGGGGCGGGGTTTGGTCTAAAGGTGTTTGAAAAGACGTTCAAGAGAATACTTAATCGACTGATTGTAAGTGCCCAGGTAAAAGTAATAGTATAAGTAAACGATTCTTGGCATTAAAGGATTTTCAAATAAAGCGGAGCTTTTCCATCTGTTGTTTCAGAACTCACCTAACCCCACCTTTAATGTATCAATTATGCAGAAGTGAAACCTTTTGCTTTACAACATCACACAACATTCAAGCCAGCCACCTGCATGTGATAAAGCTTTGTTCAGTAATTATACAAGCGGATTGGAAAGGAATTTGCAGGTTCTCAATTTTCCGAAAACTTGAGTTCACAGACCCAAAAGGCTCCAAGTAGAAATACTCAGTCAGTGCCTGCACCCTTTCCTCGTGCGTTTTAATATTCTTTAAAGGCATCTTGAGGTGACTTGGACATCTAAGTCACCCTCATATCAAGGTCTTCGAACACCTTTAAGAGTGATAGCGGGTCGCTGCGGCTCGCTTGGAATTACCTTGGGGTTCTCTTTCCCTTTTGCTTAACCGATCAACCGACCGACCGACCCACTTTTGCGAGGATGGGGGCGATGGGTGGGGGGCGGGGGGGTTGGAAACCTTCTTAAGGGGAAACCTTTTCATGTTGGGGGATTAAGGGTTCAAACTTCCCCCTTCTCTGAGCCTTCAAACCCCGGCTGCGCCCTCATTTCGTTGGCTCACGCTCTTTGCGTTTTTGGCGTTTGCAAACTTTATGACTCGGCCAGACTCATTCAACATTATTCAACAATCTTGAACACAACTTTGTTGTGCGATGTTGAACAAGGTGGGCAAACGAATCATTACTCTTGATCACACCTGAGAACATAGAAAAAGTTGAATCAATATTACAGAACATCATTGCACAGGGTGGCACACCTGAGAACAAAAGAAAAGTCGGCAAAATTGTGAAACATCATTAAGCTGGAAGGCCAAACTTGTTTTTAAAATTCAACAGCGTTGATCGGTGTTGAATAGAACGTTAAACCCCCCAGTTAACCGTTTTGTAGTTTTCTTCACTGTTGGAAGCTTTAAAAAAAGACTGCACGCACTACAGTGTCAGTCGAGCAGAGTCGTTTTTCGTTGGTGCCTGTTGAGCATCGAAAGCGGAAAACCCAAGACTAATAAAAAGTCATCCAAGTTAAGCCCGTAGTGGGTTGTATTTTCTGCCACAGGACAAAGCTGTTAACAATCTTGCAGATCATTAAATTTATTCCCTGAGAACCAGTACGAGTTTTGATTTTTTATTAATGTCTATTCTCCGTAAATAAGTGTTTGTGCGTTTAATGTACACTAGAACGTAAATACGAACAAGAACCAGGTAAAAATAAAAAGGAGGCTTAACGTATCACCACTGCCTTATTTGAAAGACTTTCAATGCCAGGAATCAATACAATCAGTCGATTCAGTGTTCTCTAAAACTTCTTTCCCCGAAACCTATAGCCCCAGCCCCTCCCCACCCTCACCCCAACAAAACGAAAAAAGAATTTTAAGACTGAACAGGAAATTTTTATGCCTGACTTTGTATTTTAATCTAGCCATAGTATATAATATAGCGTTCATTAACTGTGCGACTTCTTGGAAGACCAACAGAGAATATATCTTTAAAACCCCCTTTGCCCTGCCCATCAGGTAAAAGCTCAGTCTAGGGTATGTCACGCAACCAAGGTGCGCTTTTTTCAGTTGCACAGATTTCGAAGTACTCATCGATCCCAATCTACTGAGAATCTTTGCTCAGTCATTAAAGTAGTAAACGTAGGAAGAGAGAATTAGCTTATTTGAAAAAAATTAAACCTTATTTCGCTAAAACTGGTTCTAAATTAATTAGCGGCATCACCCAAAGCACGTAACAGATGTTTTTGTATTAACGACTTCTTGTTTCGCTGCTCAGTTCAGAGTTAGTTTCAAAGGAAAAACATCTTATGTACAACACCTTAAGCCTGCTTTCCAACGAAAATAGGAAAAGAGAATCCTCACATCAAAAACGGCGGATGTTCGGTGAAACGGCATGGCAAGTTGCGATATCCTGTCAAGTTTCCTTGCAGTTTGCTTGAATTTTATCGTGAACAAGGGCCACAGCTCTCATCTGTGATACAGCAACATGAAGGTTAGAGGATTTTGTGTTAAAATCGGTTGTTTGCTGATCAAAACCTGCGGTAAACGTGAAGTTGTTTGTGTATGTGTACACTGAGTTAATTAGGCTGACTTTTCTGATCGCTTGAATCGAGGCATTTTGTCCAACTTTAAAATTCTATAACATCGCGTCAATAAATTTCCCCAAAAAATCCTTTTAGGAGGCAAAAGAACATCCCTTCTCCTCTTGAAATCCAGATTCTTGACGAATAATATTCGGTACCACGTACTTTTTTTAGGGGTTAAACTTGATATACTTTTTATCTAGTCAAAAGTATGTCGGATAAATTTACTTAGAGCTCGTAAATAAATGAGCAGAAATTGCTGAAATTGCTTTTGATAAATATTTAAACATCGTTCTACAAGTTTGGTTAATTTTTATTGCTCTGGAGTGCTTCATTTTGTCACGCGAAGCTTCGAGATTAGCCTTAAATTTTGAGCTTCAAAAGCGGCATTTTGAGCGAATTCCGTTAATATCGATTTTCTTGAAAATAAATCGATATTCAGCCAAACGAATTATGCAGTGATTTGTTTCACATTACGGTCTACCTAACATAGGAATATGAGCGGAATTGATTTTTGACCTGTTGCCACCAAATGTTTGACCGTTGGTAACATTCGCTCTTAAATGGTCACACTTCTGGATTTCATCCACAGAATCAAAAGTTAAAACCACGAGACAGCACTGCTCAGTAGCTTTTATTTGAGTAATCACACTTTAGGATTTGACCCAGAGTCTTAGCATGATCCTCTATACAGTGTTTTCCATCCGGGTATGGAATTTTTCTATCTTCTTTGTATGATTATTTGTTTCTCTCTTCATTTGAAGTGACTGAAATTTCTGTTTCAATTCAACTTAGACTCACCGAAGTTAATAAATCAATAAAACTAGCGAAATTAATAAATTGGGTGTCTTTAATCTCAAACCATATTTAATGGGTCTCTAGCTAGAGATCGAGATGAAAAATCATTCAAGTAACTATGAGCTAAGTGGTTTTAGGTTTTACTGAAGCGACTTCATCATAATAAACAGCACCACAGGAAAGTACCGCCAACAAGCCATCACTTGCAAGTCACATTTTAGCATTTCGTGCACAGTTTCTACAAAATGGAGTTTTGAACAATTTTCTACGCGAATTCGTTTACTTCAGAGAGTTACAACGAATAAAACGAATACGCGTGGTAGAAATCGCGTTTTATCTGCTCATGTTAACAAATACGAGCGAAAACACAGAGATGTGTAAGGTGTTTAATTTATATATTTATAAATGAATAAACAGTACTTAGGTCCACAAGGTTGGGTGTTGCATTCCTGAGAGCCTGCCGGCTTGGCAGCAGCATCACAAGCCTCTTCAGATACCACGGAGTTGTCTTTGGTTAGAACGCAACGTACATCGCGATTCTGGAAACCTGGAAAAAATCTCAGTTGACAAATACAAACTTCCACGCTTCTTTGGAGCTTAAAGTTGACTGAAAAAACTGCTAAATACAAAGTTTATTACCTATTACATCATAATTGGACAACTATATAACAGGTATTCAGCGTATATTCCATAATTAAACTACCACTGATTGATTGATTGATTGATTGATTGATTGATTGATTGATTGATTGATTGATTGATTGATTGATTGATTGATTGATTGATTGATTGATTGAGTGATTGAGTGATTGATTGGTTAAATATAGATTAATGGATTGATTGACTAAATAACGAACAGGATTTCAAGGATATACTTCATCATTTAGGATGTCCAGGAAACAAATTCCAATCCTCATAAAACCTTGAGTTTGCTAGACACTAGTATATTTCTTGGTTTCATTCTCTTTTTACGGTTTTTCTTCTTAGTTTAACATAATAAGTCAGGCTTACAGTAACTTCCTGGCCAATAACAATTTTACTTGAGTAAATACGATATATCAGCTGGAATGCTGTCACTATATTCTGACCTAGATTTAGAGCTATGCAGGAAAACCTGCCCGCTGGTGATGTGACAATTTCCTATAATAAAGCAATTGTATTTACCTCTGGCACATGTCACTGAGCAGGCTGTCCAGTCAGTGATAATCCGCCAATCATAAGACAAATATGGGATCGATTCACCAGGCAATATAGGCCTTTTTAGCTCGTAGTCTACTCCTTGGGTTTCTTCATACACTCGAAGAAACTGAAACAAAAAAGTTATTTGTGGGTTATATATCAACCTAACTAGCTAACAACTATTAAATAGGTTAATCTTGAGCCAGTTAGTTCTTTGCAATTGAGGATTATGTTACATTCCGGACATAAGGGAGTAAAAATAAATCAGAATCGCCTATTATGCTATCGCAAAGCTCCTCCTAATCCATACGATTTACTAAGAAAAATACCTGAGCATGACCGAAGAGTTCCTTATGACAACTGAAGTAATACACACTCGGAGAACTGTCCATAATTAACAGCTTATTCTGTATGTCACAGTTGTTTTACTAAATCAAAACGCTTCCCTATTTATTCATTTTGATTTTTAGCAACTAATTAGTCATGTTCCGTTAAATAATAAAATGGAAATGATTTATAAAAAGTTATCTTCCATTACTAACCCCCCCCCCCCCCCCCCCCTCTGTTGTAAAACTTTCTCCAGTACTATTCCGGTGAAATTGTCTGGTTTGTCATTTTCAATAATACTTCGATTACATTGTAAATTGTTTTGGGATTAAAGGGTTTGTGATTTAGGATAAAGTATTAAAGGTTCGGGTAAGGGCTTGGGTAAGGGTTAGGGTTAGCTTTAGAGTTAAGCAAGTCAACATCCTCTTGCTCAACTGCAGAATCATACCACAACTTTCAGCGTCTCAGTAGTCGGTCCGCGTATCTCAAGTACATCTCTATACCGCATCTTTTTGTGTGTGTAGATTATTGTAGCTCCAGCGTACGTAATTGTTGTAGTATAAACACGGGGAACATTGATAAGGTATTTTCCATACACATCCTGGATACCTGAATAGGAAAAACGTTAGCTGTTACAAATTCTCCATTAAACCATTAAGTGTGTGTGAGGATTGGTTTCCGTACATAGTTAGTTATTACAGAAAAAGCTCACCAACTTGACATTTTAGGCGAAAGACATTTAAGGCGAAAAAAGGGCTAATAAACATTATAAGATAGAACTTAAAAGCAATCTGTTGGTCAATTAATTAATCTGTTTTCTGTTCTTT
The DNA here is from genome assembly GCA_964030785.1 of Siderastrea siderea. Classification (NCBI taxonomy): domain Eukaryota; kingdom Metazoa; phylum Cnidaria; class Anthozoa; order Scleractinia; family Rhizangiidae; genus Siderastrea; species Siderastrea siderea. The sequence goes on from OZ034975.1 coordinate 29,565,741, forward strand.
TGTGTGGACGAGCTCGATTCATTTGGATATTTTTCCCAACATGCCGAAAGTAAATTTTAGATTCAAAACTCAACTGAGTGATACCGAATTTAATTCCTTTTGTTGTACACGGCATGCCCCTACATGTTGAACATCAAGACGGATAGGGAGATATAGAGTCATGCACAAACATTATACGTTTTTTAGACATTTTTCCAATACACAGGGGAAGAATATAACTCCATTGGCAATTTTTCAGCTGCAATCGATTTCCATTCTAGCCATTTTGAGCCAAACTCGTTTATTTTTAGTGTCCAACAACCGAAAACTGAGTCATAATATTTTTGGGTCCCTTTAATTCCGAGATGCCCTACGACTTTTTCATGTAACACGAAAGTACGTAACATGGCCCTTTTATTAAAACAAAAGATAAGGTGAGATAGAGTGGAAAAAATGAATAACTGTTCTTCAAGCACAAATGTTTTACATCTATGCTTTAGACAACACAACTGCACAGTATCTTCCTTGCTTTGAATGAAGAGATTGTTTATACTTACCTATGACATTATACGTATCTCTAGTCTTTTTAGTGAATTTTGCATAAGCTGTACCAGGCGGCAGTTCCTTTACTAGGCCTGCTTCTTTAACGTCTGCGAAGAAATCACATCACCAGTAAGCTATTGCGATGGACGCCCCGTTAGATTTTATTACTGGACAACGTACTTGTACCTATTACATAAACAGCTTCTGTTATATGCCCGGTCTACAAATCATTCGTACACAAAAAATGGATGCATTCCGAAATCGCTGAAATGTGCGGCAGAGCAATTTTACTTCTGAGGTTTGGTAAACTTTGGGAAACCACAATTTAAAGATATAGAGAAATTCTGAACTTAACGTTTCGTATTCTTTAACATACATCTTCAGAAGTGACCGTTGGGAAAATTACAAATAAATTTGAACGCGAAGTGAACAACGTTTTTAACATTTTCATTCAAAGCAGGTTGTACTTCATGAATCAACAGTCTCTTTTAGCTTAGAATGCAAATCCGAACGGCCGGTTGCTAAGATATCAAAGTGTTCCCCACCCCTGAAGATGTATGTTGTAGCATACGAAACGTTAAGCCCTGGCTAAACGATCAAACATTTACACCTAAAATCGTGTTGGAAGAACATGTTTTACTGTTTAGCCGTCTCTCTCAACTTTGCATTTAAATGCTTTTCCATTGTTTGATGTTTTGACTAACATTGTTTGACTGTTCAGCCACCGAACGGTTTGTGTGACAAACACCATGTTGGACGAAAATGTTTAATCGTTTAGCCAGGGCTTTAAGTTCATAAATCAATGTTTTCACAACAGGTATTGTTTTGTCATGTTCGTCACGGCAGTTTTCTTTTTATTCCTATTGAAGTTGAGATGGCCTAAGAATAAGAGTGTTTACGAATTAGAGAAATTCTCCTTATGCTGATGGGTTCTTTTCCCATTCTTGTTTTGCTGTATCACTATTTACCAATCCAGACAGTTCCCCATTGGTGTGTCACTGGGTGGGGGGAGGGGGGTTACATAGTGTCCGCGATAATGGCTACTTTGAACATTTACAACTTTTTGAACTTTTTCGATATGGAAGCAATAGCCACCAAAGTTTATGACTATTCCAAAAATTTATCTGGCAACAACTTGGTGAGACATGTAATTATTTATCAAATCTGGCGTTCCCATGGCAACCATATTTTGACAGGTATTTTTCACCGAAAAATTAATTTTACTGTCTTAAGGTTTCTAAATTTCGTTAAATTTTACATCCTTACACTTTTTTGAGTGTTACTTTTTGGCCCATTTTAATGATTTTTTTATGGCTTTGGAAAAGCCAGATTTCTAAGATAGCGGATCCAGATGGCCGCCATTTTAAAATTGTGACATAATGCCCGCATCAAGTGACTTCTTCAATTCGTGTTGGTGATCTTCAATGAAATATTTTTAAACGTACTATCTTCCCTCGAAGTTTCGTTGCCATAGCTTTAATACTGTCGGAGTTAAGGGGGGGGAAGTTTGTCACCTTCCCCCCAGGCTTAGGAACAAAAGAAATACCCAGGCTGAATGTGGTCAAGCCAAAAATGTGAGAAGACCATGTTTGCAGTCAATTCACTAACTAACTAATTAGCTCCTAGTTGTTAGTTGCAACGATATTTTGATGATGGGTGCAAATCCCGTTGAAGCGTGGGTTGTTTTCGCAGCTTCTCTTAGCAATTGCAACTGTTTAAGTTGATAACATTACAGCAACGGTCTTCTACCCTCCATTTATTAAATACTCAATATCGGTTTTTCAATCACCAGGTTTCTTGTTGATTCAAACACACAGATCGTCAGCGAATAGCGTTGCTTTTGCCTTATAAGGAGGTTGGACGCACCAGTATACTTCAGTCGCAGTTCATTTACATTTAAGTGGGCCAGAACGTCATGGTAGCCCACATATAGGGCAAGAACGTCATGCTAGCCCACATATAAGCCACTAATGTGAAGGTAAGTGAGTACAAGTGAAGGGAAGTGAGTAGAAATGAAGGAAAGTGAGTACAAATGAAGGAAAGTGAGTACAAGTGAAGGAAAGTGTGTGTTAGTGGAGGTAGGTGCGTTAATGAGTTGGTGTATATATTCATATAGGATTGTAATGTTATTAGTGCCTTATATGTAGGCTAGCATGACGTTCTTTCCTTTAAGTGATGAAAACTTTGGCGGGTAAAATGCAAAGACCATAAAGGAGAAGAGTCCTATGGTTTTCTGGGAAATGGTAGAGTTTCGTTCCATTCGTAGTCCCCGTGCCTATTATAATAACACATGCAGAGTTGTTTTAATTTACTCTTTAAACTCTCTGGAAATGCAATTTCTTCAAAATCCATAAAAAAAATTGAATACCAAGTTTGCCAGTGCCTCCTTCCCAGAATCGCATTGTGTTGCGTTCACATCCGTCGTTTGCAATTTTTACCCGATAACATTTCTTAAAACAGGCGTATATATGATCCCAATTCATTAGTGTACTCAATTAGTAAATAATTAGCTTATTTATTTTTTATGTCTCACTCGCTATCTTCTCTGTAAAGCTCCCTGTTTCATCTAAACAGGTGTCTGCTTTTCCTCCACAAACTCCACAACGATCAATCAGTTTTCTTGAATGAAGAAAATGATCACAACCAACAAGCTGCAAATAACAACGGAAATACAAAAGCATAAAATGACTGGACGAACCATTGTTTGATTGCACATCTGGCAAATCAAAGTCAAAGTCAAATAAACTTAACAAGCCAACTGAAATAAAATAGTTAAACATGGATTTGTCAATACGCTTTTTTACCTCTGGTTTTGCTCGTATGCATACATCGAGTACTTGTTTATTGGCAGATTTTCGTGTTCCGTCCTTTACATTTCCATGCTTTGAAACTGTGTTACCAATCCGGCAGTAGAGGCCACATATGTCTAAAAGTGGTGATGAGAGAGTACGAAACATAAAACTAAAGAGGTGAGCTAAATTTGACTTTGACGAGCTAAAATGTTGTCTTGGAGAAGTCACACAAGTTCGCATTAGAGGACCAATTTTTAATTTTTGATTTTTTCTGTTAAAAGTCCTGTTCTTGCTTTCGAGCTTTTGGCCTTTAGAGCACTGTAAAAAGCAGATTTGACATAGCCGTCTTTCATTATTTGATCCAATACAATTGTTAACAAAATCAAGTATACTAAACTAAGTGCGTAATGGAAGTTATAATAAAATATATTGGTAAACCCATTCAGCCGCGTGCGGATACTGATCGGAGGTAAATGCTCTTGGCTAATCGATTGCTCTTAAATTTCCCAGCTTCACTCCAAGCTTCGCTCCTTTATCAACTTCTCTGTTGTTGCTGTTGTTGTTGTTTCTTTGTTTTTTTTTTGTTTTTTTTTTTGTTGTTTTTCGCAGTAGTAGCCATTGTTCTTTGATCAGGCGCCGAAAGGGGTTTATCTACAGTTCATTGTAATCGGTTAGTTGGTTTAAGCGTATATGATATATATCCAACTACTAAATATCAATTCTCTTATAACATTCTCATGTACGATCGTGTAATTCAGTTGCACGAGTGCAAGATTAGTTTCAATACACCACTTATTGTTATAAGTATGGTCTATATTTAAACAACAGAGTTCCTCTGTCGAAGGCACTATCGTGTGATAAGTTGCCCGAGGAAATTTGATGTCCACAACAAATATTAGCTCGGGAACGTAGTTTGAGGGCTTTAAATATATGATGTATGAACATCAGATTTCCAGGGGAACCTATCACACATAGGGCCTAAGACAGTAGGACTCTATTGTTTTTATTGCACAACGCTACATTTTGAGCGAAAATTGCCAAAAACGGGCACTATGCGCTGATAGTCGCGCGCTGAGGAGAGACCACTATCTCTTCACGTGATCGATTTTGACCAATGAGAGCACGCTAAAATTTAGCGTTGTACTATAATTTTTGATAATATCTTGCCTGAACCGTAGTAATACGGCACAAAGTCTGGATTTATCTGCATGCACTGCTGTTGTCTGTACGAAATAGTCACGTTAGTGCAAGGCTAAAAAAAGAAAAAACATCAATAGTGCGTTCATGACCAATTAAATCTCTATACGTTGTTTTGAACTGATACCAATGTTACGGAACTAAGTTGAAATAATACCAAGAACGGGGGGAGATATTTTCCTAGATAAGCTACCGTAAGAGTGTTCCACTCTAAAGGGTATGGTCGTTGAGCTGTTTTTGGTCTGAAAATAAATGAATCATGAATCGTGCTCTAAAACTGGATAAATATCAAACCATGTTTTTTTTCTCGATTTACAGGTTTTCTCTTTTGAATGTTGGGTAGAGTTGTGTGATCAGAAACCTAACAACATTTTAGAAGAAAGTGTGTTCTTCGTTCGCCCTTAAATCTCAAGCACTCGACGTAGCGCTTACAAAATCATAACTCTGAGGTCACACATACCTGTATAGATTTATAAGGAAACAACTCTTCACCCCCTACCCCCGCTGTTTGCTCAAAGTGAGTTTTCCTACTTGAATGTGGTATCTGAACCTGCAGATGGCGCCCGGCGTCCCCCCCCTCCCTTTACCCCCGGTCCCCGAGTGTAGAATGTTCAAGAGCACAACATGAGGCATTAGCCTGAGGTTTCAAAATCTGACCACCAAACAAGCTTGCAAATGTCTAACTTTTAATTTTGTGTAAATTACTAGATAGCAAGTGTAGGGTAAACTATGGAATATCTTCATATGTTACCATAAAGTTGCAAGTTCGCCACTGAAATTTTGATCCTACACAGTTCTTGCCTCCGTTCTTTGGTCTAACAAATAAAATAAAATCCAATTAAGATACGTCGAAGCAAACCTCTCGATAATCGTAAAAGGAATCCAGAGCAATTCTTTTCCTGAGTACTATAGAATGTATTCTTGTATACCAGACTGGGCCTGAATTCTAACAACCTCACAGAAATAAACTTGACTTCAATTCAGTTCGTATTAATCTTGGCCAATTTTGATCAAAACTATCTCTAATTGTATTTAATTTTTACATTTTACACTCCTCAAAATATTATATCAACTGCATAACTGGATTTGCACTCAGACTCACGGTGGATTGGTGCATGATCTAGTTCTGTACTGTACACCTCCCCCACAGGAGAGAGTACAAGGCGTGTAGTCTTTGGACCATTTGCTCCAGCCTCCATCAGTTGGTGCGCGGCCATTAGGAACACAACTTCCTTTGATACACCACTTCAATAAAGAGAGAGAGGCTTTGATTTGGAATGTTTCTTTTTATGGATATAAATAGTGAGATAAATTTGTTACTGGTTGCAGTCTATTGAGAGACATTAAAGTATCCCATTGTTCAGGCTATAAGGATCGAGTCCGACCATGTATTGGGATTCGCGAAGGCCTCCAAGGTCGATTGGGTGTATAGAGACATGAATAACCGCAGCTGTGTAGAAAAAGTTTTCTAAACCTGAAAGGTATCCCCAAATTAAGACATGTAGTTTTTGTTCCTAATTTTTGTTAATGAAAATAACAGACTTTTACTAATAGTCTTTGGTACACACACGTTAACTGCAATCACATGAATTACTGTAACACATCATGATTATTGTAAATGGTAGATATTGTACCTTCCCTATTCCGCAGTCTGTGCCATCCGCTGCAGGGACGTTATGAGACACACAACCCGAGCCATCTTGAGTACAGTACAACGTAGCGCAGCTCTGGAATAAAAATAATGACAAAATTTATCTTACTCTTAGCTAAAACAGAGTGGGTTGATCATTTGAGAAAGGTCTACTCTAGACCTTGTCCGTCCTCGCAGTCGGACGCGCAGTTCTCAAACTGTTCGGGTCGATTTCGGGCACGATAATTCACCCTGCATCTTGTAAACAAAGAAGTTTCTAAGCGTGAAATTTTGCTATAAGTTAAATATTTCTCATCTAAATTTACAGCTTTGTAGAATGAGTGGTTCATATTTTTACTAAATAAATGGCATTTCGGGGCCGTAAACATTTCGGGGCTTTCGACAAACGCACCCCAGGACACACTACGGGATAGGTCGTAGGAACGTGACGCGGGTACAGGTCGCAGCGACAATCCTTTTGTATGACAAAAGCCAATTTCTCAAAGAAAGAAAAGCCTCATTATTATAACGGTATCGTTTTACTGCTACTAACGTAGGTTGCAGAAGTGTCCAGTTTGATCGTTTGGAACTTTGGCGCCCTTCGAATGTTTTGCGTTAATATTTATTAAGTTCCTTTCCATACACCTTATTCCAAAATGGCGGAAAATACATTATTCTTTTTGTGAGGGATAAACGACAACTTGGAAATTACTTTAACTGATTTCCTCCCTTTAATTCCGAACTCTTTCAATAGACTAAATGACACAATGAAAGGTTTGCTAGAGCACACAAAGAAAAGAACAAAACAACGAAATGAGAACTGAGAATAACTACAGATGTAACTACAAAATAAACTTTGATAAATTGTACAAAGTTATTGTACCTTACCGATGGTTTTTAACCGCGGAATAAGACTTTAACGGTAAGTAGATTTCACAAAGACTATTCAAAGTCCATTTGAATTGGTAATATGGTTCCTCACATGCCCCACCCATCTACTTCACTCGAGTCCGCGACAAGGTCGATCACCCTCCAGCCCACCCTCGAGTGAGTCGGGTTTGAAGCTAGTCTCCAACCAATTTCGCCTGGCCTAGGCGTGTTCCCGGGTCAGAGCGACTCTCCATCCCTTATTATCATATCATTAATAACAATACCCAGGAAGAAATATTACACTATAACTACAAGACTCAATAAAACTGACTAAGAATTTTGAATTGCGCATATTTAAGCAAGCTTATACTTGTCCCTACGAGATTACGAAATACAGTATTTTGAAGAACTAGTCCCAACGGGGGTTCTGGAAAACAATTAATAATAAATATTTTCACGCTGTCCGCAACACGTTTGTCTCCATGTTAATTGACCCTTGTTGCCTCTTGGTCCTTGTAGCCAAATATTCCTTTGAATTCTGCAGATGGGATCGAGGCAGCGAGGGCCAATTATATTAACAATGACACAAAAGAGTAATGTATTTTCAGCCATTTGGAATAAGGTGTATTGCCATTTATATTTGGCAATTTAATTTAGAGTGCTTCTTGTTCTTGTTCTACCTATACCACGTGAAAAAAGTTTCCTACAGGTTTCTAGATTTCTTTTTTCATGGTTTTCGGAGATTTCCGTGTCATCTAACTAAAATCAAAGAACTGTGAGAGACGTAATTGTCATTCTAGGTCTTAACAAAAGACATCAAAAAGTTCCCAAAATTTAATATGTCAAAAAGTGTTTAAAAGCTAAAACGGTGGGTACGGTGCCTTGTACTGTCATACAAATCATTACTTTTTCAATCGCTTTAGTTAATCGATCTTGGAAATGAAACACAGTCAAGGTTACCTTACCTTGCCACACTGCCAGTAGTTTTTCCCAAAGTGCGTTTGACATTGTTTGTTCCTGTCCCAGAGCTCGCCAGGGAGACGCGATAAATCCAAGTCGAGAGGAGGAATGGGAAGAGCTCCCGACTGCTCGTCATCCAAACACTGTGAGCTGCTGCTTCTATGTAATTGGAGAGAGATTAGAAAAGTTTTGTCGAACCTTTTTTTCTATATTGTGGCATATTCGAAACTTCTAAGGGGAACTACGGTCAACTATCGCCTTACAAATACTTCGGCCAACGCACCCTACCCCCTCCTCTCAGAGGGAGGAGGGCGGATGATTGCAACCAATAGCTACCCAAACAAATGTAAGTCGGGCTTCTAATATCGACATCAAAGGAACACAGCTTAGTTTCTGCTCAATATAGAAGTGTCCAAACTATAGACTTAGGTAATGTTTGTCTGTCTGTAACCAAGCGAACTGTCCAAAGTGTAAAGTTGTCCGTATCCGGACTAAACCTAGGGCAAAAACTGAATAGAATAGACCTAATTATTCCACTCAATTTGGTTAAATTTTGACGGTGAGAATTATTAAAAGAAAACAAGTGCAAGTGCGCGTTATAATGGCTGTAAACAAAATTTAAAAACTTAATGAATGCCCTTCTGATTGAAATATGAAAATTACCTCGAAATTAAAATGATTTGAAGAAAAAAGTATTACCGCGTTTTCTAAAGTCATTATGATATAAAATGACTACATTTCAATGATCTAACTAACTGCTATAAAAGAGGAGCTTATAAAATGAGTACCTGAGGAATGCTTGAAGTTTTTCCTGACTGCAAGTTGTCCATCTCATAGCATTTACTCCACTGGGTAAGACATCAGCCATGACATGTCCCCCAGGACATGGGTTGCTTCCTTCGTGATCATGGTCAAGGCCAAAGCTATAAGAACATAAACAAACTTGAAATAAAATAATTAGGGAATTGGGGAGCAGGGATGGTGCAGTGGTGACAACACTCGCCTCCCACCAATGTGGCCTGGGTTCGACTCCCGGTATGTGGGCTGAGTTTATTGTTGATCTCGTCCTTGCTCCGAGGGTTTTTCTCCCGTTTCTCCGGTTTTCCTTCCTTCACAAAAACCAACATTTCCACATTCGATCTGGAATCAGTGAACGAAAGGCCACTCTGTGGAAATGCCACTTCAAAATTCTAAGTTTATTTATTTATTTATTTATTTATTTATTTATTTATTATTTTTTTTAATTAGCCCATTCAGACGGTTTTCTTTTGGAATGGGAAGGGGGGGCCGGACTTTACAGACTAGAGAGGATGCCCTCCCCTTCATAACATCAAGAGAATTAAAGCTATGGCAAAGAAACGTGGTGTGTGAAGAGTACGTCCAAAAGCATTTCAAATGAGGTTGAAAAAAATGAGAAGATGAAATCTCGTGACGGGGAAATTTCGTCATGATTCCGATAGTCGCCATCTTGGATCCGTCGTCTTGGACTTGTTGACTTCTTCGTCAACTCATGTAAGATAAAATTGCTCGGAACAATTTTTTCATTACCTGAAAAACCTTTGGATGATGAGAAGGGTTATCTGTTGGGATAGCAGATACTATCCCGACTTTGAGTGGATAATCAGAGCACGCAAACAGCACTATCCACTGGTTTCGTATATACTAATAAACAATAGAGGTCTTCTGTCGAAGTCACTATCGTGTGAAAGATTGCCCGAGGAAATTTGATGTTCACAACAAATATTATATATATTATACGAAGTTTGAACATCAAATTTCCGAGGGAACCTATCACACATTGTGATAGGGGCACTATGCACTGATAGGCACCCACGGAGGAGAGACACTTTCGCGTCACGTGATTGATTTTGACCAATAAGAGCACGAGTTGTACTATAATAATCAATATAATAACGCTCATTGAACATATTAATTATATTTAATGCGCATATTATTATACGAAAAGCGGGAAACCTACTTGTGGCCAGTTTCGTGAGCAATTATGCCAGCGGACTGAAGTCCCAGTTCGTTATTAACGTTAAATGCTCCCTTGGAATTTCGACACATTACATCATACTCTGCCAGCCCTGTTTGGATTTTTAAAAACACAGGTCTGAATAATCAAGCGAATTACTCCTGAAAATCGAAACGTACGGTGGAACCAGCCAAGGTTCTGACTTCTCCACCCCTCCCTCACCATACACAAAAATACACGCCTAGTATAGTAAACGATTCCGCATCATAATAGAACAAAATCCATTCCTTGCAATAATTCGCCTCGTTCATGCACTCAGTTAGTTCAGAATTGAGAACCTATAGTAACAATAAATTAATTAATTATTTACAGTTATAAAGAGAGATTAACATAAAGATTTTCAAATGTCTTGTTCAGAACAATCCTACAAGATTTACGAAGGAAAATAGTTTTTAGTTTTTTCTTATGAAAACTACATGTAATGTTCCTTACCCCATTCAGAACGGCAGGGGCGGTGGGAGGAGGTTGGGGGATCTGCCAGCGTGGACAATCTAAGACTAAGTGGCTTTTTTTGAGAGTGTCTCTGGACGATTTCACCTACATTACCATGGCAAAGATATTTTGACAGGAATTTCCTCTTTTAAATGAAAGATAATAACTCCGTTAAGATAATCTTTACATTTTAAGAACAATTTAGTGTTCTTTTATTGAGTTTGATTACCTTTTGGTCAATTTTGGTCTTTCTCGGAGCACTTGTAAAAATCAAGAAATCCAAAATGGCGGATCCAAGCTAAGATGGCCGCCGTTTGAGAACAGGAAGTATATGCCCTCTAAGTTTCTTTATCATAATTTTTAAAATATTCTCGGAGATACGGAGATTCCCCTCTACCTGCCACCCCCACCCCCCCCCCCCCCGTCCCCTCACCACCAGCAGGACCAGAACACCAGGACCAGAACACAAAAAAATGTGGTCTGGATAGGGCTTAAGGTAGCTGGTGAAGAATTCCACAAGTGGGAAGCCGCATAAGTAAAAGACTTTACACCAAGAAAGGGGATAATTTTGAGTTGGGAAGCCAAGAAAAGCTCGTTACCAGAATGGAAATTGTTATATGACATGATCCTTACCACCAGATCCAATGAGCCTGTAATGAGAAAGTATAAAATAACAAATAAATAAAATAAAGTATAAAATAACAAATGAATGAATGAATGTATGAATGAATGAAGGACTGACTGACTGACTGACTGACTGACTGACTGACTGACTGACTGACTGAATGAATGAATGAATGAATGAATGAATGAATGAATGAATGAATGAATGAATGAATGAATGAATGAATGAATGAATGAATGAATGAATGCATGAATGAATGCATGTTGCAGAAGTTTTCCTCAGACTTACGATCGCTTGAGACAAACTTCATATCGAGTATCAGAATCTTTTGGTCGGTATATGAATACTAACCTTGAAACATAGGAAGTGACATCGACATTGCCTGAATAAGCGGTGTTGATTACCCACTGTCTTATTTTGATCAAGACATCTCGATGACTTAGAGAAGTCAGACCAACCTTAAATAAAAAGCCAGAAAAAGTAATTTGAAATTAATTAACTCAGAAATTGCATTTACCTGTTCAATCTTTAAATATTTTGTTACGATTTATTTTAAGTTAAGGACTCACTCACTATTCACCGTAATAACATTCCTCTTAGGCCCAACTGTAAAACAAGTCTATTACTTATACATGTATTTTTTTGCCTTTGATGTTTAAGGCTCAATATTTCAAATCTTTTAAAATATTCGATCTAATGATGGTTTTATTCTACGCTGTTCTTTGATCAGTTTGATAGCTTGGAGTCCCCTCTATGTTTTCTTAGTTTATCTAAATAGTTTTTCATTAGCACAGCCACACCAACTTCTGCAAGCTGCTTATTTCTATACTGTCTCTAAACAAATGCTGTTGTTAAAGTTGTTTATTTGTTATGTATGTTGTTGTCGCAATCTTTCATTTTACCTTAGGAAGTGCTAAGTTAAAAGACAAAACTAAAAAAGGTAGAAAACGTTGCTTCTTTTATCATCTTCCTGATCCAAATATGTACATATGTTATTCTAGAACTCTTATGAATGGAGGGGGACGGGGTGGTCGGGAACCCGATAGAAAAGGGGTCAGAGGTATATGGCAGGCAGGAGTAGAGGGGGCGGGAAGCGGGATTCCCAGTGTCACCGGATGCGGGAGAAATAGGGGGAAATAACGCAACATTGCGCAATATTTCGCAACCGAAAAACCACAAAGAGGCGGGAGTCGACAAAAATAGGGGGTAAGGAATTCGTAAAAAGAATAAAACCCAATCCTTAAGGCAGTTTTCAAATACGAAAAAACAATATGATAGTTTAAGGAGGTAGCTGCTGTAATTTGTCCACTCAGAAATGAAGAAAGATTTCAGATGTTCAAAGACTTGCGTTGGTGGTGGTGTGGTGATCCACGTACTTTTCCCATTTTTGTTCGGTCATTGGCAGTGTGTTCATACTAAGGAGGATTCACGTGACACCTAAAAAAGTATGACGACGTTACTTACTTCTTTGGAATTCAAAACAATAATACGCTTGACGATATATGTGATTTTGATGTCTCCTATACTGGGATCTTGAAAAACACCGGCGACCTGAAGGCATAAGAGGGCAGAAGAAATCCAGTTAAAATATGTTTATTATTTCTTTTAATCGTACATTCATTTTACAATAGTATTGAGCATGAGATTATTGTGCTGAAAAAAAAAACATATATGGTTTTTAGTTATTTCTTTTTAAGTTATAAACATATCGCCATGATAAATTAGTTATTTTTAATGCAAGATTGTAATGCGCATATGATTATATTCGTAGAATATGCTCACTATAAGTGATAAATATTATTATTGTTAAGGCACTTGTTCTTAAAGTACCCTTATGTCGTTTGAGAATAAGCAAGTTACACTAAATATACCGTTAAGAGCGTAATTTCATTATGACAAGGTTCACGCTCAATGCTTCACGTGCCATGATCCAGTGCATAATGGAACGGTCAATCCAGATAAGAAAAAGCTGGAGCACTCGAGCGTGTGAAATAAGCCAATCAAATTCAACGATTTGCGATTCCGGACCACCATAAACGTTCCTTAATTTGACAAAGTTAAGTTTTCAAAGTGGTGTTGCCTAAACTCATATTGGCGTGTGTGAAACTTCAGCAAAGTTAGACATGTTACTAAACTGTGTGCGACAAACAAAACTATTCTCTAGAATTTTTCACCAACTGTTGGTATTTGTAAACACGCTTTTGATTTGTGAACATTTGTCAAACAGGCGTTTTCCTCTGCAACCAATCAAATAATTTGCACGTGATTTTTAGTCAATTACCAAACATAGCGTCCAGTGAAGGAATGCGCTGAGCGTAGTGGGGATTTAAACAAAACTCAGTTTATATTTGTGGAAGTTTGTTTTGTAAAAATAAGCCTTTGCCAACACGAGTAAGATTTCTCAGAAGAAATAACATGTGAATATGGTGTTTTCTTACAATATTTCCAATGATCAGCATAACTGTTGAGATGTTGGTGTACTCGGGATACCTCATGGCTGTAATTTCATCCGTCACCAAGGCAACCTCCAGAATTTTGTTTGGAGATCCTGCAGAGCGAGTGTGCCTTTTTGGAGAGCTTCTTTTAGCTATGGAAAGACAACATAAACTCAAATTTTAGTCATAGGCATCTGGTGTCATTGGATGAAACTATGTTTGAGATGCAAATGCCAATCAGAAAAAAAAGCGGTGCTCACCTCGCGAATTGAAAAAGCTCCTGTGTTTGATCTTCTCAGTAGATCTTTTAAGGGCTCTTTTGACAACAATATGTGGTCGGTCCATTCCCTTGCTTTTGACGTGTTCTGCGAGGTGAGTGGGCAGCGGCTCAACGTAGATCGCCTCATTCGATCGCTGTATCATCCCATGCTAGGTAATTAATAAATAATAAAGTGAAGGATGGTAATTTTTAAGGTCAATCGTCTACTAAGTAGGTTGTATTAATTTAACTGCGAGCATTGGTACAACGAATATAATCTGAGTCCTCAGTGTTGTCGAACCTCCTAACACGGTCCGATGCCCTAATTACTGAGCAACAGGGGAGACTCAAAGCGAGTCAGTTCATTTACTGGGCCATGGGCACGCGATCGACTTTTGTCGGGGAAATCGACTGTCTTTTTCTCATAAAACCTTTATTACGATTATTAACAACAATTATTAAACAGATGACTGAAATACAAAAACAGACAACATGGATCCACCAATTATGCTCTTTTGGAACAACTGAAACCGTTCCATTTTTTTGTTTCCGAGACGTCCGCTATGATAATTTACCCTATTCATCCCGGAGGGGTGAGGCAAAAAGCCGCCAAACCTTAATCACTTTTGCCTAAAATTTAATTTGGCATGATATGACATTGCTCATGTAATGATTCGAATTCTTTTTTTGTGGCTTTTTACATAGATTTTTTTCTTCAAGTCTTCCGTGGTAAATGCTACAATTTTATTATTTTTTATGGTTTCGATTGCTATTGACAAACAGTTTTGACGGTTTTATGTCGTTTTAGATAAGTCAAGAAATCTAAGGTGATGGATACAAGATGTCGACTGTTTCGAAGTCATGACGTTATTCCCATGTCATGTGTCTTCATCTCCTCATTTGCAAACACCAGGTGCAGTACGGTCTTACCAATCCTTCAGCGTCGCTGACAGCCACCATAGATTCCGGTTCTGTGGACACCTTCCCAAGGTAGAAAGTATTTCTTGGAGCTCGATGATATTCAATTCTCCCACCTCTCTGCATTACTTCCACCCTCAGATCGCGTGACATGAGATTTTTGTTCAGCGAGAGTTTTAGCGGTAGTTCTTTGCCAAACGCTTTCAGCTTATAGGACTTAGTTTCAGCTAGTTCGACATGTGAGACGCTTCTCTTTTGACGGTGGCTTTCGTCTTGTGATGGATAGGGTACAGTAAGGTCGTATTCAGGGACTAAAGAAAAGCGAAAGAGGAAAAATTGTGCTTTGGTTACGTACAATTTAATAAACTACTGACAAGTATATCGTCACAGTGTTTCAGTTTCTACCTCCCGAAGAAGGCCTGTTGAAAGGACAAAAGGTGTATTTTTATATGGTTAGTCTCAACCTGAGTAAAATATTCGTAAATACCATTAAAAGATGCATTTGCAACCATGTGTACGTGCTGTTTTATTTTAGAGATCAATACTTTCCTCTGGGTGTTTGGACTAATCCTGGCTAATCCAGTACAATTCAAATGCAATTTTAGTCATTTTTAATTCCTGAGCTCAAAAATTGAAGACAAATGGATGATGAAGAGCTTTCATTTGCATGGTCACACATAAGGATTTCAAACCTAGATGCAAAAGTAAGAACACATTAGATAAAAGACGGTAAATGTTAAGCTCCCTACGGGAGTGATTAGGTGAAGTGCAGTACACCTTCGGGAATTCGAATTCCACGAGGTCGAAAAAATGTTTCGTTGCTACTTGTGATCCACATTTCTTCACAAGGGTATGCTCAGAAGAAAATTAAGGTTTACTTACTCCGGACCTTCGCGAGTGTCCTCCGGGCAAAAATTCGTACGTGCGCCATTTTAAAGGAAAACAGGGCAAACTATATATCGTTGGAAAGCTTAATAAATGTAGATTTCGGAAAAAAAATATAAATTGCCGGTTTCTTTAATTCAGCAAAAGAAAATCGCAAACAACTGCGAAAATGACCATGTGTCATTCAATTGAATTAATAGGGTATCAAATCCAAGCACATTGGCAAAATAACTACACAGTGTTGATTACAAAGGATCAAAACTGTGTCAGCATTTTCGATATTCTGACTGGTTATTTTTTAATTAATCTGTCAAGTTCAAGCAGCAAAGAATACGCGATGGGCATTGCTTTGAAGATCGCCACGGATGAAATATTATAAATTATAAAAATCCCCGACAAATTTTTGTTTCACAACATCTAAGGAAGGTTCAGGTCAAATTTCACAGAAATCTGCCGAATTTTGGTACCCTATTAATTCATTTGTCTGATTTAACGACGCATGGTAATTTTCGCGGTCATTTTTGCAATTTTCTTTTGCGGAATTTAAAAAACTGGCAATTCCCATTTTGTTCCGAAATCTACATTTATTAAGCTTTCCAACGATATATAGTTTGCTGTGTTTTCCTTTAAAATGACGCGCATACGACCTTTTTCCCGCAGGACACGGAAGGACACCCCCGAAAGGTCCGGAGTAACCTTAAGTTTCGCTTCAGAGTTAATTCTTCCATGTTTCAGTTATACTTGATAACTCGATTGTTACCTTGTGTTGGGTCATCTGTTCCAAAGAAATGCTCCAACTCTCTCTTGGTCATCTTGTGGTGTAGCTCATGATTTTTCTGTAATGTTAACGCATTAAGTTTGTTGTAGATTCGTGACAATTAAAGGATGCAAACTTGTTCAAAATTGATCATTTATTAGCTAACCTTCTGAGAGAGTGTCCCTGCGGTAGCTGTTTGAAGAGGGCATGTGTAGTGAGAAAAGAAAACAAATATGTTACATCGTCTTAAGGCCGCTTGGGTTAGTAAAAGCATAGGCATTTCTTGACCACTTACTAAATAGAAAAGGAACGTCTAAACAACAACACGGCAAATTCCAATTTGTTGACGTAACGCCATTTACACCTGAATAACTTTGAAATAAGGGAAGGACCATTAGAAAAGTCATGGGGGGAGGGGCAAAGTATAAAAAACAATCATGCAAGGTAAAATTGAAGGGAAAAAAATTCATGCACAGCGAATAGGCCAGTAAAATGTTCTTGCACACTGAAAAAAATATATTCCTGCAAGGAAAATGTTAACGAAAAAAATTCGTGCAGCTCGAAAATTCCCCACCCCTTCCCCCATAACTTTTCTAATGGTCCGTTCTTAAGCTACCTTTCACTATCAAAACAGCACCAAACACAGAGGACTTAAAACAGCATTTAGAAAATACTCAACTGAAATTCAGTGTTACTAAAATCGTGTACGTGACTAATGCATACACTGCATTTAGCCTCTGTTGCTGTAAATAATTATGAAATTTTATTTTGTATTGTTACATGGCTAAATTCGATAAAATACAAATACAAATAAGTGATTCGTATTACCTATCATGCGATATATTAAGTAATTAATAATGGATCATCGAACTCAGATAGAACTAACAAGTGCTACAATTAGGTCGTCACAATGAAAAAATGAAATACCTTTTTGAAAGAAGCAAATGAATAAAAATAGTTTCCATGCATATGCTGTTGCCATCCTGTAAAGGAAAACGAATTAAGAATTTAAATTTTGCCACTAAGCAAGAATTATTACCAGGTAATACACCTTATGCTGGCTTACATTTTTGTAAAATTGGGCGATTCACAGATCGGGGAGATTGAGCCTGCGCGGATTTTAGCAATGCTAAAACGTTGTGACTTTTCCTGAATTTTATCTGGCAAAAATTTGGTATGACATATCATTGGATTTTTTTTGGAAATTGGTATTTCCATGGAAACCACACTTAAGGCAAGTTATTTAAGAAATCAACACTGAAATCCAAATGATAGCTGCACGGATATGATGACGTAATTCCCAAGTCCCTTGACATCAACATTATGATCATCTAAAAATTTGACTTTTTTTCTTTTTCTCTTTTTTCGTAACTTTACATTTTTATATCATTTAAACGGATATCTTGAGTTTGGGAGAAATCGAGAGTCCAAAAGGATGATGGATCCAAGATGAGAGCTCTTCGGAAATCATGAAATAATTTCCACGTCACGTGACATCCTCACATGAAAACACTTTTGATGTTACTATACATCCACCAACTTTCATTCTTAATGTTGTTGAGGGGGGCCCGAATCAGCCTTCCCTCCCCTACGTCTGTGAAGACCAAAGCAATCCGGCCTGAATAGGATTAAAATACGGGTGGCTTGCAATCATATTGTCCTTGTCATTGAAGGCTAAATTTGAAATTTGAAATTCAAGCGGACGTTCAAATTTCAAACAAACTAAACAAATAAATCATCCGTACATTAAAATGTCCATAGATTTCATTTGCATTAAGATTTATCAAACACGGAGTATCACATCAATTATGAAATTGAAAGTAAGCTGATAACCAGGCTTCATCACACTCTGTTTCACTGAGACTGGAACCTTTCCCGCTCAATAGCTAAATTATTATTCCTTCAAGTCTTTTTTTTTTTTACATATGAGTGATCTTGTAGAGCAATTAGTTTGATTGCTAGAAATAGTGGCAATCAATAAGTCGCTCATTTTCTAGTCTCAAAAAGTAGTTTTACTAATGAAGAAAATCGTCGCAAACGTGACAAAATAATGCCCCAATGTTTTTGGTCCGGAATTTTTTTTCTGTCAGAACAAAAGAAAAACTGCGGAATTTTGAGTTTATAAATTATTGCACTTGAACTTGGCATTTGCTATCCATCCAAACGGATATTGTAGTTTTTGTATTTTATCCCCAAAATTACGAAGAAAAAAAAAGCGATTTGAGCCGGAATTTGTCATTCAAAAACACAGTTACGTATCATTGTTGTTTAACGTTTTATTTTCAATATTTGAACAAAGTTTAGATTACGTCTCGCAATGTAAGCAAATTGTCTAGTAGACAGGCAAGAATAAAGAAAATCGATTCAACAAAAAGGGAACAAACTCGATTTATTGGATATGTAAGCAATATTGGACATTAAGAGTGGACATTTGTTTTTTAAGGTGACTTGTTTATCCAAGCGTTTCCGAATTTCACTTAGAAAAATACTTGAAAAGAAACAACACAGGAAACAGGTATATAGAGCTCAAAATTTCATCCATGCAATCATAACTTAGAGCCACATTGTACCGCTTGACGCACCGAAAAGCGCTTGCCTATCAAAATATTTCATTCGGGATTTATTCACCGACTCACATCGTATAACATAATAAACACTACAGCATTAAAGTACCACTTTATTACAATCTGATCACACTAAAGAATTTCATTTACAGATCTAACAGTCATGGCTCATGTAAAAAAATAGGAATTTCGAAGTGAATGGGTTGAGATGATTTGTAACATGAAAATTGACGCTTCTAAGCAAATGTTTGAATTTGTGTCTAAACTAAAGAGGATCGCGAATCTGAAAAATTGGCTGAAATTACAATAATCTTTAAAGGGTTTTTGTCTGTTTAAGGACATGAATTCAGGGCAATATCTAATGATGTTGAAAAACTGTTTCTGATCCCTAAGTTGAAATTTCTAACAATAGAATAACACTTTGTACTAGCTCATGTAATATTTAAGGTTCACGGTTAAGAAAAAGTAAAGGAGATTGGAAGAACTTGGCTTTATAGACCTGCGCTCAATCGGCTGTGTAGGATCAATTGAGCGAATGAGAAAAATTGGAAAGGTTTATGTTAAAACTTGCATGAGAGATTGACTCAAAAAGCAACATACCTTACAAAGATGAATTATATCAGCTTAAAATAGCGCATTCTAGCTCTGAGCAAAGTTCTTGCAACATGGTTTTTCCAAGTGAGTATTGCGGGTTATATTATGCCCCTTATCATTTATTATCTTGATTAGAATTTTTCAAGCAGGTGCCAAGATTTGTAAAAGTTCTCATAATAACTTGAATAAAAGATTGAAATGTCACTTTTGTTTTGCTTGTAAAACAAACTTTGTAACAAAAGATTTGATGAAGACGCCTCAAAAACACACAAAAAAGCTTAGTTCTAAAAAGGGCTTTGTTTTCAAATTTAGCGTTGATCGTAATTATTTTTAAATTTGAACTCAAGTTGCAATTCTAAAAACATTCAAGTATATTTAAGTTTGCAGGTTTTATTGGAAGTGTATAATTATGTTTTTCATTTTAAAATCAAGTTATAGTACTGACGGAGTTATTTAACAAGGAAAAAACGAGCGAAGTATTTAAGTGGAATTAGTCATCAACTAAAACCTTCCGGTAAATACTCTCACCTTTGGTAAACAAGTCTTGATATCTCTCTTAATTTCAAAAAGTGAGTACTTAACTACACCTTGATATAGCAGATTTCTATCTTATGAAAGGAAAGAAAATTTCTAATTATTAACTCCCTTTAATAATAAAGATGAAAGTAGCGATGAAACTTTCCAGACAAGTTACGTTCCAAACTAAATAGAACTTGAACCATTTGTTATGAGTATTGATAAAAATGATTAGAAGCCCATTTAGTGGAAGCTACACAATATAGTTGTTTAACTAAGTAACACTACCTGAATAACACTGACCTTCCTTTTCGACGACGGTTAGCCGATACTCATGATTGGGAAGAGAAACAATATGATCTACCTTCAAGGTTTCTTAATTTTGACCTAGGCTTGAAATAATATGCATCGATACTTCTCGAAAGGTCTGAGTTTGTCTTGTCGGTATTGAAAAAATTTGATTTGATATAAGAAAGCCGAACTCTAAGCAAACCAACGAATGAAGATGAGACAGTTAATGAATATCCTGTCATATTTGGCCATAGCATAGATCAAAGGGTCTTCTCGTTATCTAGCCTAAACATTCAAAACGAGCTCAGGTTGCAAGTAGGCCACATGTGAGTCTTCTTGACTTGAACCTTCTAAGCCGTGAAATTATATGTATTTCGAAAAAAAGGGTTGAATAATTTTTCTTTTTTGAAAAAAAAAATAAAAATTCTCCTTTCCTTTGCTTAATTCATCTTCAGTATACATTAATATAACTGTATACCTCTTTTCAGAAAATTTTCACCCAATTTCCTTCTTTCGATTTTCTTTGATGCTGCAATAAGTGACATGCTAAATATATCCATTTTGCGGCAAGTAGTAAACTTTTGGTAACGGGAGCCTGAAACTAAAAAACGAATAAATGCATTTTTTTAAATATTATCTTTTAATTTGAACTTAAACATGTTTAACACCGTTTCCATTTCCAGCACAAAATAATATGAGAATATAGCGAAATTTACACACTTATCCACTAAGGCATTGTCGTATTTATTTTTCACATCTGATATCTTCAAATTTGCATGCCAGTGCTAAATAAAAAAAAGCTCTTTCAGGACATTTTTGTTTTAATATAATGCCTAAATATTTTATAAAACGTAATTTTGTAGTAACAGCGCTGTTTAAAAAAGATGTTTTCCAGAAGTTCTAACGGTCTTGTCTTCCTTTGCTCAGATATTCCATTTCGGTTTCAATGTTCAAGCAAGGGCTAGTTTCGTAAGATATAAGAAGCACTACCGGCAGCGTGACAACAGCCATTGTACTATAAATGCAAGATTATAAGATACCTTCCGCTAAGGGCTAGTAAATATGTTCAATATCACGGGCAGAAGAGATATACGAAACAAATCAACCGTCTACAATTAAAAGGGACTAATGCTGGATAGCTGTGAAAATTATCTGTATTTTCCCGCTTTTTTTCTATCCCTTAAACTTGAAATTTACGCAGACGGTGTGGCTAACATTGCACTTCAGGTTAAAAGGCTAGTTTGGAAATAACAAACAAAGACGTTGTTACTTTCATTTTTTAAACTGTTAGAACTTCGAAGAAAATCGAATGAAGAAAATAAAGGAAAGCTCTCTTGCATATTATCCCAGCTTAAAATAACACGAAATATGAACACGTCGCTTTAATCCGCAAGGAAAGCACTGGTCTTAAGGAATCTTCAATGTGTTTGAGGAAAATATTCAACCTGAATGTTGACATTCACAGAATGTCTATAAATTTTCCAGTCGGGAAGGCCTACATGTGGCCTAACAGCGACATAAGTCTGGTTCTAAATGTTGAAAAAATTGGAGATATTGTTATGGTAACACTGACGTCGGTTTCTTGGCAAGTTTGTGCAATGTGCAGTAAATGGGCGAGCCACCTTAAATTGAGATACCTTTAAAAACAGGTTTGAATCTATTACCTCCTTCAAATGAAATGTACGTCTTCAATTGATAGAAACAATAATAATAATAATAATAATAATAATAGTAATAATAATAATAATAATAACAATAACAACAATAATAATAATAACAATAATAATAATAATAATAATAATAATAATAATGAAATGAAGATTTCAAAAACTGTAGGATGTAAAAGACCAGTGATGCCGTAAAAGGGTAATTTTTCGATGAATTGGCCACTTTAGAAACGAGTAAGGGACTGGGCATAAGTTTTTTAAAATTAATCGACGGATTAAAATGAAGTTCGTTACCCGATAAAGCACCTCAAAAAATGGTGGTAGTTTGAAACTAATCGGTTGCTAAGAAACAGAATAAATGGCTTTCAAAAATCGGACAATTTACAGAGTTTGTAGAGTTTAGTGGGGCAAACTTTTCAAAACAAAAATGTTTGTATGGAATTTCTTCGCTATATTTGAAACTTGTAGTTTAGTGATTTTTCATCGAAACCTATTCAAACTTGGCAAGGCTGTTATTAATTTCTGACATGCTCTTTCACATGATTGACATATAATTGATTTCCGCTATATTTTGTGTGTGGTCCCCGGCCCCTACTCGTTTCTAAAGTGTCGAATAATAATTAGACTTCATCTTAGCTTATTTGTAACCTTTTCCCTGCTAAAAGCGCCCGAGGTCAAAAAAGGAATCAATCTAAATTTCATATCATAAAACACTAAAAACCGATAATACCATTTGACAGTACTGCTCATTAGCTGCGAGTTGAAAGGTCACACTTTAGGATTCCATCCAAAGATGACCCGGAACCGGCTTGTATAGGATAATAAACAGAACGTAGCAAAGTGCTGCTCATCGGCTTTCATTTAAGTGGTCACACTCTAAGATTTTGTTCACTTAACACGGCACTACACTACACAGCACCATAGCTATCACCAGAGAAAATAATTAACTGCTCAATTATGGCTTTGATCTGAGTCGTCGCAAACACTAGCAATATGTAACAAATTGTATCTTTACTTTAAGTTCGCGACTGAATAAAGCAGGAAGGTTTAAAACCTCGCTGAAAATCGTTATCTACACTACCATGCTACTCTACGGATTTTACTTTTAAATTAATTATTTTAGATGAAAATCTCACCGTATTATTTGAATTTCCTTCTGTAAATATTTACTTTCCTTTTCCGGATTGTTGCTTGTGTGGTGAATGGTCTTGACTTAATTCGTTATATTAAGTATTCAAGTGGATGCTGTAATGTTTGTATTAAGTAATCTTTAGTTTTATAGTGTAGATTACACTTTACTATGCAAATGTTACTAATAACAATGCAATGTTTCTTGTTTTAAAAATTGATATCACCATCAACATAATCATCATTGCATGGTTTATTTTCTTGGACCAAATACTGCTCAGCAAAAGTTAAAGCTAAAAGACATAAATATATATAAATATATGATAGCTTATAATTTGATGTCATTTTAATTTTTAATGAAGACAACCAAAACTCTGAAAATGATGCCACCAAAGAATACGCTGATAGTAATCTCAAAGATCTGCGATGGAAAACTGCTGGAGAAATTTTTACCACTGAGCACGAAAAATAATTACGGTTTAACTCTTGGTCGCTAAAGGCGGTTTTTATGCGATTTTAGCTACTTTTTCAGCTACGATTTCATTAAAATCTCTGGTGTTAACTACCACAGCTATTTGTTACAATTTCACGGTGAATCCATGACGATGCGATAAGGATTTTGTAATTTCGCGCAGGCAACCGTGGGTAATAGCAGAACGCATGCAATGTGCGGGGCCAGGCTCCGCTCCAAATTTCAAACTTATAGCCTTTGATATGCTAATCTTTATCTTTCATATAGCTAGGACAAAAATTGCACCTCTTTCACGCCTCAAAAACGATCCCAAAACAATAATAGATCTCGGTGGGATTTCAGTCGCTCGAGACCTCTAAGCTTTCGTATATTTAGGGTTATATGTAGGGTTTACGGTTATTTCTGCTACACTTAGAAAATAGTAAAACAACAAATTTCCCTACCCTTTCGTGTACTGCGAGCGCAAATTGGGGCGGGGCCCCTCTCAGTATAGCCTAAAGTAGGGAGTACTCCTCAGGGGTTCCTAAAAACAGCTACCGTACCTTAAGGGACATCGTGTGCGCTCTACTAGCGGGGATGCACAACATTTCGATATAGAAATCTTGTCGCCCTAACAATGCAACGAAACTGACCGGTTGTTTACGCTGGTGTTTTAAAATTATACTAAAATCACCACTAATACATCTCGATATATCATAGAAACACAAATGGCCCTTTTTACGAAGAAGATACTAAAACATGGAACAAAAACGTTTTGGCACTCTTGTGACGCGGTGTTTGTCGTTTGTTCAGGCGGTGCACCGCTAAAGATTACAGCAACCTTTTAAAAGTGAAAACCAGGTGTTTTATTTGAAATTCATACATTGCATGCAGTTGGTTCACACCCAGATCTGCACCTGCCGGACATTGTTTTCAATACGAATGTTCTTTTTTTTCCCATTATTATTTTGTTGAGATCTAAGGGTTTTCTTTACGATATTGAATACTTCTAGTTAAAGGTAGCGCAACAAAACCATGCCTTAATTTTCTGAGAAAGAAAACTGTTGTTTTGGAACAAACATGAAGCTAATCATAATAACAACGGCTTACACTTCCTACTCAGACTTTAGAGACCAATAAACTGTATTAGAATACCCAAATGTTCCTTTGTAGGTTCTTCCATTTATATGCGAAAACACAAAAACGATGGTCTTGGTCTTTGGCTTTAATTCTTGTTAGTTTACCATAAATATTCAGTTGAACGATGCCATGGAAACACTTTCGTTCAAATGCTATGGGCCTACCCCTTCATCATTCGTCGTTAAGAGTGGGCACCAGATTGAAAAGAAGAGCATTTAACAAATAAAGAAGGCGAAACGATATAAGACATCATCAAAAAACACGGATAACGTGAAGATGGCACCCAAGTCGGATCTGGGTGCCCGTAGGGAGCAAGGAAATTTTACAAGATTCTTCTTCTTCTTCTTCTTCCTCTTCTTCTTCTTCTTCTTCTTCTTCTTCTTCTTCTTCTTCTTCTTCTTCTTCTTCTTCTTCTTCTTCTCCTTCTTCTTCTCCCTCTTCTTCTTAATCTTTTCGAAGATTGCATCACGTGATGTATAGCGCATTTTCATTCTGATAAAGGGTAATCCTGCTGTTAATTTAAGGTATCAGGGTACCCCAAATGACAACATTGTGTTTTCACCGTTTGAGCGTCAGGCGTTTCACAAGGACCCTAACAAACTATATATTTTCTGAAAGCTTAATAATTGAAGATTACGAAAACGTATTTAGATAAAGAAAAAAGACAACTGTGTCGAAAATAGAGACTACGTTTTTAAAAAGTACATCGTTCACAAAATCGGTTCCGCTCCAGTCGAGAATGATCTGGAGAGAAAGACGAACATCGCGCCGAATTCTTCACACCTTTGTCTCAAAAACTGTGTCTCGGAATTTTTGTATCTGGCCTGGTTTATTTTCTGCACTCAGTTAAACTTTGAAGTTCGAAGAAACACCTCTCCTCTTTCTTTTACGGCTCATAACTTTTGAATGAAAGCAAAACATAAAATTCGGAGACACGGTTTTGGTGTCAAATTATGTGGCAACATTGTCACCAAATTTGAGCTAAAATGGTTGAAATCTCGTTGAACGCGAACTTAAAATGTGCGCCCAATTTCTTGAAAAATTAGTTTCGAGAAAAAAGCCAAAAATGATTTGGAAACTTTTTCCGGTCTGAGGAGACTAAAACACATAGGTGTCAGGATAATTACCTGCGGTTGACAGAGGGGAGGCTCAACTTACCGCCTTACAACAATAGCACAAACATGCCGACAAGAATGGTGTCAGATTCTGCGTGTTTTTGTGTTGGAAAGCGACTATCGTTGAGTACGAGTGCCGTTCAAACGATCTTCAAACGCAATAAACAGAAATTTTAAATTCATAATATCACGTAGGCTGTAAAATGCCAAAGGCATCATCATTTGAGCTGGGTAAGACTACCCAAGCTGCCGGGACTTGAAAGGCGAAAGGAAAGGCGAAAGGAAAGCACATTGAAATCTGCGAAGAAGCCGCCACGTGTTCGGCTCAAGATCTAAGAGAGAACATCCTGTAGAAATGTGAGCAATTGGGAAAAAAATAAACTTTTTTATTACTGGAGACAAATTCCGTACTTTCTTGGACATGCCGTCTTTTGCGCCAAGTTGATTCTTTGATACATCTGGCTTTGTAGAAATGTTATGGAATTTGAATGGATGGATTGTTTTTCGCCGTTCGCATTACGAAAAGCGAGCTGGCGGGGCTGGCAGTCGAAGCTTATCACACTGACGAGTGAGGAGTCAGGAAGCGCAAGTAATTCCTCAACGCTCGATCTTTTCTCTCTCTCTCTCTCTCTCTCTCTCTCTCTCTCTCTCTCTCTCTCTCTCTCTCTCTCTCTCTCTCTCTCTCTCTCTTTCACAGATATGATCGAAGCCACTTTGTAGACACACTCGAAATAAGCGGGAACTGCTACGCAATCGATCGCGTGTCAAAACATCGGGGCCCTGTTATGTCACATGCTATTTTCAGTGTCGTTGACAGATGACTGTCAACACATGATTAGAGAAAATTAATGCCACAAATCTTTTTTCGTCCATAACTTTGCTTAGAAACAATCTTTTTTTCTGAAACTTTTTGTAAAAGAGAGGTTTGAATAATATCTATCTGAAAATGACGAAGTGTATTTTTCGAAAACATGGTCAATTTTGGGGTACCATGATACCTTAAAAAGGACATCAAACATTGACTCTTCTTCATTACCCACAAACTTCCAACCATCACGTTTCTTCTCCTTTATTTTTCTGTTGTTGTTTTTGTTCTTGTTGTAGACTTTTTTTGGCTGCCAAAATTGCCAAATCTTCTCAAAAAGGGATTCAACCCTCAAATCTCTAAATTAGAAAGTAAAATAGTGTCGTCCTTCACATATTGCAAAATTTTGATGTTTAGAGGATTTCTTGTGATAAAGTGTATGTAGATTGCCATTTTTGTTGCCAATTAGATCAGTCGGAAATACAGAAAGGAGCGGTAGAAGTTTATGCCGTTCTTTTTACGACGTTCAGGACTTTCTGATAAATCTAACCACCCCCAGGCCATTACAGACACTGTGCCGAGTATAGGCCAATGAAATTTTCTAAAATAGATGTCTTCATTTAAGGAGACCATGCAATTTGTGATTAAAATATTTCCTTTTCCTGTCAACACTAAAAAGAAACACATCACTTGATACATTGTAAGGCTTTTAGAAGCACGTGTGCAGAATTTTTCTAATACCTTGCGTGAGCCATCTAATGAACTAGGAAAACCAAAGCCATTACAGGCATTATTAAAAGGGGCGTGGAGTTTTATGAAACAGAGACATAGATCCATTCTCTTCCGTGTAAATCATGAAAACAAATAATCCCCTTTTTAACACACAGTGGGAAAAACGAACAAAAACGTTGCACGTATTCAACCTTCAGCCGCAACCATTGTTGGGGTCATCACGAAACACTTCCTCCCCGCCGTTTTGTATTGATGTGGCTTGCCTGATAAAAATCTCCGGAGCTGTATAAAAAACAAAATTTATAACAACATGCACCTTTTTAACCCAACGGAGTTGAAAAAATAATGCATACCTCGCTGCATGTATTTAACGCTCATTAAAATTGCATATTTTACAAATACACCAGTTTTTAAAGATAAAAGCATACCCTGCGCCTTCTAAAAAGGGACTGTTTTAATTTCCCCTATAATTTCTTCTGTTCAGAGCGAAAGCCCCGTTTATCTTTATTATTATACATTGTAGTCACTATCTGTCTTTTCATTGGCTAAGAACCTACAGTTAATTCTGGGAATCAGTGCAACCTACAGATTATTCACTAATCTGCTAGCAGATTAGTGAATAATCTGTAGGTTGCGCGCGCAATGCATGATTTCCAAGAGCAATGTGGGAGGCATCTGTAAGCGAAGTAAATTCATGGCTCGTCGATTCGCTTCTTCAACCGAGCAAGAAATTGAAAAATTGCTAAAACAAAAAGACTCGGAAAACAAAAGAAGGCTGGCAAAAATTGCAAAGGAACTGTTCCACGAATACCTTAAGGAAAAAAGCGTTCAGATGCCGGAAGACAAGAAGGACACAAATGTTGAAACTGTTTGCCGTTATTTTGTTTACTTGTAAAACAATATATAATAAAACAATTATTAGATTCGGTTTTTGCGATATCCGGAATAATCAAGGTCTCGGTAAGTGTTATCAGCCTCAGCCTCCCGCTTCGGCTGATAACAGTTACCTCGACCTTGATTATTCTGGATATCGCAAAAACCTCATCCAATAATTGTTTACAATTCACATACATTATTAAATGTCGTTACTCCCTTTTTATTGCACTTAAATATTTATTCGGGCCCGTAAAACGGTAGAACACTAGATTTCAAAATATAAATCGGGCAAACGGACACATAAAGGCGGGTATCTGAAACCAACTCAAGGTGCAATAATCAAGCTGCACTTGAGACAGCTTGGCATGGAAAGATCACGATATTTTGTTCAAGAAAATGCACTGGCCATTTAACAGGCGCCGCTGCGGGTTTCCTGCGAATGGGCTATCAAGGGGGACTGTCAACTAATAGTTTACCCGCAGAAATTTGATGTTCATGAAACAACTATTAACTTTTATAGTACAACGGTAAATTTTGGCGTGCTCCCATTGGTTGAAATCGATCACGTGACCCGATAGTGTGTCTTCTCAGCGCGCGCCTATCAGCGTATAGTACCCGTTTTTGGCAATTTTCGATCAAAATTCATCGTTGTACACTAAAAACAGTAGAGTCCTTCTGTCTCAGGCCTTATGTGTGATAGGTTCCCTCGGAAATTTGATGTTCAAACCACATAAAGCTAAGGTTGTGAACATCAAATTTCCTCGAGCAACCTAACACACGATACTGCCTTCGAAAGAAGAACTCCGATTGTTTAAATAGGTTATTGTATGCTTATATGCAAGTTTTAAGAACATCAAATTTCCAAAGGGCAACCATCAGCCGATGCGTCCCGAGACAGAAGCATTCTCTACTCTCACACTCTATTGTGTTATTGTTCAACAATAGATTTACATCCGCCCCTAAACTGCCCTTTCGAATCTTTAGTGCACCAAGTTTGAGTTTTTAGATTAAAATCTGCAAAAAACAATAACTTAACAGAAAGGGAAAAAGGAAAATTTGCATTTAACAGAGAACTTCTCACCGTGAACATGTTAAATAGTTCCTTCTGCCATCGGCTGAGACCTCCGTGAAGCTGAAATTGTGGATAATTCTCTATCCTTCCTGTGTTATTTATTAGATATGCCCTATTTTGATAAGATGTTTAGGTATGCTTCAATTTCTTTGGTTGAATCTTCTGATTATCTTGAGTTTCTACCGGTTATCTCGGTCCTAGAACTTAACCATGTCTAAAATAAAATCATTTAGCTTTATGCATTCAAGTGCATAGCTAGCTGGTTGTGGTACGGTTGTGTGCTTCAATTCGTTGCTTTATCTTTAAAAAAAAAGGAAGAGAAGAGTGGAAACACATCTAAAAAACCTTAGTATCCCTGGGCGAGCTATTCCACAAAGTTGAACTTTGAGTACCCAGAAGGGGGTGTTTACCACTTACGGAAAAAAAAATTCCTGAAATTTCGGTTGGTTATTTTGGTTTGCCCAGCCGGGAAATTTCAATTTAAAAATGGTCTTGAGAGGTGACCCAAAATTCCAAAACAGAACAGAACGGAAACAGAAAATTGTGTTCCATTTGCTTTTTTTTTGGCTAGTTCCCCCTGGGCACGTGCCAACTAGTTACAGACTCTCTCTGTAAATTAACCGTAAATTGGTACTCGCCGATCTCGAAGGGAATTTCCCATTCCGGAGATTTCGCTTACCATTTGCACAAACGGTGGACCAACTCAAAAGGTTTCCTTATGTAAATGGCACAAAACGTATATTTCTCGCCAAGTGTTGCAACCGCACTGAATTCGACAGAAAACTTCCTTGACTACTTCTTAGATTTCCGGCTTAACTTTTAGTTAAAACATCCAACCCACATCTTACAAATTCATTTGAGATTTTTAACTCTTTTTTGTTTTAGCAACCATTTAATCAGTTGATAGCTAATAGCCGTTTGTTTTGTTTATATTCAATGTTTCTTGATGAAAACCGTGTTTCTTTTTCTTTGTTCGCCTATCACTAGCGCTAGCTTTCTTCTTCCTTATCCGACGCACTGAGACAAAAAGGAAACATTCTGTTGACCTTTTCATTTTGCTGATACTATTTAAATATCCTCTTTCGTTGAGTTTTCTTTTGTAGCGTTGTGTGAATAGAACAAATGTCATACAGTATGCATCAGAATAAATCAATATTTGAGCCCCCACTAATAGCACATTTACGTAAGACGTACTTTGAAGTGACTGCATAAAAGACGTGAAATTGATGCCAAAGAGGTTAACGCAATATCAGACGGAATTAACATTCTTCCTCGCTGTTTCCTCTTGATAACCAAGAACAGTGCACTTTAAATCCTGTTTCGTGTGCCTTCTTAAACCACACAAAGTAACAACACGGAATAATTTGAGCTTTTAATTTTACAGGTAAGCAATAGGATATTGACTGTATATATAAATATATGATAAAATTTTGTTTTTTACCCTTTTACGTTCTCCAGCGACCAACTAGAAAAAGGATCTACAATTTGATTTACAAACATCAAAGATTCTTTTGAAAGTCGCTTTTTGTCCCAAGGTTTTAAGTTTGAGCGACTAAGATTTTTGGTCCCCCAAAATTGAATTACATGTGACACCTTGCAAAAACCTAAAAGTATTTCACCTATTTTCTTGACGCAAATCAAAATTTTTTTGTCGTTTTCTGTCGTTGGAAAATGGTTCAACTAGATGGGACAAAAACATTCATCTGTTCTTATAATTGTAATTTGTTAAACTCCCTGTTGAATTTTCGATAGTTAGACGAAATGTTCCAGTTTAGTAAAGAGATTTTACAACTACGGTTTCAAGAGTACTCCTCACTAAACCATCTTAGAAAACAAAACAAAAAACGACTGAAAAGTACGTCAAAACTGTTAACGTAAAAGTGTAAGTGTTGATGTCATTTATGAAATATACTTATTATCGTAGTCTTCAGATAGTTTGTCGTAACAGACGTGGGCTATATAATTTTTTTTTCTGATCATCCAGGAACAGCATCTGTTGTAGGATCGAAAGGGGCGGAAATAAGTGAATTAGGAAGGAAAACAAGTCAGAAGTCAATACGATAGACTCCTGTTACAATGAGGCCTTATGTGCCATTCAGGCACTATGTGGCAAAAAAAATGAGTGTGAGTAATATCGAGAAAGTGAAAGTTCAAGTTAGACAGTAGTAAATAACCGTGCGACAGTGTCCAAGCGAGTGATACTCTTTCGAGTAATTTTCATGCAGTCATTTTCTAAGAATTGTTTTGACTCCAAAAAAATATCGAAGTTAAAAATTTTCAGTTCAAAATAATCCCTTCTGGGGATTTATTTTAACGTTTAACTCCTGAATTTGGTAACTGCAAAATCGGGGAAAGAAATATCCGAAGCCCTGAAATGACGCTTTTTTCACCCTTTAGGGAATCAGCTATACCTTTACTGACACAGTACAAAACAAATACGTACTTCAGTACCAGTCCCAAGTTTGGTGTAAGTGTGTGGCGTGACCATGCAATGTTACTTCAAATACCAATTGTGCCTAAAAAACGGAAAAACGTAGTGAAACAGAATCTATGCAAGATACAGTGGCTAAGCAGTATTATTACAATTTGTTTTTCAAAGCCTGGAGTGAAATTTAGAGTGTGTTAACTTTTAGACAGAGGGAAAGGAGATAAACAATTGCAAGACGTGTAAAGCCACCAGTTTCCGATCAAATATTCTCACATTGAAAGAAAACTTGTCATTTCTTGAAAAAAGAGGAAGCGTCAGCAACAAGTGAAGGGTGATGCACATAAAAGGAAACAAAAGGTCCTTTCAATATGACATTGTTAGTTCCACAAGAGACATAGGACAGCTGTTAATATAGAATTATGCTAAACTGCATATGATGATACGAAAACAATTTTCGAAATATTGCTACATTAAAAATAGACTCGTTTGTAATCGACGATATCCTTTATCAGGGTAGAACCAAACAATTTGCAACAAAGATTATTTAACTTTGAAAGCATCTACATTTAGGTCAAGCTAACTTCTCTAAGTATTATTACCTACTTTCCTTTTTGGATCTTTCAGCGGTTCTATTTTACTAAGGCATCGCTTCAGGAGAAAGCAACATGTTTATAAGATAATATTGAGAAGATAGGAAGGACAAAAGGATGTGTTAATTAATATAAATCTATGTGTAAAATTTTAAACATTTTTGCCACTAAATCTATTTAACGTTTGCATTATCCTCTTCGTTTTTTTCAGATATCTTCTTCGTTTTAGATCTTCAAGATGTTTATCGCTGTTTATCTCATGTATATTTTTGTTACAGGTAAGCCTTGCTAGGAATATTTATTTTCTTTAATTGAAACTCATCTATGGTTTCTAAAAAGAGTTTACAAGTGTTTAACGCGGTCTATCTCGATCTCCATCTGTTTGAAATTGATCTTCGCTAAATTTGAAACCCAACCTCAGTTTATTATCCTTCTAACATGCATCACGAATGTGTTTGCCAGAATTCATCTAAGCTTAAGAGATTGAGACGTCATGTAAAATTAAAAGGAACAAATAGTATTATTTCATTTTCTTATCTCGCAATTAGATATAGAGAGGAATTTAAAGCTGATATTTTGTCAATATAGATTATAAATAAATAAAATATAAATAACAAGTAAGAAACTGGGGCTGGAGATAAGTTGTTAGGCTTTACCTCGGTGTAAGAACCTGTGAAACTCACGGATGACGTAAAACAAAGGAAACAAAAACATTTTAAACAATACCGTACAGCAAAACAAAAGCCAACAAACAAAGAAAATCTTGTCAGGTTCTTACACCGAGGTAAACCCAGTTGTTAAGGCTATAAAAGCATGAATTAGACGCACTGACAAGTTGAAAGTTAAGTCTATTGAGAAATACTGAATATCTATAGGTGTAAAACTGTTCCATTAGTAGCTCAGTGGTCTTGATATGCAATGTTGGCAGTAAGTTGGATAGAAGAGTCTGGTCATTGACTTCGCGTTGCGTCTATTGAACGTAACAGCTTAAATCTGGGTTTTTAGTCAGCGTTGTTAGGCGGTCAGCGTGACAGATTTTTGACCTTGAGAATTTCATGGAAGATGGTCAGAGCTCAAAGATGACGTGCTGTATTTTTTAGTCACCTGACAGACATTTTTTTTTCGTTTGTTTTTTTCTTCCTAGTTGAGATTGCACGCAGTCATTTTTCCAAAGATCAGGTAATGTACTGTTAGTCATTCACAAAGTTGCGTCCTTCAACCTGGTACAGATAAAACCTTCTCGTATAGACAACGTCGAGCAAAATTGCTGGCTCACTCCAAGTGACTACCGTAGCTTTCTATAACCGAGACAGACATTTACCCCGTGTAAGGGTCACCTTTTTATTCGGCCACTTAGGGCCTCCACAGACTAGAGCAATTGTCATCGATAACTATTTAGCTGTCGATCATAAAACGTTGTCTAAAACAAAAAGGCCAGAGCATGAAGCAAGTTATCTATAAGAAACTCTAAGAAAATGAGTAATCGACGACAAAACAGATCACCTTTCGATAGTAAACGTTGCAGTTTTATAGTAGACACCTCGTTTTTCCCAGTATGTAAGGCAGTTGGCGACAGCTGCGCCGTTATCTACAATGTTCCTTGCTTGGTAACTAGCGTTCTGGTACATACAAATAATGTGTGCAAAAACTATCGAGCGCGAAAAGATGTCCAGTCAAGTGCACATTGTTGTCGCGATCTGTCCTGAGGCCCTTAACTTTGACCTGAACAAAGCTCAAGGAGTCATGCTTAGGAAGTTACGTGAGCCCTGTAAATAGTGGAGGGGATAGGGGGGACCTGGAGAAAAGGGGGAGGGAGGTGTACGGAAGGCGGAAGAAGAGGGGGCGGGAAGCGGGAGAAAAGGGGAAATTTACGCAACATTGAGCAATATTTCGCAATCGGAAAAACGCAAAGAGACGGGAGCCAACAAATACAGGGCGGGAACCGGGATTAAAGGGTACGGGAAGCGGGAGGCTAAACACCCCTCCCCTCCCCCCTCCACTCCTGAATACGGCCAATGCAGGTTTTCTAAGGGCTTTGTTGGCCGGATGTAACGGGTTTACGCTTATTCCTATTGTGTTCCACCTGTATCAGTGTAATGTTAAGATAGCTCCCATTTTTTCTAATTGATCAATCGTCGATAATTCTTTTAATACAACAAATTATTGTTATATTCTCCTGACATGTACAGTATCGTGATTTACACCATCGTATGGAAGACAAAGATTTACAGAAGACATTTGGGGTTGACTCACGCGAAAAAGGTTTGAATCGAAATTGTTGCTGCTGGGTTTTTTTTTCTTTGATTGTTTGCTTGTTTCTTTCTGAATATACTTAATTTTTGGGTTGTTTTCCTTTCAATAATTTGTGTTATTATCACACGGCACCTGCCTCGCGATACATCTTTCTCCCTCTTTTTGTACACAACAATCCACGATACATTGCTTCCAAAACCCTACTTACCTACCGTACACTACTCGGTTCCAAAACGATACTCCTTTACACTGTTACTCTTAATACACATACATCATCATCATCTCATCTCTTCACACCAGGAGACGCATAAGGCCGTCACATTTTTACCCAGCCCTCCCTGTCCTGCGCTGCCGTTTTGGCCTCATTCCAGCTCATCCATCCAGCACCCAATGTTTGTTTGTTCCCTGGGGGCTACTATGGGACCTATCGGCATACGGGCTGCCGACTGGTATTGGCTCAAGAGCGTCATGAATGTCCCAGCAGCAGGGCTGTATCATTAAAAACGCTTCACGTTTCTGTAACAATGTGCTTTTTTTATGGAGCGGGGTTGTTAACCCCGCGCCCAACCCCCAACCTGGAGGGTCAGGGGATCACTTTTCGTCTGGTCTCTACCCTTCGGCCTGTTCGGCATGGGTGGCCCTACAGGAGTACAATACTCCAGCCTGTCGAGTTGTTCTCTTTTAAAATGAGACTCCAGTGAGTAACATGTGTTTCTCTCAAGTCGCCATGTTTAATAACCCAAAATGCCTTGCGGGTACCTACGTCATGTAAGCTAACACAACATCTGCCCCTTTTATCTGAGAGGCTAAATTCTTAAACGGGCAAAAACACTAAGCTAAACCGTTGACAAATAAGTATGCGAAACTAAACGATATTTGTCCCTGTCATGCTAAACGTAAGTTTTCCCTAACTTCAAGCGATGGTTTGGGTCTAGTAGCAAGAATAGGCGTTGTGGGAAGCGCTTGTAGATTTGCCTTAGCACCAGCTATGTCAGTTTTGACAGGTGTTGAAATCTTGGTCTTCTCTGGCGTAGGTTGCTGCTGTTTCTGCTCTGGCAAGGCTGTCAGGAGTGCACGGTTTCTTCTTATGGTGCTAGTGGGTGTCTTCACCTCATACGAGCGAGGTGTCTCTACAGCTTTCACTACGATACCCGGGTGCTGCAGGGCTGAGGGACAGAGACACACACAGACTATCCCACCGCGGTAAGACGGTGATCCCATTGGGATAGGTATACAAACACACCTAATTAAAAAACCGGTGCCGCTTAAGAAGCGAAAAAAATGACCGACACTACGCAATGCACACGGTTTTCTTGCTTATATTCTCTTAAGAAAAAAAGTAATGATTTCGCCAGTAACGATGTCATAATTGCTGTTATTTCCTTTATGATTTTCGTTTTTAGTTCCACAGTACGACGTCACATTACCTTACCAGTCCGATGAAACTGGAAATGTGGTAAATCATTTCCTTCATGGACTTTCAAGAACACGAAGAGATATAAACGAACCAAACTTCTGGTATTTTAGAGTTGAAGCGTTTGGGAAATCACTGCATTTAAACGTCACCGAAGCTAGACCTCTCATGTCATCTAGAGCAGTGGTTCAGACGGTAGATAACAATGGTAGCTCAACATATAAGGAAATTCCACGTGGTATTCATTATACTGGTCACGTGATTTCCGATCCGGAATCATTGGTTGCTATTAGTGGAAACAGAGGGTTGGTGAGTGAGAAACCGTTTAT
The DNA here is from genome assembly GCA_964030785.1 of Siderastrea siderea. Classification (NCBI taxonomy): domain Eukaryota; kingdom Metazoa; phylum Cnidaria; class Anthozoa; order Scleractinia; family Rhizangiidae; genus Siderastrea; species Siderastrea siderea. The sequence continues at coordinate 29,602,023 of OZ034975.1, forward strand.
TCAACTAGCATTTCAAATAGTAAGTCTGTTTCCCTATGTTAGTTTTGACGGCCTAGTACTAGTATGATTGCTACCATGTGTACTATAGTTCAGTAATTATCATGATCAAGAGGTCAGCATTTTTATAAGTAAATATTTTTGCCAATTTTGCCTAATTGAAACGGGTGCCATTACACCACAACAAAGGTGGGTCGGGGCCTGTTTAAAGAAAGTACCAGGAATCACATTATTCTACACGTGTAATCAATGAGTACCATGTTTTCATTTGTTTGTCTTGATACTTGTTTTTGTTGTTGTTGTTGTTGTTTTTTGTTTTGTTTTGGGGGGGGGGGTTATGCCGTCATTGGCATCTATGGTAGTAACTGTATCCAGTTTGCTAAGAGTACGACAAGTCAATCACAAAATTCTGGGTCCCCATTGCTTGCAGCACTCATGACCTTCCGCATACCGGTGGGATACTCTAACCATTGAGCTACAGGGGTTCCTCTTTTACAAGTTCATAGTCTCTCTCTCCGAACCAGATCATACTATCATCTAGGTTCCTCCATAATTAACTTGAAAATCGTCATTGCATCAAAGATACTAGAGAATAATATAACATAATTGTTTTATTACAGTCAGGGATGATCCGGACTCTGGAGGACACATTTTATATCCAGCCTCTCCCTTTTCACCTTGTGACGAAAAATGGATTTAACGATGGCCATCCTCACGTGATCTATCGACGTTCGACTGAAGAAGATCTTTCATCTGATTACCATGTTTCAGGTAACAAACAAAGGACGTTCGCACAAAAAATGTACAACACAGATTTTGCCATACCTTTGCTACAATCAGATAATGAGCTACCCATGTCAGAATGCGAAAATGTTGTGAGGTCACCAACTACGTTTCAGAGGTGAAGACGTATGGAAAAATACCCCGATTTTGAAAACTCGGCCTTCTTTAATCGACATGGCCTCAATGGTTGCTCTTTGAAGAACATAAAAATGATTTTCCAGAGACCCACTTTGTTTGTCAAATTTCATCTTAGTGGGTCTGTTGAGTAAATAATTTTAACTGGTGTCATCGTTTCAATGAAACTGAGCCGTTTAGGTGAGCATTTGCAAATGCTCTTACAGCCAAAAGAATGGCGTAATTCGATAGGGTATGAGTACAATAATTCAACTATTTAAACTTCCACAGCAAATCTTTATATAAATACAGTTGTCTATAGAAAAAAAACTAAGGTCCCCAAGCTTTACGAATGTTTAATACAACGCCCACTAGTGCTATATTTGGCAACGTTTCTTCCTCAGCGCACGCGTTCGTGTAAACCGTGGCGTGACAGTGCAACGACGGTGAATTGCGTGAGCAGTAAGAATGCGCAGAGACAATATGCGGTGGGTGTGACAAATGTGATGAAGTTCCCACCTTCTACTGCCCCGTCCCATTCTTCAATCCCTCTTCAGGCTTTGGCGTCGCAATTACCCTCTGGGATGGCCATTAACCCTATTCTGCCTGGGGGGGGGGGGGGGGTGGGGCACATTGTGCCCGCGCTGACCTTAACGAATTATAACTTTTAAACGGCTAGACGAAAAATCACCAAATCTCGTAACTTTTCCTAAAAATAATCAGAGGAAATTTTTCTGTGTCAATTATGTGTCTATGATGATTGACGTTTCCATAGCAACCATCTACTCAGAAGTGTATTTTGACTATTTTGTGTCTTTTTTCACTCTTTTTCCAGGTTTTCCCCTTTCGTTTGTAAGAAGAAGATAATTTTTTACTTTTGTGTGCTTGTTTTGACTAAGTATGCTTCTTAGAACAAAATCATATATTTTTTGGTGACGTCATTGTCAGCTGTATGACTGCAGGTTTGGGATTCAAGATGGCGGCCTCAAATTCAAAATGGCGGGTTTGTGACGTTATTGTGACGACACGACACGTCATAATTGACACGTCATTAGCCCAATCTGTTAAGCTAATGACATGCTATAAACGTGGCAAGTTTCATCGCAAGAGCTTTAATACTTTTCGAGATCTATAGGGGGGGCACAAAGTGCCGCCCCCCCAGTCTCAGAAACTCACAAAAAGCCCAGGCAAAATAGGGTTAATAACTGCATAAACGTAACGTAAACTGACAAATAATTCGAAAGAGTTTTCTAGTAAGTTCTTCTCTGTTTAGCTAATAGTGGCAAGCCCCTAAAAAGGACGAAAGCAGACCAAAAGCGAAGAAGAAAACGTCAAGTTCCGCACAAATACTTGGAAATGGCGCTGGTAGCAGACAACTTCGCGATCCCCGCTTATGGTGAAGAAGGGATAAAGACTCACATGTTAACAATTGCCCATATTGTAAGTTTTATGGAGTATCCACAACTTTATTGATATAACTGATACGTTGACTTCTCACATTTAAGAAAGTCGTTAAGTTAGAAAGTTGGAATATTCAGTCCGTCACAAGCGTGGGGGAAAGAATCGAACCCATGCCCTCCCGTACACCGGTCGGGTGCTCTAACCACTGAGGGTCTGGGGGATTCCTGGCTAGCGAGATCATATTTACTAGGTTCGTTGTTTTCCTGTAATCCTGGTGAAGTTTGAAGAGGCATTAAAAAACATGACGAGACATTGAGAAAAGAAGAAAACAGGTCTTCATATGTATTGACACAGAAATTGCCCAATCATGCGTGACTGGATTTCACGGAATATTAGTTAAATAAGCTTCTCATAAGGTTCACTGAATAAATTGATTCTAGTCTGCGTAGCATGAAAGTGTTTTTGTGTTTACTTACGTTTTTACTTTCTGTGTCTACCTACTTAACTATATGTTTTAACTATGACATTTTCCTGTATAGCGAGAAAATTTGTTTAGAAAACAAAGAAAAATGAGTTGAAGGTAATTTTCTGTGTATAGGAATAGTTTTTCGCTTTTTGGTGCGCGAAAGTTGGAGCGAGAGCAAAACAATTGGGAGGAGTCCTGAAGGAGCGGGTAGAAGAAAGAAACTCTTGTAAGCAAAAGCCAAAACAAGACAAATTCTTGCGCGCAGAAAAGCCCACGGAACTCATTAAAACGAGTATATGTTTATGCGTTTCTACCTATTTCCCACACTAAAACGATTAAAACGACGTCCCCCCCCCCCCCCACCCAAAAAGTCTCCATTTTCAATCTTCCACATATAAATAATGAATTTTAGAAAAGATGCGTTTTTCTTGATCCACACAATAGAAAACTTTCTCCGCGTTTTCTATCTTGTTACTGTGGACGACAGGCGAAAAAGCATCAAGATTGAAGTAAATTCAAATGAAGACACTTAAGTGTGGAGGGGCCCTGTAATGACTTATTAGCATACTTACAAAAACCTCTTAATGAATACCACCATAGAGCATATTCGTAGTCTGCGTATTTTACTTATGGACGGGATGTTTTTCTCTTTATTTTTAAAGGTTACACAACTATACCACGACAGCAGTATTGGTTCGATAAAGATCACGCCCGTGATTATTCGACTGGTGCTTAAGAAAGACGGGGTAAGAGTTATATCATAGACCATAAACACTCTGAATACAATAATTTTGATAATTGAACAATTTAAACTCTAAAAATTAAATGAATGGATGTTCAAATATAGGCAATATTTGTGGACTTTCAAAATCTCGGCATTTTAAACTCGTCCTGTCTCCAAATTTTGGGCTTGTCATCATTAAGGACCGTGCTAAGTTGTCCTAAGATTTCGAATCTTTAAAACGTGGATCTAGGAGACGTGGCAAATCACGAGTTTAGCCTAAACGTTGTCGGACATGAAGCATTTCAGTCCTTAATGTACTTTATCGTCCATCAGTCTCAGGTTCAGATTTGACTGTGATAATGAAGTTTAGTCTCGGGATCAGAGTTTTTCCACCTTCTTATTGTTATTTTTCATCAATCTTTAATTTCAATGCCCTTTTACTCTTATAATATTCCTCAATTTCCCTAAGATTTATCAATAGACTTTAAAAATGGTAAAACAGTTTGACAGAGTTACGCCAGGGGCCCCACAATACAAACCAGTGATGACATTTTTTGGGGTTACATGCTGTGAACCTCGAGGATATCATACAAAAAAAAAACAGCCAAACATAAGACAAACCTCGTTGTAATTATACAACGTTGTTCAATTGACTGATTGAGATTTTGTCTGCCATCCAACAAAGCACTTCAGAAGTGATAATCCTGCCAAGTTTAGAACCAAGTTTAGCGTCCAAAACTGAAAGAGTTTACAGAGTTGATATGGTTAGGGTGAAGAGAGAAAAGTTATCAAAATAAATACGTTTTGTGGGATTTTGGCTATTTTTGAAGTTTTGAAATTTAATGACTCTACCTAAACTTTCTCACACTTGCCTAAGCTTCTAATTCTGATACTTTTTTGGGTGACGACCGTCTCTTATTAATTCCCTTTGCGCACGAGCGCCCAAAGGGAGAAAATTAAGGACGGGACATTTCATCATCGAGGCGGGAGACGAGCAAGGACCAAAAAAATTCCTGCAAAGTTTTGCAGACGAGCAAAAAAATAGTTCGCAGAAAGGGGAAGCAAAGAAATATCTGACAATTTAGTTAAAGAATCAGAATTTCAGATACAAAGCTATTAATCACGGAAACGCGCAGAAAAAAATTCCCCCGACATCCCTCTCAAAATAAAATGACCATTACTTAATTGATTCAAGTCCACTATAATTTTGACGTGGTCCCACGCTTCTTTTGGCTTTAGGAGTGTAAATATGTTCTGTTTTCCTGCCATCTAGTTTGGTTATCACTCAAGCTCACTGCTCTCTGATAGAATCAAGGCTCTGGAAAACTGGGCGAGTGAAAATTTTCCGCATGCAGACGAGGAACCTGGCCATCCGGATGCCGTTGTTCTGTTTACCAGAAGGTAAAATTATGAGACCCTTTTCTCGCAAAAATATCATACATGTGTGACGCTGAATACTCAGCTAGCCGTAGACCTGTAATAACTGAATACATGTTGTGGTTCAAATTTTAGTTTGATGTAAATTTCACTTTCCTTTGTCCTACAGGTCGGAAACAAAAGAAAGATAATGTAAAATAAAAATTGAACTAATACCAAAATTGAACTACAACGTACACATGTTCATTACATCACCGTAACAACTCGTTACAAGAGTTCTTACTATGTTATGCGTTGTTCTAAAATTCGAAAATCTTTTGGAAAATAGCCCGCCATTTTGTACGCCCACTTTAAGATGGCGGACATTTGCGTTTTCATTATCTTGAACAACCTATTACGTTTCTCAAGTTCCCAAAGCGTCAAACATTTAAAATTAAGCACTGTTTGACTGTTTGGCATCAGCAATAGGTTGCAATTTATATTTAGACGAATATTTGGTTGATTATTATTTGAAAACGACCAATGTTCGCATAAATGCAAGATGTCATGATGTACACGATAAAAAGGCACGTTCGGAAAACCTAACATTTCGATGGTGTAAATTAAGAGAAGCATCAGGGAATTGGTTTGAATCCAACCGATTTTTTGATTGTTTAAGCAGTTTTTTTTTCTGCTAAAACGTTTATTGGCCGCCATCTTAAATTGGGCGTAGAATTAAGCCCAGTCTTCACTCGAAATAGGGACACCTGGCAAATGATTTTTCGACTGTCGTGAAGTTACAGTTTGGGAGGTTTATTGCGCTTAAAAATATTGGATTTTTGCTTTATCAACGGTTATTCTTCGATGGGAAAGTTTTTTAAGGAAAGTGGGACCGAAACTGTCTTAAACTGCTTACTTGTCAAGGGAAATGATTTAGGATGAAAACGTGTTGATGTTAGATGTTTGGAACGATTTCGTGCGCCAAGTTAGGACTGTTTGGTCGAGGGAAAAAGATGGACAGGGAGGTTAAATGAATGAGTATCTACCTTTGTTGAAGTCCTTTTGAATCTTTGTCAGGGGCGGATTCAGGAAGTTTTCGTAAGAGAGGTCCAACTTCCAACTTGCCCTTGATCTTTTACAAGTCAAAAACTAAAATGACGACTCCGCTTAAGCAATTTACTCAACGCACAACAACCGATAAGGTTTTCCGGTTTTCCGGTAGATTTTGCCTCCTGGTAGAAGGATTATGCATTTGATTATTCATGAATAAGATAAGTACAGGATTGTAGGAGCGTATAAGCGCACCCGACCTCAGGACCTTTTCTTCAGTGTACTGTTTGTTGTGTTATTGTAACGGAAAATAAAATTACAACCTTTTAAATGATGTCCAATATATAAATTTTGTATCGAAAAGGATACTTACAAAATGACAGAATCAAATCACGAGATGAAATTTGGAAAACAACGCCCTACCCCCTTCCGTTCTCTCTCAGGGCCACACTTTTAAAAACATCTCTGTATCGGTCCCATGTGAAAGGACTTTTTGTTTGCACCATTTTGATTCGTAGTAGGGCATATTGTCCCCACCACCCTAAAAACATATAAGAAATTTTATTGTTTTGGCCTACAAAGAACTACTTTTCACCACACAAGGGCCACAAACTGTAGATCAAGATCAGTGGTAAGCTCGATAAAACAATTCTTTAAGAAATGCAGGGCTGATCAAACAGGAAGTGTCTTCTTCAATTTTGTTTAATATTTCGTTTAGCCAGAACTAACCTTCATTAAGGGCTGTAACAGCAGAGTGAATACGGAAAGTAATATTAAAAAAAACAGGATAAACATTGTTTTCAGTTTCATTCAGCTTTTCTAGTCCCCTGATAGTCAGTTCCAGCTAACCAACATATTTGGCAGACGGAATTACGGCAGACACTTCCTATAGCTGTATGTAAAAAAATGAAATTCAAGTAATTTGAACACAGACTGATATCCGATTGTCAGTATGATATCGTTTTTCTCATACTTGTGTTGTTTTTCTTCTTTTCTGTAGGAGCTCAGGAGGTGAGTTTTCACATTTTTACCAATAAAAAACAAATTCATTGCCTCCCAAGAGTAATACAGGCTTATAGTGTGTTAAATTCTCAAAAATCATTCTTAGAAAATAAAACAAACAAACAAACAAACCGAACCACACAAAAATACTTATACCTAATCGTACCTTTTTGGTACGCTTCGGAAGCATATCAGGCGAGTTTGGTCGAGCCATGGTTCGTATTTTGGCGAGACGCAGTCAAGCCAAGATACCCATGGCGAGACCAAACGAGCCTGATATGCTGCCGAGGCGTACCAAAAAAGGCGCGATTAGGTATTTACCGTACCCAAACCCGGCGTTATTTTTTCGTACACGCGAGCGCCGGCCAGTGTAACGGCGTCCAATTTTTGCGCGAAATTGTATTTTTTTTCTCTGTTAACGTTAAACAAATTACTTTTTCGTTTAACAAATGTAATAGTTTTACGTTTCGTTGTTTTTCTGTTGTAATTTTCATCTCTGAAGTCTGCAAAAAAGTGCGAGTTTTAGAAACTGTCCACGATATCGTAGGATATCAGGTCAGTGACTTGATATCGTAGAAAATCATGACAGTAAACAAAGCTTCTGATTGGCTAAATCACAATTTGGCTACGGTAAATCTGGGTAGTGTTTAATTGAATGGTTGCACTGTAGGAGTTTACCCACAGATATAAAAGTCAGAACCACCTTATACAGCATAATAAACAGTGCTATATTAGTAAAAGTATTTGTAATAGTATTATATTTCACAATCCAGAAATTTTCCTAAGAAAGCAAAGCACCAGCTTAAACGACTGAGAATGCATTCATGTTACCATATAAAATGTACCTTATTAGCACCTTTTACAGTAAAAGGATGTTTTTGTAAACTTGCACAAATTGATCCGTTCGAATTCTTTTCCCAAAACTTCATGTAAGAGTGGCAGAAATTTTAGATTACAGGATCATGTTCTGCCTTAATTTAGTTTCCTGATTATCCTCTCTGGGCGTTTTATTTGCACCCAAAACGACTTCTGTCAATTCAACGTCTCAAGAGGCAATTAAAAAAGACATCAATTGTCCCATTCCTCGAAAACCTAAAGACATCAATTGTCCCATTTCCCTGGGTGATTTACCTAAAAGTAAATTAAGACGTCAATTGTTCCATTTTCCTCAGTTGTTCCTAAAATGTGTGCGCGGAGATGGCATAACACGCAGAAGATAGATGCTGGATAAAATTCCAGGAAGTCAAACGGCTTTTCTACCTACCATAAATGCAAGGGGAAATATTGTAAATGTAGATGTCATTTTATTTTCAGGAATTGCAAGTTTGGGTTCGACTTGCGCCAGTACATTTGGTGCTGCAGTTGCAAGTGATGCTGGTCTTGGAAGCGCTGTGACAATGGCACACGAACTCGCTCATACGTAAGTTCAAACGCAGTGACAAATTTTTATTGCTTCTATGTTAATGTGACGTAGAGTGCAGTGAATCAAACTATGAAAGTAACGTAAAGTTACAATTTAACACACTGGCTAAAGGAAAGATGAAGAGTTTTGAGTTACTAAACTAAGCTTTGGATTTCAGACTTTCACATATCAATGTACATATACTCGTTCACCTGTCCGAATTTATAAAAGTTCATTCCATTCATTTTAACTCTCTTTAGCAAACGGTAAAACCACTTTAATTTGATTTCGCAAGTGAGCGGGAGTACTTAACACTTTACCGTGGTGAAACACGAAAAATAGGAAAAGTACTTCAAAGATAAGGGAATTATTTTCATTGTTCAAAGTTTGATACTTTATCATTGTCCTGTAGATTTACTTAAATGTTTCAAACTCAACTAAAAAAGTTCTGAGTGTTTGAAAACAAGAAAACAAGAAACGGACTTTTCGGCCCAATTTGTATAAGTATGTTTGTTCAGGTGCGGAACATTAAAATAGCAAAGAAACTCAGTTATTTGAGAGAAATGACAATATATTTACCCTCACCCACTATTTTTATACCCTTGCTCAAGTTTTGACTGCATCGGGGATAAATATTTAACGAACTAAAACGAAAAACTGCCTCAGACGTTTGACAGCGGTGGAACTTAACACTTTCCGTGTAAGATTTCCAAAGGGTGTGGGAAAATGGGAAATACTTTTAAGTTGTTCAAACATAAAACATGTAGTTTGGACTGAGAGCATTCAACAAGATGTGCTTTACAGCAAACAGTGCCATGCTTAAACATTGATTATCCCATAAAGGTATTTGTATTTTTCTCTGCTAGTAGCACTGCTATGCAGTTGAGTAATTCTATGCAACTTGGTTTTGATGGGCCGCGACTTATCGATATTGAGAAGTCATTGCCCAAAGCTTGCACACAGTCGGGAGAGTTCAAAAACAGACGAGCAAAGATCACCTAAAGGGACTAACTAAAGTTATTTTAGTTTAAACAATATCTCTTCCCGGATGTGTGTAAAAATTTTGTAATTATAGCCTGCAAGCGTAATCCTCTTTACGTTTTCCTATGGTCGCATCCAGTTTTGAAAAAACCGATATAGTTCTTGCAAGTATCAATTACTTTTCTAGATGTAGCCTGCGTAGATGGCAGTATTTTCTGCACGTAAAGGTAAAGTTTTGGCGACGGAGCCGGCATGAAATGCGTAAGCTGCCAGAAGATTTCAAATCGCTTCTCCCAGAAGCATATCACGTGATACAGTGATACGCTTCTGCTTCTCCCCATTCCCTTCGCGGCTTAGCAGCCCTTGTTACGGCTCCGTCGCTCAAACTTCACGCAGACAACCTCGCCTGTTACGCAGTGCATTACTTTTCAAGCATACAGATTACTTTGGTATCAATATCGATTGAACCTTATCCGATATCCTTTGGTGGATTCAATTCTAAAAAAGTGCTGTAACAGGGAAAACTAGATGACTCTTAGTCGTCTTGAAATGTTCATTTTACAGTCGGTATACCACATTTGTAAACAACTGAAATCATTTTAAGGTTAACACTGATACAATCGTGTTATTAAAGCCAACATAATTGAGATTAAGAGTTTATTACAATACCTTTTTGACTCTACTTAAGGCGATTCCGTTCAATTGCATTGCGCATTCTTTCTGTGCATCATGTCTTTGCTTGATTAGCGCGCGCACGAGCGCGTGCACCTTCGTAACTAGAAACTTAAGGTTTTCTATGAAAGCTGAGCTGCTCAGAGAAATAATTGGTCGTTTTCTCCTAAACGAGCTCGGTGACCCCCATTTTTTAATACATAAATTCAAATGGCACATCGTCGAGTACAATATATCGCGATTACAAGAAAAGTTAAACATTCTGCTTTGAGATATTTTTATTTAAATGTCGAAATTAAAAGAACACGTCTTTAGGTACAGTGGGGTATGTACGCACGCGGCAAATTCTTTAATTTTTTCATATCCTCAATTCCTGTTCAACTAAAATAGTATACAGTGCAAGGTAAATGTCTGTTTTGTTGAGCTGCTCCAATATTTTAATACAAGCAATGAATTTTTAAAGCAATTATAGCTTTCATTTCTGATTATTAGGGTTTCTTAGGAAAACCTTGTTGGTCGTATAGTTGCTATCAATGGCTATCAATGTTGTGCCAAAACAACCTCGGTGACCCCTATGTTTAATTGCATTTTTGAAATGTTCTCTACATAATTACCAATAGGACCAAGTCTTAGAAAATTTTTAATATTCCTTCTATTTCGATGGAATCACCTTAAGACCTGTGCTACCCAGCACACAACATTAATACGTTAAATACCATGGAAAGGCTAGAATGGAACAAATGAACATCGATTTCTCATAACATTTATAGATTATCGAAACTGAATGGTCACGGCAGCCAGAAGAAACTGTTGTTGTTTGTCGCACATTACCTTAATTTTGATTCTGTCCTTTAACAAGAGCAATTATTGCCTTACGGATCTCCTTACTTCTCCAACAATAAATTATTGGATTACAAAGTGAATTTAACAGGACGGAAAATAAGAATAAGTTATTGATAATGTTTCTGATATGATTACCGAAACGGTTCCGCACTAACATATAGATCAGTCCCGGTAAAAAAGACAAGAACAGAAATCCGATTATAATGCCTGTCGTTTTCCAGGCTTTCTTTTCCTCAAGAAACTTGGCAGCGGCTTCTCCTGAAATCTGTTCGGTTTTGATCTGTTTTTGGTGACGTCGAGTGATAAAGTAAACCGTAACATGACAGTACATAATGATTAAGAGACTAAAAATCACAAGATATGGAAGGATAAATTTTAACTCTCTTATAAGAGAAACAAACCCAACTAAAAGCCAACTTAAGACAACAGCTGTCACCAATCGATGTTTTGTTACGATATCGTGGTATCGCAAAGCATAATTCATCGCCATATAACGCTCACCGCTTATTAACACTAAATGTAAAAGGGACACTAAGATAGTAATATTAGACAAAACAGGAGTGATATCTTTGATGGTGCAGTAAGTGGCCACGGAACCATTACTAATTACAAAAATTTCTGCTGTAATGAATGTAGGCTGGGTTACTGTTCCTACAATCAGATCAGTTATCGCCAGGCAGGCCAACAGAATGTTGTACATGGTCTGAAGTCTTCGTCTCTTTTTAACCACCGTTATGACCAACACGTTCATTACGATGATAGCGGGGCAGCTTATCACGTTGAGAATTATGAAGACCAATGTAGAGACGAAGTTTGCGGTGAAGAAATCTGCGTCTTGGAATCGCTCGCAGAATTTACGCGACAGTTGCACTGCGGAGTTTGTAAAGTTCATCGCAGAGGCGTTTTGGGTAACCATAATCTTGAGTCCAAGAAAAGGAGTTGGTAATATGGGCCTGAAAATTGAATTTCCCTTCTGAAAATCTATTTTCTTTTAACAGAATTTAAGATTAATCATACTTACCTTTAAAAGTGTTGATGGAGCTGTCTTCTTGACTCTTGACTTCTTGGTCAAACCTTTATACCGTATGTCGATCATAAATTAAATCGCTCGGCACGTGCTGAGAGATTATGGATTATTTCGTTTTCTCTTAATTTTTATTAAAAAACTGAGCTAAATTAAAATGTTCAGTAGGCTTTTGTTGGATAAACCACGAAATTATGTCATGTTCTCATCCATTAATAAGAGGAACTGCACGGAATGTGTTATTCTATAGTGAAAGCTTTCTTAGCGGGAGAGATATAATCTAATATAGCAGGCAAAATTTTTCTATGTATATAATATGTATTTTTATCTCTCGTTTTGGATAGACCATTATAAACTGAGAATTGTTATTGTTATCAATCGATTTTAAGGGAGCAATTTATTAAAGCTTCAACGTTAATTCCATGACAACAAATGCATTTAGTTGGAAAATGTTCAATTATTGTTTGAGAACAACTGGTTTTTCCCACCACAACGTTTTACACTGTAAAAATATTAAGGAATTCGAAATGAATAACAAGAAGTAGTTTAGAGACAGTAACAAACTACAAAAAGATAAGGAACTATGCACACATATTTCTTGCAGTATTACTTAACGTAAAAAAAAAGAAGTCTTGTACTTTATAAGTGCCTTGCTGCATTTTTCACTTTTATCGACTGAAACTGATTTTGCTTAATTACGTGGCTTGGGCAAAGGGCTTACTACGATATTTTGTGTCCACCAGTTTTGATTATAAAATGGAGCGAAATTAAAATTTTAAAAGGTTTTTTTTACTTTTTTACAGCATGAAACAGCTATGACATAAGCCTAAAGTGAAATGAAGTGAACTAAAATCAGTTGCATTTATTCGGCGAATATTTGCCTTTAAAATGTATACCGCGCCGTACATTTATTTGTCTATATTACTTTTGGCTGCTCGCATAAGCGGACGGATTTTGATTTCTCACAAGTCTTTGCTTTGATTAACAGTGTATGTAAATAGCATAATATAATCAAAATGTAGTTTATGCATCATGTATTTGCCTGTTATTCGGCGACACGTGGACTAAAATGTTATTTTCTCACCGGTTAATAAGACGGCAGAAAACGTTGAGCTGAGATGTTAAAGCGTCTCGTGTAATTTTCAAGTGAAACTCTTTGTAACTGACCCTGAATGTATCATATTTATGATATGCAAGCAAAATGTCGTTTATGTTGCATGCATCTAACAAAAATATTTCATAACTTTGATCACTGAGTAGTTTGTTTGACTTCAGTTATAAATAACCAAATTTAAGTAGAGTTGTTTTGGGTGGAAATGGTCTTGGATCCCTGAAAAGAAGTTTCCTAATTAAGATTATTTGGAAGTGAAATTCTGTTATTTGAAAATTTTGTTATTCTTTTCCTTGCAAATAGAATTTACTGATGACATCTGTTATACAGCCGCTGACCAGTTCTAAACGTTAACTCGGGAAAGAAAGATCAAAGCTTTCTATACATTTCCGCTTCGAATATTTAATCGTGCGGCATGGAATAAGGAATTGTTTTGTTTCGGTTCCATTTGATGTTAAAAAAGAGCAAACTTTAAGTATTAGGCTTTTACTATTTAAGAGTAACCCGCGCAATAATGATTATTATATTACGTAAACGTTTTATGCTATAGTGAAACTGATTTAAAATAGTAAAACATTCTCACCGCAAACAATTGTCCTGACACGGGAAGCTAAGTTATGGGAGGATACCCGCGACTGCCAGGGCAATTGGCGTGTAGAATGTAGGATACAGCAGTGATCGACCGCCACCAGGGGAGGTGGGAGGGGCGAAACCTTTATGGTGACTCAACCGAACTCCGTTAAACTGACCACGAGGTGACTGAAACTTGGATATTTAAAGCAGAAGGCCGCAAAGCATCACGCCAACAGTGCGCAATAACAGAATTCTGGAATTAGCCCGCGTGACGGGCTAATTATGTATGCAGTGAGAATAGTAAAACATTCTCACCGCAAACAATTGTCCTGACACGGGAAGCTAAGTTATGGGAGGATACCCGCTCCTGCCCCAGACACTCCGCTGTCAATTTCGGAAAGGGGGGCAAGGAATGCAGAAAACCAAAATACCACACTCACACAAAGAATCGTAAACTTTATTCCTTCCATTACTCAGAACCCCAACCCCTTCTTGTACATCTCGGAGCTAGCTAAACAGCAGCGTCCAAATTATTGGGATGTGAGACCGGAGTTACCAAGCCGGAAGCCACTCTGGGGAACACGCTTTCTAATATTGTAAGGGAAGCGTCAGCATGTGAGCGCTGCATATATCTACTCGCGACTTCCCCACTTTTCCAGCCTAGGTATTGAGCAACCTCTTCCTGGGAACAGCCTAAAAGCCTTAGAGTGTTGGATAATCCTACCCGAAAACTGTGCGGAGTCTCTCCAGCATGGAGTTTGGACTCTAAAAGGTGTTTCCTCAACCGATTGTTAACCGCGGAACCTGTAAAGGGTTTGTCCCCCACCGAACCATCGCGTTCCGTGGCTCTAAAAAAGTACCCTTGATCCAATGAAATTTTCAGGCACTGGCACACCGTAATATAATGCTGGACCCAGGCAACCGGGCAAACCTCGGGATGAGTAAACTTAATCAAAGCAAAAGAGCGAGGTGAGCCCTTGCGGATATTTTTAGTGAGAGTAAACTTGAGCAAAAAGCCTTCCCGATCCCTTAACCTAAAAATGTTGCAAGACTGAAGGCGACCGAGGTCAGAGACCCTATCCCCGGTGAAAAAATCCACCACAAAAAACGTAGCGTCCCCAACGAGTATGTATTTACCTGAGCGCGAAAGAGGCGCGTGACTTAAAAGCAAACCTCGTAAGAAAGCTATGAGTCTACGAAATTTATCGAAAAACAAAGGTACTGCTTGAACAGGTGTTATAGCCAAACCCGCCTGCTCCTGCCTGACAAATTTTAAGTAGTCCTTAACTAAGGGGTGGGCAACCGGGTTAGAATTATTAAGACGTCCTAGATTATTAAACACGGCCCTCAAACGACCTATAAGGGAATCTACCGACCCGGCTGCCAAGCGCTTAGGACAGGTGCAGGAAGCCCTTGAACATAAAGACGAATGTACTACAGTTCTCCCTGACTTATCCTTAAAAATTAGAAAGTTGACAATGTCACTAGCAGTACAAGAAGTCACTGTCCTAGGGGGAGTCAATGCACCCAAAACCTGGGAGAGCTGTTGCTCCAAAGCGGATTTCTGCCTTTGGTAAGGGTTAGAGCGTATAACAGATTGAAATTCTTTAAACCGTTCCTTGATCGCCGTTTCATCCACGCGAACAGTTGACGTAACAGCAAGGTGAAGTCCGGTCGATGTCCCGCACGCCTGACAATAATTCGCATCGGAATCGTTAGGGTAAAGGCAGGCTGAACAGCGTCGGGGTGACTTCCATGGACGCATAACCTAAAAGAAGAGATCAGGCTGGCTTAGCAAACACAACGGAAGGCCCACAGATCCCACTGAAGCTCTTTTGAGTACCAGCGACGGCTGTTTTGAGAGGGAAACAACAAAATGCCATCTTCGCCTTTCTTCCCTAAAAGGAGTCGATCAACAGTAAGCGACTGCAACAACGCCCACCAGAAACGTCGAGGCTTTAAGTCCGGGACGATGATCGTAAAGGCACCATGAAAATCTTGCTCGAACATGCACTTTAGAAGGGGCGCAATTAGCACAAACGGCGGAAACACATACAAGTTGTGGTCCAAAGGCAGAGACTGTGCGAAAACGTTAATTCCGCAAGAGCTTGGAGTCGCACAAGGTGTAAAATGGGGCAAACACCGGCCTTCCCCATCACGTTGACAATTGCTATCCAAAGACATAAGGTCGAAGGTGTGAGGCCCAAAAAGGCGCTCGACGGGCTCCCAAGCCCTTTCTGACAACATGCAATCGATATCTGAAACCTTCCTGGAAGGGATGTCAGCCGGGTTCTCACTTGAAGGAACATAATGCACATCAAGGCTGAAATTGAATTCTCTGCAGCAATCAAAAATGTCTTTAAGGACATTGTTAATGTCTTGGTTTTTACAACCGTCATTTGCCAGAGCAGACTTCAAAACGAGGCTATCAGTGTGAACGTCCACCCTACGCGAGCTGAGATGATGCCTGAACGAAAGGAGCGAATGCAGCAAAGCCCGAGTCTCTAAAACATTGATATCTTGCGAGCTGTCTATCCAGTAATCTCTCGACTCCAGGCTGCGACCATCCTGTAGCAGAGTACCACCCCAGGCCCTCTTGGAGGCATCACAATAAAGCGTAACCACTGCGTGGCGTTCAGTTCTCCATGGAAGGCAGTCCTTCCAATTATCAAGAAAACGCCAAAACTCTATCTCGGTGCGAAGAGTCGCCTCTACCTTGAGGGAAGGCCAAGTAGATCCTGAATAGCGGGAGATCGCCCTAAAGACGTCGCGCACGTACAACTTACATCCAAGAATGGCAAGGCTAAAAGAAATGACCCTCCCCGAAAATCGTTGAAGTGTTTTCAATCCCACGTGTGGAGACGAAAGAATGTCTTCCCTCAACGCCGCGAACTTGACTTTCTTGTCCTAAGGGACGAGGAAGGCCTGACGTACAGAATAGCAAACAAAACCCAGAAAACGAACCCATGTCGAAGGAACCAGCTGCGATTTGTCAAGACCAATGAAATATCCAGCTTCAATGAGCAGATAACACATATTATAAACTGCCGCCTTAGCTCGCTCGAGAGATGGCTCGCGACTAACCCGCAATGGAGAAGTAAAAAGTTGTCCAACGTGCCGATCATCAATGTACTGCGAAACTGGGACTCCGTGAGACCGTGCGGAGGCCGAAACTGCAAGTCCGAGCTTATGGTAAATAAACGCGCTGGCCTTCCATCCAAACGGCAGTGTACGAAACACAAAATAGAAACCATGCCACTGGAAGCCGAAATAAGTTTGAGACGAGGGATGAAGCAAGACATGTTGATAACCACTCTTATCATCACAGGAACTCTGGAAGTGACCGGGGAGAACATACCGCGGCAAATCGCAAAGGTGGTCAAGCTTGAATGGGAGGTCACGAATCCATAAATTGAGATATCGCTCATCATGACACAACCGCGGCTTTGAAGGCTCGACAGTTAGTGGTAAAACCAAACGTGGGGGCGCCACACTATCCACTGGGCCCCAAACTGCTAAAACCCCCGCGGTGACCCATTGTATTATGGAATCGGAGACAAACTGGGAAAACTTGGCTGTGGTAGGCGAGTTCTTTAGGATTATTGGAGGAGGATGTTCGGAGTCGTAGGCCTGTCCCTTGATATTCCCCCTAAAAGGCCTGAAAAATCGGTCGACGCGAACTCCATCTTTGATAACCTCCAAAAGATCAACTTCAGAACAGGGCGATTTATCAAGAAGGCCCTGCCAAATGAACGGCTTGTTATGAATATTGCCAGCCCTGAAGTGGGCAGGGTCGAAGAAGCGCAAATGAGCTAGATTACCCAAACCCGGACGCGACGCCACCAGCTCCAGAGGAGGCAAGGGGCCAACAAAGGGAGGGGCTCCCTGTGTTATGCAGCGAAGAGGCACATCTCCCGCAGAGACGTGTAGCTGAGCCATACTGAGTCTTGAAATAAACGAAGAATGATTTGCCTAAAACGTAACGAAAGGGAAACGAAAATGAGCCGAAACAAACACCCGAAAAAGCTTAAAGGGAACCCAACCCTTTGTTGACCCCAGGCTCCGAACTAGGTCCGAAATTGAGACACTGAGAAGGTCCCCCCGAGGTCAACTGGGCAAGGGCAAATACCCACCCCAAGGCAAAGAAGACAAGTTTGAACAAACAAAGAAAATATTTAATACAAAACATACAAAATCCTTGAATTATAGAATTGTAGACACAATCATTGGCGTCCACGCCCACGTCCAGGACCGCCTCCACGTCTGGATTTGCAGTTACGCGCAATGTGTCCCCATCCTGCACAAGCGTGACACTGGACCGAATACGGGGCAGACTGGCGCAAGGGACGTCTTGCCTGGAAACTTGGAGAGGGCGCCTTGGACATCCCCTTCAGAATCGACGCAGCCTCCTTGGCCATTTTAGCTCTTAGGGGATCCCCAACAAGACCAAGCATCAAACGCTGAAGATGGTCGGCGCCGAGGGACGGCTGCCTAGCCTTTACTTCCTAAAGCGCCGCGGCGTATTCGTCCGCCTTCTCGTGCGCCTGCGTCCTTGCCAGGCGTACGAGGGTCTCCAAAAGCTCGATAGCTTCAAAGCGGTCAAAGAGGGACGACGGCCTATTCAGATGCCTTCTAAGGGCTAGCAGCGCATTAGTGCAACTTTCGGCAGACCTCTCCTGCTCGAGAAGTTTAATTTTGTCTTCCAACATCCTGATACGGTCAACTGGCTGTTAAAGAAAAACGTAAGGGGAGAATAAAGGATGTCACCATGACATAAACACTACGGCACAAGTAACCACAAATTGCACGGTTTACCACGCAAAAGCTGCGGGAAGCAATCAAAATTATCGACCAAACCAGCACAACAGATAATGAAATCATGTTGCAGTTCTTAGGTCCACTGCCTCAACGCACTTATACTTTAAAAACTCCGCCACTAGCTATACAGCTGACAAAAGCGAAATGAGCGCACCAAAAACGTGCCACACCCTCAGACTGCGGAAAGGTATACAAGCAGAAGAGACTATGAACTAAATAAACAAACTAAATAAATAACAAAAAAAAAAAAAAAAAAAAAAACGCATCTACAACCCGAGGGAGTCTGAAAGCTTAACAATAATTAAGTAATTTACCTAATCAACTGAAGACCCGGACTAAACAATTCACAGCCCTCCAGGCGACCGGCCCTAGGCCAAACTCGAAAAATTATGTCAAAGCTCTACAGACTTTTGGCTCTCCAGGCCGCAGTCAAAGAACAATTTACAGCTCTAGGCTGTTGGCTCTCCAGGCCGCACTTAAATAACAATTCACAGCCCTCCAGGCTGTTGGCTCTCCAGGCCGCACTTAAATAACAACTTACAGCTCTCCAGGCTGTTGGCTCTCCAGGCCGCACTTAAATAATAATTCACAGCTCTACAGACCTTTGGCTCTCCGGACCGCACTTAAATAATAATTTGCAGCTCTACAGACTTTTGGCACTCCAGGCCGCACTTAAATAATAATTTACAGCTCTCCAGGCTGTTGGCTCTCCAGGCCACACTTAAATAATAATTTACAGCTCTCCAGGCTGTTGGCTCTCCAGGCCACACTTAAATAATAATTTACAGCTCTCCAGGCTGTAACGGCTCTCCAGGCCACACTTAAATAATAATTTACAGCTCTCCAGGCTGTTGGCTCTCCAGGCCACACTTAAATAATAATTTACAGCTCTCCAGGCTGTTGGCTCTCCAGGCCATACTTCAAAAATTGTGTCACCGCTACAGGTTTCTGGCTCTCTGGGCCACACTCAAAAAACAACATACAACCCTAGAGGTTGCCGGCCCAACGGGCCATATAAACATCAAAAACTTGAACGTATAAAGCAGTAAGCGCCGACCTTAAGATAGTTCGAGGCACGCAAAAGGCGGCGGCATAGACTACATGAACGCGAAAGAGCAACGAAACAACAGGAATAACGCAGTAAACCGCAATGAAAAGCGCGAAACAAACTACGAACAAACAATCTAAAATAAGAGAATGAAAAAGGACAAATATGCAAAAAACTGACCCCAAAAGAAATAAACACCCCAAGAGGGCAAAAAACTTGCAAAACAGCGAACCAAAAACACAACAAGACTAACGAGGTTGAAAATAAAACAAAAGGGAATCGCACCTTGTGCCAAAAAGCCGTAAAACAGTGTTAAAGATAGAAAACCGAACAAGGACACTAAGCTAGCGAAAAAACTAGCAAAACCCGCATGCAATAACGGCCAAAAACGATGATAGGCAAACAACACGAAGAAAAAGCCAGACAAGAAAACGCGAGGAGGCGAACAAGCAGGCCAGCGTAACGACTAAAGCGCGAAACCTAACCCGCGCCGCGAAAATCCAAAACGTAACATAAGACTAAACACAGAAATGAAAATCTACCTCTTGAACAACCACAGGAGCCGGTGCAACAGGTGCCGGTTCAACAGCCGGCATAACAACGGGTAATGGATCAGGAACTGGCGCCGCCGGAGCTGGCGGCAAAGGCAAAACAGGATCGGCGTCGGCTTCGGCCATGAGTGCTGGTGGCGGTCAAAAAACTAGAAGAAACCTTTATGGTGACTCAACCGAACTCCGTTAAACTGACCACGAGGTGACTGAAACTTGGATATTTAAAGCAGAAGGCCGCAAAGCATCACGCCAACAGTGCGCAATAACAGAATGCTGGAATTTGAAAATCTTAAGCCTTCCCGCGTGACGGGCTAATTATGTATGCAGTGAGAATAGTAAATGTGCGTAAACAATTTAAAAAAAAAAAGAATTTTTTCCTTAAATTTAAGTAGCATTTATCTATTCAACATTTTTGACAGGCCACTGAGCAGGTTAAGGAGCAGTTTAATAAGGCGTTAAATTAATTTTATATACTGTTAAATTATACTGATAGCATGTAGTTGAAAATTGGTGAAATTTGCACCCGAACAACTCGTTTCTTTCACTGCAACGTTTTACACTGCTAAACGATCAGAGTTGAGCGAAAATAATAATAAATAAATAAAAAGTAACACCTTGATACCCCCTTAAAAAAGTTGCCTAAACTTCAAGTAGCAATTTGTTGCAATTTTGCATATATTTCTTTAGTCCCGTCAAGTGACGATGTAAAATTACGTTATCAAGGCACTTTTTTTCATCAGTTTGATTGAGCACGAAAGAGTTATCGAAGACATTATTATGTTTATTTTGCCTCGTGCAATGTACATGATTAAGATGACTACTTGTCAAAAGTGAAGTAAATTGCACTTATTACAACAGTCACCTTTATTTAAGCTGTATATTCGATCGTCAAACGATATCACCTTTGAGTACGGCTCGCTATGCGGAAGCACTTTGATTCTAACTAGGCGTGTCATGGATTACATATGATCTTTTTCATCGGTTAACTGAGGCTGCACGAAATGTTTTAATTTGTCTCCGTTCATGCAACTTGTGATAACGATATATAAATGGCATAACATTAATGCAGATGATTATTTGGTAACACATATGTCTGTCATTTGAAAAGCTGATTTTAACCATATCATGCGGCGCCACTTGGATTTACCCTCGGAGGAACAAGCAAAGTGACCCCTTCCCCCCACCCGGGGTACAAGGGTGGTGGGGGGGAGGTTGATGGATCTCCCTTGGGAGATTTTACCTTTAGTAGACAGCTTGTGATGTGCTCTACAAGTTGCTTCTGGGGGGCCAGAGACGTCATCTAGGATGGTGGCTATCATGACGGCCATCTTGGATTTCAACTAAAAAAACAGCGAAAATTGAAACCTTTTTGATGATGGACATTTAGAACATGACAGAGTTAAACACTCTGCTGCTTTTTGTCGACAATTTGTGCTTTTGTTCACGGAGAAAAAGTGAAAAAACGCATTTTCCTCAAAAATGGGTTGACCACGCACTGCTTACGACGACATATCTCGTAACTGTAGCTACCGATTCTCGCTCGTCAAACCCTATTTCAAAATGTATGTAAGGAAGATGCGGATAGCAACTGAAACGGCAGGTGCTGATAAAAAATCGTCTTGAAAAATTCAAGAGAAACTTTACAGGGCGGGGGTGGCATCCACCCTTCCCCCATCCCTAATGTACGTGCGAGGGTTAAGATCTTAAAAACTGCAGAAATGTTTCAGTTAAATTTTAAAAAAGTCTTCGGTTAGTTTAAATTGAAACTTTTAAACTGACCATAAATGTATCATGGGTATTACATACAAAATGAGATGTTTTTAAGAGTTGTCTCGAAGCAAAATAGTTTTATTGCTGTTGTCAGTGAGCAGTTTTAACTGCAGTTTTGTCAGTGAGCAGTTTTAACTGAATTAAAATTCAGTTTATTCTCCTTTACAATCAACTAGTTGGTTGAAAAACACTCACATTAAGCATCTAAACAGAGGACGCTTTTTGCAAAAACGTTGTCTTTCCTCAAAAACGAAGCATCAAGAAAATTAAATACCAGTTTGATAGGGTAAAGGATCACCCGGGGGGGCCCACCCTGAGGTCCAACCCCTTACCCTTTTATATACCATTTTTGACCGAAAACGTACCCGTTTCGTATACCTTCCATTGAAAAATGGTACCCCTTTCACATACCTACTTAAGAACACTGCATCCCTTTTCTATACCCTGGGAATGTAGCTAATGAACGATATTGGGGGAGAGCAGTATTACCGGAAAAGATGTTACCCAGATGTTATAATCTTCTCGAAATGTTTTAATTAAAGGCCCTTTTAAATACCTAAATCACAGATTTCCCTACCCTTTCATATACTTCAGCTCGTGAAATCCCCACCCTTTTATATACCTTTTATGAAAGAGGTACCCCTTTCGGGCAGAGCCTCCCCATATAGGCCATTATAGGGAGTGCCCCCCCCCCGGGAAGAATCACGGTCTTCCTCCTTAAAGAAACTGTGATGCTGCTTCGCTATGGAAGTGAAAAACAAAAATTTGGATTTATAAACTGAGTTGATAAGGTAAATTAGCCACCAGATAGAAATTCAGAAGCTGAGGCTTCGAGCGTTAGCCCTTTGTCATAGCGACGCAAGGAATGGTGAGTATCATGTGGTTTTTATGTTGACCGATGGAGCTATATGAATGTCAAATCTCTCTGATCAAGGCTAGAAAAACAACTGGCGATTTTCGCTGATTTCTAATATTTCACGAGAATTTGATTACAACGTCATCGGGAACCCTATTCAGACCAAGGGGGCGGATTCTGCCCGCACGAACTTTGGACGTTTATAATTTTTTAATAACCAAGCTTAAGCCACTAAACTTGGTGACTTTTCGTAAAATTTGTCTGGGAACAATTTGTAGAGCAAGTTCTTTTCTATTAAGTTTGACGTTACCATGACAACCACGTGGTTTTTTTTTTCAGAATTTTGAATTTACCTCTTTTAAATCAAAAATCATTGCTTTTTTGAAGCAACTTTTGCATTTAGAGGTCATTTCCCTGTTAATGGGTTGATTTTGATCACTTCTTGATCAATTTTAGCGGTTTTTTAAGGTTTTGGAAAATTCAAGAAATCCAAGATGGCGGATCCAAGATGGCCGCCGTTTGAGAACAAAACGTTATTGTGACGTCATATGATGTCATCAGCTGATGTTGCGGACAGCAGTGGACGTACTATCTGTCCTTTAAGTTTCGTTGTCATAGCTTTAATATTCTTGGAGTTAAGAGGTGGGGGCGGAATCCGTCCCCACCCCCCTCCCCCGGTCCCACAACACCAAAAAAAGCCCGGTCTGAATGGTTAAGTTGTCAGTCGCGACCAAAATCCCCGCTAAACCCAAAGTTGTCTGCAAGATTTTAATTTGTCAGGTCCTTTCCATTTAAAGGCTGTTAAATTTAGAAGTGACTCAAATAACGCTGAGATACGTGAGCAATGATCGCTCAGAATCTCAGAATAAAAGTAATTTTAGGTTATGATAAAATTCGGTTATAATAAAATTCGAACAGACACAAGTGACTCGGTTTATGTGTGGGTTACTGCTCAGTGGTAGACCATAGGCTCGGATCCAGTTAAAGGCTCTTTTTTTCTTTTCAAAGTTACCTCATAACTGCGAAGATCTTTCCTTCTTCGATTCTTTCATCCACGATTCATATGTGTAAATTATTTTCATTATCAAATAAAATCTGAGCGAGAAATGTTTGCGATATCGATCATGGAAGCTTATTAGTAGTCTTTACTTAGATTCAGCATACAACTTGCTTATAAGAGCAAAACTGAATACAAGGCTGGCACTACTGCAAAGTGCTGATTAATTTAATGGCCAATATTTCGGCTAACGAAATTAGCCTTCCTCAGGGCCAGAGTTATATCGAAGGAAAATACCAGCTTAGTATTCCTTCTATCTATTTTCCGAAAAATTTCGGCTTTACCTCGGTGTAAGAACCTGTGAAACTCACGGATGACGTAAAACAAAGGAAACAAAAACATTTTAAACAATACCGTACAGCAAAACAAAAGCTAACAAACAAAGAAAATCTTGTCAGGTTCTTACACCGAGGTAAACCCAAAATTTCAGAACATTTTTCCTCACCATCGTCCAAAGATTGCATGTAACGAAGTTAAGTTTGCGTTTGTTTTCCTAAAACTGACTGAGATTTCAGAGAAAGAACAGGGTATTTGAATTAATATGTATACGTGTATACGCCAGAAAAATTCTGGTTCGTTTAGGTTCGTTATCATTGACCTTGTTACAATCAACAGTGGGCTGTAAAATAAGAAAACACTTTTACACGACCACAAGGGTGGTGAAGAGCCTTAACCTTCAAAAAACATTTATATCAGCCTTGAACTTAAAAATTAGCACACTTAATGAATCTTTGATGGAACAGTTCATCTTAATTTGTTTATTTCTCACTTACTTCCCTTCATTTTACATTTGTCATCAAATGGAAATTTCCTGAGGACAACACTGCTCAATTCATCCCTAACTGAACGAAGGTTCATGGCAATATCCCCACATAAGTATTTAACCCTTAACACAAACAACTAAAAGCAAAAGTTATGTTAAGATGGAAAAAATGAGATCCTCGACATAGTGAGGCTTAAGTATTGTTTCTAATGATCAGAAAGCTCCCAACTCAAGACAGTCAAACAATTTACAAAAAACTAAAACGCCATGCAGTTGTGTATATGCTACATTAAAACTGGCTTAATTTTGATTCTGTCCTCTAACAAGGGCAATAATTGCTTTTAGGATCTTCTTGTTTCTGCAGCAGTAAATTATCGGGTTACAAAGTGAGTTAAGCATGAGAGAGAAATCAACGAAAAGGCGAAGAATATATCGGGTTTGAAAATGTAAATAATTTCTACCTATATTGAAGATCAGCCCTGGTAGAAAAGCCAAGAACAGAAAACCGATGATAATCCTCGTTGTTTTCCATGCTTTCTTTTCCTTAACGAAAGTTGCAGCGTCTTCTCCTGAAATCTGTTCAGTTTTGATCTGCTTATGGTGTCGTCGGGTGATTAAATATACAGCGATATGACAGTACATAATCGCCAAAAGGCTACAAATTACCAAAAACCGCAGAGAACTAATTATTAAAGTTTTTAAAATAGTGACAAGCCCGGCTAGTAACCAACTTAGGACAACAGCTAACGCCACCCGTTGTCTTGTTACAATGTTGTTGTAGCGTAAGGCATATTTTAACGCCGCATAACGTTCGAAGCTTATTATCACCAAATGTAAAAGAGACGCTAAGATTGAAATACTAAGGAAATGAGAAGCAATGTTATCTTTCATGTTGCAGTACTTAGCTACTGAACCACCAGCGATAGCAAACATCTCTGCAGCAATGAATGTAGGCTGGGTTACTGTTCCTACAATCAGATCAGTTATCGCCAGGCAGGCCAACAGAATGTTGTGATTGCTCTGAAGTCGACGTCTCTTTTTAACCACCGCTATGACCAACACGTTCATTAAGATAATTGCAGGGCAGCTTAACATGTTGAGAATTATAAACACCAACGTAGAGATGAAGTTTGTCATAAAAAACTCTTCGTCTTGAAATCGTTCGCAGAATTGGCTTGGACGTTGGGCTGCGGAGTTTGTAAGGTTCATCGCAGAGTTGTTTCGGTCCATAGTCTTGAGTTCCAGAAAGGGAGTTTCAACGATGGACCTTAAGTTGAATTTTCACTTTTCAAAATACATTTTCCTTTTGGAAACAGTAATAAAAGCTGAGTCGTACTTGCCTCAAAAGGTGACGATGGAGCTGTGTTATTGGCGGGCGCCACAGCGATGATAAATCAGTGAATAAAGAACAAACTGTTTTATCTTATGTCGCTTGGAACGTTTAATCGCGCAGCATGGGCTGAGGGATTATTTTGTTTTTCTGTATTTTTATTTAAAAACCGAGCGAGATTAAAATATTAAGTTGTGATTTTTTTCTTTTTTAACCGCTACAAACCAAGTTATTTTCTCAGCATTATTTAAAGAAACTGCACGAAATGTTTTTATGCTCTAGCTTAAACTAATTTTAGCTGGTGAATTGTTGTGAATAGTTCGTATAGAAAAGGAAAAGTTTATCTTCGGTGAAAGTTTACCTTCTATGTGTTGGTTTTGACAGACCATTAAAAAGGCGAGGCTCATTATTGCTAACAACTCGAAGGAGCAGTTAATTGAAGCTTACTTATCTTTAATTCTATCTGAAGAACAGTAGCATTAAGTTGGAAACTATTGAAAATTATCGAACAAAAGAGCGATATTGAAAATAATTACTAGGCTTAACTGTGGGAAATTAAAAAATTTGTCTTCGTTATTTTAGTAAACGGCCAAAAAAAACATGATTTGTAAAAAATTGCACGAAATGTGTTTTGGTAACGTGAAACTAATTCAGTTTAGGTGGTGGATGGTTGTGATCATATAGAGGGTGAAATGTTTCACTCTTTGTATAGAACTTGTATTTATATGTCGTTTTGGAAGACCATATATGTAAACTGTGGATAATTATTGTTAAGAAGGGGTAGTTTATTTTATTAAAGCTTAAAGTTAATTCGAAAACAGCAATAGCCTCTGCTTCTTCCCACACAACGTTCTCCACTTTGAAAGCATAAGGAAAGAATGATAAATAAGAAAAAAAACTGTTTCATTTTTCAGTCCAATGAAATAGCGAACTAAAATTGATTTTACTAAATCACGTTGTTTGCGCTGAGAGCTTTTAATGTCTTTTTTTTTATCATGTTTTTTTTATCATTTTGAATAACAAACAGATCGAAATTGAAATAATTACAAGGCTTTACTTATCGAAATTAAAATATCACGCTTTGCTGTTTTAGTAAACCGAAAAATCAATATTATTTTCTCACTGATTTATTGAAAAATGCACGAAATTTGTTATGCTATCAGAGCGGATTTGATTTTAGTTGGTGAATGTTTGTGAATAATTTTTATAGGAAGAAAATTGGTAACTATTCATATTGTGGTCCTAAACAAACAGTTGAAAATATCTCAAATAAAACGTGAGAAGGCTATGAATCCCAACTGGCAGGTGTCTAAGTTGGTCGATATTTTTAAGAGTTTTTTTTCTTCGTGGTATAAAGCATGCCGTTTAATTGTCGTGTTATATTTTCTGTATATAAGAGTCATTTGTGATGGCAAGGAACAGTTAATTTAAATTAAAAAGCTGATTGTATAAAAGCAGTAGTTCTTGGATGAAATTGTTAAGAAATTGCATTTTCCCACCTCAAGGTTTTACACTGTAAAAACAATTATAAACATGAATGAGAGGACGGTTAAACGACAAAAACAGCTGATCGATAAAGATATACAAATTATTTACACTGCTATTTCACTCAAGTAGGGTTACCTCACATAAGCACGTTTTGTGTGTTTCCTAATCAGGCATTTTCACTCCGATGAAATTTTGAACTGAAAGCGATTTTCCAGCATCAGTCAGTTATCATCATGATAAATGTTCTTGTTAGAATGATGTTTTGTTGAATGTGTTGAATGTTTTGTTGAAGTGTTAATGTTTCCACTCATCTCTTTTATTTCATCATCAAGGATGGGTGTACCACATGACGGGCCTCCCTGTGCGAATCATAAGAATATCATGGCTTCTACCATACCCAGTGGCCCCGGAGCCATGAAATGGTCTGCGTGCAGTAGGGAAAAATTCCAAGAATTCTTAAGGTACTGCCAAACTAAATTCATCGGCCATTTGCATCCATGCAAGGTAAAGGTAAAGTCACTCACGAGCCACAGCAGGCCCACACGGTCGGAGCTTAACCCGGTTTCTGTCGCATAACGCCACTGAGAGTATTGCTACTCCCCTTGGATGGGATGCTAGTCCATCCCAGGTTTACCTAAAGCAGTATGTCGCCGGTATCCATTTATACACCTGGGTGGCGAAAGACGGTGCGGAGTAAAGTTTCTTGTCTAAAAAAAAACACGATGGCAGGGTATGGACGTTGAGCCACAGACCCTCAGGCCCCAGTTGTTCAAAGAATGGATAACTTTATCCAGCTGGAGAAGTCGCTATCCAATAAAGTAATTTTTCTTCAACTTACACATTGGGCCAGATTTTTGCAAGCCACATACTTCATTATTGATACACTCTTACTCTTTTTATAAATCATAGGGTTGTGTAGAGATTTTCCCACAATTTGTATCTGCTGGATTACGCTTATCCAGTGGATAAAGTTATCCGCTCTTTGAACAACTGGGGCCTGATCGGAAGTCCAACGCGCTCGAACCGCCACACCATCTCGGCCCACTTTGCATCCATGTACTAACTTTTAAGACAGTAGTCCCCCGTTATCTCGAACCCCGGTTTTTTCTCGAAACTTCTGCCACCTCGAACTGACACTCGTTTCCCTTGGTTGATGTTCTCACTTCTTTACTATTGGCAAGAGAAGATGAAGGGAGAGACCCATTCCCCTATACATAAGCCTCTTCTGATGAAAATTATTTGATATCTATTTTTGGTTCTGTGTTATACTGCGTGGTTATTTTAAGGACGACGCCTCATTGGTCAGTTAGAATGACGTCATGTAATTTTAGACTGTTAACATGGGAACAACAGATAAAAATAACCTTTGCAGCATTGGGGGGAACTAATAATAAATTTCAAATGATTATCATGGGGCACGGGGATTCACTCTCTTACTTTATCCTCTCTTGTTATTGGTTGTCTCGAACTCCCGTTCTCCCGAACATTTTTGGCTTCCCTTGCGTGTCTGAGATAGTATAAGTCTACTGTACAAACAAATGCAGCTGAACTGGTCGATGGTCACTAGGAGCATCCTGGTAGGAAACGTTTCTTTGTTTCTGGTCTAAAAATTCAGGGAGGGGATTTCAGCGAAAGTGGCATGAAAATGTTTTCTGGTTTTCACTTTAAATTACGGTTAGCAGGGCTTTTAGTTGACAGTCGCCATAAAACGAAGCAAAGCCGGAAATTATTCTAAAAATTCACTGTAGACGTAAAAAAAAAACAAGGAACCACTCTGAACTCGAAGCAAAACGCCAAAAATGATTGTAAAAAAAGTACGATTGATTTTGATCTTATTTCTAATTATTGGTAGAGAAAGTGACACGGGTTTTGGAGCCCAATTAGAAAGTGTATGTGTAAATAGCCAAGGTAAACGCGAATTCAGATTTGCATAGCTTTTGGCTCTTAACTGCAATCCTCTTTTACTTCAGATAATAAAATTTTGTTGTTTCTCTAAAACTTATATAACTATTCTTACATCTTTTTCCCTAACAGCACCAGGTCCAATTGTTTAGATGACTTTCCTCCAACATCTGCTGTCAAACATGTACCAAAAGAATTTTATGGAAAACTCCCAGGACAGGTGATCAGTCGAGACGAACAATGCAAAATGATCCATGGCCGGAACTTCTACGCATGCTCTCAAAAACTGGTGAGTAATATGCACTTTGACCCTAGAGTCCAGTTCTTGCCGCAGACCAAAATAATCACAGGCTTTGGGGAAGAGAAATAGTAGTGTACAGTAAATATTAATCCGTCAAGTTCAATGGTCGTGGTCAAAAATAAGAACAAAGAAATTAACACAAAATAAAAGGCAAAATTTGCAACACGCCTACCAAGGAAAAATCACTTTGTGATGACTACATTGATGATTGCAGAGATATCTTGTCCAAACTGAAAAACACGCTCTTAAGAACAAGAATACCTTGAGGCTACTGTTATTGGCAGCAATATTTTGCCTTGGAAGATTTAGCGACTGTAAAAATTTAGCGAGTACTTTAATCATCGATTTTTCATGTCCTTGCTAATTTCGCAAATTTAGTTATCGCTAAAAGTAGCAACATTCTATTAAAATATTATAAAAGGTGTTTTAAAAGATGTAAATATGACAAGAGGCTGCTGTTTCATTGTCAATTACCCATACTTATGACGGGATTCAGTATTTGGGGATACGTAATAAAAAAGTCGTAGAAATTAGCGATCCCCGGACTTAACTAAGGTTGCTGAAGTTAACTGTTCAGAAAATCAGCACGGCTTAAGTTAACGTAAACTTTTGAAATTCGTGTCAATTTTAGAAAGCGTTAAGTTTCCCATCATGTTAAGGTATTGGAAATTCCTCCTAAAGAAAGAGTTCAACTCGGTATATATAAACGAGAGAATTTTTTCCCTCAACTTGTACAGTATTTTATTTTATTTTATTTTATTTTATTATTTTTATTTTATTTTATTTTGACCGCTGAGTGGCATTGCTCTAATTTTTCAACTTTTTTTTGTGCAGACTTCGTGTGGATCGCTGGGATGTACAAAAGATGGCTACGCTTGCTCTTTCTTAGCAACCTCCCCTGCGGACGGTACAAGATGCGGAGACAGACATGTAATTATGTTATTAATACCCACACCATGTCATAACATGGCTTACTAAATTAAAGCACATACCATATCGTGTCATACTTACGACGCCACACTATATTTTTCATTAAAAAGACGGAAATTCTAAATTCTAAAAAACCGCTTGTCAAAGAGGTTGCCATGGTAACGTCATACTTGATGACCAGTACTGGTGACTTTCGCTGCTTGCTTATTGAGAAAAGTTGTAAACGTCTAAAGTCCGTGCGGGCAGAATCCCCCCCCCCCCCGGTCTGAATAGGGTTAGCAGTTAAAATTAGCTTCAATATCGGGCACATTTTTGGAACACTTTCCCTGTCAGCCTCCCCAATGTTGAAAACAATGACTTCCAACAACCAAAATTGGTTCACTCGACATTAAGGAGGAAGGGAGAGCCGCTCGCAGATAGGCGAATTGTGACAATTAGAGAAATGTTTCCGAGAGTGCTGCATAGCATCACAGAAAAGTTACTGTTCAATAGCTTTCATTTGAATAGTCACCCTATATTTGCCTTGCAGTGGTGTATAAATGGTGAGTGTGTAGATGATGGATCACGTGTTATCAATGGCCGTTGGAGCAACTGGTCAGCGTTCTCACCTTGTACTCGGCCCTGTGGTGGAGGTGTTCAATCCAAAACGAGAACTTGCACCAATCCAGCGTAAGAGATTCTTTTAGATTCAATTTAATACATTCAATTAAAAGTGCTAATAAATACCAGTGCCTTACCTTCAACTTATACCAACAGACCAAAGAATGGTGGAAAGAACTGCATTGGCCCAGACAAAGGACACTGGAGAATCTGTAACCCACAGGTAAGAAGCCGTTATTTCTATTGTCGGACGGTTGCCGAGTTCTATGTTAAAATAAGATAGTCCTTATTCCTCAAGAGCACCCAAAGAATCTTTTCAGTGGAACTTGCGTTAAAAAGTACCATAATTGTCTCGTATATTCGGAGAAGAAAATCTCAACTCAAATGAGGCGCCCCGAGGAGGTGTCGATTCTAGTAGTATTCTTTTTATTCTCGTTGCTTACCCCACTTTGGTTTTTGCTTGGCAACGATTTTTGTTTTCACTCGGACAGGAGCAAAACAACATAACTTGTTATTTTTTCTCTCTGCGTTACCAGATAATGCACGTCAGTCCATATTTATATGGTTCAGGATCGAAGACATGCTGCTTCACTTGTGGGGCCTTGGTTGAAGAGCAACTGTGTTTTTAATTCTCCAGTATGGTTTCTGAACTAGTTAAGACTTTTTCTAGCGATATTCCGTCATATTATCTATTCTAATTACCATATCTCTGAAGCACTTGTTTGACAGTTTAAGAAAGTTGTACTCCATTGTTCCCAAAAATGTTAAGCACTATTTCCACCTCAGATTCCAGTGTCCGAATTTCATCTGTATTTTGCAAATAAGACAAGGTACGTAAGCATAATTTTAACACAGTGCATGACAAAAAAACCAGCAAAATCCCAGCGCAGCCCCTTTGATGTATTTGTTTGTTTGTAACAGCCATGCCCAGCGGGATCAAAGACCTTTCGTCAGCTCCAGTGTGAAGAGATCGATCCCAATTTTGTGGCCTACTATACTTCAGGTAACATAAGTGTCTACGTGTAATTTTTTTCATGTTGGTTAGTACTTGATACGAAGATCGCAAGATCGGTATTTTGACTGACCTGGTCTCTGCATGGTGTCGTGTCCTTTAAGTAAACTAGAAACCTTACTCTACATTGTCTGTTTAACTTCTACCCTGGCCTCGTTGTTCAAAAGCTGATTAACGCTACTACGTGTTTAAAGTTAACCAAAGTTTCTGTTTCTCTAGATTAGAACCTTTTTCCACTGCAAATTTTGTAGTCAAAGTCAAAAGTCTCTCCCTACGCTGCTGTATAAAGGGGGGCGAGAGAAAAACTGCCGGGGATATTACTCTGTGATGGACTAGCATCCTATCCAGGGGAGAAAAGTAATGTTTCTAGTAACTTGATGTTGGGCATCCTGTGATGGACTAGCATCCTATCAAGGGGAGAGTAGTAATGTTTCCATTTGCTTCATGCTAGAGAATCCAGATTGAAACGCCGGCCAAGTGGGCGGCTTGCAGCCATCATGAGACATTACCTAGTTAACCTTTCACTCTCGTTCTTAGCCCACTGCTCATTGACCTGCCGCAAGGGTCAGACTGCATACCCTCAACGGAAAAACGTCAAGGATGGGACGAGATGTACAAGTGACCCCACAAACCGAGATGTCTGCATACAGGGACAATGCAAAGTAAGAAAGCATGATTCTCAGTATTGTTTTGTGTGATAAAGCAGGTTGATAATTCTGACCGCTTATAACCCACCTTGGACCTGACATTTTCATCTCCGTGTTTTCGAAAGCCCCGAAAAGCCGTTTGCTAAAATATAAGCCACTCATTCTATAAAGCTGTTATTTTACCATATCTTTAAAATAAGAAATGTTTAACTTATAGCGAAGTTTCATGCTTAGAATCTTCTTTTCCTTGAAGTTACAGTGTGAATTATCGTGCCCGAAATCGGCCCAAAAAATTGGGGGGCTTATGGGAAAAGCGCGCGTCCATTCCCCAAACCCTCCTGTTTTTTCAGGGGCATTAGATTATTGCTGTAAAACGTAAAGATGACTATTACATCCAAAAATGTTTCTCTACATTGGGTATCATAAATTTATGGCACGTAGGAATCGTCAAAACTTCCGACGAGCTCCCATCTCGGATCCGCCACTGGTTTTGATTTTCTTGCTTTTTCTGTGACGTCAAAAAAGAAGTAAAGAAAACCAACAAAATGATTCTAAAATTATTACACAAATTACCGCAAGAAAGTTAAATTAGAATTTTTTAACATAAGGGTAAAAAGGAAATAAAAAATTTGGGTAGAAATCTGATCCAAAACTGCAGTTACATCACGTTCAAGGCAAAGACCAACGTAAAACGCTAACTCTCATTAATGTAACCGTGACACGGAACAATAATAACCGTTTG
Source organism: Siderastrea siderea (assembly GCA_964030785.1). Classification (NCBI taxonomy): domain Eukaryota; kingdom Metazoa; phylum Cnidaria; class Anthozoa; order Scleractinia; family Rhizangiidae; genus Siderastrea; species Siderastrea siderea. The sequence continues at coordinate 29,635,337 of OZ034975.1, forward strand.
AGGGACTTTTCTTAATTTAATAGGCACGACCCCTAATTGAAGAAAAACTGCTATTTTAATTCATTCATCCATTCATCCATCCATTCATTCGTTCGTTCGTTCGTTCGTTTGTTCGTTCTTATTCGTTCGTTCTTTCGTTCGTTCGTTCATTCATTCGTTCATTCATTCATTCGTTCGTTCGTTCGATAGTTTGTTCGTTCTTTCCTTCGTTCGTTCGTTCGTTCATTCATTCTTTCATTTACTCATTTTTTATTTAATTAATTGATTTTACTTTGCCATCCTAGCATTTGAGCGGGACCAAAAGGGTTTCTTGGATCATAATAGACTAAGTTATCGTTTGGGCTTGACCGACATAAATTTTATCATAGGAAAGAAAAGTTCGGTAGTCTTCACTTGAATGATCACCTGAGGATTTCGATACATCTGCATCTCGTACATGATGATAAACAATACCACGATAATAAAGAACCTGCCTTTAAGCTGAATGGTCAGATTTCAAGTTTGTAGTCAAAGACTCAAATGCCAGAATCACCATGTACAGCCGGAATAATTAACAATTATTCACCGAAGTGGAGGTGTATAGTGGTTAATATTTGTCAAGACTCAAAGTGGTGAGATAAATATCTGCCACTCCTCACCGACTCTTCACCGTTTGAGTATATACCAAACCAGTCAGCACCAAACAGTTCCTTTTTTCTGAGAAATGAGGGAAAACTCGCGCGCAAAATCCAGAAAAATGTCGGGAGTTCGCGTAGCCAATCAGAGCGCGTAAAAACACTATCCACTGGTTTGCCATGTACCATAATAAACATTAGCTTAGAAGGAGCCTGCAGTAGCTCTTTATAGCTTTCAATTTAAATAGTTAAATTTTAGGATTTCTCCTGCAGACGAAGGATACTAAAAATAGCACTGTTCCTGCGGGGGGGGGTGCACTCCCATATATAAGCTATACGGGTAGGCAAGTCTGGAAAAGGGTGTAGAAATCACTGTTTTGGTCTAAAATAGGTTATAGTTCATAAGAAACTGATCAGAGTCAAAAACCATAGTCTAAAATAGGAATTGACATTTGACGAGTCTGGGATACGGTAGGTATTTTCGGTTTGCAGTTTAGAATAGGGTTGCAAAATGCAGCTAAACATGTTCTGGTATATAATAAGGGTTTCAGTAACCCAACGGCACACTCCCACCCAAACATTCATAGAGTAAACCCCCAACACTGTTCAATGTTTGGCTCAAGGGGAAGGAGTTTATGACGACGGAATAAATGTGTCTGCTGTTATATTTGGATGTATACACTCTGAACGCATACGCTTTTACCAGCATGTAGGCTGTGACAACGGAATAGAATCTAGGATGAAGCGTGATCGATGTGGAGTCTGCGGGGGCGACAGTTCGAAATGCAAATACGTCAAAAAACTCTGGAATGAAAACTGCCCTGGATTCGGTAAGTCTATCTTGTATTTTTTCATTTTATATTTTGTGGTATTAAGGGCACGTGATCAGGTGTTAGGCCATGTTGAAGTAAACCTCGATCTTATAATTGAACTCTAATGTGAACATGGATTAATAGAGGTATTAATATGATCCCGGTACGCCATTCATACCGATACGAGTTCGTCGTGGTTCGGGGATTATTTCCCATGACACGCCTCCGGTTTAAGCCTATCCTGCGAACAATGTAATCCCAGTTTATCGAACTAGCCTTGAATTATAGTAGATAGTGTTTTTGCAATGCTTTTGACACAAGAGAATTCATCGTTGTTTATAGTTAAACTATGAATTTCCTCTTTTTTTGGATTTCAAGGACCGGACAGTGCATGTACCATTTTTGAAGTGCCCGTGAGCTCAACCTCTGTGTACGTGGAACAAGACACACCGGACAAAAACCTTCTTGGTAAGTGCAACCTGTTTTTGTCACTGTCAGTTTTTTATCACTGTAATATTTTGTGTTTACCTTTAATGTAATTTTTTTTAATAGATTTGATACCTAGAGCAATTATTGAACCTTTTCATACCTCAAAAACAGTAGATGCCCAAAGGCCCCTAAGCTTTCGTGCTCTTAAAGCCTTTAAAGCCCACCTTAGAGAGTACCCCTGTGTGTCACCGCCCCCCTCCCCCCCCCCCCCCACCCAGCACACTGTCTGGTGCTCCAGTAAGACATTCACTTAGGGTCGTCGTCATTCCTGCATGCTGGAAGGATCAGCAACCTTCAAAAAGTCTGTGTAAGAGTATTTACCGGTATGGAAGCTCGGTCACAATGAAATGATACTGGCGTTTTCAAGAGGTACTCTACTCCTGTAAACAACCTCAAATCATTTCAGCAAGCTAATGTTCTATTGAGTATTATCCTGGCAGAAGAGCAGTTTGAAGGAAGTTACTGAGGAAGTCGAGAGGGTGTTTGTTTGAGAGAGGGTTATCATTACAATTTAATTGGTATTCCCCATTAATTTTGATAGTGTGGAACCTAGCGGAATTTAGCGAGGAACCTTTGCCTGTTCTTTCTGCTTAATGAAGATAAATCATTAATTATTTTTAAGTCGTCAGTATTTTAGTCCTTTTAAGTCTTCTGATGTCTACTTAATTAACTGTTTATTTTATGTAATGGCCACAAGTTTGTCAGTAATCTGAGTAACGTGTCACGTGTCACCCCCAGAAAAAATAGGCATTACCTTACCTTACCTTACCTTCCCTTACTTTACCTTACTTACTTCACCTTACCTTACCGTACCTTACCTTACCTTACATGGCATTACCTTACCTTACTTTACTTTACTTCGCCTTAGCCACTCACCTTACCTTACCTTACCTTGCCTTGCCTTCAATTTCCTAATCTTACTTTAATTAACCTAACCGTGTCATATACTTATCCTTTAGGTATCAAGAATCAAGAAGGTAAATATGTAATTCCAATGCCTTCGTGGAGCCGAACTGTTTTTGCAGCAGGAACGAAGGTTCACTATTACCACAAGAAGGACTTGGACATCAACACGATTTTCATACCGGGACCGACGACCGAAAAACTCATTATAGTGGTAGGTGACTTGAAAACGATTTTTTCTGTCAAATCTATGTTTATCGCTTATTTACTTAAGCATTGTATCTTACAATGGATGTGATGGTGCTTGTGGACGCAGTTCTGGGAAAGAACTGTCGTTTTCGAAAGACGCTCGACCGTTTCGTTTGTTGTTGTTTTTGTTGTTGCTGTAGTCATGGCCAGATTGATCTACAAGCAAAAATTTAATTAATCGTAAGGGTGTCAGGTGTTATCCCCTCCCTTTTCGCTCCTATTCAAGTAAAGTGGACCAACAGCATTCAAAAATATCGATATCACACTACTGGATCTGTGGGGGTTGCGATGAAGGCGACATCTTATATATCTTATTTCGTTTGTTCTTATAAACCCTCCTACCTCTTATGTGTTTGTGTCTTTTACAACCTAGAGCAGGACACGTGACCTCGAATTTAGCCTTCTCCATTTCGATGCCTTAAAAGAGATCTTGGGCGGGGGGGAAAGGGGGGCTACCATCAACTGCCAAGTGTCTGGGGCTTGGCACCTCCTGAAGTTGACCATTTCAGAAGTGTGTGTAATGCTTTCGAAAACTTGAAATTCAAGAACAGTAAAACCTCTCTGTGCGACCACCTCCTGTCGGCGACCACTTTTTTACAATATCAAAATGACCTCAGTGAAGTCACTATAGTTGGAACCTCTCGTAGGCAACCACCTCTCGTAAGCAACCACCTCTTGTAGGCGGCCACTTTTTGGGCTGACAGTTAGAATTTTTTTTGGTCGTCACACCTTGTCTCGGTTTTTAAAAATTTTGGCGCATTGGACTGTCAATTTGTGAAAGTTCTAACGGAGATATCACACTTCGTTTGGGTCTATTGTCAGTCTGCGCATGGTTTATTAAAATAAAACATCTGAAAGTAGCTAAACTAAGACATCAAAATTTTGCCTCCCTGTGGTCTGAGCCTTTGGAAACGACCACCTCCTGTTAGAGACCACTTGGGCTTGACATTTTAGGTGGTCGCTTACGTAAGGTTCAGCTGTATTTGTTCTTCCAGTGAGAATTACAAACTCTTCCAGTCAGAATTACAAACGTGATCCTCAATAAAGGAATCGATTAGATGTGTGCGAAGCTTCTGACAAAATGTATTCAAGGATTTCTGTTTCCTTGTTCAGTTAGTGAGAACCTAAAGGGAGAGTCCTGGCTACTTTCCTCAGGGCGCCTGACAAACCGGGAGGGGTCAGGGGGTTTAAAACTCCCGCTTCCCGTAACCTTTAATCCCGGTTCCCACCCTGTATTTGTTGGCTCCCGCCTCTTTGTATTTTTCAATTGAGAAACATTGCGCAATGTTGCGTAATTTTCCCTTTTTCTCTCGCTTCCGCCACCTTTGGAATCCAGCTTCCCCATCCTCTTCTCCCGCCTCCCGTACACCTCCCCCCCCCTTTTTTTTTCTCCTGGTCTCCCGCGCCCTGTCCCCCTCCACAAACCACAATTCCCGTCTTCTGGTGGTGTTTTAGTTGTTCTTGTCCTCGTATTCTCTATAGATTTTTGTTTACGATTGTTCGTCAGTAAACTAAAATGGGAAAAATCCTTTTGACTAACGTTTTGTTTGCATTTTTCATCCCTTTCAGTTTGTTCCTGGGTTTCCCAAGACCGGAGTGTGGTACAGAATGTACGATCCAACTCTGTCTTCCATTGTAGGTGTTGAACATGTTCAGTGGAAAGTCACGGCGTGGGGACAATGTTCAAGGAAATGTGCAATAGGTACTTAAAGAACTCAACAAAAATGTAATCACAGCTTCATACAGCGCCCGATCTAGGAGCTAAAGAGAAGAAGGTGGCAGGGGTGGGGTGGGGGGGAATTCCCATTGTGGAATGTCTTCTTGGAACTACCGTAACTTGGGGCCAAACGTAGTGTACTTTGCTATTGTTAACTTTTGCCACCAAAATGGTCTTGTAGAGGTCAACTCATTATCATATATTAAAATTTGGCCCTCGCAAAAGAGGAAAAATTGTTGCAGAAACATTGTTACAGAAAGATGTTCCCTTAAGTTTTTCCCCGTTTGCGTGCACACGAACATTTGTTACGGAAATATTTTTGTTTCCAAGAAACGACAAATTTTTCTGATTTTTTCAGATACATTTTTTTCCGCAACAAATGTTTCCCGGTTTGCCCACCGGGGAAACAAATGTTGACTAGATTCCACGATCGCTTGGGCTGCATTTCCTAAATTGAGCGTGCGCAAACCTTTGTCATTGAAATGTTTCTTGGTTTGCGCGGCAAAGAAACATTGATTCCCACTCGTTTGCGCGCCCAAGAAACATTCCGGAAAATAATATTTCCACAGCAATGTTTCCTCGTTTGCAAGGGACGACAGATTGAGCCCAGGAGTCATAAGTCGGTAAAAAATGATTGTTCGGGTTAGTGTAATCCTAGGACTAACAAAGCCACTCGAAAGACTTGACTTGACCATTGGCTGTAAACCATCCTGATTCCAAGGCGCCCTCTACCCCAGAGCTATTTAAGATTAATTTAAAGGAAAAAAGAGAATTGATAAATCATGAGAGTTGGAATCCCTCCTCCACGGAGGCTCCTATTAGTAAACAACAGCGAAAAAGAAAACGGGAGCGCTACTTTTTCCCTCTTCCCAGCCTCCGCGCGTTTTTTCCCAAGTGTGCAATTAAGGTGCGACTGTAGGAGGCCTACGTGGAGGAGAGAGGAAGTTGGAGCAAAGCTTAAAAGTTAAGTTAAGTTAAGTGAAGAAGGGAAAGGAAGGGAAGGGATTAAGAGGCGTAATTATGTGATTGTGCCTATACTACAGCCTTCTCAAAATGATAAAACATCACGATAAGTGTGATAAATGATTGTCGTATTTCAATGGATGTTAAGGCAAACAGAGGCGAACAGTTGAATGTGCCAGAATCGACGATGGATCGTACATTGGAGATGATCTGTGTTTGAGGAAGTCAAAGAAGCCAGCAGCTGAACGCTCATGTAACACTCATCCATGCCAACCCGAGTAAGCAAACATTTGTCTCAGTACCTTGAATATACAGTAGACCGTCCAAAAACCAAAACAGACGAAAAAACATTTGCGAAATCGGGGGAGGAGTGCTAGAAGTCAATAATAGTTGTTATTCAGAATAACAGTATCCAAGAGAATTGTCAGAAGACGCAAACGGCTCAAAATAGCCGGTCTTTAATGTAGTTGGGGTCTACTCAACCTTAAGAAGTCCTTAGCTCAGGACTGTCGTTAACCCTACTTACTCAGAGCGGCGGATGGATAGGTTTTGGGGAGGAACTGATTGTGCCCGCACGGACTTTGAACGTTTCTCTAGTTTATCTAGGAAAATGCCATCAAACTTTGTAATTTTGCCTTCAAAGTATTCGGCGACATTTAGGTATGACGTGTCATGTTGATTTTTCTTTTGTGTTTGTTTTAAATGAAATCATTTTAATTTTCGTCTTACTTTTTAAACGTCTATCTCTCTGTCATTTTAAAGTTTTCTGTCGGTTTTAATTACATTTAAGTCAATTTTGAAGGTTTTCTGAAGTTTTGGAGATATGAGAAAACCAAGATGGCGGCTAATTGGATTTCATGACGTAATTACCACTCTATGTGACGTCATTGTTTTATAAGGAACTCACAGGAGACAATTTTGTCTGTTCTGTGAACCTACAGCCCCCTCCCCTTCCGTCTTTGAAGTCCATAAAGGCCTGGACTGAATAGGGTTCATACAGTTGGAAAAAATTACCGCTTTTAGTTACCTTTTTTGGTACCTTATGGAATAGGAATGAATGAGGTAGCTAGAATAATTTAAGTCATTTAAATAATTTCATCAAGCATGCCCTAAATACCTCATGTTCCTGTCAGGTGGTACCAGTCTGATTGGAGTTCATGCTCTAGGACTTGTGGTAAAGGAATACAAAAGCGGAAGATTTACTGCCGCCGGAAGGTTTCCCCGTTTAGGTTCGAATCCCTGTCTGACTCGTCATGTAGTCGTGACAAGCCCTCTGGTGCGACACAAAGAAGCTGTAACGCAATTATATGTCACGCAGAGTGGAAACCAACTGCCTGGTCTCAGGTATGATATCCTTGTGATGAGGAAATATATGTAAATAGCTGTCATTCCAATACATCCTCCAAGTCATTTTGAGTATTCCACAAGTTAACGATTTATACCAACGTAAACACTTGTAATGGGATAAGGACTCAAAACGGATCAAGGCCTTGTGTCCCCCTCCTCCACAACAGCTCGCAACCGTTATTACTGACATGCTGGATTCACCCTCCACTGAGAAGAAGTTATAGCCTTGTGTCCTCCTTTCCCACAACAACACGTACCCAAAGCACTTATACTGGATTCACCCTCCATTAAGAGGAATTTTTTTTTCAAAATTGGAGTAGGACAAGCGTCATAATAAGTTTCTCTTCTGGTATTACAGTGTTCGTCCACGTGTGCTGGAGGTGTTAAGAAACGAAGCCTGATCTGCAAACGACGCAATGATCTGGGAAGAATGGTGGTAGCTCCTGAAATTCATTGTCACCATGCTCCTAAGCCTCTGACCATTATGGACTGCAACTCGGACGTGCCCTGCCCGAGTAAGATACCCATTTCCTTTCTTGAATTTAAAACTTACGACAGTATTTGCAAAGGAAATAAGAGAAGTAACGTTAATTTCCAGAATTCTAGGTAGGGTAGTCGAATATTGTTAGTACAATGAACCAGCTTTCGTTTGTTCGTTCGTTCGTTCGTTCGTTGTTTGTTTTGTTTGTTTGTTTGTTTGCATCTTGCTCAAATATTAGTTGTAGTAGACTTTTAACGAGGCAATATCAAGTGGAGTTTTACAAAAACAACTAGCCACAATCAGTAATTACGTATTTTATAAGAGGCGAAAGTTATGAACTTGAAAACGTTGCCCACTTTTTAAACACATATGCAGACAAAGACAGTATAATTGTTTGTTTCAGCTTCGGCGCCATTGATGAGGTACAGAGGCCTCGGTTGTTTCAAAGACGACAGGGTTGAACATGCAATCCCGGAACATGTGAAGAGCTTCAGGTCAACCATTGACTGGTCAAATATGGGCAAGACAATCAACGAATGTGCAGAATATGTCCACAAGAATTATCCGAAGAACAAAGTGTTTGCAGTCCAATTCTACGGCGAATGCTGGACCGGAAGTGAAGCAGAATACACATACAATATATATGGATCTTCAAACGAATGCTGGGAAAACGTTGGAAAACAATACACTAATTACGTTTATACGTTTGAGTAAGGTACGTGCTGTAAGTCCTACTTCAACCAAAACAAACGCAAATTTCTCTGGAACTCAATTAAAATCCGCTCTGTACCTCTTAGAGTAGGCGCGTAAGAAATGAGAAAGAGTGGAAAAGAGAGAAAGAGCGCGGCGCGCGAGGGAGGGAAACACTCCCTTTTTCATTTTCATGCTCCTGCTGCAACCGGCGTCTGCTTTAGTTTTGCTTTACCACGCTCTGACTTAACAAAAACTCGCGCCACTTTCTCCAGCTCTGATTGGTTCGTTTGTGTTGTTTGCGTCTGTTATGACTGACCAGTGTTACATATTACTTAAATTTGTTCTGTTTTTACGAGACGCAATTAAAAAAAGCTCTCAGTTAAGCCCTATATGCAGCCCTAAAGGGTAGATAGGGTTTACAGCAATTTTGATCTAAAATAGGTTATATTAGGGTGCGTAACGCTATTTTGCATACTCGTCTATAAAAAAAGCACCGATTTATGCCGTTTTGACCAACAATAGGAGAAATACTTTGAGCAAGTTCAGAAATTAAAGGTTTACGCAAAAACAAACACGTAACACATACTGTTAGGTGTTTAAGAGCAAAAACCGTATGCCAAAGTTTACGCAATTCTGAACAAAAACGAACTAACAAAACCAGCAAAATTGTCAGTAACGAGAATTTTGCATAAAACTTACAAATCTGGCTGTTTTAGTCCGACGTTTTTTACTCAGAGGTGAAGCAAACTCACCGGTGTTTGGATTCATAGTAAAAGAATCATTATATTTAGTTTTCTCGTATCATGTTAGCGAGGTTTGTGAATCCATTATCTGTATTGCCCACCTCTTTTGTCAGTTTTCGTTCAACTCGAATTAGCCTCTGATCCAACAATTAATTGCCTTTTAATCGTTCATTTTTTTTTTGCAGGTCTCACTGGAAATTGTCCTTGAAATTGATGAAACCAACACAAGATTATATGTCGTCTTACAAATAACAGAAATAAAAAGCTGTCATGGAACGTGTGAAAAAATTAAACTTCTCGACCTCCCGTGAATTCTATTTTAGAATTAAACTTGGCGAGAAGATGAAACTTTTCAGGGTGTGGAGTTATAAAATCCCCCGGGTCAGGGGCATATCACACTTCTGCTAGATGGAGTTCCAAATTTAAGGGAAGGGTATCATCAAAATCTCGTCTTGTGGGGGCGCAGTGGCTAGTGCAATGGACTTCAGATCTGAAGGTCGGTGGTTCGAGGCCCAGTCCATGCGATCGTGTTGTTTCCTTAGACAAGAAACTTTACTCCACATTGTCTCTCTCCACCCAGGTGTATAAAATGGGTACCGGCGACATACTGCTGGGGGTAACCTTGCGATGGACTGGCATACCATCCAGGGAGGAGTAGCAATACTCTCAGTTGCTTCAGGCTACAGTTGCTCCTTGGCGTGTGTGCGACTTTACCTACCTCTTATTGGAAATAGCATCATTTGCATTAAAAAGTACTTCTTATTCGAGTATATGTGAGATGTACCCATTGGCAATAGATCTGATCTAGTGAGTTAACAAACACGACCCCGATTCTAAGGACGATAAGTCTTAATTCAGGGCACCTTATAGCTGAATATTTCAAGGTCATGTTTAGGGTATGATATTTAAAGTAGCAAAGAAAAAAATGTAATTTCTTTTTCATATTGGGAGGCATCGAAATTACATCCCCTGTGAAGTGTACAAAGTGTACAAAGTATAGTTGCGCTCACGGCGTAAAATCGGAATTTAACTGTATTAACCTTTCTACTGACAAGAACGCCCGAGCTCAAAATTGAGGAAAATCTCAAAAATCATTTTGAAAAATATCAAAAATGAACATCATACCGTAGAATAGCACTGCTAGGTAGCTTGGTAGTAAGACTCCGGGACTCGAAAGACTAAAAGACTAGTTTCGAAGCTTTAACTTTGGGAGTAAAAAGATTCATAAAAAGGAATCGATGGAAAAAATATTATTTATTCTATCATTTACACTGCAGTCTCCTTATCGACTTTAAATTGTAAGCTTTCTCTCCTTCCATCACCTAGGTTTTGTTCTTTGGCTATTCTTAACCCGATGCAATGTCCTACTTCGGCAAACCTGGAGAGCTGCAAAAAAAATGCGCTCAGCTATCAGCCCTGAAGCAACGATCAAAGTTTCATGGCAAGGTCTCAGTGGAGTGCTGAAAATAGGCCAAACCAGCAGCATGAAACACATTGCACGCCTCAGAAATACTGTGACTTCTTGTCCGATAGGATAGCACGGAGTACTACTCTAAAAAGCAGACTCGGTTAATCATGGAATTTGTCATTTTCCGCGACAACGTCGATCCACTTTCACAATGTAACGTTTACTTGGCAAATTCTTTCCTGCAGACTGCTAAGGAAAAGAACAAGCAACCCACCCGACCACTCAGAAACCCCATTTGCCCAAAACAGGAGTTTTCCGAATAAACTATAAGTGTTAGTGGGCTTATTTTCCCCCTCCACTTTCCTCTTTCGGCCTGACTTCCATTACCTTGGCCGTTTTGTGACTTGTCCAAATTCTCCTCAGTTTTCATGATCAAAGAAATAGATCAGTAAACATCAAAATGTTCTGTCAGCACTTGCTCGTCCAAAAAAAGACGCTTGCATGGCAGGATTAGACTACGAGCAGTCTCTCTTTCTGCTCAGATATGGTTGAGGGAAACGAACGAGCGATCGAGACGCTAGTGCTAGTGAGCCAGTAAGAGAGACTACAGAGAGGGGGTGAAAGGGGTCATTGCGTGGTACGGGATTAAGTGTTTTTAATTTTCGTGACCAGTGAAAATACGAAATTAAAATCCGTGAACTGTGAATGGAGATCGTTTATCCGATATTCGTGATTTTCATGGTAGCTTTCGAGAAGACAATTTTACACTGAAGCCAGTGGAACTTCAAATGACCTTTTTAAAAGGTCTTAAAAGTCGTTAAAAAGTTCTCTTAAGCGTCTTAAATGACCAGGCGCTGCTTTTTCATTTGAGATTACGTGACAAGTGACCCGTGACGTTGGACAGATTCGCGCGCTTGGCATGAGCTTTGTACACTATCATCACAGCCGGGTACAATGGCTGACAGTGGTAATGAGCAAGTTTTCAAATTAGAGGGAGTAATATATTATGTAGATCCCAAATCTGTGGGATCTATGGGTTTCCTTGGAGGTAAAGAAGGAATTCGAATACCCATAAACAATACGCATTCATCCCTTGAAGCTCTTAAAGAGCCAGTGTCACCCAAGGCGCTTTGCGCGCTTGTGTTTTTGTTTTGAAACAGCTTTTTGCGTTTGGCTGGCGCGTTTGCCGGACTTTTCGCAAATTATACCTTGCAAACTGGCCTTTCAGCGAGCTGATATGTACAATAGTAACCTCTAAAAATAGAAATATCTTCATCGCTAGATGTTACTGGAGAAAACAACTCAAGATCTGAATTTGTAGTCAACGCGTATGGAGCTATTATAACAACCGATCGATTGATCGATCGATCTCGATGTACGTAAAACCAGAGCAGCTACTTCCACTCGATATGAAAATAAAACAAAAACAAGTAGTAAGAATATTGACGTCTTCATTGCTAGATGTCACTGGAGAAAAGTACTCAAGATCTGACTTCGCAGTCAATGCGTGTACATGAATATATTTAACGGTGCGATCGATCGCATCGATCGCAAAACCAGAATAGTTACTTACACATTTTGTAAACATAAAACATAAACAGAGAGTGAACACAAGGAAAAATTAAGCAAAACACCACAAGCTCATGACCATAAGCATTATTTTGGAGCAGGCCCGTAGCTACTGTTATTTTGTGTCCATGATGTAAATTTAAACATTACTTCTGTTTTCATCCGGCAACGAACGTAGCACTGTTTCGGCGAACGCAGTGTCAGTACCGTTGCTGAAACCCACAGTTGTTTTTCTTTCTCTCCGCTACTGATAGACGGACTCCTTCAGCCGTACAACTTTGGCAGAGCGCGGAAGACTCGGCCTTCGCCTCAGCTTTCTTGAACCCTACCAAGCATCCAATTTAAAGATCTCCTTCTCCACCGCCAAAACACTTCAGAATTCGGAAATATGCAACGAAATCGATACCACGGCACTTAAATGTCAAGTCAAAATTCACACTAGTGCTTTCGGATCGCTAACGGCAGCGATGGAAGAAGATACAAATCAGACTTCACAACAATCAAGAAAATGGCGGATTTTTCATATATGAAAACTGTACCTCGGGGCGCAAAGCACTTTGGGTGACACTGGCTCTTTAAGCGGCACGTCATTGAGTACGCTGGTTTGAAAGCTGAGTAGGAAAAGCGTGGTCTAGGATCCTTTATTGAATTAAAACTCTGTCGGTTAGAAACGTCTGCAGAAGGCTGCAAAGCTTATACGATAAACACTCAAGCACAGTGGCATGAGGAGAGGAATCTTTTTCTTTCATCAACGTCGGCAGCAGTTTTACAAGATAAGAATAATTGCAAAATTGAGTAACTTTATTTGCACGTGTTTATGAATGAAAATGGTCAATGGTCATCAATGAAAGACGAGCAAATGTGTGTAAGTATCCCACCGATTGCAAAGAAGTGATTTCTATGTGCGTGAGCGAGAATGTGTTGTATGTTTCACACAAAGGGGTTCCTGGAGGTGTGATTGCTATAAACATGTCTGATCGTGCTGTTGAAGTGGTTGTAAAGAATGGAAGTGCTCACTGCGTAGAAAGTTCCCACATTGCTGTCTACAGAACTGGAATTGTTTATGCGGATACAGGAAGTCGTCAGATCAAAGCAAAAGTCCCTGGTAAAGAGGTCATTATTATTGCTGGAAATTGCAATGCAAGAGCTAAAGACGCCTCTTTTTCCCAATCTGTGGGCATCTGCGTTGAGCTCGACAAGAACATCATGATTTGTAACTGACGCACAAACGGGCTGTGTCAAATTAATTACCACAGTTAAAGGCGCTGCGGAATTCCTGAAGCATTCAGGGATGTTGTGCAAAGCATTTCCTGTCCACCAGAAACATCAGGTGGTGCAAAAGTTGCCTTTAGACGAAGCTATAGAGCTCTTAAAAGCCGCGGATGCCTACTTAAAGAGATCAACAGATGAAGTGATGTCCCTCTTTGCCAAACCATCCAAACCTATGGGAGCGAAGGGGAGTATTTCAAGTCAAACACAGTCATCATTTAGTATGATACTAAAAGGTCTTCAAGATCTTCAAGCTGAACACGAGTTACCAAGTACGGATCTTCACAGCTGCCTTACTGTCCAAGTGGAAAACCTCCATTCTAAGGACCAATTTCCTACATCCTTACAGTATGCTCGCAATCTGGCGAATATTGTCTTCGAAAGCATCAAAAGGGTTGTACGATGGGCGGCTTATCACTACACCAACGAGCAGTCGTACTACCCTGTTATTCATCAAATTACGCCACTGAATGCTCTTCCAAGAATGAGCCACCTCAAGCCCACGAGAAAGTTTAACAACGGTGAACAAGTATTGATGAGGGAGTGGGCAGCAAACTACGGCAAAGCCCTCAGACGACGCACCATACGCCAAGAAACGGCGATGTTTAAAGCAGGCACATTACCATTAAACATGTATGCCACTTCTGTTCCGCAAAATGAGAAAGTGAGGTTCCCGCAGACAAGACCTTCAGAAGCTTCTGATGTGGAGAAGGAACATGAGGAGGTTCAGTCAGAATGAATGATTTACCAGTAACCGGATATCCATGTTATGCGCAAAGGATTCTGGGATCGCTAGGGGGCAAACATTGCAAGTCGCTAGAGAGAAATGTATCGCGTAAAGTTGTTTCTTCGTCAAAAGCAGTGAATTTGGACAAAAAATAACGCTTTTTCGCTGTGACTTTGTGAGAAGTGGAGTTGACTAGTGCTGGTACATGGAAGTTGTAAGTTTTTGTGTGTTTAGTGCGATAAAATCTATCGATAAACACTCTTTCTTGCGTAGACATCTACATCACGCCATGGTCTCGAAATAGGACACATTCAGGTTTAAATTTGAGGGTCTTGACTCAATAAAGTCTTTTCAGTTGTAATTACGTGTGCTATCATTTTCTGTTATGCTGTATTTCAAACCCATATATGTAACGGTCGTCTTGTAGTTGTATTCACTTTTCTTTTTTAGCCCCCGAAGAAGGTTTGTTTTGCAAACCGAAATATCGGGCAAATATATTACTTTATTTCATTTCTGTTTCCATTTTAATTTCTTAATCTTCTCGCCGTAAGGATCAGTTTACTGTTGTTTACTTTCGTCTTCAAGATTTTTACTGATCCAGGTCTACACAAGTTCCGGCACTCCTCACTGGTTTGTCGCAGTGGTTTTACCTTTAGCAGTTCCTTCTATATAATGTTGCTGAGTCGTTTATACTACGAGTATAATTAAGAAATATGCCCGGCCACGATCATTGTGCAGTGTGGGGTTGTGACAAAGACCGAAGGTACCCAGAAAAACAAAAAATTCTTCTTCACCTTGGTGTATTGAGATTCTACTCGCCAAAGAACAAGCAACGATGTTTTGTCATGGGCTAGAGCTATAAATCGTGAGAAATTCAAGGTTACAATGGGTACCAAGGTCTGCTCGAATCATTTTGTACAAGGATATAGAATTCGAAACTCTCATAGTCGCACACAACCTTTGTTTATGAAAGGTTATGACTGTGAGGATAAACCTCAAAGACCTGCTCCTAAGATTAGAAATACAGAAATATCAGAGAAAAAGACAAGAAAAAGGAGGCAAAGCGGTAATGAGAAATACCTTATAGGTACATGGCGTGACGTAGATTTCTCAATCAACCTTACGCAAGAAAGAGTGTTCATCGATAGATTCTATCACACTAAACACACAGAAACTTACAATTACCACGTACCATGCAACACTAGTCAACTCCACTTCTCACACAATCACAGCGAAAAAGCGTTATTCTTTGTCCAAATTCACTGCTTTTGACGAAGAAACAACTTTACGCCATACGTTTCTTTATAGCGACTTGCAATGTTTGCCCCCTAGCAATCCCAGAATCCTTTGCGCATAACCGGGCATCCGGTTACCGGTAAATTATTCATTGTCAGCGGTGGGTGGAAGTGCTACGGAGGATGCTGAAAAAGAAGCCGAATATAACAGAATATGAGTCTGAAAGTGAAGAAGAAGTGGTAAACTTAGACGACAACGAGGATGAAATGACTTTTCTTCGAGCAGTTACTACTCGTAGCGGAAGAATGGTCAAAGTCACGTCAAAGTTCTTCTAAGTTTTCCTTAGACCTATTGTTTAGAAGGTAAACGAGACAGGGGAAGGTCAAATGACATTGACATTGAGTACTATCCATCAGTACTAGTCATCATCAGATTTATCTTCACCTATGTTCACCTGACTTCTGTTACTTCTCTGTACTAGCTGTGTGGGAGGCTCAAAAAGCAGAACATCTATTACAACAGTATTAAACGTCATTAAAGTGGCAATTCTGCAGACAGCATTCTAAACAAGTCCAACCATGCACTGTCCTTTTGCTTCGTAAATTTCCGGGAAAAGTGGACATTGAATTTTAATCATCGTGATGCGTTATTTCTACTTTTTAATGTCCGTGAAACGCGCGTAGGACCCCCCCCCCCCCCCTTTACCCCCCTCTACAGACTAAGCCACAACGGTTGACCCTTCACGGCCGAATGATTTTGAAGTGTCAATTTCGTATCATCTTTCAAGCCAATTAAGCATATCCAATAGGAATCCCTCCCCTTATCTTTCTGTCACTTTGTTTATATCATCGCTAAAAGCTGTCAACTGTAAACACAAAGAAAATCATGCTTATCGCCGGTCTTTGTGAGAGGGATCTCGAATTTAACACCGAAGAAAACTGTTACTCGGGTGACAGAACCAAATATCATTTTAAACTTTCCTTCTGAAATGTCTTTCAAGCACCCCTGGTTGCCTGCTTTCAATTGTATGGACGGTATATGCCAAGGTCGTTCAATAACCTTTGCTCTACTATTACGCTGTTTGACAAATCAAAATCATCAAAATCAAAACACACTCGTCGGTGCCGATGTCGGCACAATGGTGACGACATCACGTCCCGACAAAAGCGCTTCTACTGCTTGCTTTTGCTCCGGCTTCAGTAATCCAAAAGTATTTCAAGAAATTCGACTAGAAAAGCCATGTTTGTAAACTAAAACCACATTGATAATCTCGCGAGTGTCGAAAAGTCTCCAGGGAGTGTTGACAGATCGCCGAGAAAGAGCCAATGATAATTTTGCGTTGTGAGAGTAACGCATAATTCAACCGCTGTGGCTTAGTCTGTAGTCTCTCTTTCCGGCCACTACACTAGGGGCTCGACACGCGTGTCACGTTTCAACGAGGCAGGCGATTTCGCGCTCACTCGCTTGTTTGTTTTCCTCGACTATCTCTGAGCGGAAAGAGAGACTGCTCGTAGTCTATGGCAAGATAAATAATTACCTAATTCGAAGGTAATTCGAATTAAACTCAGTACTCCAAACGAATACCTCTCGTCAAGGGCACCCCCAGGAGCATGGGCTCCTGGCACCCCCAGAGGCACCCCACAAAACCATCGCTGTTTTACGCCGCAATAGCCAGACTTCTCAATACGAAGTAAAGATGTTGCTCGCGAGGGTAATGTTCCGAGTGGTAAAACGAAGGAAGTCAGTGATACCTGGGGGAGAAGAAAGGAACCCTCCCCTCACCCCTTTTCCAACCTATAATATTTTTATCTTCATCCTTCATCCTTCGTTCTTCTTCTCTCCTTCTCTTGAATTAACTCCTGGATCAGAATAGCATCGTGAAAACGACAAGACACAACAACCGACGTTTGTCCGTTAACTAAGTTTATTTTGAACTTATGAAGTGTGAATATTCCTTTCAAGTTCAAAAATGCAAACCACGGTTGTGTGAGCGATGAATCCACGTCAGCTTGATACTTTCAAACTATGGGCAGTAAAACGGATTCGCCAACGGCTCAACTGGAAGTCGAATGAAACTTTCGATATTCCTAAACATTTCACGTTTTGTGCGGGCGCCTGGTAATTAACGAGGCTTTCTCTTACGGCCAGTTTAAAATTTCCACATGACCTACAGCCCTAGTGGAAGTCCAATCAAATTCAACGATGAGTGACTAATCCAGAACGGAAATTGTCGGCTCCCTTAAATCAGTGACTTCCCCAGTGTCTGCTCAGCTATAAGCAAAACTCAAAGTGGCTATATAACGTACTAAGTTCGTGATAAACTCTTCCGAAATAATGTCCTAGACTTTGTTTGAAGCTAAGTGACCAATTCTCAGCGCAAAGTTCCAGAAGACGCCAGTGAGGCTATGACTACGACGGTTCTTCAGTAGAACTAGACCAAAACTAGGATTGTTGTCCAGAGAGCTTTTGATCGTGTGGTAAGTAAAAAACGAGTCTTTGGGAGCTTTCAGCCTTTGTGTGGGTAATTTTGACGAAATGAAACTGGATTCACGACGATCCACATTGATGAAACTACTTATTGGAAAGTTTGACTGATTGCTTTGCGGAGCGAAGGTCGCCTAGTTATTTTCAACATAGATTATAACAACAAAAGAACAAGAACATGGTAAAAGCAATAATACTAATAAAAATACACGTGTATAGTCATGGTATAGGAACCTCAGCGACGAGAATCATTCTGCACCGTTCATGACAAAGGGCTTAAGCATCGCATTTATGATGATTCAAGATTTTTCAGAGATCGACGCGTGTTTCCTTTCGTCAAAACAGCCCCAATGTATTCAGAGGCTTGTAAAATAATTATTGGAATTTGATTATAAATCAGAAGGTTTTTGTGTATTTAGTTATTCGCTGGATGGCAGTATAGGTTTGAACTAACCTGCAAAACGTTGATGTCGCTCGTTGGAGTAATTAAGTGAAAATGAAAAGACAAATCTTATTTTGTACGTGACCCTCTCAGCAGATATTTTTCTCTTGAAATTATTGAGCTGCATTTGTCAGATTCAATCAACAGCTTGTGCTTTCTTATTCTAAGTTCTGTTTACAATTTTCTATTAGCTGGATCCATATATTGTTTTCCTAATCATACTTAATTCTACAACATAATTTATGATAAATATTGCCAGTTTCTTTGATGCTTGGTTCCTGAGACATGAAAAAGATTGTTTTACAATGGAGCCTTTATCTTCGCTATCCTTTGAATAGAGATAATAAGGCATAAACCTAAAATAAAATACATAAATAACCTCCCTGAGCGGAAATGATCGGTTCGTACACATTTGCCACACTGTCAGTGTCTTAAGGTCACGTACAGAAAACGATCGAAGATCTTGTAAGTAATACAGACGATTTTATACTTTGAAAATTGCACAGCCGGTAAATTCAAGCCTACAGCCTTAATTAACTCTGCATTAGTTATCACAAATGCACAACTTACAAGATCTTATCAGTACTTTTTCTTGAACTGTGGATTCATATAAAAGGTGATCCATCCCAAAGGATGCCAGGGAAGACGTCTACGGATCTTGAGCTGAAACTTAGATTCGATTGGGTGGAATTACCCTCGCAGGGATGAGAATTGACTTGTAAAGATTAGTTTTGGCATTATCAAAGTTACTTTAAATTGCTAAATGACGTAGCAGGAATTGTTGGTTTTACTAGTATTTGCCGATTGATTTGTTTGCCTTGTTTGTTGGACCGAAAAAATGTACCTCAATTTATGGTGAGTTGTTTAAACTACTATTTACTCTGATTAGGTAAAAAGACGAATTGGGTGTAAAAAATATCTGCCCGGAACACCGGCGCGCTTCAGTCTGTGACTTCCCTTGTGTCTGTAGGCCACAAACAGTAAATTTGCTTTTGTTAAACGAAGCTCTTTTGGAACCTTGCCATCCACATTCCTTACATAGACTGTTCCTCAAAGTACAGCTAGAACTACACCTTTCGCCTTGCTTCGCAGATGAGCGTAAGATAGAAGATGGAAAGAGGAAGTGACTAGCAGGGTAGAATTCTCCAATACAACTGTTAAACCTAATCTTCTGTTTACGTTATATTTCTCTTTTTTTAAACAAGGGAAGGTGTCTCCAAATCTTAACCTCTACTGACACTGTTTTCAAATTTGCCCTTCTGTGTTGATCTCATGATCAGCACGGTCTAGGCTACTAAATTTACAACGTCAGCGAAGCATGAAGATTTAGCACAATCGTTCTTATATCTAGAATTACGAAAAACCAAAATGATAAGAATTTCACTTCGCAACATCTTGATACGCGTCCATCTAAACCCTGAAACACTTTTGTCTCACGAACAGACAAATCAAAGCCTGTACCTACCTGAGTATTTATTTGGATCGATCTGTGACTTCCCCTGTGTTTGTAGGCCACGTACAGATAAATTTCTTCAGTTAAACGAAGTTCTTTTGGAACCTTGCCATCCACGTTCCTTACTTAGGCTGTTCCTCAAAGTACAGCTAGAGCTACAACTTTACCCTTGCTTCGCAGATGAGAGAAAGGAGAAGTGACTAGCAGAGTTGAATTCCCTTAATACAACAGCTAAACCTAATCTTCTGTTTTCGTTATACTACTTAACTCATGGACAAAACAATTCTTGGTGGTGGTCACGATATTTGTTTAAACAAGGGAAGGTGTCTCAAACTCTTAATGTCTACTGACACTGTTTTCAAATGTGCCCACCTGTGTTGATCTCATGATCACTACGGTCCGAGACAACTAAATTTCCAACGTGAGCTAAACAAAAAGATTTAGCACAATCGTCTTCCAACATCTTGATACACGTCCACCTGAACCCTGAAGCACTCTCGTCGAGCAAATTAACACGAGCAGCCCGACATCAAAGGCTTTCGAATCAAACTAAGATTCGGTTCGGTTCGGTGGAATTACCAAAACAAACCAGTCACCAAATCCCCTGTTTGTGTGGTGTACCCAACAATTGTAATGGTCGTATCGGTTTATCAAACTAGAAAAACTAAAGGCGAAATTTAGTACTCTTAAAACTGATGAAAATGAAATGAAAGCCCTTACAATGGCTGCTTTGAGGTTTTGCTTTGTTTTTCGGTGTTTACTTTGGTGATTTGAGGCTCGCGATACTAGTTTTTTTAAAATAACGGTAGCGCGAGTCTGTCCCTTATTTAAAATTATTCTTTCCGCAAGCATTAAATCACCACACATACAGAGGATGGTACACCTGTGAATCAACTTATTTGGTTGTCTTTTCTACCAGGTAAGTTTTGAGAATTTCAATACAACGAGTTCAACCAGTATAATCACCACGGACAGGCAAGCTACCGTGATGACAGCAAGCTCAAGGCGATGGCTGGTCTGTGCTTCAGCTTTCATAATTCAATTCGTAGTGATTGGACTTATGAATTGCGGTGGAGTTATGTACGCGGCGCTGGTAGAAGAATTTTACTCCAGCAGAGGAGCTACAGGTGAGACGGAAGTATTATCTATTTTACCTTGGAACTTGGTTATATGGACACCATTTTTATGGCGTGGTCGATTGGCATTATAGATGTTGTAGTTCAATTTTATCCCGGTTCAGTTTTTATATTTCTTTTGTTCTTTTTTATGTTAATATATGATAATGAATATAAAACAAAAGAAAATAAAAATTAAACCAAAGATAAAATTGAACTACAACATAGACTCCATTCAGTTGTGGCTGCCATAGCTCAGTTTCAAGGTTTGCCTCTGCTTTACAATAAAACAATAACTAAAAGTCAATCGTGAAAAATCAGCATCACAAAATATGCCATCCTCGTTCAGAAAGGCTTAAATTTATATGGATTATATGGATCGTACAAATTTAATGGCAAAACTTTTAAGATAAAGTATCCTAAAAAGCTTGACTGTTTTAGCCTTAAAGGCTGAAAAGGTGGAGATTTTTCCTTTTTTTTTAATCTCTTAGTGATTTTTCCCCATCTTCTTTTATCCCCTGAATAAAAATAATTCTTATGTCCGACCTTAAAACTCTACACTGTGAGCTAAAGGTTTTGTAAATTATTTTGTGAATGAGGGATGACCAGTGGCCACCATATTTGAACAAAACAAAACAATCACAGTCCCCAGATCCAACACAACACGAGTCTTTCGTCATATCTAAGCAAACAAGCTTAGCAAGTTACAAGTTATGATATACAGACTTAGAAACCTCGTCTAAATAACCTCGATTTAGTCAGAAACCAGCCCAAAAAGGCCTGGACCGTGGTTGTTCACAAAGCTGATTGTCGCTAATTGGGTTTAAATTTAAAATTAATTAGCCTTTTTTCGGTTCCTGTTAAAAAGCTTAAGGGTTTTCTCTTGTAAGTGGAACTCAAATTCTGGACAGAATAATTTATTGGAATGTACAATTTTGGATTTCAACTGAATTCAAACTAAGCCTGGGTTAACCCTTTAAGCCCCAATATTATTGACATCATTGTCTCCTTACTGTTCTCCATGTAGTTCTTTTGGTTCTAGTTGGGAGAATTTGATTAAACATCAAGAATTTTATCTCGGGTGATCTTTTCCTTCATTGTCATCACCTGTTTTTTCGATCAAGTAATCTATTGATCTATTGAGGCTCAATAATAGACTTGGTGTCAATAAGTAAACTAGAGATTCATTTGTATTGTTGTTAAGATAAATTCATGTAATTATTCGAATTATTCATATATTTTTTGTTAGTTTCGGGTAGTTATAGTTTATCGTAATGCGCATTTGATCATGTATTATTAGTATGTTAATTTGCGCAATATCAAGTAATAATCAGTGAAGTAATCAAGTATAATTATTATTATTATTATTATTATTATTATTATTATCAAGGGTCTAACTTAAACCGCTTTCAATAAGCAGACGTTCGTCTTTTTTCTTCCGCAGCTTGGGTTAGTTCTCTTCCCGCTTCAATTACATACTTCACCGCTCCACTGAGCACGTCACTAAGCCGGCGGTATGGATGTCGCGTGGTAGTAATCGCAGGTGCCTTAACGTGTATTCTCGGAATGGTCCTCTCCTCGTTCTATACCAGTGTCTATCATCTGTACTTGACCCACGGAGTTATATGGGGTCTGGGCTTATCGCTGTGTTACTTTCCTACCTTTATGATTGTATCACAGTACTTCAAAACACGTCTGTCTCTAGCCAATGGCATCATCACATGCGGTAGCTCTGTCGGGACATTAGCATTTAGTCCTGGTACGCAGTGGCTACTATTCAACAGATTTGGACTTTCGACTTCATTACGAATTCTCGGCGCAGTCCACGTGGTCATTTTTGCATGCGCGGCGATTTTTCGCCCCATAAAAGACTCAGCTATTTCCTCATTGATAGCCCAGAGGCGGATCAAGTACTTCGACTGGACCATTTGCAAGAACCGAGCGTTTCTCGTTTATATGATCGCACTGATTTTCGTGATGTTAGGATACCTTGTTCCTTATGTTCATCTGGTGAGTTCAATGTCTGTTTTCTGAACAGCCGTTAAAGGGCCAGTATATCACCGACATTTTGTTTTTGTTCGCAAACGCGAGCGCAAAGAAAACACAGTCACAAGCACAAGCGCAAATGCAACGGAAACGTAGCGAAGACGCAAACTTAAGTGAAATGGAAACGCAGGTGGAGATGCAAACGCAAGTGCGACGGAAACGCAGACAAGAATGAAAGAGCAGCTACGTCCAAATACTAAAGCAAGTTCAAACACAAACGATAATATAATCGCACACGCAGGTGCAAATACAAACACAATTGTGGAGGGGAACAGGGAGCGGGAGATCGGGAGAAAAGGGGGCGGGATGTGGGATTCCCAAGGTGGCGGGAAGAGGGAGAAAAAGGGGAAAATTACGCAACATTGCGCAATGATTTGCAATCGAAAAATACAAAGAGGTAGCAGCCAACAAATACAGGGCGAAAACCGGTATTAAAGGGTACAGGAAGAGGGAGATTTAAACCCCCCCCTGTCTCCCCCCCCCCCCTTACAAGTGCCAACTGAACACAAAAGTAAGTGCAGCGCAAATGCATGTCTTAAATACAAACGCAAGCGCAAACTGTATACAAACGCAAGTGAAAGTGCAAGCGCAAGTGCAAACACAAAAGCAAGTGCGGCTCAAACGCATGTCTAAATACAAACACTAAAGCAGATGTAAACACAAAAGCAAGTGCGGCTCAAACGCAGGTCTAAATACAAACACCAAAGCAGATTGAAACACAAAAGCAAGTGCGGCTCAAACGCATGTCTAAATACAAACGTTAAAGCAGATGTAAACACAAAAGCAAGTGCGGCTCAAACGCATGTCTAAATAAAAACGTTAAAGCAGATGCAAACACAAAAGCAAGTGCGGCTCAAACGCATGTCTAAATACAAACGTTAAAGCAGATGGAAACACAAAAGCAAGTGCGGCTCAAACACAGGTCTAAATACAAACACTAAAGCAGATGTAAACACAAAAGCAAGTGCGGCTCAAACGCATGTCTAAATACAAACGTTAAAGCAGATGTAAACACAAAAGCAAGTGCGGCTCAAACGCATGTCTAAATACAAACGTTAAAGCAGATGCAAACACAAATTTAAAGCAAGTGCGGCTCAAACGCATGTCTAAATACAAACGTTAAAGCAGGTGTAAACACAAAAGCAAGTGCAGCTCAAACGCATGTCTAAATACAAACGCTAAAGCAGATGTAAACACAAAAGCAAGTGCGGCTCAAACGCATGTCTAAATACAAACGTTAAAGCAGATGTAAACACAAACGCAATTGCGGCTCAAACGCATGTCTAAATACAAACGCTAAAGCAGATGCAAACACAAAAGCAAGTGCGGCTCAAACGCATGTCTAAATACAAACGCTAAAGCAGATGTAAACACAAAAGCAAGTGCGGCTCAAACGCATGTCTAAATACAAACGCTAAAGCAGATGTAAACACAAAAGCAAGTGCGGCTCAAACGCATGTCTAAATACAAACGTTAAAGCAGATGTAAACACAAACGCAATTGCGGCTCAAACGCATGTCTAAATACAAACGCTAAAGCAGATGCAAACACAAAAGCAAGTGCGGCTCAAACGCATGTCTAAATACAAACGCTAAAGCAGATGTAAACACAAAAGCAAGTGCGGCTCAAACGCATGTCTAAATACAAACGCTAAAGCAGATGTAAACACAAAAGTAAGTGCAGCTCAAACGCATGTCTAAATACAAACGCTAAAGCAGATGTAAACACAAACGCAAGTTCAAACACAGACGCATGTCCAAATGTGAACGCACGTGCAAACACAAACGCTAATGCAGATGTAAACACAAACCGAAGTGCAAACGGGAAACGCTGATGCAAGTGCAAACGCGATGGCAAACGCAAACAAGCTCAAATACGGGTAAATGCAAACGTAAGGATGCGAAAAAAAGGAAAGCTTCGTTTTTGGCATACTTAGCTTACCCTCGTGTTTGCATTTGTCAATTGCTAACATTGCAAAAGCAAGATTAAGCGCGAACGAAGACAAATCGAAACAAACGGCTGTCATCAGCATTTTCGTTTTTATTTTCTCGATCCTTAACCAGGACTTTCCCTTGTTGCGTTAGCATTAACAAGTGTTACTTTCTCTTCAGGTCAGATTAGCGGAAGACAGTGGAGCCCAAGAAACGGAAGCCGCGTTGCTCATTAGCTACTTAGCGATCGGCTCAGCAATCGGTCGTCTTACATTTGGGAGAATGGCCGACTGTAAACAGTTCAACAGATTTTATGTCTGGCAAACCGGCTTGTTAGGAATTAGCGTATCATCAACGTTGGTCACCATGGTAACTTCTTACAAGTAGCTTGTGTTGTATGCAGTCGCGTTCGGACTTTTCGAGGGATGTTACGTAGCGTTAAATCCGGTGCTGATCAGGGACATCGTGGGCGCGGACAAATATGCTTATGGTTTGGGAATGTCGTTCTTCGTGATGTCGTTTACAAGAAGCGCGGGTCCACCTATAGCTGGCTGGATCTACGACAGTTTTCAAAGTTATTACGCGGCATTTTTATACATGGGCTTGGTGTTTGTTCTAGGCAATTGCGTGGCTTTCGTTGCACAATTATTCCTGGAGAAGAGCCACAGAACTGAAGTGGAGAAGGGAATGAGAGAAAGCGCACAATTAATTATCGTAGTTAAAGAGACGGTTGTGTAATTAGTAATCCACTTGTTCAAGTCATTTAAGTTGACTGTGTGTGTGTATTCAACTCGTGCGAGTCGAGACGAACGACTGGTATAAGTGGCGAATGCCAGAATCAAAGCTAAGCGGGGATCAAAGCTAAGCTTTTAAAATCAAACGTACGCAATTTTGTTGAAGTCACATTTTTTTACTTGGATTTCTTCTGTTTTTTAAACGTATTCCAACTCAGTCCAAGGACTGAGCTTGGTTTTGTTCAAATTTTTACTCCGGGAGTATAAACGTAGTCTTAGTTGGCGAATCCCCCGCAGTCGTTTTCAGGGGAATCAGCAACAACAAGAAGCTTCATTTGCATGACTATAACAAAGTATTACAGTATTGCAAAAGTAAATGTTACTTGAATTTAATTTTTAACTATTTAATTAATTAGATGCAAAATAACTATAAAGAAATTACAGTCATTGCTTATTTTTGACCATTTAAAGAAGTAGTCGTTGTAATTAGTTTGTCTCTCAGCTCAAAGCATGACCAGATGAATGATATTTACTGTCAGTACAATTCATAAGATGTGTCAGTGAGGTCTCATGTTATAGCAGTCGTAGAAATGGAATTTTTTGTTCTATTTTAGAAAAACACTTGTCTGTTAAGGCTATAATTCTTTTTGAATGTGTAATAAAACTAAGTTTTTGCGAAAGTTGAGGTCCGGTTCCAATAAGAGACCTATTTCTTTTTCATGAAATCTACTTATTGTTTGATTTTACATTCATTCAATGAATTGCAGTTAAAGTCACAGAAATTACAGTAGTCAGTTATCTTCATGAGACTGGGGTAACAACTAGTTTGGCCGTTACAATGAAGGACAATAGATATTTTTAAAGATTGTTTAACTATAGAACTTTCCTCCTTTTCTTGGAGCTAGTTTAAGTTAGTAAGTATCTTTTTATTTATATCAATGATCAAAGGGAATTTACCAAGTTCAGCTCTACATGCAATATTGGATGCCTTACAGTCAATATACTCAGCGCATTCGGCTCATTATTTAGGAATGATTTTCATTAATCGGGAACGGATTGCACTATTGGAATCAAAATTCTATTTTTAAATTGAAGATTGAAATGTTCCAACGGTAGGCTCATTCGAAGTAACGAATGTTGATTGGATGGTTACTAACAAAAGCCAAAAGTTCACACGCGAAATACGAAACCGTTGGCGGCTGTTAGTTTCAGTCGGTTTGACATTACAGGGAATTTTTCTCAATTTTCAGGAACATTTGTTGTGCATTTACAGCACATAGACTAGCAGATAGGTGAAATTATTCTGCACTTTATGATAAAGCATGAAACTTGGCACACTAGTAGTAGGTATCGTAGGGAACGTTTTAAAGATTAGAGGCAATCTGGGTAGGGTCTGACTGGCAGCTGGGAAGGGAGGGATTTTTCAATATGGCCGCCATTCAGACTATAAAGACTATTACTGGGAAAATGAAGCAAAATTAACTTGATACAGTGTTGAATTGCCAGTTTGGTTATGTCTGCTTGTTGAATTTCCCATCAAAACAAAACATTAACAGTTTTTGGGGTGATTTAACTGAATTCAGGGGATCGTTTTATTTTCGGTCAAAAGTATGCAAATTAGTTATCTAATTAATTCAATTACATTGGTCGAATCATTTAACCACATTTTCCCTTTCTCCTCAATTATTTCGGTGGCCACTTTCAAGCTTACCTGTTTAACTGTTTTACAGCAGAACTATGATGCAGTTAAGGATCGTAGAAACACGTTATTACACACGCGATTTATTCAGTTATTTGTTCTTTTATTTTCCATACTCATCAGTTTACGTCACCTTCAGTAACGACACAACCACAGTAACTTCCGAAACAGATTTCATTGGAAAATTTACTCCTTCTTCTATAGCCTTTAAAGCTCACGATTAACGTATTTCTTTCTGTTAAATACAACCGCATTTTTTTGGACTGGGCAGTTTCGCGCTAAAAGATCGGGCTAGAGCACCAGGCCAACAAATAGTCAGATTGGAATCCTGTCAGTGTCTAAATGAGGGGTTACAAAGGAGACTTCTGTGCAGATGAAGTGGTATTTTTTCCAAAAACTTCTCTGAAAACTGTTTTTCTTGCATTATTCACATTGTAATCAGATATTGGAAGCAGCGATGGGCTCTAATTCTTTAAGCTTGGAAGAATTTAGTCTGTGAGTGCTGCTGAGAATTGCGTGCATTTCAGTTCTGTGCAAGCATATGCAATGCGGGCATACATGTAGCATCAATGAGCATACTCTATAGCGATCTAGCTATGCGCCTTCTTATTTCCGTAAAGCACGGCATGGTGTCGCATCTAGTACATGGGGCATGCATTGCACCTACATGTCACTGTTTGACGTACGTACTGAATTACGCGAGTTGCAAAGTACCCGAGTGAACATCCCGTTCGCTTTCCAGCTTGTTAGCCATTATCGACTTCAAACATCGTCTGGAACCAGTAACTCTCTGCGGTATGAGGTAGAATAATCCATTAAGAGTACAACTCTCTCGATAGTTTGTGAATTTTACGCGTTATTATCTCATCAAGGTGCAAACCAAGGACACGTGCCTCGTCGCCATCCTAGGATGTAAAATAGCATTTTTTGCTTCTTAAGCCTTCCAACAGAAGTGTCGTTTAAGGATAGATTGATGTAGCTATCCCTGGCCAGGAAGCGAACTCCTTCCGTCTGCCAGAAATGTTATTGCAATCGTTATGGAGGCCCTTAGTATTCGCACAACTCAGTGCAGCTCGGTTTCGCGCTTCAAGAATTTTGTACCTTAGATGCGATGCCGTTTGAACTTAAACACATAGAGTACAACTGCTAACCTGGTGTGCATGGAAAGTTTCCTTGGCATTTAATGCTTTGCAGTAGGTATCTATGACTGTTTAGTTACTCTTGTGGTTGGTATAGTGGAAAAACAATAAATAATTATCCCAAAATATTAAGAGGACAATCAGTAACACTTCGATTCTTTAACTGCATAAATCAAGACGGTTTAACTAACCTAATTCAAGACAACCTTTTGTTTTTCATTTCTGGCCATTTATCAGCCCCCAGGAAAAGTAATACAGTGTCATGCATTCTTTCATCAGCTAGAGTAAACAATTCATGGCTGTTTCGTGTAAAGTTTGAGACGATAGTAACGAAAAAGTAAACTAAAACTATGCAATTATCAACTGGAATTAATTAAAATTTCTATTTTGCATCTTTATGACCTCAGAATTATCTTTTCAATTTTCCATTCTCACAAACCTTCTGTGCATTTCGATAGCATGATTGTAATCTCTAAACTGAGTTAAATAGATCATTACGATCAGACATTGTTTTAAACAATAATGCTGTATGTTTAGACACCGAAAAAATACCGCTGGCGGTGGCCATTTTGAACAATTACCCCCAATACCTTTACCACCCTCTCCTGACTGACACAGAGCATATCCCGATTGCCTCCAATCTCGAAAATGTTCACCATGCATTCTAGTATTAACGTGCCGAGTTTGATGCTTTTTTCATAAAGTGCAGTACTCACCCCCGATTTGACACTTATCTGCCGGACTAACACTTGTTTTTAAGAAATTATTCTTTACAGCTTTACAGCAACAGACTGCTTTTTTTTACGTGGAAAAGTGCCTGCAATTAATATTTTGTTGAGCGAACACAAATCAGGTCAGACACGTCAAGCGGCCAACGGTCTGCTACTTGCACGTGAACATTCGCCAGATGTCAATAATAAACCAATCAGCATTCCTTATCTGGAACAAGGCTACCGTTGGAACATTACAATATTCAATTTGAAAGTGGAATCTTGATTCCAATAATTCAATCCGTTCCCGATTAATGAAAGTCATTCCCAAGTAATAAGCGGAATGCGCTGAGTATTTCGACTGTAATTGTTAGGGACTTCTAAATAACGTTTACAGATTTGTAAATGAATTTTTCTTTTTTAATTGCGGAGCTGTCCCACGACTTAAAATCTGATTTCACGAAGGCACCCCAATCGTAACTCCTGATTACAACTGAGACTAACCTGCGATCAGGCGTTCTTTTTTTCGTTCTTTCCTTTTTTCGGACCCGTTCCAAAAAAAGAAGAACGCCCCTCCCCCCCCCCCCCCCAAAAAAGAACGCCTGACTGTGACTAATCCTTAAAATGCGTCTTCAATATTTTTATTCAGAGGTCTCGATGAACTCGAAACTGGACTATTCAGTGACATTATTGTTGTTATCGTTGTTGTTGTCGTTGTTTCTTGAAGTTTACGCAGCGATACTGTACATGCGTCAGTTCGTAGGTATGGGAACGAAATTGGTGCGAGCGCGCGAGCGAGGAGCCTTGACGTGAACTTTAAGGTCGCTTTACTCAATGGCCCATCTATCAAGCATTAAACGGTCAAGTTGTGGAGCTTTTTTAGTTTGATTGTTATTTGTAGCTGAAAGTTCCACTCCTGGGCTATCGTTTTTCGGAATTTTCAATCTCAAGCAACACAGAGTGGATTAAAAGCTTTCCGCAGATTATTCCAAGTCTCCAAGAATTTTAATGATAATAATAATAATAATAATAATAATAATAATAATAAGTCTTTATTTCATAAGATAAACACACATATCCTATGTTACAAAAATTGAGGGTAAAAAGCAAGCTACATTACATGAACTAACACTATTATTCTAATGAAATAAAACAGCTAACTTGTATTTAAAAATAAGGCGGTTAATAAAAGAGCTCATGAAGCGCTTCGTGTTTATTTTAGGTTTCACGGCCGACTTTCTTCTAAGCTCGTATTTGGTGTTCTTAACCTCTGGCAACATGTTATGCAGCGGGTGACTCTCTAAGCCCATAACTTTAGTGCGTATTTTCTTATCTTGTTTTTCTAAAAGATCGTGGATATCTATGCTATGTGAGATGTACCTACACTTCTTACACCTATCCAAAAAACACTGGATCGTTGTTAGTTCAGCTTCAGCGGCTCCGTACACTGCAAGCCCGTATGAGATATTTGGTAGTACAATAGAATTGAAAAGGTAGTCAATTTCTGATTGATTGTACCCCTCTCTTCTAAGCGTCCTGAGCACATGGAGAGACTTGTTTGCTTTTGTGAGTTGTGTCCTCCTCGTACCCGGCGCTCCTTTTCTAACGCAGTTTTCTTTGGAGGCGAAAGAAATCATGGCAGAGTCGAAGAAGGCTTTGCTTCTCCTGACAAGCCTTCCCTTGGTGCCTTACGCTCTCAGTGAAACTTTCCCGTAGAACTACGCTCACATGCCAAAAACTCCAGTAACCCCAGCGACGAGCCAGTGTTGAGTGTTTTGTCACATAACAGTACTAACATTACTTACACGCCACTGGTCTCTTTCAGTGATCCACCTAGCATTGTTTTCTACGCAAACTAGGTGTGTTATTTTCTCCATTAGTTAATTAACCATTTGTTTATCTCCCTATAAATAATTTAAAATCGTTGCTGATATCTTGAAGCTTTCGTGTGCTTGCAATATTACACCCCATTGTAGAAAACGTCTCACTGATATGGATACCCCGTTTCAGATCAGAAGTCCCAAAATCACTACCTCGTTTGGCTGCAGGTAACCGTATAGGTCTTATGAGGAAGTTCCCCCCCCCCCCCGGGTGTAGTATCTTGGGTAAACTTTTCAAAGAGCTTTTTGCCTTACACGTCCAACATGATAGCTCTGATATTCAGACGAATTTTGTTCCTCGATTCCGGACAATTATGGGTAAAATATGAAGAAAATATCAATTATATTCTTTATGAGGCTGTAAAACGTTGATGATGAACCCCATGATGGAAACGGAAGCGGGCTGTGGATGTCACGGGGAGAGACTCCCATATAAGATGAACGGGGTGTTCGTCGGAAATTTGAAAGGAACCCCATCGTTTGGAGATGTAACTAACAATTATTTTCACACCTCAAAGGTACCAGCATTTCTGACGAGAAGTTGCTTTTCCTGTCATTTTTTTCGGCTCCTGTATCACGAAATTATGTCACGGTGGCTACCAATATTTGCATTAGAAAACCTTAGCAACTGAAAAATAAGTATGTTATTTACCTGTCCCCCGGGGGTATGTGATATATTCACCTGGTACCAGGTGAATTCATCACATAGCCCCGAGGGACAGATAAATAATCCTTACTTTGTGAAAAGTGGTGGCTAACCTTAGACTAAGAAAAATAGAAAATTTCTAAGTATAGCAAGTATCTGTTCAAAACGTGGTCGCGTTCGCTTACGAAATCGCCTGCAAGACGTTAAAACTACAGTAATTGGACAGAAATTTTTGGTATTTTAAAAACGTGGTCGCTTGCGAAACGATTTAAAATTTGCCGCATTATGGTGGACGCATTTTTTTGGTTTTGAAAAAGATAACCACACCTTTGTACTTTATCATAAGGTTTCTGACTCATCGCATCAACTATAGCACGTCTCAAGTTATTATAATTTTCTATTTAGTTTATCAGCTTTTTTTTATAATCAGTAAGTTAACTATCAAATAGCTGTTACAACGTTTGGCCACCGCTGTGTAGTTAGCACAAAAATTCCCATTCTCCAGATTACACAATAATGTTCTCTTGCACAAAATTGAATAGTATGAACGCTATGGCGAGATGCCAGCCTAGAACCCAGGATTTCTCGCTCGCTTGACTTGGCGGGAAACGTGACGTCATCGCGAATGGCATGCGACTCATTCGGTGACGTCATAACATTTCGCGCCAAGTGGAATGAGCAGAAGGAGAATGCCTAAGTACTAGGCTAAATGTTTGTAAGAACCTTAGGTCCTATTTCAGACAGCTGGCAAAATACCTTTATTTATTTCAGACCAAAAAGAACAAACAAACAAGCAAATAATTGATGAAAATAGTGAATGTGATCCTCGTAGTTAAATGCATTCAACTAAGCAGTTGAACAGGCATACCTGAAAAAATTTAGGTTTGCTTTTCATCTGCTTAACATCACAGCGAGAATCACATTCATCGTTTTCATTTTTCACGTTAGCAGCTCACATATTATCTAGATCACATGCATACATCCATATTCATTACACAAACAATGTTTTATCATTGTCCAATTCGGTCAGACAAAGCTAACCTTCATCGGGAGCCGGTCAAAGCTTATTGAAAATGGAAACAAACGATTACGAAATTGAGAAGGCCTTCCAGAATGAAAACTCACGTTAAAGGAACTATGTCACGGTATTTTCATTCACTTTGCTGATGTGAAAAAAATTATTTTCTTATTGAAAAAACCTCACAATACTAGTTTCCTAAGGTAGAAAAACACCAAAGAAGTAATAATAAACCAAAACTAAACAAGGATGGTTACGAATGAGGGAGATTAAGATGGATTTCGGATGACCAACTTGTAAAAACTTGCCAGCTTTTTCAAGATGTAGTATCCGTGACGTAGCTCCTTTAATAATAATAATAATAATAATAATAATAATAATAATAATAATAATAACAATAATAATAATAATAATAACTTTATTTCACGAACGTAAAACACATTACAGTTAAAAACTGACGAACCTGTGGCCCTCTATAAAAATGTTACATATTATATTTAAAAAAAAAATGAAAGGAAACTCTAAATAAATGGAAAACTACATATAAAAGGTAAGAAAAAGAGATGAATATAATAAGAACTAGTTTACGGTAAAATGGTCTAGGTCAGCGTTCACGGCAGCAAAGTGACTTGTATACGCTCTCATAAAAGATTTAACATTAGGGCAGACTTTCAGTTTATCTGGTAGCGAGTTCCAAAGTTTAACAGCTTTGGCGATAAAAATACGCCCTACCTCAGTTTCCCGATTATACCGCGGGCAGTAAAAAGTTTTTCTTGAGTGACTGGTTGCTCTGGTGGAGACATCAGTAATCCTAGTAAGTTTGGTTTCAAGTACTCCGGTGCCTGCCCCTGAAGCCGCTTCATTAGTAGGGAGCATTGATTGACTTTTATTTCTTGGACAAACGGCAACCAATTTAAGGATTTAAATACGGTAAATCTGCTGTTCTCGACTCTCTAGTGTTTTTGTTCAGAATAACTCGTGCAGCCCTTTTCTGTAACTTGAGGAGCCTGGTTAAGTTCTGTTTACACGTTATACTTTCCCAAATAGAGCTACCGTACATAAGGATAGGTTTGATGGTAGTGTTGTAAAGTAGAACTCTTTCATTTTGAGGAAGAGGGGTTGCGCCAATTTGCCACACAAGCTGTCAACATGGTCATCAAATGTCAGTTCGTGATCAATTGTGATCACGAAAGTGTATCAAGTAATTTGTATATGTAAGTGGAAACTTGCTCAAGAGTGGAGATCTTTAATTTGATGTTCCACAATTTTTCATCTTCTGTGAGCTTGTTCCTGAGTCTTTTGCTGGCAATGACCATGGATTTCGTTTTATCAGTGTTTAGTCTGACTCGATTATTTGCTGACCAGTTGTCCAGTTGCTGTAAGCTGGTGTTCAAATTGGATCTCAATGTGTGGATGTTAGATATGGGGACAGAGGAGCTCATTGAGATGTCATCTGCAGAGATATCTACTGTTGTATTCTGCCCAATCACTCCTACTGGTAGATCGTTGATGAAGATAAGGAAAAAAAGAGGAGCAAGCACCGAGCCTTGAGGGACACCGTGATTCAAGAGCTGAAATGAGGGTAATTTGCCATTGACATCAGTAGCCTGTTTACGCCCCGAAAGATACGATGACATTAGCTCCGTTGCGTTGGGGTCTAGGCCATAAATGCATGACTTTTTAATAAGCACGGAGTGATCTACAAGGTCAAAGGAATTTTGAAAATCTGCAAAGATCATTCCATTGGCGTGGTCGTTATCTAGTAACCTGTCTACAACAGCAATAAGCGCAGTTTCGGTGGAGTGATGCTTTCTGAAACCGGACTGAAGTCTATATATTAAGTTGTTGTCTTTGAGAAATGCATAGAGAACGTTATGCAAATGACGTTCGATGACTTTGGAGAGCACCGGTAAAACTGATATAGGACGACAGTTGTTCTTATCCGCTTTGGATCCATTCGTGTGTAGGGGCGCTACTTTTGCCTCTTTCCATTTCGACGGAAATTTACCGCCACTGATGCACAGGTTGACGAGCTTTGTAAGGGATGGAGAAATCGCTGGAGCAGCAATTTTCAGCAAGCGAATGCTAATTGTATCAGTACCTGTTGCCTTGTTTGAAGGTATGGCTTCTATCAAAAGCCTAGTCTGATTCACAGTAAGGGGTGGTATAGATAACTGAGTGTTCGGATGCTTGTGCTTGTCAACGAATTCTTTAACAATTGTCGGATCGAAAGGTTTCTGTTTATCGCTGACTAATCTTGCGGCTACACTTGTAAAATGATTGTTCAAGATTTCAGCAATCTGCTCGGGACTGTGGATTTGAGTACCGTCCTCTTCAAGGAATGAAACTGAGCTAGAATTCTTGTGTCTCCCACAGAGATCCTTGAGCGTTTTCCACAGTTGCTTGGGCTTATTTCGGTTGTTGTTGATTGACTCCCTGAAGTAGTTCTTTTTAGCTGATCTAAATGCTGACGTTGCTTTACTCTTCGCGTCTTTTAGTGCTTTCCAATCTTCGTCCGTGTTCGTGCTCTTAACTTTCTTGAGTAGCTGGTCTCTTGACTTAACAAGGCCTAGGATTTCAGGAGTGAGCCATTCCGGTTGTTTTTCATGCTTGATCCGTTTCTTTCTGAAAGGAGCGTTGGCGTCAATCGCATCATAAAGCAGCTTGTACCAGGTGTCAGCAACATCCTCTGTGTCATCAAGCACGAAAGCTAAGTCCCACAGGGTCTTTTCGAGTGTTTGTGGGAATTTTTTTTATCGAGGTGTTTGTAATCTAGATAAACAATGTATTTGTGCCGTTTAGTGTTTTCATCGAGTTTACGCTTGTATAAGCGAACACCAAGAATCGGAAGATGATCTGAGGTATAAATATCTCTTGTGGTGACATTTGCAATATGTTCTGGTTTGTTACTCCATATGGTCTATACTAGATGCGCTTGAAGGACGTGTGACAGAAATAACGAGTTGTGTAAACTTTGTATCTTGAAGCGACTTGACTAGGCGATGTTTAGTACAATTTGAGCTCGCAAAGTCAATATTTAAATCACCTAATAAAATGGTTTCAAGATTGAGTAGGTGGACATTCTCGGTGTTCTTGCCAAGTCGGTTATCGTAGTCAGCGTTGACATTAGGTGGTCGATAAATGCCGGCAAAAAGAAGCGACCTGGAAGACTTAAAGGGGCATACTTGTCGCCATATGATTTCTAGTTGACTATCTTCGAGATCTGTTCGCTGTTTGTAGTTCATGTCGCTATTCAAGTATATCAATATTCCGCCACCACGATTCCCCGAGATGGTCTTTTGATCCCTTCTAATGACGTCGAGTCCAGGAATTTGGAATAAGTCCGTAGAAGTCTTATAATTGAAGAATGTTTCAGTGATGACCAGCATGTCCAATTTTTTTGTAGTACTATTCGCTTAACACGCACATCTTGATTTGCTCGAATTTGGTTAAAGTTAGATAATTCACGTTCCAATGACCAAACCAGAGACTTTTATGCGGCAAATTCAAGCGGTTAAACTGAGGTACATCGGGCCCTGGATTTGGCAAAATATTGCTGCTGAGTAGAAGATCAGTGGTAGTAACTAAGTACGCTGTTAAACCATATTTAACCAACCAACTGCTGTCTCAGATCACACTTCACTCTGCCTGGAAATTCAATAAACTACCTTAAACTCCTCTCCTCCTGAGCAAAGATCGGGATAGTAAGTATCCGTAAAGCTAGACATAGAGCTAGAGAAGGATATATACTTAATTTCCAGAGGAACGACTTGTGAACCCATGGCATTTACTTATTGTTTATCGTATTTATGCCTCTTCGACGGTCACTTATTTTTGTTTAATCTTATCAGCCGATCATGATTTTTTTCAATTTTGCAACGGTTTGTTTCCATTTTCACATATAGCTTTTTGAGCCCTTGATGAATCAGTTATTTTTGCTAACAGTATAGTAATATTCGGCAATAATAAAAAAAATTCCTTTATAATTCGTTGTTCGAGCTAACAACTTATTATTTCAGAAGGTACAACAACTTGCTGCGCATTACAAACCGTTAGATGGCAATGGTCTCATTGCTGTTCTTGTGTCCGTCACAGGAGGGGAGGAGACGGAAGGAAGGGGATCACAAAATAACCGAGGGGTTCTTTACCTCACAGTCAGCCCGGGGAATACTCTGACCCCGCCGTTATTGCTGGCACTTTTCCGTGACCACATAAGTAGGGTTTCGATATATACGCCGTGAACTGTTTGACTTCATTTTATTTTCGCCCTTTTTGCCTTCAGTAGTACTTTTAACGTCGAACAAGAGGTCAATCTTAACTGTTTCACACGTGAAAGCCCGCAACGTGGACCTGGAGGCGACACGAGACTTCACGCGCGCCGCAAGTGAGGCACGCGCGTATATCCCTTGTTTCCGGCGATTGTTCGAAAAGCAAAAAAGACAAATCTGAAGACAATACTCGTAGGTTATTCATCGAATAGACATTTCGTGTAGTCTTTCTTTCACTTCCTAAATAGTGATGTAACGGTCAGTGGAAATGGGTTTTAAGTGTCTCGGCGGCTAAAGCCATATAATAGAGAACGTAGCCTACCATGAAATCTCGAATGTTCTTCAAAAAAGTGCGGATGATCTAAAGATAATAAGATGATAATTGAATTTGAGCTAATTCACTTTTAGCTTGGTTTTTGACGTGACTTTTAGTTGCAAAAACGCGTGCTAAAACATTCTGTGTTCCAGGGAGGATCAATTATTTTGACGTCCCCATTTCATCCATTATTTACAATTGAAATTGGTGGCTGCAGCGAATTGAATTAGTTCAGTATTCAAGCTGTTTGCAGCGACCCCCAGGGGTTGAACTGTTTGTCGAGAATAAGAGGAGACTTGATTAATACTTAGAACGCAAATTTGAATCTCTGCCCGTTTATCTGTATTATTGGCCATGAAACCATTCCTGTTAAGAACTGCCGCCGTAATTCCAGTGTATTTTGGTTTGTTATTGGGGCTTTATCAGACTTCTTCGCAGGAAGGTAAGTTTTATCAGCTTGTGTTTGAATTCCTACTAGAAGATTTCGTAGGCAAATAGAGAAAGACTTTCACAACAATACTTAGCTTAGCAACTGCGTAAGCTAGAAACAATCGACACGAGTTGGTAGATAAAAGCTGAACGTTAAAGTTACATTCTGAGCGACCACCATCAGACCGCTTAAACGAGCATGACCGAACGCTGGATTTCACAAACTCTGACAAGGAAATGACATAAAAATTTCACGCTTTTGCAGATCTCATGTGCTTGCTAAGCGATTAAAACCCTCGTCGACCATTGTGAACATCTGCACAGGTTGAGAGTCTTTGAAGAAGCACGAACGTCGTTGAAGGAACAGGCGGAGTCGATCTAGGGGTGAAAGAGGAGGTCGAAGTTAAACTCAAATGTCGACACACGTTTTCGTTTAATGTCAGTAAAGGATATCCCAATCCACCATATATGTCTCGCACTGTGACTTCAAAATCTATTTTTGAACACAGTTTCGCGATTTAAATTTCTTTGACACTTTTTAAACTTGTTTATGAAGCTGTGTTTCCTCCCGTAATGTATTTTTCCTTAAGGACTGAATAAGTTGTTTAACTCGTTTGCGAAAAGTAGCTTGTTTCGTAAGTATTCGTCAAAAATTAACGGTTTATGCTCATTGGTTTCATTAAGTTCTTATGCTGATATTTTAAACTGTAAAACGAATTACTTAACACTTGCAACTTTTTTACGTCTTTGTGACAAACTGGAATCGATGCAAAAACCATGTTTAGACTTCTAAACTTAGTATTCCTTTAGATAGCTTTAAAGATCAGTGAGATTAACGTTTCGTTGGAAAAATTAGTATAAGTTTAACTAAGATGCTCTGAAATTTCGGGTAATAATTTTTATCCCTCTACGAAAAAATGTCAAAGATGTTTGCCTGATGTTTGCTCGTGTTCCAAACACTATATGTGAACTTAAACATTTCTTTAAGGAGAAAAAGCTTTATTTGATATACTCCTGACACAGTTCATCATTATTAATAACAATCATCAATTTATGGAAATCAATTAGGTTTTAAATAAATGTGTTGGTTAGTTTTAAGATAAAGACGCAGCCTTAGGCAATTCTTTCAAGTAAGCCGAGAAGAAAACAACAATTATTTTGCAGGAAAAGAGATGTTTCCGACTCAATCTAACCGGTAGTAAAACTTATTAAAGACGAATTGAAAATGGGACATTAATCATATCAGTGTGGCATAGACAAAAAAAGCTGAGCTAACACTGCGTATTTAACAAATTAAAAGCTGTTCTAGTTTCTTCCTGAAGGAAATTATAAACGCAGATAATACCATACATTTGCAATAAAATAAGTATTCTTCGTATTACAGACCATAGGAGATTTATTAATCGTGACCTCTAAGACTAAAAGGCGATTTCAATTTTGAAGTTATATGAATAGATGCCTTATTGCCCGCTGACTGATGGAGACCTAGCTAATATCTTGCTGTTAGGTAATTATGAAAATAATCCGTGTGTTGCATATTCATGTATTGAAAACAAATCACATAACACAACGTGCACAACGCAAACTTAACAGAAGTCGATCAATATAATTTTCACCAAAACAGCCACTTTATGGAGAAAAATATTATTAAGTATTTTTTTATATATATTTTGTGAGGATACTTGACTTAGAGGTCTATTCTCTGCCGTCTTGCTGTTTCGTTAGACACGAATCTTTACTTCACATTGTCTCTCTCCACCCAAGTGGAAAATGGTTACCAATGTACCGCTAGGAAAACCTGAAATCTGTGAACCAGTAACCTTGCAAAACTCTGGCTGTATTAACGGTCGGGTGACCGACTGAAGACATTTTGTTCGGGCAATGAAGCGACTGCATTATCCGGGTTACTCACATATAAGTCAGCGTTCACTGAAATGAAACTACAAATAGTAAACGTTATGAGAACTGTGAAGGGTAAAACCCGTATAGATCCTCCTGAATACACAGCAGTCATAACAGAAAACTTTATAATCTCACTTCACTTCCAACGTGTGCTGCAAGTCTCACAAACACTGTATCCTCACTGTATGTCATTCACTGAGGAGTAGTATTTCTCTTAGTGGCCTCATCCGGCCAGAGCGGACCAGAACTCTACTAATTTAATTGAACACGGAATTAACATTTATCGTCTAAACTATTAACCCATTGGTTGCAACCTTTTAAGCTAAACTTTGAGTAAGATAATGAACATTTGAAAACTGCAAACAAAATTAGACTGAGCAGGACTATTCAAATAAAATCTATTCTTGATGAAGATAACTCTCCTGTAGATCTGTTTATTTTTCACCTTTTCTTTCTTTTTTTTTTTTCAAGTTTGAACTTGTGGATTTCGCTCCAGTCTTTATATGGTTTACTTAAAATCTGAGCTGCAAAATATTAAAAATACTACTACCTAGGTGATCACTGAAAGCTAACATTGAATTTGAGATGTAAAGTAAAACGAGAAAATTAGATTTGCAGCGCCGCATGTGATTTGCTTTAATTTCACCTGCTCATATTAAGGAGCATTCTTCTTTGAAAATTGCTTCCACTATTATATATTCGGGATTCGGAAATTACATTCAGGAGAATAAAACGATATAACTGTCTCCAACAAATTACCTGAATTGCTGGATATGTCGGTAAAATGAACATATACGAAAAATGTATATAACGGAAACCTATCTTTAAAGCAATGTACTGGATTGGAAAATGTACTCATAAGTTTCCAGTTTGAACCAAACAGGAAACGATAACAAGACACGAGATTTTTACTAAATAAGTTTCATTTCAATGCATGGTGGACCACACGCAAGCATTAAGTTCACAAAATCAAAAGTTAGAACCACCCAGCACAGAGTATCAAACCACAGGGCAGTTAGTGGCAAAGGTGGAATCTGTGGAAACACAGGCTTACCACTCAGCTTATTTTTCGATGGAATCACCTTAAGGACAGAAGCACGGCGGAATTGTAAAGGGAAACCGTCATCTCTATCGGTTGGTACGCTGATTTTGGAAAAATTATCCAATGTTCATCGAATCTAACCGGTTTTTTCCTGCAACTAGTAAACATCCAAAATTTTCGTCACCATGACATTCTTGAGGGGTTTTTTTGACAAAAATTGGTCTTCAATTCAAGGGATTTGTCTCAGGGACAGGTCCTCAAGTGTCTGCCAAACTTTTCATGCATTCAAACTCATTTTTCCTCTTTTTTTCCTATTTTTCCTCCTTTTCCTATTTTTCCTCTTTTCATTCAAACTTATTTTTCCTCTTTTTTTCATCTTTTCAGTCAATTGTTCAGTTGGCTGGATCGAAAATGGTAGTTCATGTTACTACGTCTACTATGATACCGAACAAAAACTAACTTTCTGGGAGGCAAAAAGATGGTGTAAACAACAAGGCCACTCTTGCCAGCTGACAAGTGTTCTTAGCCAAGAGGAAAACGATTTTCTGGATTATCTCATCAACGAAACACATCTTCGGCCAAACGAGACATTTTACATTGGGTTGAAGAAAAATAACAACCAAGGCAAGTGGCGATGGATAGATGATCAACCTTACAACTACACTAACTGGTTTCAAGGCCAAGAACCACCGCCGGAGAGCAAAGGAAACTGCGCTTTCTACAAGGGGGATGTGCATCAGTGGGGACAAGAGTTGAAGTGCAGTAAAACAGAAAGACTTTTCATCTGCAAACAACAGAAACATTCAGGTATTTTCATCAGTTTGGTCAATCTCCAAACCCAGTGATCCCCCCTCAATCCCACTTACGTCCAGAAATGAACTTAGGTACTTCATATTACACAGAGTTATTTGTCATTTCCATATGACTTCATGTTTGACAGAATTGCTTGGGTTTTTTATAAGGATTAGGGCTAGGGGACACTTTGTGATATCTATCATAAGGGGCAAGAATTTAATCCACTTGGTGCATTTGATTGGCGACAAAATGCTAATTCACTGGACACAAATGAGACTTCCTCTAAGTTGTTCGTAGTTTGTGTACTCTCCAGAAAATTTTGATCACGTTTGACCAGGAGCCATAATTATGGCTCCTGGTTTGACCGAACACTTGGACTGCACGCATGGGAAGCGCGGGCAGAATTGTGAATGTAGAGTGCAAGCAAGGTAGGAAGGGAGCTCTGCAGAACCAGCGGCCACTTTTTTCTTGAGCCTACTTTCTCTAAAATCAAATTACAGTGCAAACTTGTTGGACCCTGTTTGTCCTGTTTCTGCTTTTACTTACAGGTGTTTGTATAGGCGCTGTTTTTAAATCTCTTTTTCTTCGTCTTCTGTTGTATCGCAATTGGCATATGTTTCCTCCGGGCGCGTCTCTAGCTTTCAATCCATCTTCTTTGAGATACTAAACCCAACATGCGTTTCTATCAGCCCTGTGTGTGCTCCTCTTGAAAATCAATCTACCTTCCGTTACATTACTGAATACAACACGTGTTTCATAGGGGTTTATCATCTAATACCCTTCGTCCGATCTTGTGCCATTTTTTGCTCTGTTTTGTCCAGGGAAATCACACGGCACTCATTCCCTAGGTTACTAATTTAGATCATGCTTTTTGTTATAATTTGGTTGTTTTATATTTAACTGCAATCTTTCATTTTTTTAACAGTTGTAGAAAGTGTCATAAATTCATCACAGGAAAATATTTCCAGCTCTACACCAGTAAGTTCCTAAAATGTTTTGCTGACAAAGTCTGTATTTTAAAATATGAAATGAGAACCACGTGCACAGAAAAAACGTTAAAACGGTCACAGTTAAGGAATCCATCCACAGACTCAAAAGTTAGAATCTGGTATCTTGTACAGCATAATAAACAGTACCACAGGAAAGTACTGCTCAGTAGCTTTCATTTGAATGGTCACACTTTAGGATTTCATCCACAGACTCAAAAGTTAGAACCACCTTGTACAGCATAATAAAC